>JAUTXW010000347.1:1082500-1782500 GCA_030620095.1 Kuschelorhynchus macadamiae
ACTTACGACGCGATATTATAAATAGCAAAAAGTTGCTTAATTGCCTAAAGAATACAATGCTTATCGGCATTTCCATTTATTGAGTTGCTGTTACGCCTCCTAGGAACCATTTTCGAGTTTGGGAATAATTTCCAGCGATTTCTCTTGCCGGTTTACCTAAAAATATTTTTTCTCCATATCCGTGTCACTTCGTAACATTTTTCGTTGTGATTTTTGGAATTAAATTTTTAATATGGAAAAATTCCTTTGTTCAAACCTCCGGGTTATATTTTATGAAACAGAAAAATAAAATAAAAAAAAATACTGACTTTTCGATAATCTGAATGAAAAAAACAACATGCTTCTACTGGAGAGATTTTTTTCTTTGTTGAAAAATAAAAGGTTGAAAAGTCGACCAGTTTTAGAGTTACCCCGATAACCTCTTAGAAACCGTAAAATTGGGATGTTCAAGTGGATGAGCTTCAAATCTAATCTATCTTAGCAGCAGGCAAGTCATTGTTGCAGTTATGTGGTTGATTAAGAAGCAAAGAAAAATTAAAAAAAGTGCAAAACGTGCCTTTGTCACATTATATTCCAATTTAAAAGAATTTTCATCTTCATTTAGTTAGTTTCGAATATCAATAAAATCTGTTGATGAATTACATCATAAACCCTGTATATTTACACCTGTTATACATTTAAAAATAAATCAGTACCTATTTATCTCATTAATTTGCCACCTTAAAGAATCACATGTATCTTTGCTTTTCTTTAGCAATTTCTTGTCAGTTTTGTTTTGGTTATGTTGTTGCTTTAATTTATATCGCTGTATCCATAATATCTAGAATCTAAAACCGGCAGCAGGAGATCTCCTACTCAACCGAGCATCGACTAATATATACGTTGCCTTTGAGAGCTCTGACCAACCGTCGTCACACGGGCACCACGTAGCTAATACTCAGCCCATGTGTAACATGCTAATATATCACTTACGTGGGGACGGTCAGTACTGACCATATGGTCTAAATGTAAGAAAACTTACATTTAGGAGCCTTCCTAATTTAGGAAACCTTTGCCAGCAAAAAAACAGAAAAATTAAACGTTTAGCAGAACTGAGTTTCGCGATAAGTCAAACTGGGTTTAGACGCTTTGAAGAAGATGGTATAGTTCGTCGTGTGGAGTTTATGGATGTGTCAAAATGATGTGACCTTTTCTTCATCTATGCGAGGCCGGATCTGGCTTTTTATCATAACAGGGTTAAAGGGGCATGCCAACAACAGCATGCACCATACCTAGCTTAATTTAAAAGCGGACTTTAAAGATAGGTAAATTAAGGTTGTTATGCATGTTCAAAAGTATATTTAAACACTTTATATGGAAACACTCGAAACAGACCTTAACCTACACAAACATAATGAAAAATAGAAAACATCTTATGATATACAGGGTGTTAGGGTTTGACTACAAATATGTTAACACCTGATATTATAGATCATTTTGATCCAAAAAGTCTTATATAATATTGGCTCTATTCCTTTCCAATTTTGGTGAAAATGGCCTTAGAACTGTATTTTATATTATTTAATTTTGAGCACAACGTTAATACTATTATTTATTTTATTATGTAAAACTTTTACTTACATTATTTTTACGAAACTCATAAGTTTTTTAGTTAGCCGCGAGACTAATATAGTCAGATGAGTACAATGGGATAATACATCATAAAAGAATATCAAAAAAAAGTTGTTGGGCACAGACTTTATTCAAATGTAGTAAAATGTATTATTTTGGAAATTTGAAATATTTTATATCTGTCACTTTTGTTTATCGATTATAATTTCAATCTCGATTTCTACTGCCTGCAACTGCACAGGTAGGACGTAATAAACTGTATTGAAAATAAAATCTTTAGATTCAAAATAATTAGTTTAATACTTTTAAAAACATTTTATTGAAGCGTAAATTCTACAAACGTTTTCAAATGCATTACGACCTATTTGACTCCCAAACGCTGTACATAGATGTGACGTACTTGCGCGAGAAAGACGAGTTTAAATTCGGTCCGTATCATCGTCGTTTATTGCACAAATGATATTAAAAAATCAGCAAGCAAGATTACTAGAATGCAATCCAATGTTAGCGCAATACGCAAACCAAAGAAGTCGGCTCATACTTCAGAACACAGAATACCAGACCAGAGAAGCTCCAGAATTTTACAAACCTTTTTGAGCGCGAAGACTTCTCTTTCGTATGACGACACATTCGCAAATTAATTTGAGTTATCGAACACACTCACGCAAACACATTATATTTCTTTTGGGAGGCTATAGATGGCGAAACTTCCGATAATAAAAATGCATTCGAGGTGCTTGTATTCAATCGAAATTGATATCAATGGGAATTGGTTTCAATGAAAATAGATAATCATAGAAATTGCTGTAAATGAAAATACCATTCATAAAAATTGATAATCGGCTATATTGTTTCCCACAAAATACTATAAAGGTACTCGTTAAATATTGGATAAATATTGATATCAACAAATTTTGTAATAAAATTATATTATAATAAAAAAAATGCATTTTAATTATAATAATATAATGAAAATTGAATTAATTTTGTAAAGACCCATCCAAATATCCTGACATACATTTTAATAGCTAAATCATCAAAATTAATTAATTGTTAAAAATCTATATGAAGGCTTTAGCTCTAGATGTTCCAAGGATTCAGTTAAAATTACATTTTTATTATAATATTATAAAATAAATTGCCATAATGAAGTCCCATTCAATTTAAATTAATACCGGGCCTCTAGCAGACTAAAAAGTAAAACGGCGTTCCATAGGTTCTGAACACCTTCTCATTTTGTTCCTGCCTTAAATCTAGTGGAAGATGATTGAAAATTCTCTTACTATTATAAGTGATGGAATTTAGGGCCTGTGCAGACGATGGAATAGGAAGAGCAATACTGTGTGAAGAGCGCGTATTGTGAATAGAGTTGCTATTAATTGAATCTTTAAATTTCTTGTGCATCATACAAGCAGATTCTAAGACAAAAATACAAGTCAACGTGAGAATTCTTTGGGAAATAAATAAAGGTCTACACTTTAGCCTTACACATGTATCGAACTGCTCTCTTCTGAAGAACAAAAATTGAGCTGAAAAGTTGCTTTGAACAGGATCCCCAAAAACAGATACCGTACCTAAGGTGAGAGTCAATCAAAGCAAAGTAGGAGTTTCTAGCTAAGACATAGTCCAGTTCGTTCCTAATTACTCTCAATGCATAGCAGTTGGAAGACAATTTTTTGCTTAATTGTGCAATGTGACTTTCCAATTTTAACTTTTTGTCGATATAGACACCCAAAAACTTATTCTGTCAGAGAATTCAATGTAAAGTTATTAAGGGACACTTCATTTAAATCACATTTAAACGACATCACGCAAGTTTTATTTGTGTGTAATGTAAGATGGTTTGCGTCACCCCAACTTTTTATTGTAAGCAGATCTTTACTTACTAAAGCATTCAAAACAGTGGCACTAGTATTATGCCAGAGAACAGTGGCATCATCAGCAAATAGTGTAAACGCACCCTCTAGTTTTACTGACGACAAGTCATTTATATATACCAGAAAAGTATAGAGCCCAAAACTGAGCCCTGAGGTACCCCATACTCAACTCTAAGACCATCCGATGTCTGGTCATTGAAACAAACACTTTGTTGTCTTCCAGTAAGATATGATCTGAACCACTCCAACGATACACCTCTAAAGCCATAGATCTCTAGTTTTTCCAATAAAATACAGTGATTAACGCAATCGAACGCCTTAGAAAGGTCACAAAAAATAGCCGCAGCTGATTCCTTGTCGTTCAGTTTTATATAAAGGCTTTCCAAAAAAGAAAATAGCATCATCAGTGCTTTTATTGCTTTGAAACCCAAACTGCGCCCCACTTAAAATCTGTTGTGATTTCAAAAAAGTCAGCATACGTTTTTTGACAATCTTTTTTATAATTTTTGCAAGTGTTGGAAGTAGAGCAATAGGACGAAAATTTGAAGTGCTTTTGTGATCACCGCCTTTGTGAAGAGGAATCACAATTGCCGATTTCAAGCACGATGGGAAGTCGCCATTGACAAATGAAAGATTTATGGCCTCAGAAAGAACAGACAAAACATTGTCCGGCAGAGCCTTGAATATTTCGATTGAGACACCATCCCACCCAGAGGCACGAGTATTTTTTATATAAAAAAATATTGATTTGGAAAAATGAATCTCTGATGTTTATATTTGTTAGAAAGTTGCGAAAATTTCCATTACTCTTAATTTTATTAAACATATTAGCTGCTATTGTACAATAATATCTATTGAAGTCATTAGGTATTAGGTTAGTATCAGCTATGTTGTACCCATTTTTGCACCTAATTTCATTAACAGTGCGCCCCGACTCTTTCTTCTTATTATTGCTATTCGAGATTCTATGTCTGTAATAAGCTTGTTTCGCGGCCTTAATTGTACATCTGTAAATGTTTCTATATTTATTAAAGTATAAGGTGAAAATTTCATTGTAAATAAAAAACTTTCTAATATAATGTAAAGAACGCATATTTCTGGCAGATACTTTAAGCCCTCTGGTTACCCAAGCCTTACTCCTTTTTACTTTTTAGCTTTCTCACAGGATAAGATTTATTGAAGAGGTCTACCATTGATCCATGGAATGCCTGCAACGGATTGTTCGAAAGAAAAATGCTTTGCCAGTCTGCTTGTGCACAGCTTTGTGTAAATTTTGCGTAATTTGACCTAGTAAATAATCTTCCCTTCCTAGTTCTTCTTTTAAAGTTACTATGCTTAACATTAAACCTACAAAATACTGCTTCATGGTCCGAAACTCCAGCAGAGACCACCCTGCACTCCACCTCACTCTTCAGAAGGTTACAACACATATAATCAATTAAAGTGGCCGAATGCAGAGTGATCCTAGTGGGTCCATCAACAAACATTTGCAGGTCACACGTGCGAAATAAATCATTAAGAATTCGAGTATTTAAGCTAGAAGTATCTAAAAAGTCGACATTCAAATCCCCACACAATATAATATTCGAGCGAATGGGCAGTTGAGATAGTAAAACTTCTAACTTGTGTAAAAAGCGATTAAGATCACTCACCGGAGCTCTATACAAGCAAAAGACGTAAAGATTTAAGCTATTACAAAACACTAATGAGAATTCGAAAACCCTATCTTCTAGTAAATTATTGAACTTATCTATTATTGTAAAACTATTTTTTTCTAAATAAGAATTTAAAATAATACAAAGTGACCTTGCATTTTGCACAACTCCATCTGACTCTTTGATGACAACGCTAACATCTCAGTTGTTTTTCCAATTTTATCGGAAAATGGCCACCTTCGTGTCTTCTTACACTTACTGGTTACTCAAGTGGTCTGTTCTGCATGTTTTGATTTTTCGTGGCAGGCCAAATAATGACGAATCACCATTATCTCAAAATCAATAAGGCTAATTGTTTCTTCGCTTACAATATGAGATATTTTCCATCTGTTGACAAGACTCATGTTTATCATATTCGGCACCCACCATTATTTCTTGCCACAAATTGAGATCCTGTAATTGCTTAGCAGCTGTTGATCAGCGTTTTACACGACCGATGGACTCCGTTTGCGTGATAGTTTATTACCATAGAAACTGTGTTATCATCCTGCCACCTGACGAACAAAAGAATCGAATAACTATCATACATGTGCCCAAAATAGCCCCTGTTTTCTCAATCATTTACGTTGGTCAGAGGTCACTTTCGTATTCGGTTTTCCTGGACTGTCCGGCAGCTCGCAGTCCATGGCTGTCAAAATAATTATAAAAAAAAATTATATGGTCCGATGGTATTGCATCACATACCAGAAGCTCAAGTACTATTCCAAAGGGAGATCGGCGAGTCCGTCAGTAATATTTTTAGCACCACAATATGTGTCAAATGCGTTTCAATAGCCTGTGGAACTACATAGCATCCAGTTTTTATAACTAAATAGCACAGACTTCCTTTTTATGTACTGTTTACTAGAATGTCGACTAAAAAACCTTACCATGACTTTGTCAATTCAAAGATGTCCATGAATTATAGCCCATTGCTGGAACTTTTGATTCAGAAGACGTAGTTTTGCCATTTTGTCTTTTTTATCTAAAGTGTCATTTCCTGGAACCTATTTCGTGACATACCATTTGATACCACAGAAATGCCTAAATCTTCATCAAGAATCTAATAATTTCTCTCACTGGGTACCATATGGTATCCTGTCAAAAGTAGCAAATAGTTTTATGTCAGCTTTGAAGACAAAAAAATCATCAGAATTCTCCGGTGAAGAATATAAATTAGTTTGGAAAGCAACATGATCATAGACATCATCATCAAAATAATTTTTCAAATATTTCAACTCCACTGAGATTTTCTTGAATTTCTTCTTAACATTTCCAAATCTGCTCATCCTGTGATCGACAGAATTCTAGTATCTACAAAACTTTGAGTCCACTTACGTTCTGGCAGTTTTTGTTTCTTGGATGGAAGAAGTTTTGGAGTTGAACGCAAAATATTCTGCCGTACAACTGACAAAGGTGAATTGAACTCATCCTCGCTATCTTCGCTTTCACTACTACATGTCGAAATTTGATTTCGCCAGCGACATCCTGAGGATCAGTAACCCATCTGGAATAATATTTTCATCAAAATCTTCCTCATCGGCCTGTATATCAACATCATGAAGAATAATCACATATCGACCTCATTTCGAGCACTTGACGAAGCAACTTTTTCCAAAGCTGGTTGTAAGAATTGGTATCTCTTCCTAACATAAAAATTTGTTGTAGAAAATTATTGTATTGAAAATAAAAAAAAAAGATACAAGAAGTTAGTTGAAATAATAAGTCGGATTAAAATATAAAAGTAACTCATCAGCCCATTGTAGTTAACTAAGTACAGTAAAAAATTTCTACTTACCATTTTTTAAAAATGGGATTATGAACTCAAACAGCTTCAACAACCAATACACGCCAAAAACAGAATATACGCACAATTACAATACAATCAAAATTTTTTTTGTAGAATTATATACTCCCGTGTCACACCTAAACAACTTAACCCACGAAACGGTTGATGAAATTGCGCGAAAAAAGGTAACAGGCAAATTCTGCTGCATTATCTAAGAAGCATCTATAGGAAACTATTGACTTTTAAATATATATTTGATCAACCGATCGCTAGAGGGAGTAAAAAAAAATTACTGTTGCTCCAATGAGTACAATGGGTTTAAATCGTCCAAACTATAACCTGTTAAAATATTTGCAGGCCAGTGCTGCCAATGTGCGGGTAATTACCCGTTTTGCGGGTAATTGGCTCACCTTTGCGGGTAAGTATTTCCTTGCGAGTAAAAGCGGGTAATTCAAGAATCTAAGCCACAAGCAAAAATCCCAGGTTTTAATTTTGGGAAGCCAGATTCTCTTTTCAGATACTCATGGCAACGTCGAAATGCACTGTTGTCGGTTGTACTCATCGACGTAAATCTCTAGACTGCTAGAAGAAGCCACTTTCTGCCTCTGTTACGTATGTTAGTGTCTAATGCCTCTTCCATTTCCATTTCCTTCTACAGCCAAAACATGCGCTTGTGCGGCATAGGTAACTATGTAAGACTCTAAGCATTCTAGAAATGTATGCTATTGTTGTAGTTGAATTTCTATTTCGTCGTTTGTCGTTCTCGTTCATTCTCCCGATTTTTATTAAACTCAGTTAAAAATATTAATTTGACTCGAAGGCTGATGGTTTCTTTTCTTTATTAATACCTACTATTGTTGAAACAAGGTGTAAACATGTCGTGATATCGTGTTTATAAGTCATATTCATATTTGATTAATTTTATATAATGTATTCATCACGTTGTTTATATTGTAGTTTGTGGTAGTGTTAGTAATCATAGATAAATGGTTAATAAAAGTATTAAGTCCTTAATCATACTTAGGTATTTAGGTACTTATATGGTTTATTTTAATTCTTCATAAGCTATTTGTATTTGCAATATGTATCTACTTTAGCTACGTCAACAAAATATATTTTTAAGTATATAAAACAATGTTTTTTCTTATTAAAATAAAAGTTTCTTTTAAATGTACAATTATTGAGATACACAAAATATGTTTATCATCAATGTGGTTTGGCATGGTATCCCATTATCCCAATGAAAATGTTGGCAACGTTGGTATGGTCCATGCAAATTAACCTTTCGTTCGTCCTATGGGACCTCAAAACGACATCGTCCACAATAATTCGTTTGAAATTAGTTTTATTATTGTCAATGAATTAATAAAATTTTATAATTGCATCAATTCCATACTTTAAATTCTAATTTCATGTGTGTAAAATTGCGGGTAGTTAGAAATTAGGCGGCGGGTAAAAGTGGGTAATTCACAATCACACCCCGTACAATCCGAAATTTGAGATTGGCAGCACTGTTGCAGGCAAACCTAACCTAACACCCTGTATATCATAATTATATCAATATCATAGAGAATGTCTTTAAAATAAAACTTTTAATTAAAAGAAGTATTGCAAATGAGGTAAACAGTTTAAATAACAAAACTCAGTTACTTGCTGTCTTGCGTTAGCAAACCAATATTGATAACATTACCTATATTAGTGTAATCTTCTCTGTGGACGTATGTGCGAAACCGCATAACAATTCTTCACACATATCACTGTTATCCACGTCGTTTTAAAGCTGTAAATCATATTTGTGTAGATGCACTAATGAGCAACAATAATAAAATGTTCATAATAACCTTGATAGTACCTAATGCGGAAAAAATTCCTAATCCTATCTAATGGATAGGTTTTACGATGACTTTGCCACAGTTCAGTTCCAGATGTTAACCCTATTTCTGCTAAGACATTTTCATAATCCAAAGCTTTCAAAAAGTCAGTCAATTATTTTATGGTTATATTTCTTTCTTAATTTTATAACTTGAAAATACTTTTGATAAAACCATACTCAAATTTATTATATTTGCAATTTACTTATTTTCTGTAGTGATTATTTAATTTATTAAATTGTATTTTTGCCCTATTTACTTGCTTTTTCCTAATACGAGGTAGAAACATAAATTTTTGATGCTGTTCTATAATCGGGGTTAATATTCTTTTTGTAGTTATAGGTTAGCTAATTTGAAGTATTTTATATGTACTGTTGCATAGTTTAAAGCAGCCATACCAAACTCAAAGTCACTGGTGGGCCAAAGCATGAAGACCATCGACTAGGTGAGCTGCAAAACCTTATCTTAAAGAAGACAAACTACTGAAAATCTTGAGAAAAAGTACTATTACAGGACAAATCTGTTTGTTAAATTTCCAATAAAAAGGACATTACAAAAAACTACAAACATTTAAATTCTTTTGCCAGATATTTGACATCTTTTGTCTTTAATTAACTTGTCTATTTGTGGCGCGAATTTATCGGCGGAAACTGCGTCCAAGTGTGCGTCCGTCAATCGCGATCTTGCGGGAGAGTTGTTTCCTTTCATCAAAGAAAATAGTTGTTCACACTTATAGGTACTTTCAAACATTGACAGGATTTTACAGGCAAATGTTCTCATTTCTTGGTATTGAACAGGCAAGTACTTATAAAATTCGAATGTACCAACACTATCAAATTTTTACAAGTCAGAAAATGTGACAGATTATCCTTTGCTAACTGTTTTTCCCACAACATCATCTTATACTTGAAAGCTTTCGCATGATCATGCATATCTGTAATAACTTGACGTGGTCCTTGCAATTTCGTATTAAGTTCGACAAGTGTTTTGTGATATCTACCATAAATGAAAGATCTTGTAAAAAAGGTACATCTCATAATAAGCTGACATCTTCTCCTTTTGTTTCCATGAAAACGAGTATTTCTTCTTTGAGTTTCCAAAACCTGCACCTCTGCATAATATGGTAAACCAGTGTACTCACTTTCTAAATCACGTAAAAATGCAGAAAACTGTCGCTGATTAAGGCCCCGTGACCTTATGAAGTTTATATTTTTTTCACTGACTTTAAAACACTTTCCAACTTGATCACTTTTGAGCATAAAACTTCTTGGTGGATTATACAGTGAATATGATGAAAATCTGGTTTGTCACCGCCCGTTTCTCTGATCTTTGTCTGTAATATTTTAACGAAGCCATTTTTTACTCCTGCCATTGAAGGAGCTCGGTCTGTTGCAACGGAACACAGTTTTGACAAATCTGAATTGTACTTTTGCAGAAGTCCATAAACAGCATTGAAAATATCCTTCCCACTTGTTGTATCATGCAGTAGTACTAATTCCAGTAATTCTTTATGCAAATTGATATCTGTATCAACCGCACGAAGAAAAACAGCGCGTTGCGCCAGACCACACAGATCCATACTTTCGTCACAGGCAAGAGTCTGATTTTGTTTTTATCTGATCACTTATATTAGCAACCAACTCAGTAACTCTTTCAGCGACAGTATTCCGGGACCAGGATATATTTTGAAATGCCTTCACGCTCCCGGGACTTACAATTTCCGCGGCCTTTACAAGGCATTCTTTTATAAATTCACCTTCAACAAATGGTTTTGAGTGTTACGCGATCAACTCCGACACTACGTAGCTCGCTTGAAGGACAGATTCATTTTCTTGCTTTGAACGTGTAAACATAGCTGCTGATTTTTCAACCGTGATTTTCACTTATTTAACTTTTCGTTTCTGACCATGCCTGTATACTTATCAAACATAGTTTTATGAATATTATAGTGACGTTTTATATTATATAATTTTGGGACACCAACTGTACTATTACAAATCAAACAAATAATTTTTTCTTTCACTTCACAGCAAAAAACTCTAATTCCCACTTTTCTTGAAAGACACGATGCTCATCTACAAGTTTTCTCTTACTTCCACTTGGTTTTGAAAAAGACATGTTATAAACTGTATCCGAAATAAATTATAATAAATACCGTTAAGTGTTGTAACAATAAGTGCGCAACTGACTCATAACTGACTAAACACTGAACGACTGAACTCAATCGAACACGGCTTCGGCTTATATATGGATTGTGATTTCTCGAGTTCTTTCCAGAATGTTCAGATAGCGTCATCTGTGTTTTTGCGCCATAGAATTTCATGGAACAATCCAGATAACGTTTGGCTTTTGGTTTTAGGTTGAGTATGTGTAGTTCATCCTCCTAAACATAGATGGCACTATGTACAATTGTACATTTTATTACACCAATCATTGCGCGCGCTTTCAAACGGTTTTCAACTTGTTCGCGGGCCGCATTATCTGGCTGTTTTCAAAACTGATTTGGGCCGCAGAAAAATGCTCACTGGGCCGCATGTTTGACACGGCTGGTTTAAAGTATGTATTTTATTTAAACCTTAAATTTTTTTCTTGCTAGAAAAATGTCTCATATAGAGGGGGTAAGGCCTGGGTTATAGATTGTAGACGTTTGCGGCTTGCGTCGCCGTTTGCGCTATCCTTGAAGTTTACTTAACGCAAAGCAATGGGTACGGTTATATTGTAACCAATGAAATTGCTGGATTTTAGAGGGCCTTTTGAAACGTTCATCCTTCGTAATAAATTTGACAATATATACACATAACATCCTCGTCCATTTAAAAAAACTGCTTGGGGTCATTGTCTTGAATTTTCAGAAAATGCTTGTAGGGGTTTGTAGTATTTCCACCCCAAATAACAGGCCGAATTCGCCATTTTCTTTGCCCACTTCTCTTCAACAAATTTACAGCTGCGACACACATTAATATATCTACAATGCCTAGTCTTTATTAACAATTAGCAAATTAAAAAAACGCACATAAACTGAAAAACAAAACAAGACAAAATTGCGATCAATATACACATTAAAGTAATATGATGTAAAATGTAAAAAACAAACACTATTTTTTACAAATACTTCCACTATATTTAATTTAACAACGTGACATGTTTCACTACACAGTAGCTTCTTCGGAGGTTACATCTCGAATGCACAAGCTTACAAGTTAAGGTGATATTTATATAACTAAGTATAATACAACCATTTGGAAATTTTAATGACTTAAAAAAGGTCTGGGAATTTTTACGTACTAGCAATAAAATAAAAAGAAATTACCTAAAATTATTAGAACATATTTAACAAGGGTGAATTATTGAGATCTACCTGATCGTTTAGCAAGCAATTTGAATGTTTGAGTTTATTTATTTCTAGAGACTCGAGTATATTCAATTTATGACCCTTATTTTCTAGGTGTAAAATTTTAAAATTTTTATTAAAAGTATGACCGCTCTCAATTAAATGGTTTGAATAATTGGATTCGGTTTTCCCTTTAATAAAACATTTATAATGCTCCTCTATTCTTTAACCGAAATGTCTGCCTGTTTGACCTATATACGTTTTGTCACAATCTCCACAGTTTAATTGGTATACACCTGATTGTTCTAGTTTATCAGGCTTAGTTTTATTATTTTTTATATATCTACTTAAAGAATTATTTGTTTTATACGCTATTCTAATATCTAAACTATTTTAAAATGCAACTATTTTAGAACTAGAATTACCTATATAGGATATAATTTTGTACGGAGTAGTTTTTTCGTTAATATTAGGATATATCATAGATATAGCTTTTTTATATAATTTTTTTTGTAATATTTTATCAATAATTTTTAATGAATATCCATTGTTAACTGCTATCTGCTTAATGATGTTTAACTCGGTCTGATAATGAGTTTTATTTAAAGGTAATGAAAACATCATCATCAACATATCTATGCCAGTATATAAAATGTTTGAAAAGGGGGTGCTTGTTAATCTTGTTTTCCAAGGTATCCAAAAATATCTCTGCCAGCAAGGGGCTTAATGGGTTTCCCAACTTATTAATAGCAACAAGTTAGAATATATTAACAAAACATTAGATTTTCTTATCCCAGATAAATATCATATTTTAAAACATAATTTTAAAGATATTTTTCAACAAAGAATCAAAAATGGTATCAAAAACTGTAAGAGTTTGTTTAATGACAGAGACATCAGTAAATATACTATTATGAACCCTAAACCACCAAAATTATATTCTTTAATTAAACTACATAAACCGGGATTCCCTATTAGACCAGTAGTTTCTTTCTTTTCAGCTCCATCTTACAACCTATCTAAGAAACTTATAGACATCATTCAAACATATACGAAGTTCTCTGCAAAATATCAAATTAAAAACTCTCTAGATTTAGTTAATAAAATCAAAGATATACAGTTACCAAATAATGCTAAACTAATTTCGTTTGACGTCTCTAATCTGTTCCCTAGTGTTCCTGCTAAAGATACCATTAAACTTGTTGAAGGCCTATTAAACAAACATTCAGTTAATGTTGTTAAAAAACAAGATATATTGCACCTATTTACCGAATGTTTAGAACAAAAGTATTTCGAATTTAATAATAAACTTTATACCACCAAAGAAGGTTTAATTATGGGAAAGCCATTAAGCCCCTTGCTGGCAGAGATATATTTGGATACCTTGGAAACAAGATTAACAAGCAACCCCTTTTCAAACACTTTATATACTGGCATAGATATGTTGATGATGTTTTAACATGTTTTACGGGAACTAAACGTCAATTAAATATTTTTCTTGATTATATCAATAGCCTTCATCCTAATATAAAATTCACAATTGAACTAGAAGCAAATAACAGCATAAACTTTCTAGATTTAACCATTAAAAAAATAAACAATAAACTTGATTTTTCTGTTTATCATAAACCAACACATACAGATACTACTATACACAATTCCTCATGTCACCCAATTCAACATAAATTAGCGGCTTTCCAGAGTATGATTCACAGACTTATCTCATTACCTTTAAATAAAACCAATTATCAGACCGAATTAAACATCATTAAGCAGATAGCAGTTAGCAATGGATATTCATTAAACATTATTGATAAAATATTACAAAAAAAAATTATATAAAAAAGCTATATCTATGATATATCCTAACAAAACAACAAAAGTATGCTTTAGTGCCGCAGAAAAATTTTACAATTTTATGGACAAAGCAAAATATACCTAAAATAAGACATATCAAAACATTAATCGAAAAGAATTTCGATAGGTCAATGCTTTTTAAAATTGTAAATTATCAATTTACCAAATCGTAAAACACACGTTAGAATATAACATAACATTGCCGCAAAACAGTTAATGAATCCTAATAACCTTATAAAATTAAACAAACACACATGTACGAGGTGAATAATTTCGATGATTGAGATCAAAATGCAACTATACGACCTTAAACTCTATGTTATTATAGTTATACAAATAATTGTGATGTTAAACAGAAGGTATAATGAACTAGTGTAGAATGTAGTATACAAAAAAGAATTAAATTTTGTTTTTAATCCAATACCTAACAAAAATAATTAAGTTTTAAGTGAATGTTCGACAGTTCTTTTCTCTATATGATGATTTTCAAAATTCTATGCTACGAGTTAGGACATGACTCAACAAAAGATTTAAGTAAACAAGCGAATTTAGCGACAATTTAAAGAGACTTACTCGCTGTAAAAATCATTAACGCTGTAAAATGGTCTCTGAATGAAGTATGCTTTGGTGTTTTTTCGAAATTGTGCAAGCATAGGGATAGATTTTAAATGTACTGGCAGATTGTTATAAAGTTTTATGGCGTTGTAAATAATTGATTTTTTTATTAATTCTGAGGAAGGAATGGGAAGATATATATCATGCCTAGAGTTTCTGGTAGGGTATACATGTTGTGGCCTTTCTGGGAGGGTGTTTATATGTTTTCTCAGCAAACATACCGTTTCCAAAATAAATAATGCAGGAAGTGTTAATATTTCATGTTTTTTGAAATAGTATTGGCAGTGAGCTCTGTTATTTAGACCAAACAAATAACGAATGGCTTTCTTTTGAAGCATAAAAATACTACGAAATTGCTCGGTGGTACAGCAGCCCCAAAAGGGAAGGCCATAGCGGAGGTGGGATTCAAATAAAGAGAAATAAGTAAGTCTGGCAGAAGGAACGTCTAATTCTTTTGAAACTGATCGAATGGCGAAGCAGGCGGTAGAAAGTTTTTTAGTTAAGGTGTCAATATGATTAGACCATTTTAGGTTGTTATTTATATTTAAACCCAGGAATTTAACCGACTCTACGTATTCAATATTGCTGTTATGTACCTGAAGTGGTTGTAAAGTTCCCTTATAAGATAACGCCACCGTTTTATCGACATTAAAACAAAGCATATTGGAATCGGACCAAGCTTTAATTATAACCAAGTCTTTGGAGATACTAGAGTGTAAAGACGTTGTATCAAAATCACTCCAAGTTATGCTTGTGTCGTCAGCAAAAAGGGAAATTCTTCCATTAATTTTAAGGTTCGTGATATCATTAATGTATAACAAAAAAAGAATAGGTCCCAAGACTGAACCTTGAGGGACTCCACTTGTAATCAACTTACAATCAGAATCGGAACCATTAGCCCTTACAAGTTGTTGCCTTTTCCCAAGATAAGATTTGAACCAATTTAAAGAAGTACCACGAATTCCATAAAAATTTAGTTTGTTTATCAGAATTTCATGACTAACACAATCAAAGGCTTTCGCATAGTCACAAAAAACTGAGGCAGTTGGGTGGTTGTTATTGAGAGATAAGTAGACGCCTCTAAGCAACGTGAACATGGCGTCGCTGGTGCACTTGTTGGGTAGAAATCAGAACTGCTCCGGGGATATTATCTGATGTTTCAGGAGAAATGGCATAAGACGATTCTTCAGTAGCCTTTCGATGATTTTTGATAGCACTGGTAGTAGTGCAATTGGGCGATAATTGCAAGAGTTAGTTTTTTCGCCGCCTTTATGAAGTGGAATAATTATAGCTGTTTTAAGGCAATCAGGGAATACACCTTTTATAAAGGACTCATTTATTAATGTTGTGAGGGCCTCTATGACTGGGAGGGGCAAGTTTAGGAATATTCTAATTGATAGGCCATCAGTGCTACACGAAGATTTACTTTTGATATTATTTATTACCTTCAATAGTTCAGTGTTGCTAACGGGACTTAAGAAAAAGCTATCAGCTAAATTTTTTGAAGGAGGGAGAAACGAAAGAGGGTCCAAACTTGACGAGATACTAGAGGTAATATTTTTGCTTACATTAATAAAATAATCATTTAGATCATTAGCTCCTGGCAAGATCTGAGTCACAGGGTTTGATTTGTTTCTGAGGTTATTGATGATGGACCAGGTTTCTTTGGAAACGTTATTTGAGTTTGTTAGACGTTTTCGGTAGTGTAATTTTTTTGCTGACTTAATAAGAGTAGTGTAGATCCTCCTATAGTTAGAGATATAGTCGAGAATAAGAAAGGAGTCGGTGAATTTTTTTATATATGAGAGCGAGCGCATATTTTTAGCAGAAATTCGTATTCCTTTCGTGGTCCACGGTTTATGCCCCTTAGGTTTGATATTCTTAAGCGGGAAGGCCTTGTTAAAAGCACTTAAAGTTTTATTTAAAAAAGTCTGAAGTTTGTGTTGACATTATCAGATTCAAAATTCCAATCGGTGTTAAAGCAAATATTATGAAATACTGAGAAATTTGCGGCCGAGAAAATTCTGCCCCGATGGCGAGATCTTGGTAAGGGCCTAATAGGTAAACTAAACCTGGAAATTACCGCCGTGATCGGAAAGACCTGAGTTATAGACCTGTGAATGCACCTCTGATGGAGAAAAATCAGACGCCATGTAATCGATGATAGAAGAAGAGTTTTTTGAAATTCTAGTTGGCGAGAATACATGCATTGAAAGACCGAAAGAGTCGAATATAGAAATTAGATATTTTTGGATGGCACAAATAGTAGCATAGTCAATATTAAAGTCCCCGCATAGAATTTTTTTACCTTTAATCGGTAGACTGTCTAGCAAACTTACCAGACTATTTAAAAATGATTATACATCAGAGTTTGGTGATCTATAAATACAAATTACATAAAGATCAAGGTTTTGATTATATACCATAGAGAATTCAAAAGAGCTATCCGCTAACAAATGATCATATTTAGATACCGACATGAAATCTCCATTTAGGGATAGAATCAGTGTTCCCCCATGAGCTGAGTTTTTTCTGTCATATCTAGCTATTGTGGTATACCTCTCAATATAAAAGGGTTCGTTTAGATTCAGCCAGTGCTCAGTAATTGCAACAAGTTGGGGGAACTCCAATTCTTCCAGAAATAGGTACAACTCGTCAGTTTTATTTCTTAGAGAAGCAATATTAATTAGAACCATATTAAGACTAGTAACAACAGGAAGTTTTGAGGAATCTAGTTCCTCAGGACACGTCGTGTTTTCTAAAAATTTTTTTTGGGAGAATTGCTTGTAAAATAGTTTTTATGGCATTCTCTGGTCCTCTGAAGATGGATCGTTCTCTCCGAAGATATATAGGTTCCATAGGCTGCAAGATCCGCTTCCACTTCTGCTGCGTTAAATCCGTAAGCAGCATGAAAATCGAAATATATCTTATGCAGGGTTCTATAATCTATAGGAATGCCTTCAGAAGCCAAAAACAGCCTGGTGCTTGTATTTGTAAACCCTTCAAAGTGAATTGGCGCAGGTTGGTCGTGCAGTGAGGCGCGATATAACTTGAAGGCCTTTAAAATGGCTGGTTCTCTTAGTCTAGACATGAGGAAACGGTTATCAGAACTTTTTTCGGTTCGCGTAAGCTTCACTGTTGGGGGAGACATTGGATCAAAAATAGGTTCTTGGTCAATAGGAGCTTTCTTGGAAAGACTGTAGCAGTTGTCGCTCAACAAGACATTTGCTTTGCAGGCAGCAATGGCCTCTTTGTCAGAAGATATTATAGTGCCCTTTTGAGAAATTGGAGAGGAGACAACCAGTGAACTGACGGAGCTCGAGTTGGTGGGCAGTTTTTTCGGTGTGGAGGGAGGTGGGAGGTTCGGTGTAGATTTTTCTGAAAGTTCGGATACAGCTGACCATTTTATTACTACGCCATGGGGCCATAGATTGCTGTCTAAAAGCTTTTCAGCTGACTTTTTTGACTGAGTTCCAATTTTAAAATCAATATTTGAGATATGATTGATTAGGTGGTATTAATGAAAAAACTACTCCGTACAAAGTTATATCCTATATAAGTAATTCTAGTTCTAAAATAGGTGCATTTTTAAATAGTTTAGATATTAGAATAGCGTATAAAACAAATAATTCTTTAAGTAGATATATCAAAAATAATAAAACTAAGTCTGATAAACTAGAACAATCAGGTGTATACCAATTAAACTGTGGAGATTGTGACAAAACGTATATAGGTCAAACAGGTGGACATTTCGGTAAAAGAATAGAGGAGCATTATAAATGTTTTATTAAAGGGAAAACCGAATCTAATTATTCAAACCATTTAATTGAGAGCGGTCATACGTTTAATAAAAATTTTAAAATTTTACACCTAGAAAATAAGGGTCATAAATTGAATATACTCGAGTCTCTAGAAATAAATAAACTCAAACATTCAAATTGCTTGCTAAACGATCAGGTAGATCTCAATAATTCACCCTTGTTAAATATGTTCTAATAATTTTAGGTAATTTCTTTTTATTTTATTGCTAGTACGTAAAAATTCCCAGACCTTTTTTAAGTCATTAAAATCTCCAAATGGTTGTATTATACTTAGTTATATAAATATCACCTTAACTTGTAAGCTTGTGCATTCGAGATGTAACGTCCGAAGAAGCTACTGTGTAGTGAAACATGTCACGTTGTTAAATTAAATATAGTGGAAGTGTTTGTAAAAAATAGTGTTTGTTTTTTACATTTTACATCATATTATTCTGGATTTCCACCGAGTATCGGCTGACACAATCATAACATTAAAGTAAGGTTTTTCAATCTATAACCCTGGCTTAAATATCTCAGCTACCTATTATGGCAACCAGATATTTTCATTCAAAAATCTTAAAAACTGTTTAAAGGAAAACTGGTATACATGGTGTCCGATAGAAAGTGGGACATAATTTAACAGCATATTCCGTACATAAAAATAATGCTGTGGATCCCAACTTGCCGAATTCAAAAGTTGATATTGACGAAGATACAGGGAAAAATTCATTTAAGTCATAAATAGAATGTTCCAACAGCAGTACAACAACTGCCCTCTTCAACTGCTTAAGACGTTAAATTCTTCTAGCATGAAGTGGTAGATGATTGTAAATGTTAATACTTAAAATATAGGAACTACTAGCAGCCATACTCAATCTGTGGGTAGGCAATCTTAGTCTGTCAGTAGTGTCTCTTAAGTCTTAGGTGTTAGGCATGTCCCTGGTTGAAGTAAATTCAGTTATATACTTTGCTTCCATATGTACATACAATGCACATTGTTACCGACAATAAACTTAAATTTGTAAATAGTGGACGACATGATTGCCTGGAATTTTGAAATAAAATAGTTCGGACTGTTCTCTTTTGAACTATTAGCACCTTATTTATTCTCTTGCAATTTCCCCGTAATACTGTAACATAGCACCATACTGAGTGCACATAAGCATGATAAGATAAAATCATTTTGCTATTAACAATTGACCTTAATCTCCAAATTACGAACGAGGTAACAGAGAGCTTCTTGAGAACGTGGTCAATGTGCTCAGATCAACTTAATCGATTGTCAATGTATATACCTAAAAATGTGATTACTTCAACCTGCTGAACTGTATGGATTTTGGTTCTTACTAAAAAGAAGTAATCTTGAATGTGCATATTAAACATCATAATGAGTTTAGATAAATTTAGAACAAGATTGTTGTTGGAACAGTAGTCAAAAAAAGTCTACCCAACTGTCTGATTTAAAAAAATACCTAAACGAATTTCTAAAAATTACGGGTTAAATGAAAAGAGTTGTAGGAAATAGAAGAACGTGGATATTAAGGTAACAAATTAAAAGATAAAACTCAATAGTATCCATTCACAATTTTAAAAGTCATTACTTTAAATGGAAATAAAAAAATGTTGGAGCGATCAACAGCGAGGAAGAGAGACCTTCCTTGTCTATGTGCCGGGCATTAAACTTCCCTTTTATTTTGTTTTTTTTTGTCAAATACAGAATTTATGTAACTAATAAAAAAATTTAACGTAATATTAATAATTATAATAATTATTTAAATCATACACGCATTACTAATTATCCATTTTTTTTAGAACTGAACGAAGCGTTACAGGTGGCGTCGTCGCGTCCTCCAGCGACGACAGCGACAGCGAGGATGAAATAAGCGACGCCTCCGAATCCGAAATGGACCTGGACAATTACTATTTTCTCCAGCCCGTGCCCACCAGGCAGAGACGGGCTCTGCTGAGGGCGGCCGGCGTTCGCAAAATAGACTCGCTCGAAAAGGACGAGTGCCGAAACATCCGTTCCTCCCGCGAGTTCTGCGGCTGTGGCTGCAAAGGTTACTGTGATCCGGACACTTGCTCGTGTAGCCAGGCGGGCATCAAGTGCCAAGTGGATAGATTGAACTTTCCCTGCGGTTGTACCAGGGATAACTGCGGTAACTCGTCCGGCAGAATCGAGTTCAATCCGGTGAGGGTGCGGACGCATTTCATTCACACCCTCATGCGGCTCGAGCTCGAGAAGAAACACGACGAAGACATGCGCGAGAAAAAGGACCTCTCATGGATGACCAACGAACGACTGGTGGAGCATCACCATCAGTCGCAGCAATGTAAAATAAATGTAAATAAATGTAGCGGTAGTTTATTGAGGGACATAAGTTTGAGCGCCCACATCGAGGTTGAGAACTGTGTAAATAACGGTAGTTTCACCAACCTCCATTACGGAGCCCCCGGTGAGGGGCCCGGTGCTTTGCCCCACAGCTCGACTCCATTTTCAGAACTTCCCGCGCGCGAGGACTCGCTGGATCTGTATACCTTTCGTGAGAACTGCTACGGAGATGAGAATGAAAGAAAACAACAACAGGTTGGTACATATTATTAACAAGTCAGTTTCTTATGGTAGTTACATACATAAAGGGGGGGTGTCACGTCACACGTCAGTTGAACGAATTTTTTTGACCAGTGATATTTAGTCGCGTCGCGTGGTTATTAGTCGAATGTAAAATTACGTGCCTACGAAATTAAATATATGGTAAAAAAATACTCCTAACACCACTTTAATTCGGAATCACACGTGTGGTGCAAAATACTTGACTTTTATAAGTTTATAAAAAATTGATTACTCATTATTTAAGACAGTCATATTTGCGATTATCCGTCATTTTAAAATGGGTAATTTTAATAATCCAATAATTCAGTGCTAAAAGATGTAAATGCCGACAGTATTTTCCATTGAGTTGTTTTCAGTGGCGGCTCGTGGTGAATTATATTGGGAGGTCAATAACAAATTTAAAAATAGGCATACTTAAAATAAAAATAAATATCTTATCTTTAAATTGAGCTTTAAATTCTCTTGAAGTTCAGGTCTACTCTTCGTTCTTTAGAATTGGAAAAATGCTGAATGACACGTTCGTTAAAATTGCACGCACATTCCTTTTATAAACGATTTCTCGATACTTAACAAATAACTAAAGCGGATAGTCTATCTTGGCCCAATTCCTTAACAAAATCTATAAGCCCTCGAAAAAACCCTGGATTTTCAGCTCGAATGCCCCCTAAAATTTTACACAATCTATAATTTTGTTTAAAATATAACGATTTTTGGATACATTTTCATTAAAAGCTCTAAGTGATTTTCTATAAGCTGTGTCGAGCTGAGTGCGAATATCAACACTTTCGACTATAGCATAGTTCACCGAACATTTCATGTAATATGCAAAAAACGCATGTTATTTTATTTTTTCTTTTAAGTGTTTTAAGTTTTTAACACCGGTTTTGCACCATAATGAGTTCGACGAGTCCTTAGAAAACAACAAACAAACATAACAGTAAAATGAGTTAGAGACTTCACAGCCACATATTCGGTTAACTAAATCGTACATACTTTTGCGAAAGTTTCGATAAACCTCTTTATTGTTGTCTTTACTAGTTTGTCGTATACTAAGTTCTGGCAAATTGCGACCACTTACCTTGAATTCGGTTATTTTCTCAAAAGTAAGTTCGTTAGCACTCTTTAGTTGTTTAATTTTTTGCACTACCAACATTTTATTTCATCTACATTTCCACCTTGAAATTGGTTATTTTTTCAAAATTAAGTTCGTAAGCACTTTTTAGTTGTTTATTTTTTTGCACTAGTTACTACCAACATTTTATTTCTTGTATATTTCCAACTCATACATGAATCATAAAAATAAAAAAATATACACTCAGGTGCAAAAAATTCGATCCATACGAATTTTTTAATAAAACATAAAGATCTTTGGATATTAAACTTTAAAATAAGTTATAGATTGAAAAATACGTATTGAATATCAATAAAACGCATAGTTTACAGAAAATAAATCTTTATTTTATATAGCCATTCGCTATAATACACAAAATTAAAAAAATAATCAAAACTTCTTGAATAAAAAATTGTAATACAAAAAAATGTGGTGTATGCAGTGATACTTAATACCTAGTGTTTCCTCCTCGGGCCCTTATAACAGCTTGAAGACGGCGTGGCATCGAGGTAATCAAGCTCTGGATGTCAGTTTGGTCCAATTCTCTCCATATTTCCTGAACAGCCGCACCAAGCTCAGCCAAGTTGTTTGGACGAGGTAGTCGTGCTCGATATTGCTTTCCCATTATGTCCCAAAGATGCTCAATTGGATTGAGATCAGGACTGCAAGCTGGCCAATTCATACGGACAATTCCCACCTCTTCTAAATAGTCATTGACGATCCTAGCACGGTGCGGACGCGCATTATCGTCCATGAAAATAAAATTGGGTCCGATGAACGGGGCAAAAGGTATCACATGCTCATCAAGAATGGTCGTTATGTATCTCTCACCCGTCATAGAACCGCCATCCATGATAGCTAGGTCAGTACGAGCTTCGAAACTTATACCACCCCAAACCATGACTGATCCTCCTCGATAGCTTATTCTTTCTGCAATATTGCACTGAGCAAATCGCTCTCCTTGCCTCCGCCAAACTCTTTCGCGGCCGTCTGGTGACCTCAAGGTAAACCTGGACTCATCTGAGAACAATACACTTCGCCAATCTGCGTCATTCCAGTTTTCGTGTTCTCTTGCAAAGGCAAGTCTATTTCTGCGATGTTCTACGGATAATAGTGGACATAAGGCTGGTCTTCTGGATGCTAAATGAGCTTCAGCAAGTCGACGCCGAACTGTCCACCTGCTTACATCCACATTTCTCACTTCATTCAGACGATTGGCCAATTGAACTGATGTGTCATGCCGATTTCTCAAACATGAAGTTACCAAAAATCGGTCATCTCGTTCGGATGTTGCCCTTCTACGACCGGAACCTGGCCGCCTTGTGAAATTGCCGGTTTCATTGAATCGCTGAACTGCTCTTTGAACCGCCGAACGACTAACACCTAACACATGAGCTGCATAATACTGGCTACGACCATCTTGAACTAAAGCCACCGCTCTAGCTGCATCCGTCGGAGTTAAGAACATTTTATTGCAATTAGAATTAAGAATGCAACGCCTTTTGACACTACAAGATCACTATGGTAACCCGGGTTAAAATAAATGCAACCAACAAGGATTTATATTTTCGCTTATCGGAGGAATTTTAACAAATAAAAACATAAATTCCTATTTGCGATGAGAAATGCAGAACTAATATAAACATTTTGGTTTATTTGGGATATACGAGGGCATACCTGAAGATGCATATGCCATATAATAACTTGAGAGTCGAAATACTTAAAATAAATGAGAAAAAAGAAATGGATCGAATTTTTTGCACTTGAGTGTATATTACAAAAAACAGTATATAAATCAATTTTAATTGATTAAAAACGTCCGAAACACTATCGAGTTAGAATATCGACCGCGCGACCTCTGAATAATTAAATTTCCGCATATGTCGATGTGAAGCCGCGATCCATCGATCGGATTATGAGAAGAGACCGGCTGATGACCCAAATCGCAATTTCATATTCCATTGGCTATCACTTTCGTTAGGCAATTCGGACTACAAGAGTCTGGGGAACAGATTTGTAGGAGCTCCGAGTTTACACGATTGGCATCGACAACGCATGTAACGACCGAGTAGAGTACAGAGAGTACTTATATTTTAGTGTTTTAGTTTTAAATTTGTTGTCAATTAGATCTTAGATCACAGAACACTGTTAAGTACTAAATTAAATTAGATTTGCTTTTATAAACTAGTTTTGGCGGAAGTGATTAACCATTCAGAGGTGCGTATTATTATTATGCTTCCAGTTTTCCGTTACCCAACACTTAGGTACAATTAACATTATTTCTAAGAGAAACAAGATCAACCGGTAGAAAGGTTTAATCGCACAATAATTTTTTTATTGTACACTAATTAAAGGCATAGTTTATACCATAGAGATGAGTTAAAAAACCTAAACTATGGACGATCATCATGATTTAATTTAAAAAACAAAATATAGAAGGAATCCTTGTGTTACCTATTAACGGAGTGGCTCAAATTATAATTTAATTTTCTAATAACCCATTTTATAATATTTTAAAATTTAGAGAAGTTAACCAAAAAAAACCACTGCGGAGCTTGTTGAGGAAATTATAGTCTAGCTAGGGTGACAAGATATGTATTCTTTTGAAGAGTAAAGTTCTCTTTTCCAGGTCCACGAACTCTGTATTGTAACTATTACTATATGTACGACAAATATACTCTATTTTGAGAAATATGGTCGTGTTTTCTAAGTTACTAAAGACGTTAATGAAGCTCAGTTGCCGTTAACTTAATACAAAGGGTACAATTTTTTTTAGTTTTCAGTTGGTTCATACTTTGAGGTAGACAGAGTTAAATTCAATAAAGTATATTTTTTTAATTAAAGAAAAGAAAAAAGCCATATTTTTGTAGCTTAAAATTGTTAGTGTTTATACAGGTTGTGTAAAAATATTCATTAAAATAAGAACTAACTCTGGAAGAAAAAGTTATAATTATTTATGTATAGAAGAAATATCAAAAAGAAAAACATATTATCATGCGAAAATTGAAACAGTAAAAAAATTCAAAATACAAGTTAAGAAAAATAAAAATTAATATGTTCAACCTGAACTCTCAACAATTTCTGGTAACGGCCAGACATACTAGAGATAATAAATTTATGTGGAACACTTTTTCATTTTCTCTGCACGTATTAGATCTAGGATGATTTGTGGTTGATTTTTAATTGTTTTAAATGTGTATTTTAGCCTACTCCTAACGTTTTTAATAATATTTTTATTCCAATATGTTGATAATATTCGTTAATTATGGCTACTTGAATATTGTTTGTGACCGGTTCCTTTCCTCCGTCGATCGCCGTTATTTTGTTGTGTTCATATTTACATTTACATGTGTTTTCTATTGTTTCACTTGTTTGTGAGTTTTTAGAGAGCCTGTTTGATACAGTGACTATTCGTGTGTGGTATTTTGGAGTAATACAAATAAATGGATTATCCAAAACGCTGTTTTGATCAGTAAGTAAAAATATCGCAGCAAATTCTTACTTTGCAGACACACATTTTGTTGTTGTATCTAGTTATTAATGAACGAAGTTAAAATCTGTGTCTCTTAACTTAAATTTTTATACAAAAATTCCAAACTATTTTTCCTATATCATCTTGTAACACTTTAAAATCCTCACCCGCTATTATTGTTAAAATTATTTATAAATACACATTATTCTACTTTTAAATTTGTGTCCTTTCATTTCGTATTTTTATTATTTTTTTATTATGTTACTTGTTAAAATTATTAATAAACATACATTATTCTACTACTTTTAAATTTAATTATGTCCATTCATTTCGTATTTTTATTATTTTTTTTATTATACTACTTGTTAAAAGTATTAATAGATACACTTATTTAACTCTTTCTTTGCAAAAAGTAGTTAAAACGTCTATTTCCCTCGCATGGTGCATGACCATGCACATAACATATTAGGAAAATCTACCACGGGCACCCTGACTACAAAAGTATGATCGACCTTTTTCGGAGCTCCCACAAATCTGTTCCCCAGACTCTTGTATTCGGACTGGCCAGCCTAGCTTAGTATAGCGTATTTTATTATGCTTAAGGAACGCAACGAGACTATTCGAACCGCCGCGCGCGGCTAATAGTGTAGCGTATTTAACTTTTCGCGTTTTTTTACAACTATTAGGAGGGACGGTCAAACGAATAATTTATTTTCTGAAATATTTTTGGGGGGTCATTGACCAACTGACCCTATGGAAGAGCCGCCACTGGTTGTTTTCTTTAATTACATTTATCTCATCTAATGACAGGCCTACATGTCTGATATAAGTTATTTATAAATTCCTGACATAAAAAAAAACGTTTGCATGTTGTGGACAACGTGACAAGTGAGCAGACTGAATTTCCCCTGCGCTTGTAAAGTCGTACCGGAATTATAAGAGTAATAGAATATTGCCGATCTGGCTTACTAGTAGCTTGACAATATTCTCGCTCTTAGGGCAGATAAACTTTGGGCTTTATTGGAATGGCCTGCACTTAATAATTCTTCATAATAAATAAATGTCTGACTGTGTATAATATTTAGTTTTCTTTTAGAATCGAATGTACTAAAGTGTTACTCTGCTACTCTACTACTAATCATAGAACTCATTTATCCCGTTGTTGCAAAGAAATGCTGTTTCATGTTTGTCAGGGATTATTGTGTAAAAACCATAGTTTTACAGAGGCAGTAAAGACAGCTTTATTTGAGGGATACATATGTCAAAGTTTACAGAATTAGTATGTTAATTCTGTAAACTTTGCCTATGTAGAACCCGAGGTTATAAGACATGCTCGACCCGAAAGGGTCCTTTGCTTTCTGAAACGGAGCGAGCGTGATCTGAAATTTTCTTCTATATTGGAAATTAAGTTTGAAAAAAATGTATAATAATAATAACACAGGCCAACACACATTTTGGTGCTTGCGATTTTTTAACTGTTCCTGTAAGTATTTATTGAAAAAACTTAATTTACACAATTACATTAGTCACTAATCACATACAAATTTTCTTTTATACGACTTTCTAGAATGGAGTTTACTAGGGCAGTCTCGCTGAAGGCTGCAGCAGTAGTCCGCCATCATGTGGCTATCCCATCGTCCTTGATAACGATCTTCCATAGTTTCAATACTGATGGAATGTTTCCCCCTGTTCTTCACTACAATCACCTAAGTTTTCTGGAAAAAGATCTAGGTGGATGTGGAGGTAGTGAACTTTTATACTCATGTTACAGCCGAGAACATTAAAATTTGAAAGCATAGTTTCCACTAATTCTACGTAATTCTCTGCTTTATGATTGCCAAGAAAATGTTGTACTACTTGAACAGATGAACACCAAGCGTTAGATTCAGTCTCGTTCATTGATGTGGTGAATTGTGGATCTTTGACAAGTTGCCTTATTTGAGGACCAGCTTTTAGTTTTTCCGTGCTAATGCCAGGAAATTTACGTGACAAATACCCAAAACAATTTCCATCTCGATTTAAAGCCTTCAGAAATTGCTTTATTAGGCCTAGCTTGATATGCAAGGGCGGAAGTAAGATTTTTTCTCTTGAAACCAAAGGTTCGTTGATCACGTTTTGTTTTCCTTGAATCATGACATCTCTTAAAGGCCAATTTTTGTTAACCCAGTGCTCATTTTTAGCTCTGCTGTCCCAAAGGCACAAAAACAAGGATATTTTGTATAACCACTCTGCTGTCCAAAAAGGAAGTTAACCATTTTTAAGTCAACACAAATTGCCCACTGATGTTATTTGTATTTAATTTTTCTCAAAACTAATGCAATTGTTTCATATTCTTCCTTCATGGTAGTAGAATGACCAATAGGAATGGAGCCATATTTGTTACCGTTATGTAAAAGAACACATTTTAAACTACGTTTTGAACTGTCAATAAAAACGCAACAATCATCTGGAGTGTGTTCAGACAAACCCATTTTTTCTAAGAGCCCTTTTATATTGTTACAGAATACCAAGTCATTTTCCTGAGCGAAAAAAGGCAGCAGATCCTTATCTCTTTTACGATAAAATGTAATATTAGTACCTGGACAAAGTAGATTTTTTTCTTTTAATCTGGATGCAAGTAATTCAGTGGATTCCTTTGAGAGATTCAGATCTCTTATAAGATCGTTTAGTTCTTCTTGATTGAAACACTGCGGAGTTGCTAAATCTGCTTCAAATTCGCTGTCGTTTTCTGATTGAATTCTTTGAACTTCGTCAGACGTTGTCCACTGTCGCAAATGTTCAACACATGTTTTACATATGAAATGTGGGGCCCAAGATTTATCTTGATCTCCTAAATGAACGCCAAAATAGGCAAGATAAGTTCTTTTCACAAAGTCAGACATCGTTTTTCTGCTCTCTTTCAAAGTGTATTCACCACATTCATAACAAAAAACATCGGGATGATTTACACAGGTACGTCTGCTTGTGGATGCCATTGTTTCAGTTTAGTGTCTTGATACTACAAAACGACCAAAATTTACACAAAATGATAGCACAACTTTATTTGGGAAAACTCAGTAATATACTAAATCGAGTACAGCCAAGCAGGTATAGAAGGATCGGGTCATAGGCAATTACAGTTATAAAAATAATTAAGATCAGTGTATTGAGTAGTTCCTAGTATAGGAACATTGAGTCAGGGACAATTCCAAGTATCCATTCGTTTAATTAGATTCTGGGAAATTTCTATTTTGACGATTAAGTACATATTTATCTCTTTATTTGTTGTCCTTTATCAGAAAAAAATATCAGTTAACCTGTAACCTGTATCTAGAGTTGATAGAAAAAATCTGGTGGCATTTTTGGAATCAGCACATTAAAAACATCTAAAATCAGATGTTACATTTCCGGCACAACGTTTTTATTAATTTTGACAACGATTTTAGTCCAATTTCCAATATGCCTCGATTTTTTAAAGCTTCTTTTAAAACTTGAAGGGTTATATTAGTTTTTGATGTGTGTAAATCGTAAATTGCATTACGAACATCCATTTTTACATTGTCACTTAAGTCTTCTGTCTTTCACTTTTTTCGTGTACATTTCTTAATCTTCTTCGGTAGTAAATTATGATTTTCTTCATGCACAATTTTCTGCACAATTTTTATACCGATTTCCAGAGCTTTTGCTACTGTCTCTTGGATATTGGCCGGTGAATTTTCATTTTCGTAGTTTTTTATTAGATTTAATACCATTTTTTTCGCTTGTGGATGCAAAAAACCCGAAAATTGTTTTCTATTACTCATTTTGTCACTGACTTGTCAATCTGACTTTGAAGTGACATCGCTCAAAGATGTTTGCAACTGCTGGTATTTATATGTTTATCCTCTTTTTTCATATGAAAATATCATAGGTTTATCTAATTCATCTTCCGGATTTTATGCACAAAAGTACCCACTGTCACCCTGCACAAATGAAGGAGAAAGTTACAATGAGGAATTTTTGATGTTGTTAGTTACCACGTGTTTTATCTTAATTATTGCTAGTTTTTTCATTTTTGTGTTTTATTTAGTAATCCTTGTTCTATGTTTTTTTCCGTTTTTAAGTATACCTGGGAATTACATTTCCTAACACAAATCAACGTATTATGTACAATCATCAGGTATAGCATAATAATGCATTGTAGTACAATAATGGTGGAAAATGTACCATTACATTTCAAAAAAAACTAAATTAAAATTATTGATTAGAAGGCTCGAATTTCAGATTATAATGTTAACTTCATTTATAAACAACTTTTTCCTCTAAACTTTTGTTCCATCTTAAAAAATAAGAGTACTTTACTCTTGGCCATTTTTCATATTTTTAGCTACAACTCGCCCAGTATAATGCCATTCCGAGTGAAATTTCGTATTTCTCGGTTTTTTTACCAAGCGGGGCATATTCCCAAAATGCCATTTTCAAATTCAAAAATATTTGACCCGCTTGCCCTATCGTAACACCTGTAAGTCGAGTAACGCGAACTATTAATCAATCACGTGAAAGTGTGTAAAAAATCCATTACAAAATTTGAACATGGCGAACAATCACACAATATCGTACATATACACGCAGTGGTAAAGCTAAGAAATGCTTGATAAACATGTTTTCATAAATTAATTTCTTTAGGGTTAAAGTTCGACGAACCGCTACTGATTGCTAAGCCTTTCCTACTCTTATAGTCGGTCACGTGACCCTGTCACAATCTCTGCTGTGTACGAATCTACGCCCCTGTTAGTATAGATTATTTAGCATAATAAAATCATCCCCTCTTTTCTAGCAACATCAACAGCAGCAACAACAACCGACGTTCGCATCGACTGCTTCGAGCGGCGGCGGCCACCAGGGGTTCCCCCCGTTCGATCCCCGCTTTCCCGAAGTGCAGCAGCAGCAGGCGTTCGCCACGGCAGCAGTGCAACCAGGACACGGGGGCGGCATCGGCGCCAGCGTCGCAGTCTCCCTCCCCTTTCCCGCCTCCGTCACCGCCGCCGCCAACTCAGCGGTCAATCAATACGCGCAGCAGTTCCATTCGGGGGGATTCGGCGAGTTCACGAGCTCCGCTGCAGCCGCCCAGGCCAGCAGCGTCTTTAATACGTACTCGAGCATCTATGGTGAGTATATGGGGGGGGACGGGATGTAGGGAAAAATACCCCGTTATCAATTAACCCAATTACGTACGCGCGGGAGCGTTGTAGTTAGGCACACCAGTATGGATCAGGAATAAAACCCTTTGTTAATAATTGGCAAACGGCATTGAAAAGCGACACAGTTGTTTATTGGATAAATTTCCACATTTCATATTGAACGCTGTATAAAACGTTCTAATAAAATTTTAAGTTACAACTAGGTACAAATAAATTAAAAAACCAAAACAGGAATTCTTATCTAAGTGTGATGTAATCAAATGTGTAAAATCAATAAAATAAAAAATAAAAAACAGTGAAAAACAATTAAAAATGAAGAAGGTCCGTTCTAAAAATGTTTGATTGTGTGAAATCTCTCGAAGCAAGGCATAAAGCCACATTGCACTCGCGGCACATAAAAATTGTCTCTTTTCTTTTTTTATTTTTTGTGCACAGAACGCACTTTCTTTGTTCAGCTTTTCTATTTTTTACGGGAGGAACAATTGAAGGAAAATGTCTACAAGTAAGTTTTGTGCGTTTTTCCTTTGTAGTGTTCTTCTATTATCTGTTTTACAAGTTGTAGTTGGAAACTTTGCCAACGGAATTTTATTTCTTGCTACTATATTATTTGCACACATTTGCATTGAGGAGAACCATGTCCATAATGTGGAAAAAAACTTTTTTCTACCATTTCGAAGTTTCTCTTACACACTCTACCGAACTAAGCAGCATATCCGTCTTATCAACGGCACCCATAAAAATGTTGCAATCGATAATACATTGGGGTTTCACGATCGCCTTTCCAGTGATGCGAAACTTTTTACCAGTTATAGTATTTTTCAAGATATAAATAAGTGACTTGCCTCTGTTGACAAAATGAGTTGCCATAAAAGCCTTCAATGACCATTCTGTCTTCCCTGGGTACCTGGCCGTGACGGGGTCGTATTCTCGGAAACAGACAGGTAAAAAGATTTTATCTACCTCGCTTTTATTCTAACATGTAATTGAACTGGTTTCAATACATTACTCTAAGAAGTATAATTTTCATTTTGTAATTTGGTATAGTAATATATACTAGTTACTTAAAAGGACAGAAGTCCTTTGCCAAAGAAGCCGCAAATGCTTGCCCGTTGAGGCAAAAATGATAGTTAGGAGTGTTTATTCAAAATTAGTGGAGCGAGGCCATTGAAGGAGAGCTCAGTTTTAACAAGCATTGCTGAAAGTACAGTTTGGAACATTGTTAACAAATCCATAGAGCATAGAAAAAAACGAAGTGACAATGGTGTCAAGAAAAGTATTGATTTCTGTGAAAAGGACCTAATCCGCCGCAAAATGTATGAAATATATGTAGACCAAAATGTCCCTACGTTATTGTCGCTTTCACGCAAGCTATCTGAAGATAGTTGTGATATTAACTGTTCTACTAGAACTCTGTGGCGTTCTCTATGTGGTTTATGGTTTCTATTTTAAAAAATTGACAAAAGGCAAGTTATTATGGAATCGAGCCACTTACAACGACTTCGAATCGAATATCTGCAAAAAATAGAAGCAGCTAGATCGGAAAATCGGACAATAATCTACTTAGATGAGACTTGGTATGACACCCATGACACACTGTGCAAAGGGTGGATTGGCGCATCGAAAAAATGCTACACGAAGGCTCCCTCAAATAAGGGTAAATGAATAACTATTCTACATGCGGGATCAGAAGAAGGCTGGATTCCAGAATGTTTATTTTTAACAGCCAAGAATATTTCAGATTCCAGTTTGGACTACCATTGTGATACCACTGCTGAAGTTTTTGAAGACTGGTTCAAAAATAAATTAATTCCAAATATACCACATAACAGCAGTATTGTCATGAATAACGCATCTTATCATAGCCGCCAACTGAACAGGGTACGAAATTCGACCAGTAAAAAAAGTGACATACATAAGACTTTTTGTGTGAACGTGACATATATTTTCATGAAAGTTATGTTAAAAAATTGTTGGACCTTTTAAAATGTTACAATTTTTCAAAGCAATATGTTTGTGATAACATAGCAAAGCAATCAGGTCACGAAATAATTCGGCTTCCGCCATACTATTGTATCTTTAACAGGGGCGTGCGGTGAAATTTTAAGAAAGGGAAGCGATTTTTATAAACTTACCTATTTGTAATGTAATTCGATTCTTCGATAATTTTTTTCAAATTCGTCAATGACGTCATCATAAAAACGGCGATGCTCCGATATATTCTGGAGAAGTTTATTTTCAATGGACAACAACGATGTATGGGAAAGTCTCTCCTGTCCCGTTGAATTTCTCACGAAATTTTTTTTACGTTTAAGTGTTGAAAAATTGCATTCTACTGATGAACTTGTGGCAGGTATAGTCAATACCAATTCACACAAATTCGACACTTCGGTGTAGGCATCTTCCAGCTCCTTGTCTTTTAAAATGTCATATATGTTCCTTAGCGTTAATGTCATCAGTTTCGTAAATCACTTTTAGTTCAGATCGCAGTAACACTCGGTCGAAGAACTGGCCATAATGAAGAAGAAGAGATTTAAAAGTTTTTCCTTTAAATGCATCAGAATCGCAGAGCTCGAGGAATTTAAAATCATTTAAACCGTTAAATCTATAGTTTATTTGTTGCTGAATTTGATCGATTATTTCATAAAAGAGGCGTCTGTATGATGTTTGAACATCTCCCACTTTGTCTGTTCGAAGACGCTTGGCTTGTGGCTCTACATTTAACGTCATCGTTTTCTCCCAAAATAGGTCAGTCATCTCTTTTTTGGCTTAACATGGACTTCCACTTTTTTTAGGCAAAAAGCAATGTCATTTGTTTTAGTTTGTAATATATTAAAAACATTGTCCGAGAATAGAAGTATTTCTGAAAATATGTTCAACAAATAATTAAAATTAAAATCTCGTTTCAAACAGTCCAAAAACCCCCTCGACCTATTTATGGGTTCTGAGTCCCACGTTTCATTATTTTCTATTATATTCTCAAATAGTTCAATCAGTGATTCACGATTTTCAGATACTGTTAACACAAGTCTTCCATTATAGTTCCACCTAGTAGGAGCTACTTTGGGCAATCGTTTGTGGACAATGGAGTCCCAAGCTTGTGTACGTTTTGTTGACTTGGAAAAAAAAGCAGCCATGCCACTTAAAGTAAGGAAAAATAGTTTACACTCTTTAATGTGATTGGTGGACTGGGATAAAACTAAATTTAATTTATGAGCAAAACAATGGACAAACACAGCACTTGGGAAGGTTTCTCGAACTTTAGCTTGCAGATCCTCTAATTGTCCTGCCATCACTGCAGCTCCATCACAGCTTTGAACAACTAATTTTTTTCTCCATTAATTTCTTTAGTAACGTTATAAACTATGGTATATAATGCATCTGCTGTACGATTTTCGGACACATTCTTAAAACTTAAAAATGAACCGCGTCTTGCCAATCTCCTGCTTAATTATTTTTAGAATAATATTTGCAACAGCGGAAATTAAATCATTCTGGATTCTATTCGACGTTCCGCGAAAAACGCTAGACTGCTCTAAATGATTTTTTAAGCAATCATCATATTTAGCCATTAAACTAAGTAAATCTTGAAAATTTCCTCTATTTGAAGAAACCCTTGTTTCGTCATGACCTCTAAATCCCAATTCGTGCTGTCCGAGAAAACAAACAACATCAATAAGTCTTCTTAATATTTGCCTATTTTTATCGACTAGTTCATTGTGTTGGCGGTGACTAATTTCTAACTGTTTATTAAGGACGTGCTCAATTCTGGTTTTGCCGAAGACTTTTTCTTTTATGAAGGCCTGTAAATGCGCTTTGGACATAATGTATCTTTTTACAGTTTTATGGAAATTGTTTAAATCGGAAAAACCAGTTTTATTCCAGAGACCTTTCAAAAAGTAAACATGGCCAACAAAATAATTTACTTATATTTTCACACCCTGTTAGCCATTTAAATTGTTTTATTGCCTTTGGAAATTATTTGAAGCTTATCAGCGAATTTTAATGTTGAAAATCCCTTTATTATTAAGATACACACCACACATTCACACACACTCTTCTTACTAAATTCTCCAACATTTTCAACATTATTACCGACAGCCTAAGTTGACGGTATTTGCATATCCACGTCCGTATTATTGTCTCCCATATCGCACCTTGCACGACGCGACGTACGTATCACACAACACACGGATAGCCGTTCAAACAAAGAACCTACTCCAACGATAGCTTCCGCCCCCCACTTAAAGCTGTTTTGATATACCGTTTAATTTTCGTAGGTTTTACGAGGTTTTTCCAGGGCCGTAGAAGGGGAGGGTTTGAGGTTTTTACAACCTTTTCCCCTAACGCTTCAATTTTTTATTGGTTTTTCTCCCCGAAAACCCCACCTGAAACAACCCAGGATGCCTTTCATTAAACGTTATAGCAGCCTCCCGAAATGAGTTATAATTTTCTCCAATAATAAGTAATAACTCCGCTTTTTCTTTTAAATTTAGTTTTGTAGACATTTTTCGTCGCATTAAAAAAACTTGGATCATTTTGACATTCGAAAAGTAGACAACTATAATTATGTATTTTGTTTATCCAAAGCCACCTACCCTATTTCATAAGAATAAGTAGTACTGCATTTTTTACTTAAGGTGTTTTAATGATATACCAATTTTGATTTTATTTTCATCAAATAAGATGCTATTATTGAAAAAATCTAATTATTTCAGAGAGCTCAGAGAGTACAGGAATAGCAAAAATGGAAAATCATGAAGTTTTGTTTTTTTTTTGGTAGTGTGCAACAACCCTAAATATGAAGTTGACAATCGTACGGCAATTATAAAAATTATTTTACTTTTTTTAAAGTTTTTATTTTTCATTCTATGCACGTTTAGTAGATAGCTCGAAAATGTACCAAATTGTTTTAGAAATTCCAGTGGCGTATCACCTAATTAAAAAAACTACAAACGCAATTGAAGATTTTCTTACAGAATTCCATATTTGGGCATGTGTTTTAATTCACGGGCATCTTTAACCCTGAAACTATTTTTTAATTCAAAACAAACTAAAATAGTAATTTATGACTTGAAGTTCCAGGAAGCTAAAAAAAAATTGAAAAAAAAACTAGTTTTTGAGAAATTAGTGGTTCTTTTAAAAGAACTGTAGGACTAAATACGGCTAATTTAATCAATTTTTTTATTTAAAACATTACAAACACTTATAAAGTATGGTATTCAGAAAAGCAGTTTTTTGGATGTAATGCAACATCACACTTCTGGCAACAGAAATTCGCATTCTTATGACACACCGCACACATTGTCGGCTTCGCTTGATACACTACAAGACTAATCTTTCATATCGTGAATGTTCTGTATAAGTGTTGGGCTTTCTTGAAGCCTTTTTTTGATTTAGGACTTTATGCGTCTCAAAGAATTCCAATGCAGTAGACCTTCTAAACGCCAGTTGAGCCAATTTGTCTCCATTAGATCTAAGCAAGTACCATGCGTTCTGAACAGCCATATCAATGCTACGGCTTACCAGTGGGAAATACCATTTTTTTCCTCGAATTAAAATGCGATATTGCCCGATGTTTTGATCACTTCTATCGACGCCACCCATATTTTCGTTATATCCTTTTATAAGTTTAGGTTGGTATACTTGAATATGCTTTTTCTCTTTTTGCGAAAATCTCTTTACTATGCCAAGTGGTAGAACTGAACAAGTTTGAAGCAATTGTTGAAACACTATTGTCGTTCTACCGGCAAATGACAATTTCATTATCAACTAACGCATATTCAAAATACCCTCTATCTTTCTTTTTAAATTCTTTTACGTCTGTTAGTGGGCACTGCGTAATTCTGTTCTCTCTTACTGTACCTGTAGCTTTTATTTCTCGAAAAGTAAGTTCCTTCAGTAGCGACAACGATTTAAAGAAATTGTAAAAAAAAATATGAAAATGTTTGAATCCAGTTGATGCCAAGACATCTGTATTTTGCAAGACAACGGAAGAACCGAGGCCAAGGTCTTTATATTTTTCTAGCACATTTGTACCCCCATCTTATAGGTTTTCCGCGAATAAATTGCTTACAACCATGGCGTCCAAAATAGGGCACCATTGCTTCATCGACAGAATGATAACACAGGCCAATACACATTTTGGTGCCATTTAACTGTTCCTGGGTAATTTTTGGATGCAGAATGTAAAAAAGTTTTTGTCTATCAGATCTAGTTTTTTTTTTTGTTTTTTTTTAATTCTGTATATATTTTACGTTATAACTGTTATAATATATATTACTATTGCCAGTTAAAAAAAACAAAGACACATGTATTTAAGTGTTTATTGCAACTTAATTTACATAATTACATTAGTCACTAATCACATAAAAATTTTCTTTTATACGACTTTCTAGAATGGAGTTTACTAGGGCAGTCTCGCTGAAGGCTCCAGCAGTAGTCCGCCATCATGTGGCTATCCCATCGTCCTTGATAACGATCTTCCATAGTTTTAATATCCTGATGGAATCTTTCCCCTGTTCTTCACTACAATCACCTAAGTTTTTTGGAAAACGATCTAGGTGGCTGTGGAGGTAGTGAACTTTTATACTCAGGTTACAGCCGAGAATATTAAAATTTGAAAGAACAGTTTCCACTAATTCTACGTAATTCTCTGCTTTATAATTGCCAAGAAAATTTTGTACTACTTGAACAAATGAACACCAAGCGTTAGATTCAGTCTCGTTCATTGATGTGGTGAATTGTGGATCTTTAACAAATTGCCTTAATTGAGGACCATCAAATATACCAGCTTTTAGTTTTTCTGTGCTAATGCCAGGAAATTTACGTGACAAATACCCAAAACAATTTCCATCTCGATTTAAAGCCTTCACAAATTGCTTCATTAGGCCTAACTTGATATGCAAGGGCGGAAGTAAGATTTTTTCTCTTGAAACCAAAGGTTCGTTGATCACGTTTTGTTTTCCTTGAATCATGACATCTCTTGAAGGCCAATTTTTGTTAACCCAGGGCTCATTTTTAGCTCTGCTGTCCAAGGAGGAAGTTAACTATTTTTAAATCAACACAAATTGCCCACTGATGTTCTTTGTGTTTAATTTTTCTCAAAACTAATGCAATTGTTCCATATTCTTCCTTCATGGTAGTAGAATGACCAATAGGAATTGAGCCATATTTGTTACCGTTATGTAAAAGAACACATTTTAAACTATGTTTTGAACTGTCAATAAAAAGGCGCCAATCATCTGGAGTGTATTCAGGCAAACCCATTTTTTCTAAGATCCCTTTTATATTGTTACAAAATACCAAGTCATTTTCCTGAGCGAAAAAAGGCAGCAGATTCTTATCTCTTTTACGATAAAATGTAATATTAGTACCTGGACAAAGTAGATTTTTTTTAATCTGGATGCAAGTAATTCAGCGGATTCCTTTGAGAGATTCAGGTCTCTTATAAGATCGTTTAGTTCTTGATTGAAACACTGCGGAGTTGCTAAGTCTGCTTCAAATTCGCTGTCGTTTTCTGATTGAATTCTTTGAACTTCGTCAGACGTTGATGTTTCTGTATCATCTTCTGTCAGTTCGGGTAGACTGCTGAATGATGGAACGGGTATTTCTTCCGAATGCGCTACAGGCCTTCTTGCAGAATCTAGATCAGGATATGTCCATTTGTGTCTATTGTTTCTATTTATGCCTTTAATATTAACGAGACAAAAATAGCAGTCGTCATGATGGTTTCGCGGTTCTCTCCAAACCATTGGTACACCAAACTTTAGGCACTTTCTCTTTCCAGTTGTCCACTGTCGCAAATGTTCAACACATGTTTTACATATGAAGTGTGGGGCCCAAGATTTATCTTGATCTCCTAAATGAACGCCAAAATAGGCAAGATAAGCTCTTTTCACAAAGTCAGAAATCGTTTTTCTGCTCTCTTTCAAAGTGTATTCACCACACACATAACAAAAAACATCGGGATGATTTACACAGGTACGTCTGCTTGTGGATCCCATTGTTTCAGTTTAGTGTCTTGATACTACAAAACGACCAAAATTTACACAAAATGATAGCACAACTTTACTTGGGAAAACTCAGTAATATACTAAAGCGAGTACAGCCGAGCAGGTATAGAAGGATCGGGTCATAGGCAATTACAGGTATAAAAGTAATTAAGAGCAGTGTATTGAGTAGTTCCTAGTATAGGAACATTGGGTCAGGGACAATTCCAGGTATCCATTTGGTTAATCAGAGTCTATTTGGAAATTTCTATTTTGACGATTAAGTACATATTTATCTCTTTATTTGTTGTCCTTTATCAGAAAAAAATATCAATTAACCTGTATCTCAAAAAATAGAGCTGATAGAAAAAATCTGGTGGCATTTTTGAAATCAACACATTAAAAACATCTAAAATCAGATGTTAGATTTCCGGCACCAAATTTTTGTTTTCATTTTGTTATCCTGTGTAATCTTCAACAGGTGAAAATTCTATTTTTTTTTTATTTAGTAGCTGAAACAATGGTCTAACTTTGGCAAACCAATCATTTTGTATCCAACTGGTTGTTGTCAACACAAAGGAAATACTCATTATATGTTGAAAGCGATCCCTTGACATTGACAACGAAATTAGTGCATTGTTAGTGTCATTTGAATTTTGCCGGTACATTTTCTTTCTTGAAATAGTGCAGTTACCACTCAAAATCAAAACATCGATAAAACAATACATATCGTCACGTCACAATACATCAGGGGTGCTCAAACGGTCGATCGCGAGTGCTTTTTAAGTAGATCTCGAGAAGAAACATTTTTTTAATAAGTAGGTACTTAACTAAACTACAAAAATCTATTACGTAATAAAATAACACTCTGCTAGCGGCAAAAGGCGGCTTTAGCAAAGGAACGCGCGATACTTGTCAAAGAAAAGCCGCGTTTTTAATTCTTGCCGCTTTTCTAGAAATTTCGGGCGGCGCGTTTGACGGCAACATTCGAGACTTTCGTTCACGCCGATATAAATGTTGCGCCTGCAGGAATTGGAGTCATTCTGAATGACAACTTGAAGGCAATACTACGTCGATGCAAAGTTTATTATTAAATAGTACAAAATGAGTGCAGAGAAGAAATCTAAAACGTATCATTTTAATAACGATTGGGAGGAAGAATTTTTGTTTTGTATGGTGAAGGATAAGTGCATTTGTCTTATTTGTCGTGCGTCAGTTGCAATACCTAAGCGTGGTAACTTAGAGAGGCATCATAAAACGGTTCATAAAAACTGTGAAAAGGATTTTCCGCCACAGAGTGAATTAAAAAAACGAAAAGTACGTGATTTGATATCTTGTTTGAAAAAAGAACAAACCATGTTCACAAGACCAGCCAAACAATCAAAAGCTGCTACGATCGCGTCATTTAAAATATCTCATATATTGGTGAAACACAAGAAACCATTCGAAGATGGATCGGTTGCGAAGGAAGCATTTATTGAAGCGGGTGAGACTTTATTTGGAGATTTTAAACATAAAACAGGAATCATGTCTGCTATTAGATAACTTAGTTATCTCGTCCGACTGTCACAAGGCGTATTGAAGTCATGAGTCAGGACATGGCAGATAAACTAAAAAATGATATCATGGAATGTACATACTTTTCTTTACAGTTCGACGAATCCACCGATATGACAGACACTGCCCAGCTGTGTATTTTTATTCGGATGGTATTCAATGACATGTTGGCTAAGGAAGAATTTTTGACAATCATTCCTCTGAAGGGGAAGACCCGTCGCGAAGATAAATATGACGTTTTCTTCAATTTTGTAAAAAACTACAAGCTACCAATATATACATTAGTGTGCATTACAACCGATGGAGCACCAGCAATGACTGGAAACAAAAACGGTTTTGTGGCATTGTGTCGAGCTAATGAAGATTTCCCTTCATTTTCAATCCATTGCATTATACATCAAGTTCAAAAGTGTCTGTTCAAAAGTTTTAAACACGGAGGAAATTATGGGCATTGCAACAAAAATTGTGAATTCCGTCTGTGCACGTAGCTTGCAATGGCGGCTCTTTAAGTTGCAGTTGGAAGATAGGGAATCAGCTGAACACACTGATTTAGTTCTTCACACGGACGTCAGGTGGTTGAGTCGCGGAAAATTCCTAGAAAGGTTTCAAGAATTATTGCCCGAAAAATGGCTGACTGATTTAAATGTAGTACATTGATGTAAAATGGCGCTGCATTTTGCATAAGAAAGTTACTCTTAACATTTCTAACTAACGTGCATTCCTAAAAAAAAAAAAAACAGTTAAAATATTACACTGTCACAAAACTTACCTCCAGTGATGGTAGTCACTCATTTTTGCACGAAACAAAATATTGGTCACGAAAAGAACTTCCTGGCGCTAAAAAAACTTCTGTAAAGGACTACAAAGTTGGAGGCACTTACCCGTTTTTTAAAAGGACTGTAGGTGTAAATGGGTTAATACAATTTCTCTACTTTGAGAAATCATGCCACTTTACTCTTGAGAATTTTTCATATTTTTGATCGTTCCTCGTATACTGATGGAATATTTTGGAAATACGTCTATTCCCCCTGTAGTTGCTTTAGATGCACCAACTTTTATCAAGAATAAAATTTTCTGAGAAATTAAAAAGTTTTCCATTTGTTGCATACTTCACTGGACACCCTGTATAATATTCTATTTTTTTATATACAAATTAATGTTTGATAAAAAATGGAAATATTTAAAGGATTCCCAATAATTTTTTTTGTACTTTTTGTTACTAAACAACAGCAACAGTGTACAGGGTCTTTCCTCATATATTGACCCCCCCCTAGAAGAGTTATTTTAAGAGATACAAAAAAATATCAAATACAAAAGTTTTAGGGATTTCCTTGAAATTTTTGAATCTGATGTCAAAAATTTTTTTTTTATCCGTAAATGTCAAATTTTGACAGATGGTCATTATTTTCTTATGGAACACCAATATATACATTAGTGTGCATTACAACCGATGGAGCACCAGCAATGACTGGAAACAAAAACGGTTTTGTGGCATTGTGTCGAGCTAATGAAGATTTCCCTTCATTTTCAATCCATTGCATTATACATCAAGTTCAAAAGTGTCTGTTCAAAAGTTTTAAACACGGAGGAAATTATGGGCATTGCAACAAAAATTGTGAATTCCATCTGTGCACGTAGCTTGCAATGGCGGCTCTTTAAGTTGCAATTGGAAGATAGGGAATCAGCTGAACACACTGATTTAGTTCTTCACACGCACGTCAGGTGGTTGAGTCGCGGAAAATTCCTAGAAAGGTTTCAAGAATTATTGCCCGAAAAATGGCTGACTGATTTAAATGTAGTAAATTGGCAAATGTAGCATCATTTATGAGTTATCCTTTTTCATGTAAAAACATTGAGGAATTAGCTACTGAAATAGCAAGTCAGTTTAATATGAACCCATGTTCTGTTGAAATTGAGTTGGTGCAGATTATATCAGATATACATCTCAAAGCTACAGCATCTGATACAAATTTCTGGTGTTTTATATCTGAAGATAAATATCCGAATCTAAGGCAAATCGCCCTTCAACTGACAGCAATGTTTGGGTCAACATGCTTGTGCGAGTCTGCATTTTCTGAAATGAAGATAATTAAGTCAAAATATCTCAATCGACTAACTAACGATCATATGTCATCATGCTTACGATTAGCACTCAGTGGTTACGTAACATCTTATGAAAAGTATGCTGAGGACAAGCAGTGCCACGCTTCAACATCCAAAGTCACTCCTTAGTTAAGTTTAGTACCATATGTAACTCTTTTGTTTTGTAACAACCAATAAACTCGCAATTTTGAATAACTATGAGTTTTTTCATTGATATTGTAGAGAAGAACCTAACTAAACCTAACCCAAACCTTGACTAAAATAATATATATTGTGCGGAAAGCTAATATCTATATATGCTACGGTACACCCTACCTAGGTAGGTAGGTAGGTGGTAGGGTGTATGTATCGTGTATGTACGACAACCCTGCATCACACATACTTGCAGTCTCTTAGAGTCGATCGTAGGTAGTCTAAAAATGTTGAGGTAGATCGCCAGCAGTTCAAGTTTGAGCACCCCTGCAATACATTATTCTCATCTCCCGAATCTTCATCGGTGGGGTAAGAATTGGCATTTTCGGGAGGAAAAATTACAATTTGATTGGGAGTATCTGCTACATTCTCCAAGTTCTCCGCTTCCACAAGGAGCTCATTTACCGTAAGAGGCTTTTTCCAATATCTGAAAATAAGCAATTATGGAAATGCCAATAAAGATTCCTGTACATAATTTTTACATTTGCACATTCCTGAACGAAGTAATAAACAACCCTAATATATGACCGGATGATGGCACAAATTGGTTCCGAAACGTTGTCTTTGTTACATAAGATAATATATGTTTGTCCTGGAAAGCTCTTACTATTTCATTTTGTAAATACAAATTAGTACACGAAAAACCTACCAACAAAGCCTTTTATATCTTTTGTATTTTTGTAGTATGTGTGATATACATGTTATGTTCAAAATAATTTACTAATAATCTCTTTTTAAAAAGATATTTGTCTATTTATTTGCATGTAACAGAGAATTTAAAAAAAAATAAGCCTATGAGATCTCATAAACCCAGCGTCCTTTTAAAATCTCAGAATTGCTTGGTAACTCATAACCTAAAACCAGACAATAAATGGCGCTGCATTTTGCATAAGAAAGTTACTCTTAACATTTCTAACTAACTAGCACTCCTAAAAAAAAAACAGTTAAAATATTACACTGTCACAAAACTTACCTCCAGTGATGGTAGTCACTCATTTTTGCACGAAACAAAATATTGCTCACGAAAAGAACTTCCTGGCGCTAAAAAAACTTCTGTAAAGGACTACAAAGTTGGAGGCACTTACCCGTTTTTTAAAAGGACTGTAGGTGTAAATGGGTTAATACAATTTCTCTACTTTGAGAAATCATGCCACTTTACTCTTGAGAATTTTTCATATTTTTGATCGTTCCTCGTATACTGATGGAATATTTTGGAAATACGTCTATTCCCCCTGTAGTTGCTTTAGATGCACCAACTTTTATCAAGAATAAAATTTTCTGAGAAATTAAAAAGTTTTCCATTTGTTGCATACTTCACTGGACACCCTGTATAATATTCTATTTTTTTGTATACAAATTAATATTTGATTAAAAATGGAAATGTTTAAAGGATTCCCAATAATTTTTTTTTGTACTTTTTGTTACTATATCTTTTGTATTTTTGTAGTATGTGTGATATAATATACATATTATGTTCAAAATAATTTACTAATAATCTCTTTTTGAAAAGATATTTGTCTATTTATTTGCTTGTAACAGAGAATTTAAAAAAAATAAGCCTATGAGATCTCATAAACCCAGCGTCCTTTTAAAATCTCAGAATTGCTTGGTAACTCATAACCTAAAACCGGACAATAATTGGCGCTGCATTTTGCATAAGAAAGTTACTCTTAACATTTCTAACTAACGTGCATTCCTAAAAAAAAGCAGTTAAAATATTACACTGTCACAAAACTTACCTCCAGTGATGGTAGTCACTCATTTTTGCACGAAACAAAATATTGCTCACGAAAAGAACTTCCTGGCGTTAAAACAACTTCTAAACTGAAGTGTGACGTATCGTATCTTGAAATCAATTTTAAAACAAATAGCTAAAACTTCTGTAAAGGACTACAAAGTTGGAGGCACTTACCCGTCTTTTAAAAGGACTGTAGGTGTAAATTGATACAATTTTTGATCGTTCCTCGTATATTGATGGAATATTTTAGAAATACGTCTATTCCCCTTGTAGTTGCTTTAGATGCATCAACTTTTATCAAGAATAAAATGTTCTGAAAAATGAGAAATGAAAAAGTTTTCCATCTGTTGCATACTTCACTGGGCACACTGTATTATATTCTATTTTTTTTATATACAAATTAATATTTGATTAAGAATGGAAATATTTAAAGGATTCCCAATAATTTTTGTTTGTACTTTTTGCTCTGCATTTCTGATACAAGAAGTTATACCAGGGGAAAAATACTGACTCATGTTTTGTTACTAAAACTTAAGGTCAAGTGTGGGTTGTATCAGCAACAGTGTACCTATATTTTTGAATGTCTACGTAATACCAGACACTACCAGATCTTAGCTCTTAACCTTTTTTTATTTTATTGATATCTTTATAAATACGCATCATTGTTGTTTTATTGAACACAAAATAATAACATTTAAAAACGGCAGATTTTAATTACAACAAACTAAAATAATGTTTTCTAAATCATGGGTAATTATTTTACCCCCAATGCAACTTCTTAGACAGCCCCTGTATATCATATAAGCATACCCAAAAAATAGACAAAGAGGTCTTTTTTTTTACGGAACTGGTAATTAGCAGTTATTAGAGTTGTACTTTTGTTGATTACGTAAAATATATGTTATATATTATTTAGGGTGTATTTTTATCCAAATACATAGTATTACTTTTTGTTAATTTCCTATTTAGATAACATAAATATTTTCTTTTCGTAGGGACCTTCCAACAGGCCCATACCTCAGGCTTCGAGCAATTCGCCAACGAAAGTTACCCGTCAGACGCAAAAGAGAGTCAGTACACCAACCTGAACACAGTGGGGGCCAACTCTAAGTTAGAATCGTTCTGCGACCACCTATTGCTGAACAATCGTTACACGTACGCCAGCTACGAGGAATCGAACGGTTACGCCATGCTCAGTACTGATGAAGCCACTCAGGACAGCACCGAGAAAACTGAGCCAGTTCCGACCAATGAAAAAAACGGTGGTACTATAAGTACCGCTAACTCCCACGGTCCCAAGGACTGTGACGAAAATTTCGGCGAAATCATTAAGAAATCAATCGTAGAAACGGTTTCCGCTTAAGTTATATTCTAAATATGTTATGAAAGTTTTATTATTACGTTCCATATTATATTTAATTACTATTATTAAGAAAGTGTATATGGTTTATATAAAAAATGTAGAAAAGTTAGAAAAAGTGTTTTAAAGTAAATGTTGTGAAAAATACTTATTATTAAAGTAATAACGTTATTTTTCTATTTTGTTATTATTCATTATCCTGCTTGTCAACTTCAACTGTTTTATGTTTATGTGCTCCCAAAATAATCAGATATAATAGATCATTATTAAATTCAAACAGAAACACGTAGCTAAATAATAGTACATTATACAGTGTGTCCCAGATTCGCTTCTCTATACAGGGATCTCGGCTCCTTTTATACCTACAGCAAAGGTTAAATGAGAAAAGTTTTAGAGGAAACTTATTGCATTCGATATCTGGTTTCAGATTTACGATCGATCAATTGTATTTGGAAATATCGGGGAAAAATCGAAAATGGCGGATTTCGTTTTTGGCCAGTATATCCAGAACGGTAAATTTGACAGCTGCCAAAATATGACATTATTGGGACACATTTTTAAGACAAATAAGATGGCGTATACGACACGTCTTCATTGTTTTTTGTTAACCCGCAACCCGCCTCAACTTTCATTTTTCTTATGGCGCCATATTGGATTCTTCGATTTTTGGAAAGAGCCTAAAATTTCCAGTCTAATGATATCTCACAAGTGCATTAAAGATTTTAGTATCATCGAAATATTACACTCCGTAAAGTTAGGTTTCAGTTTTTTCTAAGGAGACCATGATTTAAAGTAATTTTAGCTCATAATGCTTTTCTAAGGAGGTCATGATTTATCTGTAACAAAATTGGATTTTGACTTTGACGTTAAGTTAAATACTTGAAAGTATCAAAGCTGTGTTTTAATAAGTAGTAGGTACGCTTTTATCCCAATAAAGTCATACATCTGACACATAAATTGTCAAAACCCATAGAAAATGGCCGGCATTCCGTATTCAAATGAAGGAAAGGTTGACATGTAAGATCTGTACTTTCAATCATACAGAAACGCCGACGTTACCTCAGCAAGGTATTTGGAGATGTACCCCGAACGACGGCAGCCTCATAAAACCCAATTCAGGAAAATCGTAGTTAATTTAATTAACCATGGTGCCTTCGAACAACCTAGAAGCGGATACAATAATAACAATGAAAATCGAGACAGAAGCATTTTACAAGCTATCAACGAAAACACTAGTGCATCGGTAAGAACTGTAGAACAGGAAACTAATGTGCCAAAATCAACAGTACAGAGAGTTTTAAAAAAGAATAAGTACCATCCATACAAACCCATAAGGACTTAAGGAAACTGATTTTCCAAGACGACTACAGTTCTGTGAGTGGTATACTAGGAGATGTAATCAAAATCCTGATTTTGTAAATCATGTCTTGTGGTCCGATGAGAGCGAGCGGGTTCACGAATTGTGGAGTGTTTAATAGGCATCATTGGGCTGTGCAAAATCCTCACGAAGTGGCAGAGAGACGTCTACAGATCAGATTTGGAAATAACGTTTGGTGAGGGATCATTGGTAAGTTAATCTAACCAATCTTTTTTAAATAGGCACCAAATGATGGTCAAATAATAATCTTTTTTTTTTCGTTTAGAAGAACCTATAAAAATAGAATTGGGTTCTATAAATTTATTAACACTTTATCTAAATTTTCTGCAGATGTAGCTAATTCTCTAAAATTATTTTGATTGTCTGACTTTAATGATTTATTATTACCTGGGAAGCCTAGTTCTTGCGTTATGAAAAAAATACCATATTAATCAAATGTCGAATTATTTTTCGATTTCATTATGATTTATAGAAAGGCGTTATTAAATATTTTTTTCTTTTTCATAATAAAGCTGAATAGGTTTCAACTGTATACAAGCTCATTCATTACGGGATGTTTCGATAATTATTTTTGAAAGAAAATATCTACTTTTTAATAAAGATAATTTTCCCTTTATAATTTATAGTTTCTAGTACCACCCGGCCGACCCTGCCGCCCTTGACTGTTGGGCACCTATTTATAAATTATTAATCATTTCAGGAAATCGACTTATTGGACCATTTTGGTTTGACTACAACCTGAACGGGCAGAGGTACCTAGAGCTTTTGCGAAACCAGGTTCTACCAGCCTTACGAGCTATTCTAACGGAAGATGAATTAAGAAGAACTTGGTTTCAACAAGACGGATGTCCGGCTCACAATACCATTCAAGTCAGGAACTTCTTAAGAGAACAGTTTGACGAAAGAATGATTTCTTTAAATGGTCCAATATCTTGGCCTCCTAGATCCCTTGACCTGTCGCCCTTGGATTTCTACCTCTGGGGTCACACGAAGAATGAAATCTATGAATTTGATCCCCCCGTGACCATAGAAGTCCTGAGACAAAGAGTTCTGGACACATTTAGAAATATTAACCGTAATATACTTACCAGGGTTGTACGAAAATGTTGAAAAAAATATTTCAAATTAATATAAGTACTGCCATCTATGTTGAACAACATGATTTAACTATTTACGCCCTCTGTATGTTTTTGAATAATGTTTTTTGCAACACTGTATTTTCTGCTCTATGAATAAAGTTAGTCTTTTTGCAAGTTTCGAATGGATGCATGTCGTTTTATTTCATCCCGCATATATCCACGAAATCCTACAGAATATTCAACAAGTTATGGGCCCAGGCCATACAGTTGTGTGCGAGAACTATTGTGTTTGAAATATTGCTAGTTGGTTGTGCGGTTTAAAAGGCTCGTCGGCTCTATTTTTCATGGACAGTACAGTCGTGTGCGTGTGAGTATAAAATGGCCGTTAGTTACCTGTCGAGTGTGCCCAAGTTGCAAGGTCGAGAAAACTACGAAGAGTGGTCGTATGCAATGGAAAATTTTCTCATCTTGGAGGGACTGCAAAAATGTATCGATGGTTCCGAAACTAATACAAGTTAGTTTCAAAAGCAAAAGCGAAAATTGTGTTATCCCTCGATCCTTCTTTATACGTGCATGTTAGGGAAACAGGCACAGCACAAGAAGTCTGGAAAAAATTAAAGGAGCTGTATGAAAACAAAGGAGTCGCCAGAAAAATTGCCCTATTGAGAACGCTCATTAATTTGAGGTTAGAAAACTGTTCATCAATGGAAAATTATGTGAATCAGGTTATTGAGACTTCACAAAAACTTTCCAGGGCTGGTCTCAAACTTGATACCACGTTTCTCGGAAGTTTGCTTTTAGCGGGATTGCCGGATCGATTTACTCCTATGGTAATGGCAGTTGAACACAGTGGGATCGATATTACCACTGATGCCATTAAGTCGAAACTTCTAGATATGCAAGAAGATGGCAGCACCCATACTTCGTCAGCTGGCGCGTTTGTAGGAAAGTCAACGTCAAATCCAAAACGACAGAATCAGCTGAGTGGACGTCGGAATTTCGACGGCAAATCAAAACACGAAAAAAATAACAAGAGAAATTATTTGTTACAAATGTCAGCAGCCGGGGCATTATATGTCAAAATGTCCTAAATGGAATGCTAGGAAAACAGATGAACAAAAAAGTGCCTTTACAGCAGTTTTTCTTAGTAAAAAGTTCAATCATGATGAATGGTACCTTGATTCTGGGGCAAGTGTCCACTTGACTTGCAGGCAGGACTGGATCAACAACAAAAGGGAACCAATCCTTAAACAAATCATGGTGGCTGACAGCACTCAAGTTCCAGTGGAAAGCTGTGGGGATATTGAGATTTTCACAAAAGTGGGCAACAACTTTCATAATGTTGAAATACAAAATGCTTATTTTGTCCCTAGTTTAACAACAAATTTGTTGTCTGTAAGTGAGCTTATGAGGAAAGGGAACCTTGTTACATACATATTTGAGAAAGGGGGAGATACAGGATAAAAGTTTAAAGGAGTCTTCAGTTTCAGTGGGGATTCAGTGTGAACCTGAAGAGAGCCAAAATGAATCAGAAATCTTTGAATCTACAGAAAGTGAGACAAATTCTAAGGACAGTGATGAAGAATACATTTGTCCAAATATTAACGTGCCTGTGGAACCTGCCAGAAAATCAGAACGTGCAAGAGTACCAAAGAAATTTGATGACTATGTCACATATATGTGCCCTAACGTGACTGAGGACTATTATAGTGTAGACGATTTACCCGTCACGCTGTCAGAAGCACTATCAAGCCCAGATAGAGAGGAATGGAAGAAAGTGATGCTCAAAGAACTACAATCGTTTCAAGAAAATGACACATGGGAACTTACTGACATTCCAAAGCAAGGTACAGCTGTAGAGAGCAAGTGGGTATATAAAATAAAGTGTGAGAGTGAGGACAATAAGACTTATCGTGCAAGATTGGTAGCCAAAGGTTTTACCCAGAAGGAAGGTATAGACTATTTAGAGACATTTGCACCTGTGGTAAGATTTAGTATATTAAGAATGTTAGTAGCATTATCAGTTAATTTAGATTTGTATATTACTCATCTTGATGTTAAGACTGCCTTCTTAAACGGTGTTTTAAATGAAAGAGTATATATGCGTCAACCTGAAGGTTTTGTAGCTGAGGGGTTAGAGAATAAGGTTTGTCTGCTAAAAAAGGCTGTTTATGGTCTAAAACAGTCCTCTCGCGCATGGAATACCAGAATTGATATTTTCTTACAGAAATTGGGGTATGTTAAATCAAAGTATGAACCATGCTTGTATATAAAAAGAGTAAATGTAAATTATGTTACAATAGTGACCTTATATGTTGATGATTTTTTTATATTTAGTAATGACGTTAAAAATGTAGACATTTTAAAGAATAAGTTAAGTTTAGAATTTAATATCAAAGATCTTGGTAGGGCTAAAGAAATTTTGGGTGTTAGAATAAAATATGATGAAAATTTTATTAGCCTAGACCAAGAGCATTATATAAATATGATTTTAAAAAGGTTTGGCATGACAGGTTGTAAAAGTGTATGTACGCCTTTAGATACTAATAGTTCAAATTTTGAAGATAAAAAGCAGTATGACAAGGAGTTGCCTTACCAAAGACTCATAGGTAGTTTAATGTACGTGACAGTATTAACTAGACCTGATTTGGCATATTCTGTCAGCTATTTATCACAATTTAACAATTCTTACACTGAATATAACTGGAAATGTGCTAAGCGAGTATTAAGGTATCTGCAAGGTAGTAAAAATTTGTCACTAATTTTTTCAAAGGACAATGGTCCTTTAGTAGGGTTTGTTGATGCAGACTGGGCATCAGATAAAAGTGATAGGAAATCCTACACAGATTTTGTGTTTAAATTGTCAGGGGGGTCTATTTCTTGGAAGAGCAAAAAACAGGCTATGGTGGCACCTTCTAGTACAGAAGCAGAGTATATGGCACTCAGTGAGGCTGCAAAAGAAGACATATACCCTCGAAATTTGCTAGAAGTCACTGGAAGGCTGGATTTTGTTAGAATTTTTAATGACAACCAGTCAGCACAAAAGTTAGCAGTAAATCCAGTTCTTCACGAACGAACTAAACATATAGATGTAAGACATCATTTTGGGAGAGAAACTGTTTCCAGTAATTTAATAAAAGTTGATTACTTGTCAACAGCTGATATGATAGCTGACATTCTCACAAAAGGATTGAATAGCAATAAGCACCATAAGTTCGTTAATGAATTAGGCTTAAGAGTTGTATAATATATTGTTGGGAGTATACGTATATTAATTTTTCAATAAGTGGGGATGTTGGAAAAAATATTTCAAATTAATATAAGTACTGCCATCTATGTTGAATAACATGATTTAACAATTTGCGCCCTCTTTATGTTTTTGAATAATGTGTTTTGCAACACTGTATTTTCTGCTCTATGAATAAAGTTAGTCTTTTTGCAAGTTTCCAATGGACGCATATCGTTTTATTTCATCCCGCATATCACGAAATCCCACAGAATATTCAACAGAAAAACAGTCACCAATTGTCAAAAATGGCTCGATGCAAATGGACGTCATTTTGCAGATTTGTAAATTAATGTTACCCACTTACAAAGTAGTTAAAGCTCATTTAGATTGTTTAAGTCGTTATTTACGTTCATGTTGTATCAAAAATTCAGTGCATTCAATACATTACTTACTTATTAATGTAATCATGGCCTCCTTTAAAAACATTGGAACCTAATTTACGAAGTGTGATATTTTGATAACACTAAAATCTTTAATACACTTGTGAGATATCACTAGACTGTAAATTTTAGGCTCTTTCCAAAAATCCAATATGGCGGTCATAAGAAAAATGAAAATTGAGGCGGGCTGCGGGTTAACAAAAAACAATGAAGACGTATCGTATACGCCATCTTATTTGTCTTAAAAATGTGTCCGAATAATGTCACATTTTGACAGCTGTCAAATTTACCGTTCTGGATATACTGGCGAAAAACGAAATCCCCCATTTTCGGTTTTTCGCCGATATTTCCCAAACTTATTGATCGATCGTAAATCTGAAGCCAGATATTAAATGCAATAAGTTTCCTCTAAAACTTTCCCCATTTAACCTTTGCTTATAGCTAGTTATAATAGGAGCCGAGATCCCTATATAGAGGAGCGAATCTGGGACACACTGTATAACTAGTGACACTAAAATGACTCATTTAATCCAGCGATATATACATTATTTTTTTATTTTTCGCATTTTTGGCAACAATATTACTAAATAATGCAATCTATAGGTGCAAATTTAAAATACCTCCTAATGTGACAAATTATTGCAGGTAACACGTACAAATTTGATCGTCACTAATTTCGTGATCATAGATGAAGCATCAGTCAGTTTGTTTCATGATTATAAATCAAAATGAAAACTTTTGATTCAAAAAAAATTAGCTGAAGAGGCGCTAGAAGATATTTTACCGTCCAAACCAAGGAAAATAGATAAACCGCAATATCAGACATTTGTAAGATGGTGATGTGAGCGAAACGTGGAAAATTTCAACGAAGATGCGCTGCTTGTGATTTTCACAGAGAAATCTAGGACTTTATCACCTTCGACGGTTTGAGCACATTATTCTATGCTCAACGTTAAAAATAATATCGACATTAGCAAATTTCAGAAGCTAATCGCCCTGCTGAAAAGAAGAAACGAAGGATATAAGTCAAAAAAAGCCAAGATCCTGACTAGTGACCAGGTTGGTGAATTTTTAGTGGATGCCCCGGACAATCAGTTTTTTTATGATAAAGGTAGATCTTATATTTGGTGTAGCAGGTGGCTGTAGAACTAAGGAGTTATAGTCGAATGTAGTATCGTGCGGTTCCAAAGGTCACCAACATTATGAATCAAATCAGAAAACACAGTGAATACCAAAATGTTGTGTGATTCTTTTATAGAGCTATTAAATCTCGATGGGCTATTTACAAATATACAGGGAGAAAGAAAATAGTTTTTTTTTTAATTATATTACGCAATATTATTAAGATAGCCAATTAACATTATTTTATATATTAAATGCCAAGGTACTAAATAGGAAAATTACACAAAATGGCAAGCGCCTTAATAAAGTCAGAAAACTGTTCGAATCAGTGGAACAATCAGGATATGTTCTGTTTATACAGCCACTTAATGAAAGTGAGATTTTTTATCAATCACCAAAAATTATGAGCCCCGCTTGACCTAAAAATCTAACCACTTATACAGTGTCATTTATTTAAATGCGGGCCACCCTTGTGCAAAGAAAACTTGTTTTTTTTTGTATTGTGATAAAAAAATTATTTTGCAAAAATATTATACACTTTTGTTAAAAACACAAGATAATTAGTTATTACTTCCCTCATGAGATTTTTTCAGATCTTTACGTTTAAGGAACCCTAGATGCCGGGAAACATGTTTTCTCAATTCCGTATGTCTGTCCGTCAGTCTGTCTATTCCGATTTCTTCAAATTTCGGTCTAAAATTAAGGGCCATGCATGCGAAAAATACAGGCTATTATATATATATATATATATATATATATATATATATATATATATATATATAATAATAATAAACACGATTATTATTCCAAAAGAAAATTACAAATTAAAAAAAAATAAACATAGACATCTACAATAGGAATGAAAGGCCACTTATCAGCTTCTGGGCTGTTGAAGCCTATTAAATAATTATAAAAAAATAATTATTATTAACTTTCATAAAGAAAGTTAGTTTGAAGTTTTTCTAAAAAAAAAGAGTGGTGCAGGGTGATTAAACAAAAAAATACATATACATAAAAAAGTACGCGTCCAAGTTAATAGCGCTATGCTACTGAGGCACGAGACAGAAAGTGAGAGAGAGTTATTTTAGACATATGCAAAGTAGAGAGGGGATGGACGAGAAAATAAATACTAGTTTTTTGTTTAACGAGGTCCGCTGTTATTATAGTTGTTGGCAGAGCAACTTATTTTTTATTGGTTTTTTAAAGGATGCAACTGACAGTGACGTACTGGTTATTTTATATTTGTTGATTAAGTTAGCAATTTGATAAGAATAACTTTTTTTAAACTGTTCTTTGTTGTGTAAGGGTACTGATAGCAGATACTGTCGACGTAAATTTATTTTATAAAAAAAGCAGACAGAGTGTAAGATACTGACGACTGCCTTCGTCTAATGCCATAAATAAAACGTATGCATGAATTTTGTACCTTTTGAACCCGATTTTTAGCCTGTAAATCAAGGAAAGGACCATAAACGCCTGCGAAATTAAATTGTGACTAAATGAGAGTGTCGGACAACAAGGCCTTGGTTTTTTGGTTAAGTACAAGTGAGAGTACAAAGTTTTAATACTGAGAATGCTTTTTGAAGGCATGAAGTTACGTGATCATTAAATTTTAGTTTATTGTCTATGACAAGCCCGAGACTTTTAGACGAGTTTTTAAAAGCAACAGGGTTGGTGCCGATTTTGATTTTAATGGTAGATTCAGGACGTAAGCGTTCAGTCTCGTTACAAAATAATAATACTGCGGATTTACTTGGGTTAATCTTAAGAAGATGTTCATTGGATTTACTGAAAAGATAGTGTAAGTCACGGTAGATTTGATTGTTTGCTATTTCGGCTATATATATATATATATATATATATATATATATATATATATATAATATATAGAGCCTGTATTTTTCGGTATAAGGAATGTACACGCTTTAAAAACAAGTATTCTATAATTATTATTTATTTATTGCTACAAAATTACAAATGTACTAAAAAAAAAAACATAATTTACTTCCGAAGAAGATGTAAGAAATGTGAAAAAACATAATTTACTTCCGAAAAAATCCAAAATCAAAAGACTTAAGCTACAATGCAAAAATGGATATTCATAATGCAATTTATGATTTATACACGTCAAAGACTAATATAATCCTTCAGAAACTTTTTAATATTATAGACTAAAAAATATCATCATCACTTAAAAAGTCCTCATCTTCTGAGTCGTCCTCAAATGACGCAATGATCATTGGTGCTATTTTGACATCTAGAACTCGATCTCGATTCCACCAATCCCATATTAATTTCTCCGTATGTTCCACAGATTTCTTCCAGTACCCCGGCGTAATATAATTTAATGAATCTTGCCAAACAATTTGCACTTCATCTGATGTAAGATCATCGTTCTCGTGTTTTTCGTAATAAGATTTTGCCCCAGCCCATATTAATTCTATTGCGTTAAACTGGCAATGGTATGGCGGCAGTCGTAAAACCTCATGTCCATTTTCCCGTAATATTTCATATACGTCATATATTGTTAGTTTTTTAATAGATTTTGCCATTAAAAGAAGTTCTAATTTCAGCATATTGGGTAAAGGATTTTGTTTTTGTTTTATTAGCCAGTCATAAATATCAGTTTTCTTCCAGGATGAAGTAAGTTGTTTATTTAAGATTTGAATGAATGAATGATAAGATGCATTGTCCAGAGTGATTAAAGATGGAGCATCTAAATTTAGAATCAGTTGTTCTTTTAACCACTTTTCGAACAGTTCACAGTTCATATTATCATGGTAGTTCATACTTTTGGATGTTGAAGAAAACAGTGAACTTGCACCAGGAAGAAATCCTGTTGAAGAACCTGCATGCAAAATGATGAACCGTTTTCCCGTCCCAAATCCCTTTTTTCTCTTGACACTTTTTACAGACTCGTTCTGCCAAGATTTCGAACCTTTTCTATTAGAAAATATCCAAGTCTCGTCTAAAAATGCCACTTTTCTAAATTTTGAATTAAAATTTTCCGTGTATTTTTATTTTTTTAAAAACTGGATACGCTGATATGTGGCAACTCGCATAAAAATCTTCGGTTACAGTCCTTTTTATATCGAAAACCCAACATTTTTATTAATTTTGACAGCGATTTCAGTCCAATTTCCAATATGCCTCGATTTTTTAAAGCTTCTTTTAAAACTTGAAGGGTTATATTAGTTTTTGATGTGCATAAATCATAAATTGCATTACGAACATCCATTTTTACATCGTCACTTAAGTCTTCTGTCTTTGGCTTTTTTCGTGTACATTTCTTAATCTTCGGTAGGCAAGTCCACATAACAGTATATGTTTTGTTAAAAAAAATCCGAGGGTTTTCTTTACAGCAAACCTAACCAATCCTAATCTAACCCAATCCTCATTTTTATAAGTTACAAGTTTTGTTAAAAAAAATCTTTACAAAAAGATCATCCGCTTGAACGTGGAAACGAACACTCAGAGAATCTCGTAACCTTAGAGAAAATATATATATATATATATATATATATATATATATATATATATATATATATATATATATATATTATAATTTATTTCATGATGACATGTAAGCAAAGGGTTATATTTGGGATTAAAGGTATTGAAAATACTCTTAGTAACCCCACTCTACTGTATAAACCTTTGCTAAACCTAAATATAAGTATCTAAGAAAATTAAATATGCTAAAGTTCATGGACTACAATACTAAATTAATGTATGCAATGTAGGAAAAAATACAATATCTAAGTAAAATATAAGAAAATATTTATATAAATATATTATATAGACATCTACATTTTTGTTGTTTTCTAATACACATTGTTTAAGCGAAGACTCAAATGAACGTGTATCCTTATTTAACAAAGAATTCGTTAGGGGATTAATACATTTGCAACGACCTTCGAAATATTGACGTACGATGCTGATGAGGTGATTTCTACGTATATTAAAGCTGTGGACATCAGTGTACAACAAGAATCTTCTCTTGTACGTCGGCAGCCAAGAAACCTGAGATAACCCCGACGAAGTCGAAATTTTTCTAGGAATGTTAAAAATAAACCGTACGTAACAATTCTGAATTCGCTGCATTTGTTTCAGACAAGGACCGTAAAGTATATCTCCAAAATTGAGATGAGATAATACAAGAGCTTCACTTAAGAATATCTTTGATCTTCTATTTAGCAGAGGTGTTGTGTGAAAGAGAAAATTTAAATAGAGAAGAACAGTGGGCCTAATATAGGTTCTTGAGGACTCTCATTACTACTAAGCATAGACGTTGAATTAGCTCTTTCATAATGAACATACTGATAACGTTCAGATAGCTTTTATTAGTTTCAATCCGGCATTGTGGATATTGTATAAAGTTGCTAATAAAATTTCATGATGTATTGTATCAAACGCTTTAGTATAATCTAATAGAACTAAAGCAGTTAGGAAACCTTTATCAGTAGAACATAAAATAGCATCAGTGACAGAAAGTAACGTGATTGCGCAACTATGCATCGTTCTGAAACTCGACTGATTCACTAGTAAAATATAAAAGGCACCAACATGATGCTTTATTTGCATACAATTTAACTAATTTAAATAACTTATCTGTAGGCGTTACTGATGATGGTTCAACATACAATATGCCTCACAATATTCAAACAAATTCAACATAAAATTAAAAAAAAACCCTGTTTACACTCTATACAGAATAAAATCCGCGAAGTGCACCTATTTTTATTTGCGAGAGATTCACTTTTTCATTCAAATTAGGAACAGACGGAACAAGTTTCTGTTCAATTGATAAACAAGCTAAGGCATTAAGCCTGTCTTGACACATAATACTCCATAGAAATGTCTTTATCGTAAGTCCAGTAAAGTAAACAGAAATATTGGCACCAGGCCTACAAACTTTGAAAGCGAATTAACACGTAATCACTTCCGGTAAATTTCTTTGCAGCTCGGCGTTTATTATGAAGGTTTCCGTTTATTGGGCGCTTCTAGGTCACAACGCATACCACGTGTTTGCTGCGAGCTGTTATTGGATGGGCCGCCAAAACGTCACTTCGCAGTGCGACAACCACTGCATGACGTCGAAAGATGAATATACGAGGGAACGCGTATGATGTATTATTTAGAGTCACAGAATGCGCTTTGCAGGAGTGAACAAAACAATGCAAACGTTAAAGCTGAATTCAAATTATTATTTTTTGAAATGTGTGGCCAGTGTTGCAGATCTTATTATAGCACAACACCAAAGCGTAGAAGAATGTCAGTTCAAGAAACTAAAATATGTAGTATACGGCTTTTAAAAACATCTGTATTGTTCTTACAAAAAATGGTATCTGAATATTAAAATGGTAGTTAAAGTGGCACAATCAGGGGGGGCTATGGGGCTGCAGCTCCCCCCTAAGACAAAACGTATGACTTTCTCCCATAAATTAAGGGTATTATTTTGTCATTCAAATATAACAGTCAGGACTTTTTTTCGGTAATCAAAAATTATGAACCATCAAGCTGGAAACCTCGTTGCGGTACTGATCAATCAACTGTTGTCTGTTTATACACTCATATTAATATATAATATATATATATATATATATATATATATATATATATATATATATATATATATATATATATATATATATATATATATATATATATATATATATATATATATATATATATATATATATATATATATATATATATATATATATATATATATATATATATATATATATATATATATATATATATATATATATATATATATATATATATATATATATATATATATATATATATATATATATATATATATATATATATATATATATATATATATATATATATATCAGGTCTAAAATGCATTGTGATAAATACGTGCGTTTTTTACCTGTTTGTTCAATTTTTAAAAGCGTATTTTTAGTTTTTTAAATTTATTATTTATTTTAGACTTTTCATTCCTGGAAATGCTAAAGAATGTAATGTGCCAAAAATGACAGAATTTGTATTCTATGTTAGCATCGTCATTTTTTTTTTATAAATGTTCCTGTCTACTCGTCCAGAAAAGTCTATCACGTTTGGATCTTGTCGATCGACAATTTCTTATCTTGATCGGAAAACAGTAAATCAGTCCGGAACAGCAAATAATGGAAGAGATAAAAATACTTTTTCACGACGTAGGCAAATGCCCGAGAAACCGTTTCGATGGAAATAACATGTATATATTTGATGTTGTGTTAGGTATTTCACAGTTTTGATAAATATTCAATAATTTATTGGACATTTTATAATTTACGGTTGACGGAAAAAATAGTGTACGTCACACACTCCAAAAGTGCCTTTCTTGGACTCGCAAACTTCCAGGCCACGCCACGCTAGTACCTGGAAAGTATCACTTTCCGATCTTTTAAAGTAAATAATCATTTTTACTTGTACTGCCGAATTTACCGGAATGATTATCTAGCCAAAAAAAAACACGTCGAATAATGCGGTTTTATGTATGTAATGCAGGGGTGCTCAAACGGCCGATCGCGAGTGCTTTTTAAGTAGATCTCGAGAAGAACAATTTTTTTAATAAGTAGGTACTTAACTAAACTACAAAAATTTATTACGTAATAAAATAACACTCTGCTAGCGGCAAAAGGCGGCTTTATCAAAGGAACGCGAGGTACTTGTCAAAGAAAAGCCGCGTTTTTTATTCTTGCCGCGTTTTTTATTCTTGCCGCTTTTCTAGAAATTTGGGGCAGCGCGTTTGACGGGAACATTCGAGACTTTCGTTCACGCCGATATAAATGTTGCGCCTGCAGGAATTGGAGTCATTCTGAATTGCAACTTGAAGGCAATACTACGTCGATACAAAGTTTATTATTAAATGGTACAAAATGAGTGCAGCGAAGAAATCTAAAACGTAACATTTTAATAACGATTGGGAGGAAGAATTTTTGTTTTGTATGGTGAAGGATAAGTGCATTTGTCTTATTTGTCGTGCGTCAGTTGCAATACCTAAGCGTGGTAACTTAGAGAGGCATCATAAAACGGTTCATAAAAACTATGAAAAGGAATTTCCGCCACAGAGTGAATTAAGAAAACGAAAAGTACGTGATTTGATATCGCCAAACAAACCATGTTCACAAGACCAGCCAAACAATCAAAAGCTGCTACGATCGTGTCATTTAAAATATCTCGTATATTGGAGAAACACAAGAAACCATTCGGAGATGGATCGGTTGTAAAGGAAGCATTTATTGAAGCGGGTGAGATGGCGGCTCACACGGACGTCAGGTGGTTGAGTCGCGGAAAATTCCTAGAAAGGTTTCAAGAATTATTGCCCGAAATAACAGCTTTTCTAGACGAAAAAAGTGATGACACTCAGATGTTGAAAAACGAAAAATGGCTGACTGATTTGGCATTTTTGACTGACGTCACAATGCACTTAAACACCAGTAACTTGGAGCTTCAAGGTAAAGGAAAAACTGTTATTGGGATGATTAGCGCAGTAAACGCATTCAAAAGTAAATTGCAACTTATGATAGATCAACTGAAAAGAAAGGATCTGAAACATTTTCCGTCTTTGAAAGCAAGGATTCCTCAGTTGAATTATGATACGTATGAAGCTGAATTATCAAATATTTTGGGACAATTCGAAATGCGTTTTTATGATTGCAGTAAATTGGCAAATGTAGTATCATTTTTGAGTTATCCTTTTTCATGTAAAAACATTGAGGAATTAGCTACTGAAATAGCAAGTCAGTTTAATATGAACTCATGTTCTGTTGAAAATGAGTTGGTGCAGATTATATCAGATATACATCTCAAAGCTACAGCATCTGATACAAATTTCTGGTGTTTTATATTTGAAGATAAATATCTGAATCTAAGGCAAATCGCCCTTCAACTGACAGCAATGTTTGGGTCAACTTACTTGTGCGAGTCTGCATTTTCTGAAATGAAGATAATTAAGTTAAAATATCGCAATCGACTAACTGACGATCATATGTCATCATGTTTGCGATTAGCACTCAGTGGTTACGTACCATCTTATGAAAAGTATGCTGAGGACATGCAGTGCCACGCTTCAACATCCAAAGTCACTCCTTAGTTAAGTTTAACATCATATGTAACTCTTTTGTTTTGTAACAATCAATAAACTCGCAATTTTGAATAACTATGAGTTTTTTCATTGATATTGTAGAGAAGAACCTAACTAAACCTAACCGAAACCTTGACTAAACTAATGTATATTGTGCGGAAAGCTAATATCTATATATGCTACGGTACACCCAACCTAGGTAGGTAGGCAGGTAGGTAGGGTATATGTATCGTGTATGTACGACAACCCTGCATCACACATACTTGCAGCCTCTCAGAGTCGATCGTAAGTAGTCTAAAAATATTGAGGTAAATCGCCGGCAGTTCATGTTTGAGCACCACTGGTGTAATGTATTTTCGTTTCAAGTTACACCAGCGTCATAACAAAGATACCATGAACCCTGTCTGAACAGTTTGTACGTTTGCCCTACACGGGGATCGCTACGGCGACCTGATGAGCTCTAAAAAAAACGAAATGGCGTTCGTCGTTTGATGCAAATGGATAATTGCGCCTGCGGCATTACAGAATATGTTCCAAAGTTACCTAGTTTCGAACAAATACAACTAATGTTAAAAATGACTTCTATATAAAATAAATTAAAAAAAAAATATATAAAAAAATTTTTGTTTATGAAGTATCGAAATAATTAAAAAATAGTTAAGTTTACATAAACACAGAATTTCCAAAAATTTAAATAGTTTCTTATAAGTTAGAGCTTTTTGCCTTGAATAGAAACCACACGAATACTACGAAGTTTTTTGAAACGGTACAGTCATCCGCTTGATTCGTTAAAAGGCTGGTTAATTTGTAAATTTCTGAGAAAAATATTGTGTGCTTGCTTAATACACATTGGCTTTGAAACAAAAGCTCTTATTTGAAGAAAAAAATTAATAACCGCCCATCCCTACTCGTGACAACGACGCAACTTGTAATTGCTTATTTCATTTCAGAAAGTCAGTTCCCAACCACTAAATATGTTTGTAGTAACGTCGATAAATAACTATTAATATAACGTTCATTTTGGTTTTCCTCAACCAAGTGCTTTCCTGTTGGCATCCAAACGTTGACTCTATACATCAACCGACCAGCCAGTGTTACTGCACTACTGTTTTAACAGTAGATCTACTGTTTTATCTTCCACCTACTGTTTTCACGTTTAAATCTTCTGTCCAAACCCATTAGTACAACATACGAAAAAAAAAGCGCTAGTGACTCCAATTTTGCCATCTATGCACACTGAAGTTATCGTTAAAAAAATATCGATGTACATCGATATGAAAAATATCGATATTTTCAGTTGATGTACCGTCGTTTCATAAACATCTAAAAAGGTGCATCGCTAATCGCCGCCTGATTTTGGTAATAAATAAGCCGTCGGGGAATCCCCTACGTCAATGATTTACTTTTCAGACCGGTATTCCCGTATAGATAGATTAGAGTGCGTTCTAACGCGTGAGTTTTAATAGTTGTAATAAGCTCTCCACATATAGCATTGTAGAAAAATTATTTATTAATGAGGTCAAAAGAAAACGTCCTATTTTTTTTTATATTTTGTTTATTTTATGAAAAAAAAACGCGTTAAATAAAATCTACTTTTCAGACAGAAAAATCTACTGTTTTTTGTCCTGTCCTACTATCGAGTGAAAAATCCATCTGGCAACACTGCGCCCAACACTACTCAAATCGACAACTGATTGACATAGCCCATTCCTATGACAAACAGCTGATATTTTATAAACAAAAGAAAAGAAACATATTTTTAAGGTTGATTGTTTTTGTTCGAGAACAAAATTTTGGTATAAATTATGTCTAATCCAAATAGGTCGAGCGAATTACCAGGCAACACGGAAGATGATGAACTAACGTTACCACGTGCAAGTATTAACAAAATGATTAAAGAACTAGTACCATCTGTCCGAATAGCCAATGAAGCAAGGGAGTTGGTTCTAAATTGTTGTACGGAATTTATCCACTTACTTAGCTCAGAGGCGAATGAAATTTGTAACCAGCTGAATAAGAAAACAATAAATGCAGAACATGTTTTAATGGGTAAGCATGTAATATATCATAGCTCAGTTTTGCCTCAAAACTGCTAGTTACTAAGCATTAGGCAAAAGGTGAATTTATACAAAAATAAAACAAGAAATAAGAACAATTGCTGCCAAACTCAGTAACACAACCATGTTCAATTCTGCTTTATCTATTGTATTAACAATAGGTATTGTCAGCAACTTTAATAGTAACAATAAATTATCTTTATTTGAGTGATAAATATAAATATTTACATAGAGATAATGAAAATATTATACCTACAGCATACCAAAAAGTTACACAAATTTTACAAAGAAAATAAATAGATCAACAATAATGTCAGTAAGAAAAATAAATGGACGTCAAAAAAAAAAAAAGAGAAAATTAACAAAATGCAATTACTTTTCTACTGAGAGAACAACTGCTTCCCCAGCTTTGTACAGGGTGTCCGGATTTGGTTGCAAAAGCAGGGTATCTCGCTTATTTTTAAAGATAGAACCTTGCGGTTTTCACGAACCTGAGCTAATTTTTTGTGAAACTCACGAAGCCGTAAACAAAATTTTCATAGCCTTCTTCGTTTATGAGATACAGGGCAAAATAGAAAATTTTGCATTTTGGGACCCCCCTCGTATCTCGGTTATCCTTTAACTTAACGCAAAGGGAAAAACTGCTGCTTATGCAGTTTTTTACGCTGGACCCAGTGGCGTAGTCATATTTTTCATTTGAGTTGTTATTTTTTAGATATGACCCAAAGTTGTGTTTTTTTAAATGGGACACCCTGTATATTTGTCCAGAAATTGATTTGTCCTTTTAAAAGCTTCTCAAAAATATATAATAGTATGGGTCTATTTTAATAAACAACAACAAAAATCCTAATTGTTTTAATTATCATCCCAAATTTTGCAGTAGGCTATGCAAAACAATGCCGTTTTCTTTTGTTTTCTTGGAAGCAAATGACATTTCCCAATTTTGTACGCGTATATAAAATATAGAGCTAGTTTTCTGTATTTATTTATTGTGTAAAAATATATTTGTATTATTATGGAAGAAAACTGAACTTTTGAACATTATGAAAAGTACGATATGTTGGCTTGTTTTATATTAAGTAATGAAAATGTTGAAGCGGCTTCTGAGATGTATTTTAACAGGTAAATAGTTAATTATTAGGTATGTTGAAATACTATTGCTTAATTTTTATTTAGATATCCAGAAAGGAGGCAACCTAATATATCCAGTTTTTATCGGATAAAAAAGAATTAACTTAATCACGGATCATTTATCAAACCTCGTACGAAAACATATAATAAAGAAAATCAGGAGGCTGAGGAAATTATGGTTTTTGGCTAATGCAGAAGCTTACCCTACAAACTCTTGTAGGGCCAGTGAAAAGAGCATAGGGATTCCAAAAACTAGAGTTCAAGAAATTCTAAAAAAAGCACAAATACCACCCATACAAATTTAGGCTCGTGCGGCACTTACAGCCAGGGGATGCAGAGCGTCGGGTAGTCTTCTGCAATTGGTTTCAAGAAAGATGCAATATGGTTAGAGATTTTGAAAGGAACGTTATATGGTCAGACGAAGCACATAATTCTGGTATACTCAATAGGCACAATAGTAAATTGTGGTCCCAGGAAAATCAACACCAAATATTTCCCAGAAGACAGCAGGGCAGGTTTGGTCTAAATGTGTCCTGCTTCATATTAGGAACACATATAAAATTTTATATATTTGAGGGAAATCTAACAGCCAATCGCTATATAGAAATTTTAGAAGCAGCTATACCTGAATTACTTGACGATGTTCCTCTAGCGCAAATTAACAAAATTTATTTTCAACAGGAGGGTGCTCCCGCCACAATTCTGGAATGACGAGATTATTTCTGGACAATAATTTTACCAATCAATGGATCGAAACAAATGGACCTATAGGATGGCCCCCAGATATGTCGATTTTAGATTTCTTTCTATGGGGATATCTGGAAAATAGAATTTACAAAGACCACTATGATAATGTCCAAGATTTAGGAAATACAATAAGAGAAAATTTTCGCTATTTACAAAATCATCCCGTTATTTTGCTTAATTCCCTAAAACAAATATGAAAATTGTGCGAAGCATGCATAGAACAAAATGGAAATCAGTTTGAACAGTTCTTTTGATTTCCTTGGTTACTGTAGTTCTTATACGACAGTTGATTTTTGCTGAAAGGCTTGTTACATAATAATTTATTACTGTTTTGTTCTTGTGTTACATAAATCTAGGTTAGATGGTACATTTTTGGTGCGAAATTATCAATACATATTTTGATAAATAGATTTAATTACATATTTATTTTGGTTTATTGTTAGGACAATAAACAACAGCATTGTTTTGCATGGCCTACTGCAAAATTTGGGATGATAATTATAAAAATTAGGATTTTTGTTGTTTATTAAAATAGACCCATACTATTATATATTTTTCAGAGGCTTTTAAAAGGACAAATCAATTTCTGGACAAATATACAGGGTATCCCGTTTAAAAAAAAACAACTTTGGGTCATATCTAAAAAATAACAACTCAAATGAAAAATATGACTACGCCGCTGGATCCAGCGTAAAAAACTGCATAAGTAGCAGTTTTTCCCTTTGCGTTAAGTTAAAGGATAACCGAGATACGAGGGGGGTCCCAAAATGCAAAATTTTCTATTTCGCCCTATATCTCATAAACGAAGAAGGCTATGAAAATTTTGTTTAAGGCTTCGTGAGTTTCACAAAAAATTAGCTCAGGTTCGTGAAAACCGCAAGGTTCTATCTTTAAAAATAAGCGAGATACCCTGCATTTGCAACCAAAACCGGACACCCTGTACATAAGGAACCCAAGCTAGCTGTTTTTAAATGACCAGTTCATATCCATATCAGACTTCATTCTTGGACAAAGTTTTTCAGGTTGATTTTATGATACCATTATTAGTATATAAAAATATTTTTGCAGTTATGAGCAATATTTCAAAAATGTTTAACTTTTAAATATTATGCAAATCATTTGTAATGTCTCTTTTGACCACCACAATGAACATTTACTTTCTTTTTCAGCATTGGATAAATTAGGATTTAGCGATTACCATGCAGAAGCAGAAGCGGTATTAAAAGACTGTAAGGCCGTGGCCGCTAAACGTCGAAGACAAAGCACTCGCCTAGAGAATCTTGGAATACCTGAAGAAGAATTGCTAAGGCAGCAACAGGAATTATTTGCTAAAGCGCGCCAAGAACAGGCTTATGCTGATCAGCAGCAATGGGAACAACTCCAGGCTGCTGCACAGCAGGCACAATCGATGGCTATGTCGGCAAATAGTGATGACCAAGACGATTATTCATAAATATACTTTCACTAGTTTATTGACTTATTAATGTTATGTGTATGATTAGGCATATTATAATTTTATAAAATTATTTCTTTGTATTTCATAAAGTGTTTTACTTTGACTTTGTGATATGACCTTTAGGCTAGTTTTTGATTCTGGAGGTGTATTAAAAACAAGATTCCGCTCAGTCTGTTTATTGAAAATCAAAATAATTTATTCAACAAATACACTACAGAATACAATAGTGATTCCAAATGGTATACATTGTCATAACTATGAACTAAAATAAACATTTATGAACAAAAATGTCAGAATTCAACAGAGTTAAAAACATATGGTGGGTAGGTAAAAACAATAGAAATAAAAAAAAATTAAAAATATATATATATATATATATATATATATATATATATATATATATATATATATATATATATATATATATATATATATATATATATATATATATATATATATATATACAGGGTGATTCATGAGGAAATGTCAATACTTCAGGTACATATATAGGACCAAAAAATAAACATAAAAGTCTATATAAATAAGTGTCCGCAAGGCCTTAGTTCTCGAGGTATAGGGTGAAAGTTTTTATTTAATTTTCCTATTTTTTAAATAAAATCTATGATAATGTAAATAATGGAGTGAAAATTGATGTACAGGGGTTTTTTGGTATGACAAATTCGAATCTAATATTAGTATTGCTCTTACTTGTAGGGGGCGCCACCTACATGTCTTTTTACTTCTTCGAACAATCACAACTTTTTGGTACAGTCTTGTATTACATTTTTGAGCAAAACAAATTATTCCCTTGCCATTTCTACGTCAAAAAGGTATACTCGTTCTTGGTACACTAACTAGAGGGGGTTGTTTAAACAAAACTCAATTTTTAGAGATTTTCTCAAAAAAATCAAATGGAACGGTATGCTTTTAACAGTGTGATTTTAAAGAGGAAAAATTGTCTAAATTCTGGCGAGAACCGCGTTTTGATATCTTTGTTCATTTTTTTAGTTATTTCAAGATAACCTTTTTTCCGCCGATTCAAAAAAAAAATAGCTTTTAAGCGTAATTAAATGTTATTATTCTGTGACAAAGTATTCTTTATTACAACTTGAAAGCAAAAACTCGTTATTACAATAGTGTTGGCTTTCCCTCACATTTTATTCAGGCTTGGTACTGGTCCAAATTTATTATCAAAAATTTGAAGCATTTAAAGTCCAACGTGCTATGACCATAACAAAACTGTAAAACTGAAGTCCTAAAAAATTACCATTACAAATTGTCTTTAAAATGTTCAAAATTGTTGTCATTTCTGTAAACCCAGTGATTTTAAGGACCGAAAAATTAACTAAACACTGTTTTGATATCTTTATTCATTTTTTAGTTATATCCTATGAAGCATTCATAAAAGTCGTAAATCCTAATTCCTAATTATAAAAATAGCTTATTTGGTATTGAAGTAAATCATTATCTGTATTAATGTTAATGTTCACAGACATAACGTTAATAACTAAGAATATTATTAGTTATGCGTCAACGTTAAAATATTGCAAGTAGGCTGGGTAAAAACAAAAAAGGAAAATTAAACGTGATTGGCTGGCTCAATTTAAAAATGGCCGTATGTCAAACTTCAAATAAGCAACAATGCATTAAGCTACATTTACATTCACTTCAAAATCCAAGTTGAAATTGACATTTCGTAAAAGTGCATTTACATTGAAAATTATATTCCTGAACAGCTGATCAGATTTTTATTATTTTTCCAAAATATTGATGTAAAATACACTAAACTGGAGCAAGAAGATTGTTTAGTAATTTTTGTACGCTCTTTAGTTGTGGTTTTAGGCGTTTATGTCTACTTTAGTCTTGGCTATACCTTCAGAATTAACCCAAAAATATCCGAATAAAGGTTTTTTTTTTCATTAAAGCGGTTAAAAAACATTTATATTTTTAAATAATTAGATGTGTAAAAGTATTAAGAATTTTGTTAATTAAAATAAAAATTATAACCTAAAAATTTGACATTTATTGAATTTCTGCTTGCAATCGGCAAGCTCCTTGCTTTAATCTGAAGTCAACTTTGAAGTGCACTTCGAATTTTGTCTAATGTAAATGACACCATACTATTGCCGTTTGACAAGCAAGCCAATTTCATAACAAATTCGAGTTGAAATTGAACGTAAATGTAGCTTTATTATTGTTAGAGCTTATTTAGTATTTGCGAGTATGTTATCATAATTTTCTTAAAGATGTCTTATTCAGCTATATGCAGCTAAATATCCTGATAGAAGACATGTCAGTAAAAGAGTATTTATGCGTTTATCTAAAAATTTGCGCGAATTTGGTCAAGTGATCCCGGTTTCAGTGCCTAGAATAAACCGTGCAATTAGAAATGAGGATAACATTATCAACATTCTTGCTTACGTTCAAATTAATCCATATTTAAGCACCAGAGTAATTTCGTTGGACTTGGGAATTAGTAAGTCGACGGTACATCGAGTTTTGTTAGACAATAAATTACATCCACATCACGTTACTCTGCACCAAGCTCTGACAGAAGGAGATTTTGATTCAAGATTAGATCACTGCTGCTGGCTAAGATCTATGATTGTCGAGAATCCCTATTTCTTGTCCCGCATATTATGGACGGATGAAGCAACCTTCATGAACACTGGAGGGGTCAATTTACATAATATGCACTATTGGTCATCAGTTAATCTTCACTGGATGCGTGAAATCGACAATCAAAATCGATGGAGTGTAAACGTTTGGTGTGGCGTACTGGATGGCCACATAATTGGCCCATTTTTTTTAATGGTCACTTAAACGGCGAAGTTTATCTAAACTTTTTAACAAATGAGTTGCCTGCACTAATGGAAGATGTTCGTTTAGAAATCGGAAGACAAATGTGGTTTCAACATGATGGTTGTCCGGCACCCTTCTCCAGGGCAGTTCGTAATTTTTTGGACGAATATTATCGAAACGACTGGATAGGACGAGGTAGTTTGTTTTCATGGCCCGCTAGATCTCCGGACTCTCTGTGCTTGATTTTTATTTGTGGGGAAGAATAAAAGACAATGTGTTTAAAACGTTCCCTACTACGCCAGAAAATATGATTGAAAGAATTCGAAATGCTATAGCTAGCATTTCGAGAGCTGAAATTGAAGCCGCCGTTGCTAGCACTCGGCAAAGACTTGATCGTTGTATTGAAAGTAATGGAAAACAATTTGAACATTTGTAAAGACATTTTTGCTAATTGTAATTTTTTAAGATTTGTGTGTTATCGTTATTGTTCTTTTATGTTGTTAGTGATTTACTTAATGGGTTTTCGGTTTTGTTATTATTATAGCCAGTTGGCTTTTAAACACGCTTCAAATTTTTGATAATAAATTTGGACCAGTACCAAGCCTGGATAAAGTGTAAGGTAAAGCCAACATTATTGTAATAGTGATTATTTGCTTTAAAGTTGTAATAAAGGATACTTTGTCACAGAATAATAACATTTAATTATGATTAACAGCTAATATTTTTTTTAACAGTGGAAAACAGGTTATTTTCAAATAACTAAAAAATGAATAAATATATTAAAACGCGGTTTTCGCCAGAATTTAGGCAATTTTTTCCTCTTTAAAATCACAATGTTAAAAGCATACCGTTCCATTTGATTTTTTCCAGAAAATCTCTAAAAATTGAATTTTGTTTAATCAACCCCCTCTAGTTAGTGTAAGAAGATTGAGCGCCAACAATGATAGTAGTTAAAAGGGCTTTAAATGCTCTTTCAAACAAGTACCCACTTGGATAAATAAAAGATGTAGGAGACAGAGCGCTTTGAAAGTTCATTTATTTATCACCTTCCCCTACCCTTATTATCGCAAATATGACAAACCGCCTTTAACAAAACTGACGCAGATTTGGTTGGAGTTTTTGTTGCTGTTATCAAAATGTTATCTCATATGGGTATTTTTGCAAAAAAAGTGTTTTTTGATTTGCCATTGCAGGTACGCCATCTTGCGGTAGTTCTACAAACTTGAAAATATTTTCCAGCAATTTCTCTTAGCCACTTTAGTGATTAATTTTTTTTTCGCGAAGCTGTAGCTTTCATAGTTTCTGAGAAAAGCTACCCGGCCGCCCTTAATGGGACACCCATATATATATATATATATATATATATATATATATATATATATATATATATATATATATATATATATATATATATATATATATATATGTTTTCATTCCGGGTGTACATCCGTTCACTACTGTCGTTCTAAAAAGAACAGTTTTGCTGACGTTTCGCCAAAATCACATTTGGCATTTTCGAAGCTTTCTTTCTCGCGTCCGAATAGAGACTGAAGTGTTGGTGACTGCGACGCTTCCTTTTATACCCCCACTCGGGGCCGAAAGTTATATCTGCGCAGGTGTTGGTCGTTATTTATGTTTTCCGGATGGTGCTGTTGTTGTTGCGCTAATTGCGCTTGAGTTTTTGAGATTTTAGATTTGTCGATTATTGTCTTCCATACTGTTGGTAGTTTTAATGATTCGTCCCTTTTATTCAAATATATGGCTTCTCGGATTATTCTGGTCTTATAATGTTCTATATTGGCAATCTCCCTACACCCATCGAAATTTATTTTATGGCCGGTTTCCTGATGATGTAGCTGAGGTTGTTTGTTTATTTCTGATGCTGAGTTTATGCTCTTCCACTCTTGCTGATATTCGCCTGTTAGTTTGCCCTACGTATAACTTTTCACAGTCGTGGCACGGAATGCTGTACACTCCGTGGTTTTCCAGTTTGATTTTATCTTTTGGGTTTCCGATTGGTAGGTATATATAGTTGTTTGTGGCTTGTGTATTGTTTGTATGTTGTGTTTCCTCAGAATTCTTCCGATTCTGTCTGTTGTGCCTTTTACGTATGGTAATATATCATATTTTTTGTTGTTCGTTGTTCGGGAAACCTGTGCATTAATAGCTTTCTCTATGGTGTGATTTGTGTAGCCATTTTTCTTTAAAGCACTAGATACTACCTTAAGTTCGTTTTGTCTCGTCTGTGTTTCAGTTAGTCGCACGGATCTAGATATTAGAGTATTTGCCACAGCTTGAATTTGTGCTGGGTGATGATGTGATTTTGCATTTAAATATCTGTCTGTATGTGTTGGTTTTCTATACACGGTGTATTCGAAATGTCCGTTAAGTAGTTTTGTGACCAAAACATCTAAAAATGGTAGTTTGTTGTTTTTCTCTAGCTCTAGATTATCTAGATCTAAATTATATTTTAAACTTGCTTTCTCAAGAGCTTCTTTCTCAAAGTATATCATAAATAAATTCGCGACTACTGGTGATAGCGAGGACCCCATTGGAGCACCATCCATTTGTTTATACATTTGCCCGTTGAAAGAAAAATAAGTATTTTTGAGGCAATGCTCCGAGAGTTCTATTATATGTGCCTGGAAATCCTTGTTCATAGCAATCCTGTGCAATGCTTCGTCGATTGGAATACTGGGATATAACGATTTGACATCTAGGCTTGCTATGATATCGTTTTTTTCAAGGACGATATCTCGTATATATATATATATATATATATATATATATATATATATATATATATACATAATGGTCAATTTTATTAGTGTCTTACCATTAAGTTTCCCTTTAAGGACGAACGACTCAAGCAAAATAAATCATACTCAGAAAAAGATGAATAAAAATAATATCCACAAAACAGTAGGGAATTCAGTGTGGTTCATTATATTTTGACACCCACCAATATCTATAATTATAGATCAAAATACAAGAGTTAGAGGTGGGAATTCTAGTTCATTTACGTGAACTAGTTCATTCGTTCTAGTTCGTAAAAAATATAGTTCAAAAAACTAGTTCATTAGTACACATAGAATTTTTGCGAACGAGAGTGTGGTTTAATTTAAATAAGACGCAATTGTTCCTGGATTTCACAAGTTTTATATTTTATTCATTAAATTAAACTGTAAATTCTCAAAAGTAACATAATCTTATAATAAAGTCTACATATGTAAATAATTTGCTTTAAAACAAAACAAGCAATAAGCAAAATATAACTAACTAAATAAAACTAAACGTAATTAGGTATCTGACAAACAGATTCTAAAAAAATATATAAGGAACTTAAAAGTTAATATTTAAAAATATTTGCGCAACTTTTTTAGATTTTAGCTGTGATCTTTTTTCCGTTATAACTTGATCTGATTTTGATTAAACTATGAAAGTGTTTATGATAATTATCAAAAACATCAATTTTTCAAAAAATTTTTGGTTTTTTCAAAGAAAAAATTTTTTTTGGTCAGGAGGCTATGTTTGAGTATCCAGGCTTAACTTTTGCTGTTAAATAACTTTTCTTAAAAACATTTTGCTGAAAACTTTACTCTTGCATGATTTTAATACTTTTTAACCTACCCTGTATGCTGTTTGACTTGCAACCATTCTAAGTACACTTTATATGATTTCTAAGATGCACTAACTTTTGGCAATATTTTTATTTTGATTGTGTAGTTAATATAAAAAAATCCCATATGTTGCACACTTAAATGTCCACACTGTATATGCTACAGAGTGAAAGGAATTCCGGTTAATAGAACATTGTGGATTTGTGACATAAACATAGTCGTAATATGGAGCAAAAACTAAGGTAAGTCCGATTAATTCTAATACCAAATAACAAATAGCAAATTAATTAATTTAAAACTTAACAAACCTGTAACTAGGGCTAAATTCTCAATACTATTTACTCAAAGAATAAAAGACATATCTCTAAATAATTTAATTACGAATCAACTGTTATTTTTTATTCAATACAGAATAATTACTTAATCAATTATGAATGGGTTTGTTTATTGTAATAAAAAAAACCTAAGTGGTTATCGAATATTTACCTAGGCACAGGTTCTAACTATAGAAGGTATGTTTATTTATTCAATATATTAATATTTCTAGAAAAAAATATATACGAAAAATGTCATTATAGTTCTAACAGCAAGCAAAATAAATAAAGACACGTAGCTTACTATTTGTTTGATTTTTATTTTAGTAACCAAGTGTAGATAATGGTTCGTATTAAAACTAAATAGAATGTAACTCTAGTTGCTAATAAGTGAGCTTCTGGCTTGTACCATTTACTCTTCATTAACAGGATATTATAAATAAACAAAATTGTAAATATTCTACGCACTGGCGAAAAAAAGGCAAAGTATTTTTAATATTTGACGCACGCAATGATGAATTTTAATTATTTTAACCTTCAAAGTTCCCATATCTAAAAAGCTTAAACTTTTTTGGGTAAATTATCTTATCTGCTTTCGTTTTTTTTTCTTTTTGATATACAGTGAACTCTCCATTAATGGACATCTCTGAGCAATTCCTCTTACCGGACAGTTTCTAATGCAGCCACCGTTAATCAGGGATGCCGCACAGTGGAACGGCTCTATGTTAGAAGCCGGACATAGCAGAAAATTTTCCATTTCAGATTAAAATATAATTTCTATTTTTTTTATGTTTAAAAATGTATACTTTATTATATGAAAGCTAGTTTAATTCAAAAAACACGACCTTTGTTTTTGGTTTCATAGAAATCACAAGTCTTGCTAAACAAGTACATTTTAATTTCAATAAAGATTAGAAAACCGAATTTGATTTAAACTTCTATTATGGTATGTTTCTTGCACTGAAGTTATGATTTCGAGTATAGCAAAGAGTCTAAAAGTACTATTAGCTAACATAAGTTTTTTTTATACTATTGTTTTCACAACTAAAATAATTAAAATCGAAAAACCAAACTATGACGTCATTATTTTCAATATATCTAAAAAGTCCTGCAGAGTCCCAGGGTTTTTCTACCTCTAATCTACTCTTTATTCCCTAACACATCAATAATTATGAAGTTTAGCTGCAACTATTCGCAACAAAGAGTGCCATGGACTAAATTGTTTCAACTTGTCGTCCCTGGCGACAGCCAACCTGTGCAGTATCAATATTTTGACTTTTGATAAGAGTTAATTTCTCATGATTATTTTCATATAATATTTGGTGGCTGATGATTGATTGGCATACGATTTAAGTTTATGTTTTAAGTATAGTGTATGTATAAATAGTTTCCTCTAGTTCCGTCAATCAGGTAATGAAATTATTTATATAATATTTAAGCCTTAAATCTGATTTGTTGCCTTGATGCCTTGCAGTGTCCTAAAATGAATTCGCTAGGAACTAATAGAGAAGTTTTTAATCTTTTGAAAGACGCAAAGATCAGTTTCAAGGATGTTTCATCATTTATCAATAAGATAGAACAGCTGACGGGAATAAAGTCAACTTCAGCATTTAGGGCCAAAATTAAAAAATTTTGCTCCAACTTGAATTCAAGATGGAACAAATCCTACCGAGTCGAATCTCGTTTTGCTAGCAAAAATTATAATTGGTTAGATCAACAGTTTGAAATTTCTAAGGAATTAAGATATACAAAAAATATGAGTCATTTGGAACAAGCTAAAGAGAAAAAAAAATTTGAAATTCTTAGTGAACGCCAGAAATGAAGACGTACCGAATACATTCGCAGTGCGCCCAACGAACATATACTTTTTGCGGCAAAAAAGCAGCTAAGATCGGCAGATGCTGAATTTATACTAGAATTCATGAAAAACCACCCCGAACATGTAGGAACCATAAAGAATTTTTGTGAATCTGGACAAGACCACTGAAAGATTACTGAGAACAATTAATATAGTAGAGTGTAAAAATCTAGTTTTAGTTTCGAAATGGGGTTGTGATGGCGCTTCTGATCAATCACAGTATAAAACCGGGTTTAATGATAATACGTATGACGACAGTAGTATTTTTATATGTAGTTTAGTTCCTATTAGACTTTCCAATTCGGATACTAATAGAATTATTTGGTCAAATGAAAAACCATCTTCCACCAGGTTGTGCCGACCAATCTCATTTCGCTTTGTCAAGGAAAGTAACCAAATAATTAATGATACAGTTGACTCAATCAATAATCAGATCAAAAATTTACTTCCAACTAACTGTGAAGATAATGTAAAAGTTGAACATAAACTTTGTTTTACAATGGTAGACGGCAAAATTTGCAATTCTGTCTCAAACACACAGTCCTCTATGAGATGCTATATTTGTAAAGCTCTACCTAAAGAGAAGAACGACTTGCAATCTGTGAAAAAGAAAACCGTAAATGTTGAATTTTATTCCTTTGGTTTGTCGTCATTGCATGCTTGGATTCGGTGTTTCGAATGCCTTCTCCACATATCTTATAATATTCCGTTTAAGACCTGGTCTGTAAGAAACGCTGATTTCAAGCAGCAACGGCTTTTAAGAAAACAGGAAATTCAAACTGCTTTCAGGAATAGATTGGGGTTATTGGTCGACATGATAAAACAGGGTACCGGCTCAACAAATGACGGCAACACAGTACGAAAAATTTTTCATAATTTTGAAATATCTTCAGAAATTACAGGCTTGGACCGCAATATAATCAAAACATTTTTTGTTATTCTACAGGCAATATCTTCCGGATACAAAATTAATGTAACTAAGTTTAAAACATTCACATTTGAAACCGCAGAGCTATATGTTGCCCTGTATAATTGGTATTTTATGCCTGCATCAGTGCACAAGTTGTTACTGCATGGGGGAGAGATAGTTCAACATGCCCTTGTTCCTATCGGCCTACTCAGTGAAGATGCACAAGAGGCAAATCATAAGTTATTTCGCGATTATCGTAGAAATCATGCAAGAAAATCATCAAGAATTTCGAATAACGAGGATATATTTCATAGTTTACTTTTAGCTTCAGATCCTATAATTTCACATTTAAGACCAAACATAAACCCTAAGTTAAACAGTTACTTCCTGAGACTATGGGATTGTTGGAATTTGATTGATATGCACCTATTTTGTTATTTTTTTATTTCAGTACTTATTATCCGAAAAAGTAGCTCCATACTTGAGTGCATTAACCACATTTATTCTTAAATTATCCAGCTGCTTTGTTCAGTTTTACACTACTTGTTGTGTACCGTAGAACTATCACATCCTCATTTACAAATTGAAATATTTTTTTTTATTCATTTTATTACACCTTTTTGTACTCTTAAGCAAATATACTCTACAGTGTTATAAACTTGTTGTAATTCTCTCTCTGAAGCTGAAACAGTTATAGTATCAGGGATAGGGTAACACTGATTCTTTGCTACGATAAAAAATAGCCCTCAATAATTTGGATTTTACAATTTCTTCTTGTATTACATTTGCTTTCAACTTAATTACATTAGGTAGTTTTTATCTATTCTAACTTCTAACGCTTATACTCCGCGGCATAATTAGTGCATTACCAGAAAAATCTAAAACAACGTCTTCTTGAGGAATTCACTATATGGTATATTTTGAATGCAATATCTAACAAAAGCGCTACCTGATTTCTCTGGCAAGTCTATAAAGTGCATAAATAGGAAGCAGTACACCTTAAATTATATCGTAGAAAACTTTTAGTAATGCACTTATTATGACGCGCAGTGTATCTTGTGTATATGGTTTTCGCCTGAACATGTTGATTGATAAACAGAATAAGATAATAATATTTATTTATTAACTTAGTGTTTAATAGTACTTTTTTGTGAGAAGGAAATTTTAGGTTAGAAAGTTATTTATTAATAACTTGTATGTTTTTTGATTATTATTTGTTTGGTATAACATCCTCCCGAAACAATGATGGTCTGTAAAATCGGAAAAATGGATTGTCATTTCTTTGAAATGTATTTTTTAACGTGAATGTCGAAGATCGTATCGCTTTTTTTTGTCATTCAAAATATTTCCATTTTTAAAAAATGGAAATTTCTATAGATTCAGATAAATGGTAAACTTGGCAACAATGCAAAACTCACAATAAAATCAGCAATAGTCTATTACCCAAGTGCACAAAATATCAGCAATATACATGATATAAGAATTCATTGTTACAGTATTTTTGTTATTATGTCAATTTGTCAATACCTAAGCCAATTTTTAAAACATTCTGTATGTTATAAAATTAAAATCACAATCACTTTTAATTGCAGTATTTATTTTCAGCAGACTTCGTTATTTGAACGAAAAAGGGAAAAAAGGGAAAATCTATTATAAATCGCTTGCAGGATATAATCAAGAAAATTGAAAAAATACATTTAAAAAACTTTCAAAAACGATATAACTAATTAAAATGTTGTATATTATCAGTCAATCGCAATTATAAAGCGTAAAGAAAACATAGCAAACAATTAGTTCAAAAGTCAGTGACATAAAACCTCATGTCCAACCGTTCAGGTAGGCTCAATCCACTGTGCGCCGCGAAGAAAATACTGGAGGGGGGAGTGGGGCTGCAAGTAAGAAAAACCTAAATGAGAAAAAAAGGTTTGTACTTTTGTAGTTCTACTAAGATAGCCTACGAAAAAAAACAACCAAAGCTTAATTATATTTAGCTTTCCCAAATTACGAAAATTAATTTTCCAACCTGAACAATTGGGGGGGGGGCTCTCCTAACCCCCATGTTTTCCTGCCGCTAATATCTACATTTTAATTTATTTAAATCTCTCGACCAATACATTTTGATACAAAAATTTAAAAAAATTACTACGTCAATGGACAGATAAATGGCTATTTTTATTACTTCCCTCGTAAAAGGAAAATATTGTAATCGTGAAAAAATCACTCACCCAGATTTTTTTCAGATTTTCACGTTTAAGACCCGAGCAGCAAGGCTTTACTAAGTTGTCAAACCTTTTAGAATATACACTCACATGCAAAATAATCGATCCACGTAAATTTTTGACGAATTTCAATTGCAAATAACTTTTTTATTTAAAGCAGGATTTTAATGAATTCTGAAGAATATTTTAGATCAACTAATCGAGAATCGCCCAAATGTTAAACATTTTAAAAAAATAGAGCAACATATATAATATACAGGTCTACACAAAAAGTCGTTTTTATCATAAGTTTAAGAGGCTCTGTGGAGTGGAGTAGTAGTAAATTGGTCCAAATGAAGCTTTGGTTTTAAAGTCGCATCTATTCTAACCATATTTGTTTTTGGTTCACCTCGATATCTTTACAAAGCGTTGCAAATTTTATCAATTTTTCGGTACGAGCAACTGAGTTCAGTTTTACAGTTTTAGTCACAAATAACATTTTTAAAAAGAAACATAAATATTTTTAACACAATTTAATTAATCTTCTATAAAAAACATTATAAAACTTAAATTATTAAATACGAGCAAATTAATTAAAAAACAATAACAATTAACAATAACAATAACAGAAACAATAATAAATAAATCGGTACCGCGTGTTTCCTCCACGTGCTCGAATGACAGCCTCTATACGCCTTGGCATATCTTCAATTAGGTACCGTATAAAAACTTGGTCAATTTGCTGCCATTCTTCAATGAGAACATCACTAAGTTCTTGCAAATTGGCTGGAGCAGGTACCCGAGCCCGTACTGTTCTGCCCAGTCCATCCCAGACGTGTTCGATCGGGTTCAGGTCGGGACTACGGGGGGGCCAATTAATTTTTGTAATTTCCACCAGTTCTAAATATTCGCTTTCGACTCTCGCAACATGCGGTCGAGCGTTATCATCCATTAGCATGAAATCGTCTCCTACAAGTGGAGCAAAGGGGACAACATGTGGTTCTAAAATATCTTGTATATATGTGTCTGCTGTCATTGCTCCGCCATCGACGATTACCAATTCCGTTCTTGCGTCGAACTGAACACCACCCCACACCATAATGGAGCCTCCGCCATAGCTTACCCTAGGCGAAAAATGGTTTTGCTCAAAACGTTCTCCTGTTCTTCTGTAGATTCTTTCACGACCATCCGGTGATTTTAAACAAAATCTGGATTTGTCGGTGAATAGGACTTTTTTCGATTCATCAGGGCCCCAATTTTGATGTTCCCTAGCAAATCTAAGCCGTTCAACCCTATGATTTCTCAGCAACTTCCTTCTTATTGTTCTTTCACTTACTTGGACCTGCCGTACGTACAGAAGTTACTCTTCGGTCACGTTAAACACTTACGGTAATAAAATGATCATCTCGTTCATTCGTACATCTCTTCCTACCACATTGAGTTCTTCTGCTGTACTCTCCATGATGATTAAACCGATATACAGCGCTTTGTACTTTATTTCATGTGACATTTAAAACTCTTGCCACGTAATACTGTGATCGTCCATCTTGGATTAAAGCAATTGCTTTGGCAGCATCAGTCGGAGACATATCCATTTTAAAAATTAAGAAGTAGCCTCACGAAAAAATACACACTTATTTAAAAAATATAATTTGATTACTTTTGAAAGTCATAGATGACATTTCCAGGTATGGCTTTATTTCACGAAACTGTCACAGCCACCTTGATTTATACCGTAGTTCACCTTAGTTGTTCGCACAAAAAGATTAATAAAAATTGCAACATTTTTTTAAAAATTCATATATTCCAGAAAAATAAAGATATCGATGTGAACCAAAAACAAAAATAGTGAGAATAGATGTGACTTTAAAATCAAAACTTCATTTAGACCAATTTACTATTACTCCACTCCATAGAGGTTCTTAAACTTATTGTAAAAAACGTCTTTTTGTTTAGTCCTGTATATTATATACGTTGGTCTATTTTTTTAAAAAATGTTTAACATGTGGACGATTCTCAATTAGGTCATCTAAAATATCCTTCAAAATTCATTAAAATCCTGCATTAAATAAAAAAGTTATTTGCAATAGAAATTCATCAAAAATTTGCGTGGATCGATTATTTTGCCTGTGAGTGTATATGAGTCGTTGGAAAATTATCACCAAGTTGATGTAATTTATACGGACATGGAGAAGGCATTTGACAGAGTGGATATTTTAATTTTGATTGACAAGCTATATGTTTACGGTGTTATTGGCTCACTTTTGAATTAGTTTCGTAGTTATTTATCGGAAAGAAAACAAATTATTAAGATTAACAACTTTTTATCTGATGAATTTCTCCACTGATGTTTTTGTGTTTTATTAATGATCGGGTGCAAGGTCTTAAGTATCCAGATGCATTAATTTATGCAGATGATCTAAATATTTTTAGAATAATGAAATCTCTTTCTGATACTGAAAAATTACAGTGGGATCTCGATAATCTTGTTTCCTAATGCAGCTTCAACAATTTAAATTTGAATTGTACTAAATGTAAGGTTCTAAGTTTTTACAGCATACAAAACCCCATTTGAGGAGCTATTTTTCAAAATGTTACAAGTCCATTTTCTAAATTTTTGGCTATGGCAAAAAAACTGGCTTGGAAATACTACAAATCATAGAAAGTCATTTTTTGTTTTTTTTGGTTAGGCATTATGTAGTTATCTAAAATTATGCATTTATGTAAATCAAAATTGATTCTATGAATTTTTATTGCCAATTTTTGAATGGACTTGTTTCATTTTGAAAGAGAAAGTAGGACTTTTTGTAAAGTACATTTTGAAAAAGAAATTTATTTTTCGTTTTCATAAACAATGTTAATTTTCAAGTATAACGTAAAGAACGAATTGAAAATACATTTAAATTTTTAGGTTTTCGTTTCAGGTTCCTCCTGGATACAGTCGCAATTCTCTTGATCAGCTGGATTATTATTTTCAGCATCATCTTCCGGGTTACGAATGTCGTTGATCAGCAGTTCAAAATACCATTTTAAGCTTTCTTCAAGACGCCAATTTACTCCAAATGCCGCAATTAAAAGATTGTTCACCGCTTTTCCTTTATCAGCAGATATTCTATGGTCGTTTGTTAACAGTCTCAGCGACACATCTGTTAAAGATTTGCCTCTTTTTAATAGGGTTTTTTCTTTTTTTGTTGGGTCTATGTTTCTGTAAAATACTTGAGACAATATTGTTACTTGCTTTTTACCACCACTTAATTTTTTTTTTAAATTAACAATTTTTTGTTCGCTTATCCCGTCGTATTTATTAAAGACAGTGAGTAGGTTCTTCAGATCGTACACTCTCCAGTCCTTTTTCAACTCAAATACATTTCCGAACTTTTTGTAGATGTCTGTATAATCTGAAGGTAAAATAATTCTGTCGTGCCTACGTAATTCTTTCTCCACTCGTCCGAACACGCGATCAGCAGGCAAGTAGGAATGACCTCGCACGGGAAAAACTATTTCAATTTCTCTAATATGTATTTGAGATTCGCTATAAAGCCAGTACATCAACATATGCAGGATATGGCTGTTCTTGTTCTGGCCGCCGCATCCGTCACAGAACAAGCGCATTTTTGTTATTGATTCGTCAAATTGAGTGTTTCTAAGAAAATGAAGCAGCGCTGATCCAACTTCATTCGATCCTCGACCAGCAAGATTTTCAGTCCAGACAAAAAACCTTGGAGTTTTAGCCTCTACATCAACGATACAAAAGCAATAATAAGCTAATTGTAGAGAGTAAAATGTCTACTGAATTGGAATTTTGGGCAAGTTTTGAACCTGTTGAAGGTCAAGTTGAAAGTCAAGTCTTTTAGATTTACTACGATTGTAATGACTTTCTTGTGCTTTATATTTGCCGATATACTGCTTTACTTTCTTAAATTTGGGCAATTGAGGTTTTTGAGAACGTTTATCACCGCCGCTATTAATTACAGCGCTTTCTCCTTTTACAGTTTTACTTGCAATCAATAGAATTCGTCGAGATGTAAGTTCAAATAATTTTGAGAAAAAGGCTTTACAAACCTCGTAGGATTTTACTCCCTTATGTACCTGTAAAACATACACCATTAATTATATTTAAAAAGTAGTGATTTGAATAACTTACACTGTACCGAATTTGGAAATTGTGTGGCTTAGAAATTCTCACATTTCTCTTTCGATCTCTCACGGGTTTTGCAATTTTCATCAGCGATGCTAGTCTCATATTTTGATTATTCCTAGAATTATCGTTAAATACATAGCTTTTTGCAAACTTCAAAGTTTCGAAGTCAACCGCCTGGCATTGATAATTTTTCTTTTTATTATGGTGGCATGGAATTTCCCAGCGCCCTAAATTTGGGTCTGCCGGTGCGTATCTAGAAACATTATTTAACCGTTTATAATTTGTATGGAATTTACCAACTTAAATTTTTTGATTGAGCTGCAAGCCACAAAAGCAAAGAGTGACAAAAACGTCTAAAGATACTGATATTAACTTAGTCAGAACCTTAATAATATATCAACTAAAAAATATTGTCCCAAAATGGCACAGATACAAACTTTTTGTTTTTTTTTTGCATGACTTTATTTATCACCCGGTATATCATGATAATAGCCAATCGACAGACAATTTGTAGCCTGCTGCTCAATCTAGAAGAAACGGGCTTTTAAAACCCGCAAAACGCGTAAGAAAAGCTTTATTTTTAATAAAGTTGCAGCAGTTTAAAAATGGAACAAAAAATTTGCTAAAGAGAAATTTATGTTGACCTGTTTACTAGTAGGAATAAAAAAATCATTCTAGGATTCTAGAAACTAAGCAGAAACATGCACCTAAGTTTAAAAAAACCGAAACCGTAAAGATCTGCTCCTAACCGTAGATACCTAACTAAACGGGCAAAATTTATTGTGGCGGCACTGTAGCCACTTCCATTTAACCTTAAAAAAATCAGTCTAACTTACTTTTCGCTTCTTTTGTTAATCTTTGCTTTGATAATCGATCTAGGCCTTTTGCGGGTGCCTGCATTATGTTCAGAGTCACTAACACCAAAACCTGCTGGTCCATTTTTAATAATAAAACTTTCAAAAAACACTGCTTCGGCTGTAACACGTTGCCGCAATGGTAAACGGTTAAAAACTAAAATATTTACTCGGACATGTCACACTTTGAAACAAAATGTGGACATGATGCGCTTTGAAAAATACAACTAGAAGGACTTGTTGCATTTTGTAAAATATACGCCAAAAAGTATACCTATTTTAAAGGGACTTGTTACGTTTTGAAATATAAAATGTTTACTGTAAAGTACGGTAAAGTCCTAAGAATGCAGCGTCACCTTTACCTGAAATTCGTAAAAAATGGACTTGTTTCATTTTGAAATATAGCTCCTCATTTTATACCCATATCATGTAAATAATTACAATCTTGAAAGAGTAGATCATATTAGGGGTCTAGTTGTTGTGTTTGACAGAACACTTACATTTAAAATCAGGGGGCGTGCACTCCATGGAAGCAAGGGAAGCAGTGCTTCCCCAGAAAAAAATTACAAAATATCTTCTAAAATGTAATTTTTGAAATAGGAAACCATTAATTTAGTTTATAAAAAAAATGCTAAAATATTATCTTAATTATCAAGCCCATAATAAATGCGGCCTTGACTCCGACCCAGCCACAATAGAATATCGAATAGAACCTATGCGGGCCGCTAGCTTCTCTGCAGCCAAGTCCTGTATGCTTGATTTCCTGTGAATCGAGCCAGAGGTTATTGAACTTTCCACCGGCTGTTTGCAATTTTTGCATTTCAGTCGCGTGCTTTAAGTGGTGACGGAAGCTACCGTTGGAGTAGGTTCTTTGTTTGAACGGCTATCCATGTGTTGTGTGATACGTACGTCGCGTCGTGCATGGTGCGATATAGAAGACAATAATACGGACGTGGATATGCAAATACCGTCAACTTCGGCTGTCGGTAATAACGTTGAAAACGTTAGAGAATTTAGTAGGAAGAGTGTGTGTGAATGTGTGGTGTGTGTCTTAACAATAAAGAGATTTTCAACATTAAACTTCGCTGATAAGCTTCAAATAATTTCCAAAGGAAGGGCAAAACCGCCTATGAAAAATTTAACCACAAAAAAGAAAGACTGTATTAGACATTTTTATCCGAAAAAACAATACGAACAATTTAAATGGCTAACAGGATGTGAAAATATAAGTAAATTATTTTGTTGGCCATGTTTACTTTTTGAAAATGAAAAAGGTCTCTGGAATAAAACTGGTTTTTTCGATTCAAACAATTTCCATAAAGCTGTAAAAAAACACATTATTTCCAAAGCGCATTTACAAGCCGTCATAAAATAAAAAGTCTTCGTCAAAACCAGAATTGAACACGCCCTTAATAAACAGTTGGAAATTAGTCTCCACCAACACAATGAACTAGTCGATAAAAATAGGCAAATATTAAGAAGACTTATCGATGTTGTTTGTTTTCTCGGACAGCATGAATTGGGATTTAGAGATCATGACGAAACACGGGTTTCTTCAAATAAAGGAAATTTTCAAGATTTACTTAGTTTAATGGCTAAATATGATAATTGCTTAAAAATCATTTAGAGCAGTCTAGCGTTTTTCGCGGAACGTCGAATCGAATCCAGAATGATTTAATTTCCGCTGTTGCAACCATTATTCTAAAAAGAATTAAGCAGGAGATTGTCGAGGCGCGGTTCATTGCTATTGTTCTGGACGAAACAACTGATATCACTAAGTTTACCCAATTATCTATAGTAATACGTTACGTTAAAATATACGGAAGTATTCAGAAGCGATTTTTAGGTTTTAAGAAAGCTATGATGGAGCTGCAGTGATGGCAGGACAATTAGGGGGTCTGCAAGTTAAAGTTCGAGAAACTTTCCCAAGTGCTGTGTTTGTCCATTGTTTTGCTCATAAATTAAATTTAGTTTTATCCCAGTCCATCAATCACATTAATGAGTGTAAAGTATTTTTCGTTACTTTAAGTGGCGTGGCTGCTTTTTTTTCCAAGTCAACAAAACGTACACAAGCTTTGGACTCCATTGTCCACAAACGATTGCCCAAAGTGGCTCCTACTAGGTGGAACTATAATGGAAGACTTGTGTTAACAGTATCTGAAAATCGTGAATCACTGATTGAACTATTTGAGAATATAATAGAAAATAATGAAACGTGGGACTCAGAAGCAATAAATAGTTCGAGGGGGTTTTTGGACTGTTTGAAACGAGATTTTAATTTTAATTATTTGCTGAATATATTTTCAGAAATATTTCCATTCTCGGACAATGTTTTTAATATATTGCGAACTAAAACAAATGATATTGCTTTTTGCCTAAAAAAAGTGGATGATTTTAAGTCCATGTTAAGTCAAAAAAGAGATGACTTTGACATATTTTAGGAGAAAACGATGATGTTAAATGTAGAGCCACAAGCCAAACGTCTTCGAACAGACAGGGAGATGTTCAAACATTATACAGATGCGTCTTTTATGAAATAATCGATCAAATTCAACAACAAATAAACTATAAATTTAACGGTTTAAATGATTTTAAATTCCTCGAGCTCTGCAATTTTGATGCATTTAAAGGAAAAACTTTTCCAGAAGATGCGTTTAAATCTCTTCTTCTTCATTATGGCCAGTTCTTCGACCGAGTCTTTCTGCGATCTTAACTAAAAGTGATTTACGAAACTGATGACATTATAGCAAAAAATAATGCTAAGAAACTAATGCAATTTTTAAAAGACAAGGAGCTGGAAGATGCCTACACCGAAGGGTCGAAATTGTGTGAATTAGTATTGACAATACCTGCCACAAGTTCATCAGCAGAACGCAATTTTTCAACACTTAAACGTATACAAAATTTCGTGAGAAATTCAACGGGGCAGGAGAGACTTTCGCATACATCGCTGTTGTCCATTGGAAAATAAACTTTTCCAAAATATGTCGAAGCATCGACGTTTTTATAATGACGTCATTGACGAATTTGCAAAAAATGATCGAAGAATCGAATTACATTACAAATAGGTAAGTTTCTAAAAATTGCTTCCCTTTCTTAAAATTTCACCGCACGCCCGTGTTATAAATCATATTGAACATATGTCAAATAAAGCCTTAAAACTCTTACGTTTTGTTTTGAGATCTTTAAATAATTTTAATAATATTTTTGCACTAAAAGATGTTTACTGTGCAGTAGTTCGTTCTGTGCTGGAGTATGCTGGCCCTGTATGGACACCTTATTACAAGGCTCAGGTGGAGATTATTGAGAGAGTTCAAAGGAAGTTTTGAGGTTTATGGCTTTTAAATTGAAAATTAGTAGCGATGATATTAATTATGATCAGCTACTAACTCTGCTTAATCTTGCACCTTTGGAAAAGAGTCGAGAATATCTCGACATAATATGTACTTTTTTTTTAAATTATAAGGAATCCTATTGACTCTCCAGCTATTGAGATGCATGTCCCACAACAGACAGAATAATTTATTTAATATTAAGTATCATAGCAGTGGCGGCTCGCGGGTGAAAAAGTAAGTGAAGTGCAAATGAAGCAAGAAAATATCGCAATAATTTTTTTTCCAGAATTTTTTTATATGTGGATGGGTTAGAATATTTTTTTACGACTTATCTAAATTTTGTATACTAAATCAATTTTCCTATCCTTCATACCAGCGAATTTATTTATAACATCCTCCTAAAATGGATGAGTTATCCTATTCTCCTCCAGAAATTCCTTTTGAATTGAAATATTGCTTAGAGAAGTAAGTCTTTCTTGAGATATTGTATTTCTTAAATAAGTTTTTACACATTTGAAGCACTTGTCGACGGTATTGTCAAAATAAGGGAAAACAATTTATATGCTTCGGTAAAAATATAGTTATTTTTATTTTTTTTTCACTTGCTCTTGCAGCGATATATTCCAATTACTCTCATTGGCAAAAATAAGACCAAGCTCATTTTTAAGTCGTTGACTTTTTGAAAATGTTTCCCCATATAACTGTAACAAATTTTCAAACGGGCCAGTCGGAAAATTTAAACTACATTCGGAAAATTTAGCAGAACCTGCCAAACATGAAAATGTTAGTTTTTCACAGTCTTGAAACCTTAGTGTCATTTCCATTAAAATATGGTCCAATATTTCATAAAAAAGGGCTCTATACTTAGCTCTAATTTCTTCAGGTGAAAGCTTAGCAAGCTCACGTTTGTAATGATTTATTTCTGTAATAGAATTTGCTTTATCAAACATGGTATTAAAAAAATGTTCATTTCTTTTTTTACAGAGCGCCTCACGACTGGGTTTTATATTGGATATGCAAAAATGAATGTCAAGCGATTTTTTTTAAGAACGTCAAATAGTATATCCGTGATTGAGAAAATTATTAAACACTAATGCCAGAAACGTGAATTCAAAATCGTTCATCTCACCTAAAAATCCTTTCGCAAGGCGGATTGATTTTTTATCAGATTTGTCACAGTTTGTAATAAATTCAAAGACGTCTTTTAATTTATTCCAGCCAACGACACCATAAATAGATATAACACAAAACAGTCAAGTGAGCTGCAAAGGAACTCACCGATTGCATCGAAATCCGCGAAAATAAAAGTAAACAACCACCCCAAACTGAACGACACGTGGGTGTAGTGTACTGGGCCTGCAATTCACCGAGAGCGTTGTATGGCGCTGGCACAGATTAACAACCAATCAGATACCGCTCTCCTGGAATTTTCCTTCATAAACGTGTTTACTCCAATTCCATTAGCTGGGCGGAGAACTCAGAGATGTATTAGAAATATTTTTATTTATTCTGAACAGGACCTTATTAAAATATTTTGTGAGTAATGTTTAACCAAGTTTAATATATTTTTATTGCAAAATTAGTGTGTGTACACATAGTAGTTATGCACATACAGACTGGTTTGAGTTTTTATAGATTTATGAAATTTTAATATTATTGTTAGATCGGTTATATCGCTGAACTTGAAAACATTGTGTTTTACTATCATGTAGAAATCGTTTTAGCGCATGTTATATTCATTTCACTTCTGCCATTGGCGTGCGTGTGAAAAACGTAAATATTATATACTATTATACTATTATACTCTCTCACATCACAAAAATGGAATATTATGTTTCTGATTTTTACCGTTTTTGTGATATATAAGTAAGAGTAAGCTACATAACCTCTTACTTAATGCAGATCGTTTATTTTATCTAAAAGATCTTCTCTGATGCAAGTCATGACACAGTTTCTCGCTCTAACATTAGATAAAAAATAATAGTTTTAATGCTAACATGACAAACATGCTTTATGCAATTGTGGTGAATAAATGAATGTAAAAACTAAAATTTTAAGATATATATAATAAATATAGTTAGATGTTCGCTTGTTTATTTTTCCTGGTGAAGTAGCACTTCACCTACTTCACCTGAATAGCCGCAACTGTATCATAGGACAAATTATGCTGTTAACAATCCAATCACTAGATTTTGAGAGAAAGCCAATAGCTTACCAGCCCAGGTTGATGCTTTTTCAATGTCGTGCAATCACTTTAAATGTATCGTTCGTAACGAGTTGTGATATGATATGTAAAAGGTACAAAATTATGTTCTTATTTATATTTTATATTGTAAAAAAATGAAAAAAAAACAAAAATTATGTATTCTAAAATTGTCAAAATTGTTTATTTATATGTTTATGTATATTTATATTTAAATATAAAGTCCGTAAATATATTATTTATTTAGTTATTTAAGACGTTAACGTTCATTAGTCTAAGTCTATTACTGTTATAAAAGAAATTATTCGGTCCCTGAACATTTTCGTTTTGAAATTGTGTGTGCTATCAATATATCTTTAAACAAGAGAACATATTTCAACCTTAAAGAAATGCTCGAAATAATTCAGTATGTTCAGAAATATAAGCTCAAGTGTTAGAATAGGGCTAAATTCAGGGGCATGCGGTGAAATTTTAAGAAAGGGCAGCAATTTTTAGAAACTTATCTATTTGTAATGTAATTCGATTCTTCGATCATTTTTTGCAAATTCGTCAATGACGTCATCATAAAAACGTCGATACTCCGACATATTTTGGAGAAGTTTATTTTTAATGGACAACAGCGATGCATGCGAAAGTCTCTCCTGCCCCGTTGAATTTCTCACGAAATTTTTTATACGTTTAAGTGTTGAAAAATTGCGTTCTACTGATGAACTTGTGGCAGGTATTGTCAATACTAATTCACACAATTTCGACACTTCGATGTAGGCATCTTCCAGCTCCTTGTCCTTTAAAAATTGCGTTAGTTCCTTAGCGTTATTTTTTGCGCTAATGTTATCAGTTTCGTAAATCACTTTTAGTTCAGACCGCAGTAAAAAGTTTTTCCTTTAAATGCATCAAAATTGCAGAGCTCGAGGAATTTAAAATCATTTAAGCCGTTAAATCTATAGTTTATTTGTTGCTGAATTTGTTGGATTATTTCATAAAAGAGGCGTCTGTATGATGTTTGAACATCTCCCACCTTGTTTGTTCGAAGACGCTTGGCTTGTGGCTCTTCATTTAACGTCATCGTTTTCTCCCAAAATAGGTCAAAGTCATTTCTTTTTTTGGCTTAACATGGACTTAGAATCATCCACTTTTTTTAAGCAAAAAGCAATATCATTTGTTTTAGTTTGTAATATATTAAAAACACTGTCCGAGAATGGAAATACTTCTGAAAATATGTTCAACAAATAATTACAATTAAAATCTTGTTTCAAACAGTCCAAAAACCCCCTCGAACTATTTATTGCTTCTGAGTCCCACGTTTCATTATTTTCTATTATATTCTCAATGATTCACGATTTTCAGATACTGTTAACACAAGTCTCCGATTATAGTTCCACCTAGTAGGAGCTACTTTGAGCAATCGTTTGTAGACAATGGAGTCCAGAGCTTTTGTACGTTTTGTTGACTTGGAAAAAAAAGCAGCCATGCCACTTAAAGTAACGAAAAATACTTTACACTCTTTAATGTGATTGATGGACTGGGATAAAACTAAATTTAATTTATGAGAAAAGCAGTAAACAAACACAGTACTTGGGAAAGTTTCTCGAACTTTAGCTTGCAGACCCCCTAATTGTCCTGCCATCACTGCAGCTCCATCATAGCTTTGAGCAACTATTTTTTTCTTCCCATTAATTTCTTTAGTAACGTTATAAACTACGGTATATAATGCGTCTGCTATACGATTTTCGGACACATACTTAAAACCTAAAAATCGCTCTTGAATACTTTCGTCTGTTTTAACATAGCGTATTACTATAGATAATTGGCTAAAATTAGTGATATCAGTTGTTTTGTCCAGAGCAATAGCAATGAACCGCGCCTCGTCAATCTCCTGCTTAATTCTTTTTAGAATAATGGTTGTAACAGCGGAAATTAAATCATTCTGGATTCTATTCGACGTTCCGGGAAAAACGCTAGACTGCTCTAAATGATTTTTTAAGCAATCATCATATTTAGCCATTAAACTAAGTAAATCTTGAAAATTTCCTCTATTTGAAGAAACCCTTGTTTCGTCAGGACCTCTAAATCCCAATTCGTGCTGTCCGAGACATCGATAAGTCTTCTTAATATTTGCCTATTTTTATCGACTAGTTCATTGTGTTGGCGGTGACTAATTTCCACTGTTTATTAAGTCTTTGGCAAAACCGGAATTGAACACGTCGTTGAATTCCGGTTTTGCCGAAGACTTTTTCTTTTTGTTTTTTACAGCTTTATGGAAATTGTTTAAATCGAAAAAAACAGTTTTATTCCAGAGACCTTTTTGATTTTCAAAAAGCATGGCCAACAAAATAATTTACTTATATTTTCACACCCTGTTAGCCATTTAAATTGTTCGTATTGTTTTTTCGGATAAAAATGTCTAATACAGTTTTTCATATTTGTGGTTAAATTTTTCATAGGCGGTTTTGCCCTTCCTTTGGAAATTATTTGAAGCTTATCAGCGAAGTTTAATGTTGAAAACCCCTTTATTATTAAGACACACACCACACATTCAGACACACTCTTCTTACTAAATTCTCCAACATTTTCAACGTTATTACCGACAGCCGAAATTGACGGTATTTGCATATCCACGTCCGTATTATTGTCTTCAATATCGCACCATGCACGACGCGACGGATAGCCTTTCAAACAAAGAACCTACTCCAACCATAGCTTCCGCCCCCACTTAAAGCACGCGGCTGAAATCAAGCATACGGGATTTGGCTGCAGAGAAGCTAGCGGCCCGCATAGGTTCTATTCGATTCTATTGCTCGGTCGGAGTCAAGGCCGCATTTATTATGGGCTTGATAATTTAGATAATATTTTAGCATTTTTAATATAAACTAAATTAATTGTTTCCTATTTCAAAAATTACATTTTAAAAGATGTTTTGTAATTTTTTTTGGGGAAGCACTGCTTTCCTTGCTTCCATGTACTGCACGCCCCTGGCTAAATTAACTATGGCATATGAATGTGTCTGTCATGGAATACTGTTGGACAAACTTGAAGTCTACGGATTCAGAGGAATAATTTTGAAATGGTTCAAATAATACCTTTCAAAACGAAGATATGATTTAGGGGAGTGTAACAGTAAATAGGGAGTGTAACAGTAAATACGAATTTCTTTATTCTACGGTTTGGATAAGTCCACATATGTTATACAGGAGCAGTAGTTTATATAGGATGTCTTCTTTCTTTAGACATTCTGGTTTAAGGGCTGTAATTATTTTTCCTAGTAAAACATCTCGGTATAAGACATCGATTTAGAGATTTGGTTAATAAATAGAGGAAATTTTGTTTTTGCAGCTATGAATTTTTCAATTTCTTTTCTGTACAAGAATTTTTGTAGGATTATAAGTATCGATTTGGAGTTTTTTGCAATAGATAGAATAATATAATTTTAAAAAACCTAGTCATTGTCAGCACAATGTAAAAAGACAGATGTTTATTCGCGAGTTTCAAAATATACAAAAAAAACTGAGTGGAAGTGATGAAGATGAAAAAGTTATTACTCCCTACATCGGACACTTGTATACAATGGACACTTCTGTTGTAGAGAGAGTTCCCTGTATTATAATTATTTTTAATAGCCCAATAAATAGCACAATTTAAGGCTCGAATTACAAAAAAATTACTAAAGGGAGGTATTGTAATAATTGTGAAAAAATCACTCTCCAAGATTTTTACAGATCTTTACGTGTCAGGGTCCCTAGGTTCCTAAAAACATGTTTTCTCAATTCCCTTGGTCTGTCTGTCTGATCGAGGCATTCAAATTTTGGTCAAAAATTAAAGGTAATATGGAGATGACCTAGTAATATTTTGGTAAAAATGCGATATGGCGAAACACAATGTCGGCCTAGTCAAATGTTAAAAAAATTATTAAAAAACTGCTTATCCAATTAATATCAAATTTTGCACGAAAATCAAGTATTATGTAGCATAAAACTGGTACAATTTTGGTATAAAATTATTAAAAATTTAGCCTAAAAAACTACTTACTGGATTGATTTCAAAATATATGTCAAAATTAATTGTGATATAGAATGTTACTAGTAAAATTAGGGTATTAATTCAAGATGGCGGAACAAAATGGCGGCCAAATAAAATGTTTGTAATTGTAAAAAAATCACACTCTCAGGTTTTACGTATTTTCACGTTTTAGCGTCCCTAGATGACAATAAATATAACTTTAAATTTTAGTTAAAAATTTAAGGGTCATATGGGGATGACCTGAAAATATTTTAGTAAAAATCCAATATGCCGGAACAAGATGGTGGCCTAGTGAAACGGTATAAAAATCATTACTCAAAAAGGCGATTATCCAATTTACCTCAAATTTTGCAAAAAATCGAGTGTTATACGGGAATGAACTGGTAACATTTTAGTATGAATTTAGGACAGCAAAAGAAAATGGCGGCCTAGTAAAAAATTTGAAAAATCAGCCTGGAAAAAACTACTTATTAGATTAATTAAAAAAAGTTCTACAACCATTAAGTATGATATATTGAAAAACTGGTAAAGATGTGGTATGAATTCAAGATGGTGAAACAAAATGGCGGCCAAATGAAATTTGAAAAAAATCAACGTTCAAAAATAACTTATTCAATTGACTCTAAACTTTGAAAAAAAAATTAAATGTGATCTATATAGGGATAAACTGATACGAATTCAATATGACGTAACAAAATGGCGGTGTGTGTTAATGTAAAAACCACTTATTGAATTTATTTTATACTATACCTAAAAAAAACTGTGGTATAGGTAGAAACTGGTTAAATATTGGTAGGAATCCAATATAATGGAAGAAAATTGAACCCATGAAATATGACAAAAGTTTTATGATGGTGTTGGTAAAATCCTATGGTTTTATCAATATCCTAGAAACGGAAAACTTTTTTTTCAAATAAAAAAGAATTTTTTACTTTTTAAAGCATTTTTGGGGTTTTATTTTTTCTTTATAAAAAATTTTATTTGATCATTTTCAGTTTTATTTATACGAGTCTTATAAAAATCAAGATACTATACAATATTAATATACATTTTTCCTGATATAATGGTGAACGCATATATAATTGTTAATCGACGAAAACAGTTCAAAATGGCATAATACCGCCATTTATAAATTTTTTTCAATATGCTCGTAAGGGGATCATCCGGTAATATCCTGAAAATTTCATCCAAATTGGTCAAACCATCGAGGGATAATCGATGTACATACATAAAAAATACGTAGGGTCAAACTGATAAACTTCTCCTTTTTTGAAGTCGCTTAACAGTGTATTTTTGGTTCTTTCTTTTAAATAATTAATACTTGTTAGCTGTAAGCACAATAAAATGTGTCAAGTGTCAAAATAAGCGTGTCTATTGTTTAATCGCAAATTTGTGTCATTCTTTGGGAGTTTAGTGCTAATTAAAACCTACTGAATTTGAAAATCTGTTCTTTGAATTCACTCAAGTCATCGTAATTGTTTGTGGCCCCTGGTTCCTGTGTTTTGGTAATGAAATTTGAACTCAAAATTGCGGCATACCGGTAATTTTTAATCAAAATATCGAGAACGTTAATTGTCAACTGTCAGTTCCACCCAGTGCTGCCAATCGAACAGTAGTTCATTTCTCCTTAGTGCTGGGTTAGTATCGATATCTTTAAACGTCAAAAATCGAATTAAGAAAACATGGCAGATGTTTATCTTTGTGGGAAGTGTGATCGCAATATTTCTGAAAACGCAAGTTCTGTTGAATGCAAGCTATGTCGAACTTGGTATCATAAAGGATGCTCTATGCTATCAAATAAAGAATTTGCTGAGCTTCACGTTATAACAAAGAAAAAACATAGCCATAATTGGTCTTGCCCAATTTGCTAACAAAGTGAGCTCAGTAACAAAAGGCTATCCATCGAGCCACCCATCGCCGTGGCTACAGGTACGGCTGCCCTGAAAAGAACGATCCGTAAGGTGTGTACGGATAATAGTTCGGTATCGCCTCCGTCCACCAATCTCGACGTTGTAATACCTCTTAAACATAATATAGATGAACCTCAAACTGATATTACTGATATTCTTTCTAAAAATAATGTAGATGTGAAAGACCTTGTAACTGTCATTACTCAGCTCTATAGTCACATTTTAAAACAACAAAAGACAAATACCGAGTTGAAGGACGTAAGCAATCAGAAGATAATTGATCTGGAAAATGATGTTATATCACTTCACAATAAGTTGGATGATTTAAAATCAGATTTGAGAAGTCCAAACGAAGTGTCTACCGGGCTTCAAGAGCCCTTAGATTCGCAGCGAGGTAAAGATATGTTTGTAGAAATTAATGATAGAGCATCAAGGAAGCATAACATTATTATTTTTAATTCACCTGAGAGCAAGTCCAATGACTTAGGACAGAGAATAGAGCATGACAAGGCTACTATGAGCATGACAAGGCTATTATGTCTCTACTGGGAAAATTGAAATTGTGGTGCTACCCTGATATGGCTCTGAATTGCCCTAAACATAAAAGAAAGGCTGGTGATTCGAACATTAGAATAAATACTGGCCTCACGATAACACAGAGAAGTGAACTCAAAAAACTGCACGAGGAATTAGGTATAAGGAAACACAAAGGCGAAGACTTAGTTATCAGATATAAGAATAGAGATCCTTTTATTGCTAAACGATCTCAAAAAAACATAGCCGAACCCAATTGAAAATATATTGTCAGAATGTAGGTAGAATTAGTTCTAAATTGGTGGATCGTAAACATGCTTTATTGAGTTGTGATTATGATGTGGTAATATTGGTTGAAAGTTGGCTGAGTGATAGGATCTTGGATTCTGAAGTTTTAGTGAACGGTTACAATACTTTTCGTTGTGATAGATCTGATTTGATAAGTACTAAGAAGAGAGGAGGCGGTGTTATTATAATGATAAAAAAGTGTATTAATTCCCAGATAATTACAGTGGATGAGACTAGTGTTGAACAATTATTTGTATTTGTTAAGTATGGTTTTTCCAAGTTTGTTTTTTGTGGTGTCTATATCCCCCCTAATTCTGAAATAGAAAAATATCAGTTTCACTGCGATGCAGTCGAGACTATCTGTCACAATTATTCTTCTGCGAAACTGTTTATATCTGGCGATTACAATCTACCATTGGCAACTCGGAAGAACTCTGAAAGTGGCCTTATCTCCGAGTGTCCTCCAGGTTATAATGCTGAAATTATTTCACAGTGTTTTGTGTTACTGGACATGCATCAACTTATTGATACTCCTAATCCCCGAAATGTATATTTAGATCTAGTATTTAGTCATGTTAAAGATATATCTATTATCCAGGCCTGTGATTTGTTATTTCCATTCAGTCAGCATCGCCATGCTTATTATTGTGAAGTAAAATGTGATTACAGCATAAACTCACAATATGAAGAGTATTTTTATGACTTTAAAAACGCAAATTACATAGGATTTAACTATTATTTAGGTTCATTTGATTGGCAGCTGATGTTGGCTGATCTTAGTGTCTATGAATCAACCAAATTGTTCTATGATATTTTGAATCGTGGAATCTCAATCTATGTCCCGTTAAAACGTTACAAAAGCTCTAATTTTCCAAAATTCTTTAGTGCCGAAACAAGAAGTCTTATAATAAAAAAGAAAACGGCTCATAAATTGTATATGCAAGCACGCACTCAGGAAGATTACCTCAGATTCTCTAACTTACGTGCTCAATGTAAAGAATCAATTAAATGTGATTATTCATCGTATTTGAGAAAAATGGAAGGTAATATTTTTCTGAGTCCTCGATCATTCTGGAAATTTGTTAATGAACAAAGAAAATCATTTGTACTTCCAGAGTGTATGTTTCATAATGATAAAATGGCAGATAGCAATCAGTCTATAGCCGATTCGTTTGCTGACTTTTTTACTACTGTATATAGTCCTGATGTTATTGTACAGGGTGATAAGGGTAGCAAGCGGCCATATCTCATAAGATATTGGTCGTATAGATTTGAGAAAAAAAAATCGTAATAAAAGTGGCCAAGAAAAATTGCTGAAAATTATTTTCGAGTTTGTCAAACGTCCGCTAGAGGGCGTAACAACCAACACCAAGTAGAAAAATGGGGTTTTTATAGAATTTTGCCTAATGAAAATATATCGATGATATCATTTTCATATTTAGTGACCATTTCCCTACACTTTTTGTCTAAAATGTTTTGTTCTATATATCAAAATAAAGCGGTGGGGGAAGTTCAATTGTTTTTTCAAACAAACCAAGATGTCTCCCGTTTCTTTTGACCGATTTTAACAAACTTAGGCTCATATGAAAGAGCATAATTTGCACTACAAAACGCTTATTTGGTTTTGAATTTTTGACTTTTGCTGGCGTCGCTAGATGGCGTTAACTGAATTAGTAGCATATTTTTTAGTTTTTTTCAAAAAAAAACAAATGTAATGGTATATTCATTTTTACATATTTTAAAAGCGGATAAATTTCTCTATAATTTAATGAAAATAATTTATCATCCACCTTTTTTTGAACCGTTGATATTGACCAAACTATTATTTTATTTTATTAAAAAATGGCACGCCACTGCTTTTTGTCAAAATAAAAATCATTTTCGTAATCACTTATTAGTTGCTAACAAAAAGAACCTCTTGACTTTTTTTCGTTAGACGGACGGTTTTGGATCGAAAAAATAAGCTGTTTAAAAATGATAACTATAAGGTTCAAAATTATTTTTAAATATTACATCTCACAATAATAAAATTATTACCTATTATTTTTATCATTAATAATCATTTAATTAGCGAGAATGCTTTAGTTCATAATTTATTATTAATAATTATTATTATTTCATAAATTAAATTAAAAATCAAACTTAACTAACATCGCATTTAAGCGAAGCAGGCCATGATCTACGTTAAGAAACAAAACACCTAATTGTCAATCACGTTGATATTCATTTTGATAATTCCTGCTATTGACATCTAATTTAATGTTATGTAAAAAGTATTTTTACAACAAATCATGTCTTTTACGAATGAAGAAGCCTTTGATATGTTGAGAATTTGTTTTCAATGTTTTGAAAATGCGGCGATTGCTTCTAAGCAGTATGCACTGCGTTATCCCCTCCGAAGCCACCATTCGAGAATGGTTTTTCATCGTTTAGCCTTACGTTTAAGGCAACATGGCCAAGTGCAACCAACTCCAACTTTGAGAAGAAATCGTGGAGTAAGAAGAGAAGATAACATTATAAATGTGTTGGCTTATATTCATGCAGACCCCCATTTAAGCATAAGAGAGATCTCCAAAGATTTAGGAATATCCTATGGCTCAGTGCAAAAAATATTAATGGATTTTAAAATGCATCCATATCACATCGTGATTCATCAAACCCTAAATGACACTGACTTTGAACGTAGGCTCGATTACTGCTACTGGCTTAGAGACTTCATTAGGGAAAACCATCATATTTTGTCACAAATATTGTGGACAGACGAGCATCGTTTTGCAGTAATGGCAGGGTAAATCTTCATAACGTGCATTACTGGTCGGACACTAATCCACACTGGTTACGTGAAGATCATCAGCAGGGTTGATGGAGCGTCAACGTCTGCTGCGGTGTTATTAATGGTGCTATTATCGGTCCGCACATCTTTAATGGCAATCTAACCGGTGACATGTATTTAAACTTTTTATTTAACGATTTACCAGGACTCTTAGAAAATGTGCCTTTACAAGTAAGAAGAAACATGTGGTTTCAACAAGACGGATGCCCGTCACATTATTCACGAAATGTGCAAGATTTTTTGAACAGGCATTTTCCTAACCGTTGGATTGGTAGAGGCAGTCTATTTTTCTGGCCACCACGGTCCTCCGATTTAACCTGCCTTGATTTTTATCTGTGGGGCCGAATAAAGGATTTGGTGTATAAAACTCGACCAACTACTCGAGAAGACATGATAGTCCGAATTCAAAACGCCATAAATATTATACCAAGAGCGGAAATTGAGACAGCTGTCAATTCCACCCAGAAGAGATTGGACCAGTGCATTTAAAATAATGGACAACAATTTGAACATTTACGACAAAACTATTAATTTATTTTTAACGTTTATTTTTAAAGTTCCATGTTCTTGTTTTTAGTGTTATTGCTCCTGCTGTTGTTGGACAGTTTTATTAAGATTTTTCATTGTTAAATATCTTATTTTTTCAATCCAAAACCGTTCGTCTAACGAAAAAAAGTCAAGAGGTTCTTTTTGTTAGCAACTAATAAGTGATTACGAAAATGATTTTTATTTTGACAAAAAGCAGTGGCGTGCCATTTTTTAATAAAATAAAATAATATTTTGGTCAATATCAACGGTTCAAAAAAAGGTAGATGATAAATTATTTTCATTAAATTATAGAGAAATTTATCCCCTTTTAAAGTATGTAAAAATGAATATACCATTATATTTGTTTTTCTGAAAAAAACTAAAAAATATGCTACTAATTCAGTTAACGCCATCTAGCGACGCCAGCAAAAGTCAAAAATTCAAAACCAAATAAGCGTTTTGTAGTGCAAAAGTTTGCTAAAATCGGTCAAAAGAAACGGGAGACATCTTGGTTTGAAAAAACAATTGAACTTCCCCCACCGCTTTATTTTGATATATAGAACAAAACATTTTAGACAAAAAATGTAGGGAAATGGTCACTAAATATGAAAATGATATCAATGATATATTTTCATTAGGCAAAATTCTATAAAAACCCCATTTTTCTACTTGGTGTTGGTTGTTACGCCCTCTAGCGGACGTCTGACAACCACATTTATCATGATTTTTTTTTTCTCAAATCTATACGACCAATATCTTATGAGATATGGCCGCTCGCTACCCTTAACTGATCACCCTGTACAAATACCTGACTATGTGATTAATAGAAAGTGTGAGTTTAGTTTTAGACGTATAGAGCTTGCTGAAATTTTTGACAAAACAAATTCCGCTACTAAGAGTCTTAGTTTCGGGCATGATGGAATTCCTGAATTTGCATTGTCCAACTTAGCATATACTATATCATATCCTTTACTTTCAATATTTAATAAGTCGCTGGGTGAGGGTGAGCTTCCGAAGGAGTGGAAAGAAAGCCTTATTGTTCTCATCCACAAAGCTGGTGATAGAGAGGATATCTCCAATTACAGAGGGATAGCTAAGCCTTCAGCCATCTCAAAACTCTTAGACTTGTTGATTTATCACCAGATGAGCTGGTTATGCAAGGGCACCATTGTAAATGAACAGCATGGATTTGCCAGAGGTCGTTCAACAGCCACACATTTGATTTTTTATGAGAGCATCCTGCTATCCGCTTTGGAAGATGGCTATCAGATTGACTCTATTTACACAGACTTTTCCAAAGCTTTTGACAGGGTGAATCACCAACTTCTTTTAGCGAAACTAAGATCTACAGGTTTTGATGAACTATCTTTGCGATGGTTTGCCAGCATATTCATCGGCCGAACCCAGAGTGTCAAAATTGGTAGCTCCATTTCTAAACCTATTTTAGTTACATCTGGTGTGCCTCAGGGTGGACACTCAGCGCCCCTTCTCTTCAATATTTTTGTTAATGATATAGGTCAATATCTTGATTCCTGTTTCTACCTACTGTTTGAAGATGACATGAAGATGTTTAGGGTAATAAAATCAGAATATGATGGTTTGTTACTACAAAATTGTCTTAGTCGCTTTGTTCATTGGTCAGAGTTAAATTGCCTATCACTTAATATAAAAAGTGCAACTTTATCAGCTTCTACAGAAATCGAAGTAGGATTGGTTACAGGAGTTAAGGACCTCGGGATAACAAGATCACTTTCCGCGATCATTATACCATGGTCACAACCAGGGCACTGAGAATGCTAGGTTTTGTCCTTCGATTTGCTCGTGACTTATCTTTTCCTTGCCTAAAGACTCTGTTTTGCTCCCTTGTCAGATCTCACCTAGAATATACTTCGGCAGTCTGGCCGCCGTTTTACTTAGTGCATATTAATGACATTGAGAGAGTTCAAAATAAATTTTTGAGTTTTTGTAATTTTAAATTTGGCTATCTAGACTTTGAAATATTTCTAAATGCCCTAAGAAATAGAAGAGTAGTTAATGATATCTGTTTTATTTTTAAAATTCTAAATAATGTTATTGATTGCCCACCATTACTCGGGCAGATTTCTTTAAAAGTTCCTGATCGTGTCTTGAGGAGAAATGAAACTTTCAAAAGTTATGAGTCATACAATCAACTGTGGGATACATAGTCCCCTGTCTAGATCCTTAAAATTCCTAAATGACCACCATTCCGAAGCTCACTACAACATTTTAAAAAATTTGTTCTCAACTGTGTTTGTGTTGACTGATATAAGTATTAGTCTGTTGCTTGGTTACTATTAGATTTTGTTCTTAGTTCTTAGAAAATTGTATTTGTTATTTTTATTTATCTGTATCAATTATTGCTAGTATAGTAATTTATCTTTTTTCTAGTATGTTAAGAAAATTATTATTGTATTGTTTCTCTTTCAATGGGGTTCTCCCGTTTAATAATAATAAATAAATAAATAAATAAAAGTGTTTTTGGACCCACTGTATGAAGAATAACAAATGACGATGAGGATCCCAAAACAGAATTTTTTTTAGGGCCTCTTATGTGGTTAGTTCGGCCCTTTCAAGGGTAGCGCGATAGATACTCTCAAAAATACCATTCCATAATTTAGTACCTGTAACACCTCATCTCGGTTTACCAATATAAAACACATATGTAACTATTAGAGGAAATAAATTGGTACTTAAACTGACAACTGGTTCTGATATAATTAATGTCACACTCACCGTGGTGATTGCAATCCTATTTAATAACTGGCATACGTTAAACAATTAACAAAGGCACGTGATCTCACAAATTAATTTATGGTAAATTTGTCATATGACCGAGTGGAGACTTTTAATAATAACAGTCATTGAAATGTTGTGTGTGATTCGGCACGATAATTAATCTTAATTTGTTGTGTGTGTGTGGTGAAGGCTATTAGCTTTCTTAGCCGGACGAGCTTTTCTTTTTCCTTTTACTACTTTCCCTTATAATTACCAGAAGCTTTTAATATTAATACACTATACACGGGGTTTGAAAACAAATGCGAAAAACTGTAGAACTACAGCTCAATTCCTTAACAATTTTTTTCTCGTTTCAATCACTTGATTAAGATTGACTCAACCACCTCACGATTTTTTTCTGAACAGTAAGATCATACCTAGAGATGTTTTCGGAAATAAGTATTGAAACAGACCTGTCCCCAGGTTTTTCTAAAATATTGAGTATTTCATAACTTAATAATAATGATAATAATAATAATAATAATAGTCTCCCTCGACTAGCGAGGGAAGCAGCGTGATGTCGAGTATGGCAACTGCAACAACTGCACCCCCCTTTGTGGCACCAACTACCGATGCCACACTCCCAGCTCCCGCTGTTCCTGAGGAGACCCATGTCATCAACCCTTAGACCACGAAGGCTAGAAAGTCAAGGAAGCGTATGAAATTGACTCCAGCAATGAATTGTTTCATCACCAGATTAGAGACTGCTTTCCTTCAGAGATACTCGGATCTTTAGAACATCACCGAGCAACGCATTGCTGACCAACGGCGAGTAATTGTCCGGAATAAACTTTTGGCTGAACCAATCCTGGAACAACTTCAAGGAGAGGTGCAGATTGAACTTGAGAATAAATGCGTTGAGCCCATAACTCCGCGTACGACAGAGGAACCCGAGGAAAAAGTACGCAATGAAGAAAACCTAGGCGAAGACGAATCTACAGGACAAGACATTATTGACAGAGCCAACAACACCCAGGACAACGGAAAAATATCATTATACAACGAACTCCAAAAACCTGTTGCTGAGTTTAACGGTCTAGAACCAAAGATCTACGCTTCCGAAATTTAGAACTAGCCGGGAGACTCACAGCATCCTAAAGATTTTCAACACTATACTAGCAGAGTTTAGTTTGGAGTATGACACACTTGAGAAGCTCCACACACTCATCTACTGCTCTGCCGTTGCGGTCCTTAGATGCTATAAACATTAAGTGCATTCTCAGAAGAAGACAGGAAAAGCTACACACCAGGGGCGTGCGGTGAAATTTTAAGGAAAGCGATTTTTAGAAAATTACCTATTTGTAATGTAATTCGATTCTTCGATCATTTTTTTGCAAATTCGTCGATGCTCCGATATATTTTGGAGAAGTTTATTTTCAATGGAAAACAGCGATGTATGCGAAAGTCTCTCCTGCCCCGTTGAATTTCTCACGAAATTTTTTATACGTTTAAGTGTCGAAAAATTGCGTTGTACTGATGAACTTGTGGCAGGTATTGTCAATGCACACAATTTCGACCCTTCGGTATAGTCATCTTCCAGCTCCTTGTCTTTTAAAAATTGCATTAGTTCCTTAGCGTTATTTTTTGAGCTAATGTCATCAGTTTCGTAAATCACTTTTAGTTCAGATCGCAGTAACACTCGGTCGAAGAACTGGTTATAATGAAGAAGAGATTTAAACGCATCTTCTGGAAAAGTTTTTCCTTTAAATACATCAAAATTGCAGAGCTCGAGGAATTTAAAATCATTTAAACCGTTAAATCTATAGTTTATTCGTTGCTGAATTTGATCGATTATGTCATAAAAAAGGCGTCGGTATGATGTTTGAACATCTCCCACCTTGTCTGTTCGAAGACGCTTGGCTTGTGGTTCTACAGTTAACGTCATCGTTTTCTCTCAAAATAGGTCAAAGTCATCTCTTTTTTGGCTTAACATGAGCTTAAAATCATCCACTTCTTTTAGGCAAAAAGCAATATCATTTGTTTTAGTTTGTAATATATTAAAAACATTGTCCGAGAATGGAAATATTTCTGAAAATAACAAATAATTAAAATTAAAATCTCGTTTCAAACAGTCGAAAAACCCCCTCGAACTATTTAATACTTCTGAGTCCTACGTTTCATTATTTTCTGTTATATTCTCAAATGGTTCAATCAGTGATTCACGATTTTCAGATACTGTTAACACAAGTCTTCCATTATAGTTCCACCTAGTAGGAGCTACTTTGGGCAATCGTTTGTGGACAATGAAATCCCAAGCTTGTGTACGTTTTGTTGACTTGAAAAATACTTTACACTCTTTAATGTGAGAGACTGGGATAAAACTAAATTTAATTTATGAGCAAAACAATGGACAAACACAGCACTTGCGAAAGTTTCTCGAACTTTAGCTTGCAGACCCCCTAATTGTCCTGCCATCACTGCAGCTCCATCATATCTTTGAGCAACTAATTTGATAATGAATCTGCTGTACGATTTTCGGACACATTCTTAAAACCTAAAAATAAGCCGCGCCTCGCCAATATCCTGCTTAATTCTTTTTAGAATAATGGTTGCAACAGCGGAAATTAAATCATTCTGGATTCGGCTCGACGTTCCGCGAAAAACGCTAGACTGCTCTAAATGATTTTTTAAGCAATCATCATATTTAGCCATTAAACTAAGTAAATCTTGAAAATTTCCTCTATTTGAAGAAACCCTTGTTTCGTCATGACCTCTAAATCCCAATTCGTGCTGTCCGAGAAAACAAACAACATCGATAAGTCTTCTTAATATTTGCATATTTTCATCGGCTAGTTCATTGTGTTGCTAATTTCCAACTGTTTATTAAGGGCGTGCTCAATTCTGGTTTTGCAGAAGACTTTTTCTTTTATGACGGCCTGCAAATGGGTTTGGGACATAATGTGTCTTTTTACAGCTTTATGAAAATTGTTTAAATCGGAAAAGCCAGTTTTAATCCAGAGACCTTTTTCATTTTCAAAAAGTAAATATGGCAACAAAATAATTTACTTATATTTTCGCAACCTGTTAGCCATTTAAATTGTTCGTATTGTTTTTCCGGATAAAAGTGACTAATACAGTTTTTCATTTTTGTGATTAAATTTTTCATAGGCGGTTTTGCTCTTCCTTTGGAAATTATTTGAAGCTTATGAGCGAAGTTTAATGTTGAAAATCCCTTTGTTATTAAGACACACACCACACATTCACACATACTCTTCTTACTAAATTCTCCAACATTTTCAACGGTATTTGCATATCCACGTCCGTATTATTGTCTTCCATATCGCACCATGCACGACGCGACGTCCGTATCACACAACACACGGATAGCCGTTCAAACAAAAAACCTACTCCAACGATAGGTTTCGCCCCCACTTCAAGCACGCGACCGAAATGCAAAAATTGCAAACAGCCGGTGGAAAGTTCAATAACCTCTGACTCGATTCACAGGAAATCAAGCATACAGAACTTGGCTGCAGAGAAGCTAGCGGCATGCATAGGTGCTATTCCATTTTCTATTGTCGCTCGGTCGGAGTCAAGGCCGCATTTATTATGGGTTTGATAATTAAGATAATATTTTAGCATTTTTAATATAAACTAAATTAATGGTTTCCTATTTCAAAAATTACATTTTAGAAGATGTTTTGTAATTTTTTTTGGGGAAGCACTGCTTCCCTTGCTTCCATGGACTGCACGCCTCTGGTTAACAGAAGAATCAATCATTGTAATAATTCCACATTTCAGTGAATTAAAAATTATTAATGTAGTATATCGCTTGAAGAATCCTTTTTCATTTTGCTTCCTTATTTTTATATAACTTTCTTTCATATATTTACCAGGGTTGTATTTAAAATGGAATATTGCCGGCTAGTAGAGGAGAAAAAGTTTCAATGAGAAGGTGATACTGATTTTCGATCATAGCTTCAGATAAAGGAAGAAGGAGTTAAAAACGTATTTTCAAAATTTCAGTTCTTCTTTTAAATTCCAGGAACGAAAAATTGGCCTTCGACTGTACAACTTTGCCACAGTTTAACCGACGGTTTACGAGATCCCAATGGTAATGCTCATGCATCGAATACTCTTTAACTCTAAACTTTATATCACATTATGTAAAAAGCCCATAAATCGTTTGCTAAAAAAAAGACAAGAGATTTTTTCCTGAACAAGCTATATCGCCTAAATCCGATACGTATGTTGATATAACAACAATCTATTGTTAATAAACTTCATGACACCGCACATTATTCACGACTACGGTACCGAATTCTATGTTTTTAATCTTTGCATAATATCTCCCGGCGTATGGAATGACCTGAGATCCAATCAATATTAACAGTTATGTTGTTATTGGACTCCCATTTACATTTTTTTGCGCTTGTGTCAATTTGGCTTTATATGCTTATGGCGAATTGTTATTTTATTCGCTAGTATCCGCACCATTTAGTGTATCAAAGTGAAGTTGTCCAAACAGGTCGTTTTTTAAAAGTTCAGCCATAGTTATTCAAGATGTCTCTCAGGTATGTTGTTTTTCAAATTCCATTCTTTTATTTGAAATTTCGAGTTGGTAGAAAGGCAACGTTTTTAATAATAATAGTAGTAAGAAACTGTATTTATTTCTACAATAGGTAAAACATTCAGTTCCATGTATTACAAACAAATTAGAGATATTTAAAGAAGTATAATCATTGCTAAAAATACAGGGTTAGTCATTTAACTCGAGACAGTGATTTATCTTAAAAACGATGCCTTTTAGAAAAAAATGTTTGAAATAAAAGTTGTTTGATGTCGAGTGGCAAACAAAATGGCTGTACCTGTTTTTGACTTCAGCTTCATTTTAAGGTCGTTTGAGGTAAACTTTCGTTTTTTTGTTGGGACACCCAGTATATTATTTTATTTTTGGATTCTACGTAAAATTCTAAACATAGTTTATGTATAATATTCTATAACTAAATTCAATTGTTTTCAAAATATTGATGTTTCAAATTTGAACACTTTAACTAGCTGGGGCAAAACGGATTGCACTTTTCTATCTTATTTTATAATTATCTATCGTATGAAGACCTACTTCCGGTTTAACAGGAAGTTAAAACTTTCGAACTTCCGGTTGAACCGTAAGTTGGGCTCATGCTATAGATAATTAAAAACTGATACAGGAAAGTGCAAACCGTTTAGATTTTACAACTAGTTAAAGTATTCAAAATATCAAATTTTCAAACATCAATATTTTAAAAATAATTAAAATTAGGTATAGAACATTATGCATAAACAATGTTTAGAATTTTACGTAGAATTCAAAAATTAAATAATATACAGAGTGTTCCATTAAAAAAAATCAAATTTGACCTCAGATGACTTTAAAATGAAGGCTCGAATGAAGGTCACTGTCAAAAAGGGGATACTTCCGATTTTGTTTTCACCTCGACACCAAACAACTTTTAATTAAAACATTTTGAAAGTCGTCGTTTTTAAGATAAATCATTGTCTCAAGTTAAATGACTCGCCTGTTATAATCAAAAATGCATACCTATATACTACTATTAGAATTAATAGTAATAATAATAAAAGTTCTAAATATAGGTACAGGACGATGGTAATATGTAACATGTTTTATTCAGAATTTACCGCAAACGTATTTTATAAAAAGAAATACAGGTTGTTCCGTTTAAAAAATCCAACTTTTTTGTGTTTCATTATTTTTCAGATAAATTAAATTTTTGAGGTACCCCGTATTAAATTGGCAAAATTTATTGCTGTTGTTGTATTGTTTTATCTTATTGGTTTATTAAATTTTATTGTAATTTCTTGACGACCCTATGCACGAAATGTATGATTTTCTGGTAACATATGCTATTCTATTCTATTACCTCATTTTTTATTAATCATTTATTCACGAAGAGAACACAACAATATTGTTTATAGTAGGGAACTAATTAATTATTATAAAGACATATAAATGTATAAACATTATTATGAATTACAAATAAATTAAAAACTGTAAATATTAAAGGGAACTAATTAATAATTAATATAAAACATATAAACGCAGAAACATTATTCTAAATTTTCAATAAATTAAAAAGTAAACATTAAAAAAATATATCAAGCGTGAAGATATTAATTCTGTAAAAAATATTTCTTTAAGTGTTTTTTAAAAGTATCAATTTTGTTATTATTTTTTAATCGTTAATGGTAGGCACTTTCATGAGGCACATAGGCTTGTACCCTTGTTCGTACTAAATATTGTGACTTATCGGAAGTAAATTTTAAATAATTTTGTCATATGGGGGGGTTATTTCCCCCATTACCCCCCTTCCTTATATAAGCGCTTATACTGCCGTTGAATATTTTCCATCGTCTCTACCATATGGCTGCATTGGCCTGATGAGCCCCAAAAGGGCGAAACTTCTGTAAAAAATATTTCTTTAAGTGTTTTTTAAAAGTATCAATTTTGTTAATATTTTTTAATCGTTTTGGTAGATTATTATAATAATGACTGTAATTCTTTTTAATAAAATTTAAATTCGTGTTTTTATAATTTTAGCTGATGAATGAATACAAAAGCACAATTTCGTTTTATACATCATGGAAATGTAAAAAAGGTTTTTAGGCAAACGGTAAATACTTTTTATTGACTTATTTTGCAATTTTTCTAATGGTTTTACATGCAGCTCCCCACATTGATATTAGATACTGTAATTTCGAGTAAATGAAACCAATGTGTATATATATATATATATATATATATATATATATATATATATATATATATATATATATATATATATATATCATCATTTAATGCTCCCAACGAAAGCCAGGAGTCACAATGTAATCCAATGCCGGTCGTGTTATTAGCCAGCGGAGTAGTGGTTTTTGTGATTCCATTTTGTGCCTTTGCCCTACACGGGGCTCGGTAGTCTATGGCGGCCTGATGAGCTCTAATAAGAGCGAAATCGCGATCGTCTTTTAACTAAACTGGATCATTGTGTCTGCTGTGATGCAGAACATGTTCCAAACAAGGATCATTTTCTTGTTATGACGTTGGTGTACGTGGAATGAAAACGTACTATCATATACATATACAAAATTACAATCATTACGTGGCGTCCAAGCTAAATTTGTATCTATAGGTAAGGTTAAAAGTGAGTGGATTAAACTGAACCTCCACTGCGATTCTGGTCTATTGTGGCCATGGGCGTCGCTTGGGAGAGGGGGAAGGGAGCAAAGGGGGCATTTGCCCCCTCTGTAAGTTGAAGAAAAATCTTTGTTAAAAATATCAAATAAAAATATATTTAAAAAAAATAATAAAATCGGAAATAGATTATCGATTCGACTATTTTTACGTGACTGTTGCCCTTAGAAAGTTTGTTCTGTTTATAAATTCGTTAATATGACCAATTCCAACTAAATACACTGTGAAATACAATCTTATAGGTAAAAAAAAGATCCCAATATAGTCTAACAAATTCAAAATACCATTGGCATCAATAAAAAAATAATAATTTTTTTTCGGCATAGCCCCATAAGTGACAAATATTCCTCTTTTGTCGGACACACGTTGGACATCAAAATATAAATTTAAGTAAGAGCAACTTTAGTAAACATATTAACAGATAATTAATTTAATTCACAGACTAGAACAAAAGCTAACTCAGTTTTTCTCGTCTGTCATTAAATCATATCTAGGTATTCCGTCTCTTAAATCCCGTTTTTCCGAAGATTCTAGTACATTTTTTTCTCTAAGTCTACTTCATCTAAAAACATAAAATTAGTGATCTGTTGACATCAGATCAAATAAGAGATATAGCTGAAAAATACGGCTTAGAAAATTTTAAGGGTGAGTACAACGTGGGTGTCTACATGGAAATGTAAGGAGCTATCTGAATGTGACTTAGATTTGAGTGAATTATTATCGAATGAATGCCAGTTTTATCCGTGTCTTCAGAAATGCTTAAAGATGTTTTTGCCACTTTCACCAACTACTTGCTGTATAGAACGATCGTAACGAGGGGTAATTTTTGACTAATTTTAAGATTAAAAGTTCATATGAACATGGGTCTGAAACAGCTTTATTTCTGAGATACAGGGCGTCAAAAAAAAAAATTTTATTTGGTTTTTTGCTTATACTTGTGTTAAGGAACATCACAATTGGACAAAATTTGGGATTCTCGGTATATTGATGACGAGAAATTCAAATATTAGCTTAGTTTTTTATTTAATGTTAGAGGGCGCCACATACAGTGTTGTTCCTGAATTTAATTAACCTTTGTTTTTTCTGTGAAGCCTGTCATGTGATTTTTGACTAAGCAGACCTATTCTCCATTCAATTTTACATAAAAAAAGTTACTCTTAGTATAGTATTCATTTCCGGGATTTTGAAAAATAAGCGAAAAAATACTTTTTCAAAAGTTACTCTATCACATCAACATATCACAATTACCAAATTAGTGAAAATTGGATAAAAATAATAAAATCGTAAAAATGTGCTGCATCTTTCCTCTGCAGCTGCAGTACACAAGAAAATAGTATAGGTGAGTCCATAGCAGGCCTTGGAAAACAATTGAGAGGTTTCCATGGTAGCAGAATCAGGCATGGCATTGATTTAGAATAAAACGAGTAGTTTTTTATCATTTGGCATTATAAGTAATAATTTATCGTGTGTTTTGTCCAAAATGCACTAATATACCAACGCAGAAATGGCAGACATTCATTTTACTTATGGAATGGCTCGCGGTAATGCACAAGCTGAAAGACGAATGTATCAAGCGCGATTTCCTCGACGAGTGGTGCCACACGTCCAAACTTTTATTAATATTCACGCAAGACTTTGTGAAACTGGCAGCTTTAAAAGGATAACAGATGTTCCAGGAAGGCCTGCAACAGTTCGAACAGTTGAGATTGAAGAAGCTGTGTTAAACAGAATTGAAGAAGACCCGCAAACTAGTACACGGAAAATAGCTCTTGAATTGAATATTACACACACACTTGTTTGGCGAATTTTAAGGTCCCAACAACTTTATCCTTATCATATGCAACGTGTGCAGGCTCTATTACCTAGAGATTTCCCCCCCCCCACTCGATTTTTGTGTTTGGTTGCGTAATAGATTAGTACGAATCCCGGCTTTCTTAAGCCATGTGCTTTTCACAGATGAAGCCTCGTTTTCTCGAAATTCCATAATTAACTTTCATAACAACCATATCTGGGCTGAGGATAATCCAAATGTTATAGAGAAAATCATTTTCATGTGCTATTTTCTCTTAATATTTGGGTACGAATTATCGGTGATCACCTTATTGGACCTTGCATTCTTCCGCAAAGGCTTAATGGCGAAGAATATCGAAGGTTTTTGAAGTACGAACTTCCCAACCATTTAGAAGAAGTTGATTTAGAAACCAGAAACAGGATGTGGTTAATGCACGACGGAGTTCCATACTTTAGTGTCTTTGCGCGTCAGTTTCTGGACGAGAACCAGATTTGAATCCTTTGGATTATTTTCTGTGGGGTCACTTGAAGTCTTTGGTTTATAAAAGTCCAGTCCAAAATGAACAAGATCTAAGAAATAGGATATTTGAATCTTATACCATTATTAATCAGACGCCAGGTATATTTGAAAGAGTTCGGCAATCAATGTTAAGGCCACTTATTGTATGCGTTGAAGTAGGCGGTGGTCATTTTCAACAATTATTGTAAAATAATGTTATTAACTAGTTTAGTTTTAGTCTTGTAAATGATTTAGTTTTTTACCTGATAGTACAATCAATAAAATATATATTTTTTTGCTTATTTTTTGAAATAAGATAATGATCCAATTTAAAAAATTTCAACGCAGATTTAACTTCAAACCCTTTTTTATCCAAAATACTAAGAGCACCTTTTTATGTAGAATTAAATGGAGAAAAGGTCTGCCTAGTCAAAAATGACATAAAAGGCTTCACAAAAAAGTTATGGTTAATTAAATTTAGGAACAACACTGTATGTGGCGCCCTCTAACATTAAATAAAAAACTAAGTTAATATTTGAATTTCTCGTCATCAATATACCCAGAATCCCAAATTTTGTCCAATTGTCATGTTCTGTAACAAAAATATAAGCAAAAAACCAAATAAAATTGTTTTTCTGGACGCCCTGTATCTCAGAAACAAAGCCGTTTCAGACCCATGTTCATATGAACTTTTCATTCTAAAATTAATCAAAGAATCACCCCTTAAAATTTGTACAAATACTTAATTGACACCCTGTATAGTTCTAAACTCTTCTATTTTCTTAAGAACCTTACTTAAAAAAACTTTTTAGTGCAATAATTATTTACTTATGTGATTTTATATTCCTTTAAACTTTAGTTTTAAATTTTATTCTAAGTTGTGTTGTGCAAGCGTTATTATTTTAGTGTTTGCAAGTTTCTTACGTTCCTATTTTTTACTATAATAGTTTAATCGTTTTGTTTTGCCGTCCGCTTGATGTTCCTATTATGTTTTAACTATGTTTTTTAATAAAATATGTATATTAAATTGGATATGTTATTCCCCCGCCTGAAAAATATTGTAACGACGCCCATGATTGTGGCTAAATTTTAGTCTATATATAAGCCTAAAAATTTTAATATAATTTGATTAATTAATTAATTTGATTATTAGAAAAAAATATTAAAGTTAATTTTTGTGCATGTAACCAATTAGTAATTAAATTTAAGTCTTTTATTAAGGATAACGTTTATTTTTGCAAAATTATCTGAAGTATAGAGAAGGATGGTATCATCAGCAAATAACTTAATGGAGCCTTCTAATATAGAATTTACATATACAGGGTTATTCACGCAACCCGTTCATTAAAAGTGTTTGACGATGCCATTTAGATAAAAATTTCAAATTTTGGGATTAAGGTAAGGTCAAGTGGTACTTCTTTTTTGAAATATTTTCAACTTCCTGTCACTTCCGGTTTAACCGGAAGTTAGTATCAACTTATTTTAAATGGAACACCCTGTATTTTATGATATTTTTGGATTCTATGGAAAATTTTAATGCTATTTTATGTAGCATGTCCTTTACCTAGGTTCAAGCGTTCTTAAGATATTTGACCTTGAACCGAAAATGAGCCTTCGGGGTACCAAATTTTAAAATCTCATATTTTTGTAAGTTTTGAAGATATAATCTTCATATTTTGCAGACGATCGGTAAATAATCTTAGGTTTCTATTTTTTTTATTGAATTTATCTATTTTTATACAGGGTGTCCTAAATTCAGCGGCAAACATTCACATTTTCAAAGCCGCTAAAGTCCGTTTTTTAAATGGGACACTCTATAACTTTATGCACTATCAAATGTAGAATTTCATTTTCTATCGAACGGTATTAAGGTTCCCCATACCTATTCGTAACCATTTTCGAAATAATTGGGTTTTATAAAAATATCGTATGTATTTGCTTAAATGTTTACATGTTCCAATGGTGAGCCATGGAAAAACAATTGAGAACCAATATCCAATATGACAAATGATTAGTATGCTTTATTTATCGAAAGCTGTCAGTGATAAACTAAATCTTCTAAATCGAAATGGAAGAATACTCAAACGCTGATATTCTCAATCTATTTTATATTCATGGAAAATGTTATAAAATTTTGGAGAGAACGTGTCGTGTGTTTAATGAACGCCACCCTGATTTGCCGGCAATGAACAAGTCAAAATTCAAGAGGATTGAAACGAACTTTTTGCGTTTTGGCAAGGTTAAAGTTACAAAAAATTTTCCGGAACCAGTGACAAATGCCGAGGATAACGTAATAAACACATTAGCTTATTTCCACGCAAACCCGCAAAATTCAATACCGTCTGTAGAAAACGATTCGGGAATTTCTTCTTCATCTGTCCAAAGAATCTTGAGCGAACATCGTATGCACCCTTATTCCCTCCAAAACGTGCAAGCCTTGAGACCTGGTGATGACGTCCGACGAGTAAAATTTTGCGAATTCATGTTTTTGAAAATTCAAGAGGACCCTCAATTCCTTTCAAAAATATTTTGGACCTATGAAGCGAAATTTTCTAGAGTAGGAATAACAAATAGAAGAAACGAACATTTCTGGGTAGCAGAAAATTCGCACGCTTCACGCGAAACGCGTTCTCAAGAGAGGTTTAGCTTCAATGTTTTCGGTATAGTATTAAATAATCAAGTGCGGTACTGTATTTATGAAGACAATTTAAACAGTGATAAGTATTTGGAAATTCTACGAGGGACGGTTTCTGAATTTATAGAAGAAATTTCTATTGGTGAGCTGCAAAATTATTGGTATCAATTAGATGGGATACCAGCACATAATTCCGCTGCAGTTTATCTCGAATTATCTCGAATTTTTGCAGATCGCTGGATTGGTCCCAATGGCCCTTGGAGATGGTCCCCGCGATCGCCTGATTTAACACTCCTAGACTTTTATTTATGGGGATTTATCAAAGGTAAAGTCTATGCTTCCCCAGTAAATAACCAACAAGATTTACTGGACAGGATACGAACAGCTTTTGCAGAATTAGAAAAGGGACAAATTCAACGGGCCACAGCAACTGTACAAAGAAGAATTGAAATGTGTCTTCAAATGAACGGACAGCATATAGAACATTTTTAATAATTCAATTTTATTCTTTTATTTATTTATTGTTGATTGTTATATTGCTATAATTTTTAAGTTCACTAAAACAAGTTTAGAATAGTCTCGAACTTAGTAGATATGGTTAAAAATAATGTAAACAATTTATTCCTTTTTTTATAACTTTAACTTTTCCGAAACGAAAAAATTTCGTTTCAATCCTCTTCAATTTTCTCTTGTTCATTGGCGATAAATAAGGATGTTTTTCATTAAAAACATGGCACGTTCTCTCCAATATTTTATAACATTCTCCGCGAATATAAAATAAATTGAGAATATCAGCTTTTGAGTGTTACTTTATTTTAATTTAAAAGTTTCAAATCAGCTGTCATGTTGAATAGAAAAGCACAACAATTGTTTTTCCATGGCTTACTACGGGAAGGTGTAAGCATTTAGCAAATACATATGATATTTTAATAAAAACCTGATTATTTCGAAAATGGTTACGAATAGGTATAGGGAACCTTAATACAGTTCGATAGAAAATTAAATTCTACATTTGATAGTGCATAAAGTTATAGGGTGTCCCATTTAAAAAAAACGGACTTTAGCGGCTTTGAAAATGTGAATGTTTGCCGCTGAATTTAGGACACCCTGTATAAAAATAGACAAATTCAATAAAAAAATAGAAAACTAAGATTATTTACCGATGGTCTGCAAAATATGAAGATATATCTTCAAAACTTACAAAAATATGATATTTTAAAATTTGGTACCCCGAAGGGTCATTTTTGGTTCAAGGTCAAGTATCTTAAGAACGCTTGAACCTAGGTGTAGGACATGCTACATAAGATAGCATTAAAATTCTCCGTAGAATCCAAAAATATCATAAAATACAGGGTGTTCCATTTAAAATAAGCAAGTTGATACTAACTTCCGGTTAAACCGGAAGTGACAGGAAGTTGAAAATATTTCAAAAAAGAAGTACCCCTTGACTTTACCTTAACCCCAAAATTTGAAATTTTTATCTAAATGGCACATCAAAAACTTTTAATGAACGGGTTGCGTGAATAACCGTGTATAAGAAACAAAATTGGCGCCAAAATAGATCCTTGAGGCACACCACATAAAATTTTCTGAAAACTACACTCTTATTTTTGCCAATATGAGCACACTGGTTTGGGTCCAACAAATAATTTTGGAACGAATTATATACAGTGTGTCCAAGATAAGAACGCACAGCATGGGGATCTCGGAAACGGTAAAAGAGATAGTGTCGGTTAAATTAGACAAAAGTTGCGTATTTTGATGCCCAACGAAATCCCGTTTTACAAATTTGAAAATTCTAAGTCGTTCCGGAAATATCCGAGAAAAACCGAAATATTGCGATTTCGTTTTAATTTTTTTTTGAAGCTATTTGAAAAGATATGAAAAAACGGAAAACACTTTTTCATTCTCACTTTTTAAACTGTACTAGGTGACGTTAACAAATTTTTATTACAACGTTTCGTTTCTATGGAACCACCATCAACTGATTTTTCTTATGGGACGGAAAAAAGGTACACCCAGTATTAGATCGCGCTTTTCATTGTGAATTCAATGATGTACAGCACAATATGATTACTTATGTTTTTATCCAGAAAAATGACTTTTTAATACATTTCTACCATTTTATTATAGTAGGGCATGAAATTCTAACGATAAAAGGAAGAAAAAACGGTTGAAAAGTTCGGATGAATATATTTATTTATTTACTAACTATAACAAATGTTCAAACAAATTACCTTCATTTTCTAAACAGAAGTACGCCCGTCTCACGGTAGACTCCAATATATGACTTAACATTTCAGGAGTGATTGTATTAAATGCTGCCCGTACTGATTGATATAATTGTTCCTCGTTGTCAAAACATTCCTTAAATACCTCATTTTTTATGTAGCCCCACAAGAAAAAGTCCAAGGGAGTTAGGTTCGGGGACCTTGGAGGCCAAGGTGTTTCACTGTAAGCCCCAATGTATCTTCCTTCAAACCGTTCAGCTAAATATTGGCGAATTTCTATGGAGTTATGGGCTGGAGCATCATCTTGTTGGAACCAACAGATGTGTACAGCGCCTAACGGTAAATTATTTAATGCATCTTCTAAATCGTGTCTCAAGATCTTAAGGTACTGATCGGAAGTTAATGAATTGTGAAAGAAAATAGGGCATATAATCTTGCTACCAAAAATCTTACACCAAATATTAAATCCAAAGCGATATTGATGTCTAGATGGTCTATTTACTTTATCACTTTATAAGGAAAATTAAGACTGTCTTCACACATCCTGGTATACCACTCACAAAAATGTCTACGTCGTTCATCGTCACCCGGTTTTAATCCTTGACATATTCGGAATTTGTAAGGCTTAAATTGATTTTTCCTTAAAATTAATGGAGCTGTAGATTTAGCTACCCTAGTCTGGTCTTCAATTTCTCTGGTGGAAGTTAGTAGTGTAGAACGTTGTATTGGTTTTCTTCATTGGAAGGTTTTTGTCGGGATAATACAGGCTTTTTAAATGATCCATATTCTTTTAGATTAAATAGCAAACGCCGAAAAATATACTTGTCAGGTTGTCTCCGCTCTGGGTATTTCTTGGAATACATGCGCTCGGCTCCTACACAATTTCTTTGGCATAAAAGATAGCATATCACATTTTTCTTCGTTTGTAAAATTACCTCCATCCATTGTAGAACAAAATAAATTAAAAAACGACAACAACAATAGCAATACAAACATTTACTTGTTTGAATATTTGTTAAATAAATAAATAGATACATTCATTTGAACTTGTCAACTGTTTTTTTTTCTTTTATCGTTAGGATTTCATGGCCTACTATAATAAAATGCTAGAAATGTATTAAAAAGCCATTTTTCTGGATAAAAACATAGGTAACCATGTGTAGTACATCGTTGAATTCGCAATGAAAAGCGCAATCTTATACTGAGTGTACTTTTTTTCCGTCCCATAAGAAACATTGATGGTTCCATCGAAACGAAACGTGGTAATGAAAATTTGTTAACGTCACCTTGTACAGCTTAAAAAGTGAGAATGAAAAAGTGTTTTCCGTTTTTTCATATCTTTTCAAATAGCTTCAAAAGAAAATTAAAACGAAATCGCAATATTTCGGTTTTTCTCGGATATTTCCGGAACGGCTTAGAATTTTCAAATTTGTTAAACGGGATTTTGTTGGACATCAAAATACGCAACTTTTGTCTAATTTAACCAGCACTATATGTCTTACCGTTTCCGAGATCCCCATTGCTGTGCATCCTTATCTTGGACACACTGTATTGTATATATAAGTATTACATAAGTTTTTAAGTAATATCTTATGGTGTCAAAAGGTTTACACAAATCCAAAGACAATAGGTAACATTTTTCATGTCTATCTAAAGCAAGTTGAATTTGTATTATTAAATCAGTTGTTACTATGTCAGTGTAGGGTAAGTCCGGGAGAGTTGGCTCCCCTTTTTTTTAAATGGCGTAAAATTAAATTCCAAAGGGATAATCAAACACAAAATATTTATTTAACTTTAAAACACATATAATATTAGGTTATAAATATTATTTAACAATTAAGTCAAACAACTAGCTTAAAAAATATTAAGAAAAAAAATGGTCACCTGGGCCAACTCTCCCGCATACTATGGGTTAGTTGGCCCAAGCATGTAGGGTGAGATGGCCCGAAGAAACTTTTATGATCTAACCCCTTTTTTTGGACAATATTTTACCACACAGGTCACAGAGGTTTATAAACTTCGAACAACTTTCGTGGAACCACCTTTGGCAGTGTAAGCATTTGATCCAATCATCGTTTTTTGTGGTAACGTTATAGTGTTCACCACAACCAAGGCACTCTGTCTCGTCTTCTTCTTCTGGACTGTCATCAGACTGAGTCACCAACTCATCTGACATATCATCGTCTGTGGAGGACTCTTCCATTTTCATTCTTTGTTTTTTTCCTTTATTCTTTTTCATCGTTAAGGTCTTTCTCTTCAGTTCTTTTTTCTGTTCTTCTTCTTTCTTGCGTTCAACAGCGCATTTTCTTTTTTCGATGTGACCTTGGCACGTTAATACAGCTGCTACTTGCTTTGCCCTTCCTCGAACTTTTTGTATGGCAGCTGAAGAGGTGCTGGGTACAGGAGAGAATTTATTAAGGAGTGTTCCGGGAGTGTCTTCATCGAGATTGGCGTTATCGGGATTGTCTTGATCGGTATTTGGCATCTCTGGTTGAGGTTCTGGTTCTGAGGCTGAGGTAGATGGAATTTCTTGATCTGATGTTTCAGTAGTTTTATTAGGTTCCATCGCGTTAACTGAAATTAAAAAAATCAAGATTAGACCTAGGTTTACAATAAATTCGTGAAATTTGCACTAACCTGTATTATTAAATTCCTCCTCTTCGGACCCCAAGTATGCATATTCCGGGATAGCTCCTGGATTAAAAGGACAAATTCCAGTTGATTTAAAAGCCGACACAGCATTATCAACCGTCGCTGATTTCGACCATGCCTCCGACAACAGTTGTCCAAATTGTAACCGAGAAATTTTTCTGGTAGGGTTTGCTTTTACAAATGTATTACAAGCTTTATTAAAATATGCTTTAAGGCTCTTAAAGAAACACCTATCTAACGGTTGGAGAAACTGAGTTGTATGCCCAGGTAAGCAAAAGAGAATAACACCATGATCATCGGCATATTCAAGCATTTCTGGAGAATTGCAATGACTCGCATGGCCATCTAGTAGAAGTAAAACCTTTCCTTCTGGTTTTCGTGGAATAAACTGATCTTTTAACCAGGTAAACATCAAATCTGTGTTAATGTAAGCTGATTTTTCATTCATATATACAACTGAGCCCGGTGGCATACCATCTTCGAATTCGGCTTTTTTGTTTTTTCCTTTGAATATACAGGCAGGTGGTATATAAAATCCTTCTGCGTTACAGCACGAAATCACTGTTATGGTTTCTCCCTTTTCAGATGAAGTAATTGCCGCAACATTTTTTGAGCCTCTCTGTGCAATAACGTAACCCGGCTTATTGTTTAATTGAAGCCCAGTTTCATCCATATTAAATAAGTGACAAGGCTTGTTTATTAAACCAGCTTCCATTAATGTTGTTTCCAATAGATTAAAGTACGTCGAGATTTCTGTTTTATTCATTCCTTTGCAGCGAGCTAGTGAAACACCCTCAGCCTTTCTAACACTTAGATCAAGGTTCCGCAGTAAAAACATATTTAACCAGTCATAGCCGGCAAGCTTCTTGTCTTTATTAAACCTGTGTTTAATCTTAAGCTGTTCTGCTAAGTAAAACGCCATTGCTCTGACACATTCACGCGTCGGTGCAAACCCATGTTTTTGTAGTTTTTGTATATGAAACTTAATTTTCAATTCATTCTGGCTGCCAAGAACAGAGGGTGGCCCGAGAGTTCTTTTAGTAAAATCGGACTTTTTAAACCGTCTCCGAAATGTTGGAGGAGGAATATCATTAAAAGTACGACACGCTTCCCTTACTCCCATTACACCGTTTCTGACCGCTTCTGCAGCCTTAACCAGATCTTCTTCAGTCCAGTTTCCTCTTTGCACCGTCCCTTTTCTATTATATTTTGTTGGCATGACTAGAATAAAAATATACAATACAAATTATACATTATTATACAGTCCGGGATAGATAGCTCGTGAGCCAACTAACCCGGATACCCGTTGGGCCATCTATCCCAAAAGTCTGGGAGAGATGGCCCAGTCGATATCGCAAAAACCCAATGCAATTATGGAATGTTCGGTACGTTAACATAACCTCAAAGAACCCTAAAGTAAAGATTAGCAACAATTACGAACAAAAAATGCAATGGGGAGTCAAAAAAGTAATTTTATTATAGGTCTTAAATATTTTTCATGTCCGTAGAATAATGTTTTTAACATAACTTACCCAAAATTGCACAAAAATCAACAAAAAATGAGGCACGATATACACGAAATGTATAAAACAGGTGGTTAAAGTAACGGTACCGTGGGTTTAAAATTATCGGATATATTAAAACGGGCCATCTAACCCGATGGGCCATCTCTCCCGGAATTACCCTATTTGTGAAAACCGTATTGATCAAAAAACAAGACATTCTAAACATTGTTCAACTATCGTAGATAAATCTCTCAATTACTTTGAAGAAAACTGCCAGGATAGGTATAGGCCTGTAGATATTTGGATCACTTTTTAGGCCATTTTTAAAAATAGGACAAACTTTGAACTTTGAAATTGTTCTGATTAATTCGTTGTTTAAGAGAAGCTTTGATAAGATGACATAAAATTGGAGTAGGTTCACATTTGTAAATTTAATATTTTTTACTGGTATTTCGTCATATCCTTAGGCTTTATTTGAATTTAAAGAATCTATTATTCATTACGAGATGTCATAGGTTTGCATATGTGGTACAAACGAAACCAGTACATTAACAAAATATGTAAACCCTTTGACTGTGAGATATTTAAAAAAATATTTTTTACAGCAGATTGTTGATAGAAACAGAACATCTTACTTAATTCATATGTGTAGCTTTTATATCAATATATAAAAGTGCCTACCTCATGTAGCAGTGACCGTCACTTTCCCCTATAGTATGCAAAAAATCCGTACATTTCCTTTACCCGGAACTTCTCTCGTAATGACTCTTTCTTTTTAATAGGAATAGTGTAGTGTAGCTTAATTTAGTTCGGTATATAGTCATATACAGGGTGTCTCTAAAAGCTCTAAAAGAACAAATCCTACCGCAAATTCCTGAGGCTAAAATATGACGATCTAATCCAACTCACCTCAGTCCAAAAGTGGATGATTTCGGAGATAGAGAACGTCAAAAGTTCCATTTGGTTTTAGTTTTTCATAAATAATGGTTTTAATAATTGGTGTATTGTCACAAACTTCGGCTAGAGGAGCTTTGTGGGGTGAAAAATTCAAATCTGCTCTCATTTTCATTGTAAAATTTACAGGGCGCCACCTGCTGTACTTAACATCATTTAAAACGCGGTACAAATATTATATTTAGCCGCCATATTGGTTTTACTAGTTCATCTGTATACCAGAATTATTTATGGCACACAATTTTGAATAAGTCCGTTAAGTAATTTTTCTGGCTGAATTTTTAAATATTTTACTAAGCCGTCATTTTGTTCTTGGATTCATACGAAAATTTTACCAGTTGATTACAACATAATACTTTGTAATACTACTATTCTACGTAAATTTTTTTTCAACATTTCACTAAGCCGCCATTTTGTTTTGCCATGTTGGATTTCTACCAAAATGTTACCAGGTCATCCCCATATAAACCTTAATTTTTAGCCCAAATTTGAAGTCAATCAGGTAAGTGGTTTTTAAGTTATGCTGTGAATTGATAGACAGACGGACAAATCGACAGACGGACCGACGGAATAGATAAAACATATTTTTTGGCATCTAGAAACGCTAGAACGTGAAGATATGTAAAACCTGATAGGGCGATTTTCTCACGATTACAAATATTTTATTATTTGATTATGCCCAAAATCAGTCCGGTTAATTCGTGAGCCAAATAGACATACTCTTTTTGATAAAAATTGGTTTTTACACGTTGTCAGAATTTTGAGACATTTAAGACAATTTAGGTAAAAAAAAAATATGTTTGTCGTATTTGTTCTGATCTTATAGATGCAGAAGTACTATTGCTTACATCAGCCATGTCAAACTCAAAGTCACTGGTGGGCCAAAAGCATCGACTAGGTGGGCCGCAAATCTTAAAGAAGACAAACTACTGAAAATCTTGAGATAAAGGACTATTATAGGACAAGTCTGTTTATTAAATTTCCAATAAAAAGGACATTACAAAAAACTACAAACATTAAATTCTTTTGCCAGATATTTGACATGTTTTGTCTTTAATTAAGTTGTCTATTTGTGGCGCGAAATTATCGGCGGAAATAACTTTTAAAACTGCGTCCAAGTGTGCATCCCTCAATCGCGATCTTGCGGGAGATTTGTTTCCTTTCATCAAAGAAAATAGTTTTTCACACTTATAGGTACTTCCAAACATTGACAGGATTTTACAGGCAAATTTTCTCATTTCTTGGTATTGAACAGGCAAGTACTTATAAAATTCGAATGTACCAACAATATCAAATTTTTGTTTTAAGTGGGTCTGACACTGAATCTCAATTACTTCCGTTTGCAAGTGAGGGGGAACTTTATCAATATCGATAGTGAAAAGACCAGTAAATAGAGAAAAATTGTTTTCTTGGGTCTTAAAATCTTGAAAACGCTTCTCAAATTCTGCCAGGAGACTTCTCATTTTCTCTGAATATATTTTGTACGATATTGGGATACTTGTGCTTTCCTGATATTCCTTACAAGTCAGAAAATGTGACAGATTATCCTCTGCTAACTGTTTTTCCCACAACATCATCTTACACTTGAAAGCTTTCGCATGATCATGCATATCTGTAATAACTGGACATGGTCCTTGCAATTTCGTATTTAAGTCCGACAAGTATTTTGTGATATCTACCAGAAATGAAAGATCTTGTAAAAAAGGTACATCGCATAATAAGCTGACATCTTTCTTCTCCTTTTGTTTTCAAGAAAACGCGTACTTCTTCTTTGAGTTTCCAAAACCGGTCCAATACCATAGAACACGAAAGCCGTCGCACCTCTGCATAATATTGTAAACCGGTGTACTCACTTTCTAAATCACGTAAAAATGCAGAAAACTGTCGCTGATTAAGGCCTATTAATAATTTTTTTCATTGACTTTAAAACACTTTCCAACTTGATCACTTTTAAGCATAAAACTTCTTGGTGGATTATACAACGAATATGATGAAAATCTGTTTTGTCACTGCCCGTTTCTCTGATCCTTGTGTGTAATATTTTAACGAAGCCATTTTACTCCAGTCATTGAAGGAGCTCCATCTATTGCAACGGAACACAGTTTTGACAAATCTAAATTGTACTTTTACAGAAGTCCATAAACAGCATTGAAAATTCTTCCCAGTTGTTGTATCACGCAATGGTACTAATTCCAGGAATTCTTCATACACATTGATACCTATAATAACCGCACGAAGAAAAACAGCGAGTTGCGCCACACCACACACATCCGTACTTTCGTCACGGGCAATAGAAAATGCAATGAAAGTGCCTGATTTTGTTTTTATCTGATCACTTATATTGAGCGCCAACTCAGTAACCCTTTCAGCGACTGTATTCCGGGACAAGGATATATTTTGAAATGCCTTCACGCTCCCGGGACTTACAATTTCCGCGGCCTTTACAAGACACTTTTTTATAAATTCACCTTCAACAAATGGTTTTGAGTGTTTCGCGATCAACTCCGACAGTACGTAGCTCGCTTGAAGGACAGATTCATTTTCTTGCTTTGGGCGTGTAAACATAAGCTGCTGATCTTTCAACCGTTTTAACTTATTTAACTTTTCGTTTCTGATCATGCCTGTATACTTGTCAAACATAGTTTTATGAATATCATAGTGACGTTTTATATTATATAATTTTGGGACACCGACTGTACTATTACAAATCAAACAAATAATTTTTTCTTTCACTTCACAGCAAAAAAACTCTAATTCCCACTTTTCTTGAAAGATACGATGCTCATCTACAAGTTTCCTCTTACTTCCACTTGGTTTTGAAAGAGACATGTTAAAAACTGTATCCGAAATAAATTATAATAAGTACTGTTAAGTGTTGTAACAATAAGGGCGCAACTCAACTCGAAACTCTATCGCAACTAACTCATAACTGACTCAACACTGAACGACTGAACTCAATCGAACACGGCTTATATATGGATTGTGATTTCTCGAGTTCTTTCCAGAATGTTCAGATAGCGTCATCTGTGTTTTTGCGCTATAGAATTTCATGGAACAAGCCAGATAACTTTTGGCTTAGGTTTTAGGTTGAGTTCATCCTCCTAAACATAGATGGCTCAATGTACAATTGTACATTTTATTATACCAATCGTTGTTGCAGCGGCACGCGCTTTCAAAAACGGTTTTCAACTTGTTCGCGAGCCGCGTTATCTGGCTGTTTTCAAAACTGATTTGGACCGCACAAAAATGCTGACTGGGTCGCATGCGGCCCGCGGGCCGTGTGTTTGACATGTTTGACTTACTTGAAAGATTTTTACAATATTCCGTTTTCACGTAATTTTTCGCTCGATGATCAAACGATTTTTTAATTTTATTGTGTGCCCACATTTTCCTAAATACATCTCTGGCAATTTCGCGACTTCCCTTCGTTCAGAAAAGTTCCGCTACAGTAGTTTTTCAGGTTGAATTTTGAAATATTTTACTAAGCCGCAATTTTGTTCCGACATCTTGGATTGAAATTTTACCAGTTGAATCTTAAATGATACTTGATTTTTGTGCAAAATTTGAGATAAATTAGATAAGTAGTTTTTTCGTAATCATTTTTTTAACATTTCAATACGCCGCCATTTTCTATTGGATTTTTACCAAAATGTTACCAGGTCATCCCTATATGACTCTTAATTTTTGACCAAAATTTGAAGTTAATCGGGTAAGTAGTTTTTTGGCTATGCCGCGAACAGACAGACCGACCGAATTGAGAAAACATGTTTTTCGGCATCCAGGAGTAAAGATCCAATACAATACTTCGCTTTTTTCGAGGGAAGTAATACGTAAAACTTTAATGGTGAGATATTTAAACAAAATACATTTCTTTCATCAGATTTAATTGAATAGCAAACCAAATTGAACCTGTGTTGCTCGCATGGGCGTGCGGTGAAATTTTAAGAAGGGGAAGCAATTTTTAGAAACTTACCTTTTTGTAATGTAATTCGATTCTTCGATCATTTTTTGCAATTTCGTCAATGACATGTCATAAATACGACGATGCTCCGACATATTTTGGAGAAGTTTATTTTCAATGGACAACAGCGATGTATGCGAAAGTCTCTCCTGCCCCATTGAATTCCTCACGAATTTTTTTATACGTTTAAGTGTTAAAAAATTGCGTTATACTGATGAACTTGTGGCAGGTATTGTCAATACTAATTCACACAATTTCGACACTTTGGTGTAGGCATCTTCCAGCTCCTTGTCTTTTAAAAATTGCATTAGTTCCTTAGCGTTATTTTTTGCGCTAATGTCATCAGTTTCGTAAATCACTTTTAGTTCAGATCGCAGTAACACTCTGTCGAAGAACTGGCCATAATGAAAAAGAAGAGTTTTAAATGCATCTTCTGGAAAAGTTTTTCCTTTAAATGCATCAAAATTGCAGAGCTTGAGAAATTTAAAATCATTTAAACCGTTAAATCTATAGTTTATTTGTTGCTGAATTTGATCGATTATTTCATAAAAGAGGGGTCTGTATGATGTTTGAACATCTCCCACCTTGTCTGTTCGAAGACGCTTGGCTTGTGGCTCTACATTTAACGTCATCGTTTTCTCCCAAAATAAAAGCTATATCACTTGTTTTGGTTTGTAATATATTAAAAACATTGTCCGAGAATGAAGATATTTCTGAAAATATGTTCATCAAATAATTAAAATTAAAATCTCGGTTCAAACAGTCCAAAAATCCCCTAGAACTATTTATTGCTTCTGAGTCCCACGTTTCATTATTTTCTATTATATTGTCAAATAGTGATTCACGATTTTTAGATACTGTTAACACAAGTCTTCCATTATAGTTCCACCAAGTAGGAACTACTTTGGGCAATCGTTTGCGGACAATGCTTGTGTACGTTTTGTTGACATGGAAAAAAAGCAGCCATGCCCCTTAAAGTAACGAAAAACACTTTACATTCTTTAATGTGGTTGATGGACTGGGCTAAAACTAAATTTAATTTATGAGCAAAACAATGGACAAACACAGCACTTGAGAAAGTTTCTCGAACTTTAGCTTGCAGACCCCCTAATTGTCCTGCTATCACTGCAGCTCCATCATAGCTTTGAGCAACTAATTTCTTTAGTAACGCTGTACGATTTTCGGACACATTCTTAAAACCTAAAAATCGCTCTTGAATACTTCCGTCTGTTTTAACGTAGCGTATTACTATAGATAATTGGCTAAAATTAGTGATATCAGTTGTTTCGTTCAGAACAATAGCAATGAACCGCGCCTCGCCAATCTCCTGCTTAATTCTTTTTAGAATAATGGTTGCAACAGCGGAAATTAAATCATTCTGGATTCGATTCGACGTTCCGCGAAAAACGCTATACTGCTCTAAATGATTTTTTAAGCAATCATCATATTTAGCCATTAAACTAAGTAAATTTTGAAAATTTTCTTTATTAGAAGAAACCCTTGTTTCGTCATGACCTCTAAATCCTAATTCGTGCTGCCCGAGAAAACAAACAACATCGATAAGTCTTCTTAATATTTGCCTATTTTTATCAACTAGTTCATTGTGTTAGTGGTGACTAATTTCCAACTGTTTATTAAGGGCGTGTTCAATTCTGGTTTTGCCGAAGACTTTTTCTTTTATAACGGCCTGTAAATACGTTTTGGACATAATGTGTCTTTATGGAAATTGTTTAAATTCATTTTCATTTTCAAAAAATGAGCAACAAAATAATTTACTTATATTTTCACACCCTGTTAGCCATTTAAATTGTTCGTATTGTTTTTTCGGATAAAAATGTCTAATACAGTTTTTCATTTTTGTGGTTAAATTTTGTTTTGCCCTTCCTTTGGAAATTATTTGAAGCTTATCAGCGAAGTTTCATGTTGAAAATCCCTTTATTATTAAGACACATACCACACATTCACACACGCTCTTCTTACTAAAATCTCCAACATTTTCAACGTTATTACCGACAGCCGAAGTACGGTATTTGCATATCCAAGTCCGTATTATTGTCTTCCATATCGCACCATGCACGACGCGACGTACGTATCACACAACACACGGATAGCCGTTCAAAGAACCTACTCCAACCATAGCTTCCGCCTCCACTTAAAGCACGCGACTGAAATGTAAAAATTGCAAACAGCTGGTGGAAAGTTCAATAACCTCTGGCTCGATTCACATGAAATGAAGCATACCGGACTTGGCTGCAGAGAAGCTAGCGGCCCGCATAGGTTCTATGCCAGTTTCTATTGTCGCTCGGTCGGAGTCAAGGCCGCATTTATTATGGGCTTGATAATTAAGATAATATTTTAGCATTTTTAATATAAACTAAATTAATGGTTTCCTATTTCAAAAATTACATTTTAAAAGATGTTTTGTAGTTTTTTTTTTGGGGAAGCACTGCTTCCTTTGCTCCCATGCACTGAACGCCCCTGGTTGTTGGCATAAGTAAAAAACGAAAAATTCAACCTCTTGTTATTCTGAAGCTAATTAGTCGAATCTTAGACCCAATTATGGTACCCAAATTATCATGTTTTATTTTTAATGGCCTGTTGACTGACGAGAAGCCAACCTTTGTTATTAATATTTGCTTTTATGTTAGATAATTTATTGTTAGAAACTGGTATCACACTTCTTCTTTACTGGTATCAGATGAAGGTGAAGCGGCTATTTTAATTTTATGTTAGATCTGCATTTTAAGTTGAACTCTAAAACGTCCAAAGAGTTATTGAAAAAGGTCAAAGTGAAAAATTAATTAGGTTTTCCAACTATTCGCCATAAAAATAGTGTGCGGGAAGGAAAGGCCATCCTCAATAAAATCTACCTTTTAATTTAAATATTTTTTTAGTATTTAAAAGACAGATTAAAGCCACTATTAAACAGTTTTATCACATAAGTCAAACAAGAAATAAAAAAAGACGTTATCAGAACGGTAAGTACCTACTTTAATATTTATAAGGTAGTTTTTTGCAGATGTATTTTCTTCGATGCTACAACTGGATTTAAAACGCTCACGTTCAGTTCAGTTGGAGCTGTTAATACTTGTAAAATGCAATTCATATAGTATATAAAATGTAAAATACTCGGACTCGGTGGTCTTGAAAGTATAAAATTTAAAAATTAATGATTGTTGACTGAAATAGCCATATAGATTTTCGAAACCTACAGCTTTTTTTAGTCTCAAAAATTTAGAGTTAAAAAAAAACAAACATTTGAGCATTCAATGTAAAAAATGTAAGACTTTTAAAAAGAAATGTATAATTAACTCCCCACGGAATCATTAATTGAAGATATATAAGCAAAATTGTGTTTTATTTTGTTTATTATATTAGAATAATATTTCCATGTGAACAATTTGTACCTATGAGCTACAAGTAAACGAGATACATTTAAAATTATACCCTGCCGTGTAGTTAAAAACATAGTATTTTCTATAAAATAATTGATATTTGTAATTTTATTGGTTAAAAAATCGAATACCGATACTATATTTTTTTAAATGCCAGGTTGTCTTCATCCTTTTATAAACATTTTATAACGTGATAATTTTTTTACAAAAAAAAAACGCACTAAAAAGAAACTATTTTTATCCTACTTTGAAAATTTTACTAAAGTCGTCGCCAAATTTATTCTTATTTATTTGATCAGAAATCTATATAGTGTGTATCAGCCAAATGGAATAAATTCGATAATAAATAAATGGGGGCGTGTTCGGAAAAACGCTTGGACCCGTCGATTGGTATTTTTAGTTGCTCATTTTCTCCAATAAAAACTTTTTATACAGGGTGTGTCCTGTAACAGTGGTCAATGCCAACTTTCTTATTTCAAATGCAACACCCCGGATATTATTTAATTTTTGGATTCTTTAGGAGATTCTAAACATATTTTATGTTCAATGTCCTATACCTATCTTCAACTATTTCGGCAATATTAAGTGTTTTCAAATTTATTTTTATTTTATTTATTTTTTATTATTATTCATGAAAGTGGCTCTGGTTACTGAACTATTTATTTGATTACAAAAATTCGCTACAACACACTCAATACTTATTTACCATTTAGGTCTTCATATTAAGAATGTAAGCAAAAACCATTTTAGCGTTCCTTTTTATTGATATGGAACAAAAAGAGCCAGTTTTGTTTACTTTTAAGTTTTGTTTACTTTTGTGTAAAATGCCTGACCTTTCTCTTTGCAAGACAGTAGTTGTCAGTGTCAGTGTCATAGTCTTTTGAATTTCGTTAACTGCATAATACCTAATATCAGAAAAATGGTTCATTTAACAGAAATGCATAAAATAACAATTCTACAAATGATTGATTATGGAGATAACACACGAACACAAGTGGAAGTTGCTCGCTTATTTCATGAAAAATTTCCAAATTTGCCGCATATATCCCAAGGGACAATTAGTAAAATAGAAAAGCAGTTTCGCGAGCTTGGACATGTGAGGCAGATAAAAAAAGCAGCTGCCAATTCAATAAATGATGATACTAAATTGGATATTATGCTTGAGTTTGAGGAAAACCCACATATTTCTAGTCGACAAGCCGCCGCAATGTTCGATATTAGCCATTCGTCGATTATTCGAACATTAAAAGAAAATAAAATGCATCCCTATAAAGTGATACCAACTCAGGAGCTCATGGAAGACGATTATGATAGGAGAACTTATTTTTGTGAACAAATGATGGCTATGTTAGATAACAATGTTATTCAATTATAACATGTTTTGTTTTCGGATGAGTGCACCTTTACACTTCACGGTCATGTAAATCGTCAAAATTGCTATTGGTCTAGGGAAAATCCTCACTGGATCAGCGAAGAACATACTCAATATCCTGAAAAGGTTAATGTTTGGGCAGGAATTGTTAGGGATCATATCATAGGCCCCTTTTTCATTGACGGCAATTTGAATGGCGATAATTATTTAGCACTGCTCCAAAATAATGTCTGCAACTTTGACAAATTTGTATCCGGATGCAGCAAACCCACAAGTTCCAGCGAATATGATATGGTTTCAGCAAGATGGAGCACCCCATTACCAAATTAATGTCCGCAGTACCTCAACGGAATATTTCCAAATCGGTGGATAGGGAGACGAGGATCGATAGAATGGCCAGCGCGATCCCCTGATCTGACGCCATTAGACTTTTTCTTATGGGGACATATTAAAAATGTTGTATACAAAACTAAACCCCTCGACTTAGCTGACTTAAGAAGACGAATAACGCTTGCGATTAGATCGGTCACGCCTGAGATGCTAAATAACGTTAGAAGAAATTTCTATTTAAGATTAGGAATTTGCCAAGACGTTCGCGGCGAGCATATTCAACAGTTCCTAAATTAACTTTTTACTTTTGTTTATACATTATGAAGAAATAAATAATTTTATTTTTTTAATCTTAATTTTTGCAATAAATTTGAAAACACTTAATATTGCCGAAATAGTTGAAGATAGGTATAGGACATTGAACATAAAATATGTTTAGAATCTCCTAAAGAATCCAAAAATTAAATAATATCCGGGGTGTTGCATTTGAAATAAGAAAGTTGGCATTGACCACTGTTACAGGACACACCCTGTATAAAAGGTTTTTATTGGAGAAAATGAGCAACTAAAAATACCAATCGACGGGTCCAAGCGTTTTTCCGAACACGCCCCCATTTATTTATTATCGAATTTATTCCATTTGGCTGATACACACTGTATATGTTTTGACTATTTTGATGTCTAATACCACGAGCCGGTTGTATATTTTGTAATTTTTTTTATTTCATACTTTTGAGTTTTATTTATACTAGTTAGTTCTAATATAAAAGTCAGGTTTAATAAATGGCCATTGGATCCATTGGGAACGCAATATAATTTCCTGAGGAAATGATGGACCTGTATACTGCACAATCTCCCAGAGCGCAAACAGTTCAAAGTGGCGCCATTCCGTCATTTTAAATATTTTTTTATTATGCTCGTCATGGACCACTCCGGAAATATCCTGTATATTCCTTGAAAATTTTGGAATCGCAGACCTTCTTATGAGAATAGCTGATCTCATGCCATTGAAACTGTAATTTTGAAATTCTGAAAAATTGTTTTTTCAAAATAATTTATTGAAAAAATTATTTATTGAAAAATTATACAGTTTGTCCCAGATTCGCTTCTCTATCCAGGGATCTCGGCTCCTATTATACCTACAGCAAAGGTAAAAATGGGGAAAGTTTTAGAGGAAACTTATTACATTCGATATCCGGCTTCGGATTTACGATCGATCAATTGTTTTTGGAAATATCGGGGAAAAACCGAAAATGGCGAATTTCGTTTTTGGCCAATATATCCAGAACGGTAAATTTGACAGCTGCCAAAATGTGACATTATTCGGACACATTCTTAAGACAAATAAGATGGCGTATACGACACGTCTTCATTGTTTTTTGTTAATCCGCAACCCGCCTCAACTTTCATTTTTCTTATGGCCGCCGTATTGGATTTTTCGATTTTTGGAAAGAGCCTAAAATTTCCAGTCTAGTGATATCTCACAAGTGCATTAAAGATTTTAGTATCATCGAAATATTACACTTTGTAAAGTTAGGTTTCAGTTTTTTCTAAGGAGGCCATGATTTATCTGTAATAAAATTGGATTTGACGTTAAGTTAAATAGTTGAAAGTATCAAAGCTGTGTTTTAATAAGTAGTAGGTACGCTTTTATCCTAATAAAATCATAAATCTGACACATAAATTGTCAAAACCTATAGAAAAGGGCCGGCATTCCGTATTAAAATGAATAAAAGGTTGACATGTTAGCTCTTTACTTTCAATCATACAGAAACGCCGACATTACCTCAGCAAGGTATTTGGAGATGTACCCCGAACGACGGCAGCCTCATAAAACCCAATTCAGGAAAATCGTAGTTAATTTAATTAACCATGGTGCCTTCGAACAACCTAGAAGCGGATACAATAATAACAATGAAAATCGAGACAGACAATAATAACATTTTATAATCTATCAACGAAAAATCTAGTGCATCGGTAAGAACTGTAGAACAGGAAACTAATTTGCCAAAATCAACAGTACAGAGAGTTTTAAAAAAGAATAAGTACCATCCCTACAAACCCATAATAGTACAAGGACTTAAGGAAACTGATTTTCCAAGACGACTACAGTTCTGTGAGTGGTATACTAGGAGATGTAATGAAAATCCTGATTTTATAAATCATGTCTTGTGGTCCGATCAGGGCAGGTTCACGAATTGTGGAGTCTTTAATAGGCACAACCGTCATCATTGGGCGCACCCTCACGAAGTGGCAGAGAGATGTCTACAGATCAGATTTTGAAGTATCATTTGGTGTGGGATCATTGGTAAGTTAATCTAACCAATCTTTTTTAAATAGGCACCAAATGATGGTCAAATAATAATCTTTTTTTTTTCGTTTAGTTCTTTAATGATACTAAAAGAGTATAATCTAATAAAAAAAAGTAAAACGTTCTACTCTAGTCAGTCAACTTACTTTTTTGATATTGTATTACATTTTTATTCAATCATTTTGTATTATAGTTTCGTACCTATAAAAATAGAATTGGGTTCTATAAATTTATTAACACCTTATCTATATTTTCTGCAGATTTAGATAATTCTCTAAAATTATTTTGATTGTCTGAATTGAATGATTTAATATTACCCGGGAAGCCTAGTTCTTGCGTTATGAAAAAAATACCATATTAATCAAATGTCGAATTATTTTTCCATTTTCGTTATGATTTATAGAAAGGCGTTCTGCTGTATTTCCGAATAATTTAAATTTTAAAGCGCAAGGGGTTTGGTCTTTTGATATTTTATGTTTTATTCAGGCACGGTGTACTTTTTTAAGATTATTATATCACCGAAATAAATTGATTTAGTATTTCCGAAATTAATATGCAATACCAACAAAATAATTTATTACGGCTATTACTTCCCGCTAACCAAATATGTTTTTCTTTTTCATAATAAAGCTGAATAGGTTTCAACTGTATACAAGCTTATTCATTACGGGATGTTTCGATAATTATTTTTGGAAAGAAAATATCTACTTTTTAATAAAGATAATTTTCCCTTTATAATTTATAGTTTCTAGTACCACCAGGCCGACCATGCCGCCCTTGACTGTTGGGCACCTGTTTATAAATTATTAATAATTTCAGGAAATCGACTTATTTTTGTTTGACTACAACCTAAACGGGCAGAACAATAAGCCTTACGAGCTATTTTAACGGAAGATGAATTAAGAAGAACTTGGTTTCAACAAGACGTATGTCCGGCTCACAATACCATTCAAGTCAGGAACTTCTTAAGAGAACAGTTTGACGAAAGAATGATTTCTTTAAATGGTCCAATATCTTGGTCTCCTAGATCCCTTGACCTGTCGCCCTTGGATTTCTACCTCTGGGGTCACACGAAGAATGAAATCTATGAATTTGATCCCCCCGTGACCATAGAAATCCTGAGACAACGAGTTCTGGATACATTTAGAAATATTAACCGAAATACACTTACCAGGGTTGTACGAAAAACAGTCACCAAATGTCAAAAATGTCTCGATGCAAATGGACGTCATTTTGCAGATTTGTAAATTAAAGTTACCCACTTACAAAGTAGTTAAAGCTCATTTAGATTTTTTAAGTCGTTATTTACGTTCATGTTGCATTGAAAATTCAATGCGTTCAAGACATTACTTACTTATTAATGTGATCTTGTGACAAATAAATCATGGCCTCCTTTAAAAACATTGAAACCTAATTTACGAAGTGTGATATTTTGATGACACTAAAATCTTTAATGCACTTGTGAGATATCACTAGACTGGAAATTTTAGGCTCTTTCCAAAAATGAAAAAATCCAATATGGCGGTCATAAGAAAAATGAATGTTGAGGCGGGTTGCGGGTTAACAAAAAACAATGAAGACGTGTCGTATACGCCATCTTGTTTGTCTTAAAAATGTGTCCGAATAATGTCACATTTTAACAGCTGTCAAATTTACCGTTCTGTTTTTCGCCAATATTTCCCAAACTTATTGATCGATCGTAAATCTGAAGCCAGATATCGAATGCAATAAGTTTCCTTTAAAACTTTCCCCATTTAACCTTTGCTGTAGGTATAATAGGAGCCGAGATCCCTATATAGAGAAGCGAATCTGGGACACACTGTATAATGAGTGTCTACATATACTACATACACTGCTGGAACTTCGAAGTGCACCAAGGAAATTTTGACTGGAAATTCAAAATGAAATATTTTCAATAGGGATGAGATTTGAAGTTACGCCTTTTTGCCTTTGTTCAACAAATTCCTAGAGTATTCAGCCCGATAAGGGCAGCTTCCAGGCAGGACTCCATAGCGTTAAAATGCGGGACACGAAAGAAAACCGGGCGGAGTCAATCGGTTTAGGAAGGTCGGCCAAGAAATCTCTTTAAACCTGTGGTGTCCCGTCATTCTTTAAATAATATGGCACTTCCTTTTCGACTATACGCACTTCAGATAATTAAAAAATGTAACTATGCTTTATGAACCATTATCTATATTTGTCTGTTTTCTTTCGTGTACCGCACCTCTATATCTCTTTTGTGTTGCAAAAACGGCGAACTTTCGAATTTTAAAATGATTTAATTTTGATTTTTCTTGATCGATTTACTTATTAATATGTTTTTTCTTGAGTTCTGTCATTAACGGTTCCCGGGCTACTGCCTACATTCACTGTTGTTGGACCACTCAGTATAGTGATACACGATTTACAAGTCCAGATTTTACAAGGGCATAATTTATGCAAACAAAAATCTTTTTTGGCTTTTTCGCAACTGAATAAAAATATTTAACTTTAAATTAATTGAAGCAGATATTTAATATAATTACATACCTCAACATGTAGACTAGTCTGTCTACGGAATGTTTCGATACATAATATAAATAATATAATTTAAGCAAGCATAAGAAATTATATCATTTACCTTAAGTTTTTATAGACACATAGTAGTTGTACAAATACTTTCAAAAATTATATCTCCAAAATTTTAAAATTTTGAAATCAATTCTTTTCTATTATTTAATGTTTTTCTCAGGTTCGGCGCACTGAATATGCCCGATAGGATGAAATTTCAAAAATTGATTGTACAACTACTATGTTTTATGCATAAAAGACATGTATCAAATTTCACACAGTTATTTATCTCTAATAGCATCAGAATTGGGATTTAAAAAAAGGTTTTTTTAAAACTCTATATCTCCAAAGTTAAGACTTTTAGGTTCATATTAAACTTTTTTCTTAGAAAGGTCCAATAATCACCCCCCTTTAACATCAGCACGCAATTAGGAAACGCCCCGTATAGTACTTCAGAATGACGCCCCCTGTACAAATTAATATAACAGACGAAGACAAACGGTCACTTTTGGCATACTCGAATAGCCCAAAGTCGAACTGCATAAGTTAAAATTTTGATAAATCTTGTTCACTGAAATCAGTGTTAGCTCCCCTACTATAACTACATTGATGTGTTAATTCTGGAAAAATATGAGTTCTGTAGTTTTTCAAATATTAATTGCAATATTAGATATTTTTTGACACCCGGTATAGAACAGAAAATTAATTATTTTGAAGCAGTTTATTGACAGCTACTTTATGAACAATTTTACAAAATACATGAAAAAAAAAATGGTTCGATTCCTTCTAAAACGTTGACTTCCTCTGAAAATGATGAGGTTTCGTCGTCACTACTTGAGGATCCCAGTGTGATAACTAAATCATCAATAATCGTTTCAATTTTGCCATCTACTTCCCAGTATTTATCTTCAATAGAACGAACATGTTTAACATAAGATTTCCAATTTTCAGCCGATATTGAGTTAATTGCTTCTAATGTCATTTTATTTAAATCTTTAATTGAAAATTCACCGTTGTTACGCTCTCGAATATATTTTTTTACTCCTGCCCATGCAAGTTCAATAGGGTTGAGGTCGCACATGTATGGAGGCAGCCTTAAAGGTGTATGACCGAGGTTACGTAAAAGACCGTCAATTTTATACTTTTTTCTCTAGGCTTGTTGGCTGATATTACTTCATATAATTGATATTTTCTCCATGTTGGATCACATACAAGATTGTTCGATTTAAGCCACGATATCATATGAGCTTGTGTAGAGTATTTAGTTGGCACTTTATATTCTACGTGAGAATGATAAGACGCATTATCCATTACCACGACTGATTTGGGAGGAATGTTGGGTAGAAGCTTCTCGAACAACCACTTTTCAGAATTATCTCTATTCATCTGTCCATGATAGTCTGCAGTTGTTAGTCCCGAGCGAAAAACTAAAGCAGTACCTGGAACAAATCCGGCTTCTGAACCAGCATGAACTATAATAAAGCGACTACTAGAGCGGATTCCCTGAACAACACTTATAACACTTTCACTTTGCCAGCATTTGTTCACTGTCATATCATTATCTACCCAGGTTTCGTCTAGATACACAATATTGCGCCCTTCTCGCCTATATTGCCTTACAGTTGATAGATATTTCACCCGTCAATGAAAAATATTTGGTTTCTCAATGAGCAATTTTCGTTTATTTTGGCACTTGCGCCAAACAAAACCATTTGATCGTAAAAGCCGATTTAAGGTTTTATACCCGTACGGAAAATCTATTTTGTTCTTTACAGCACGAAGTAGGCGTTTGCAAGTCGGAACCTTCTTCAAGTTTATATAAAAATCCTCTATTGTTCGTCGAATTACTTGAAAATCACCATCGTCAATTTTATCTTTGTATGATAATCGGGGTCTTTTTTACCAGGAGATTTTAAAAGTGAAGTAGAACATGAGCGATCATTATGTTCTCTTTGAATTTTTCTTACACTACTTTCCGAAACACCAGTGAAAAATGCAATGCGTTCTCTTCGTTTTGAATTGGAATAGTCAAACTATTAATTATTTTCAGCTTCTCTAGTACAGGCCTCTATAATGCTCGCAATAACTTCACGTGCACCGCTTCGAATTGTTTTTCCTCTTTTGCTCGCCATCGTTACTTCGAAATAATAATTCAAATTCAACGCAACGTATTTATATAGAAATGAAAACAAATACTCGAAATGTATAGGCGCCACTGGAAATAGCTAGAACCTCCTAGCGGCAAGTGCATGGAAACTCTAGGCACATCCCAATTACAAGTGGACCAGTGCGAAATTTACTAAATCCTCGATTAATTTTCCGTACCGCTTAGCTGATGCACTTTATAGGTGAAGCGGCAAACTATTACAACAAATAAAATAACATAAAATTTATTTGCGTACACAAATTTTACTTTTCCGCTTGCTTAAGACTATGAACCTTTATTTTAAGGACCGCCCGGTTTTCTTTCGTGTCCTCCACTTTATATAAGACACTATCAGTTTTTTAAAAGTTTGTTCGACCTGTGGAAGATTTATTTTTCTCTTTGTGCGCCGAAAATACTATAGAGCATGGTAGAAAAAAATGATTTCCAGCATTTTGAAATTTTTCCTTCCTTTCCACCATACAGGTAAGTATTCCACCATGAATATTGCATACAACTTTAACAATGTTGAATTTCTGTACCGCAAGGCAGGTTTTTTTCAAGACCTTTGTTACCCACTGTATTATTGAGACATATTCTTAGTTTATTTGAAATGACGGGTAAACAGTTTAAGTAAGTCTGTATTAACAAAAATAACATGTGAAACTGTATTTTATTGGGAAAAGGAGAATTCTATTAATGATATAAAAGGCGATTTTTCATTTTTTATTAAAAAATCTGTTTTAAATTATAGGCAATATCTGTTAAAGAACTAGACCAAACATCAAATGTAAAAAAAAACGTCTCGGTAAAAATAACCAAGTGGCATTAGAAGCAACATCAATTTTCTTAGTTTTTGGTGAACCCTGTATAAAATATTCATGTTGGAAAATTTAAGGGTACCAACCTTGTTCAAAATCTGAAAGATATACCTTTGATTGCCACACAGCAGATTATTTTAAAAAATTAATTTCTCGAAAAAACCACTTATGTCGGAAACGAAGAAAAAATTTCAAAATTGCTAGAAATTGTTTTTTCGTATCCAGCTTTAGATTTTTCTTACATGTTAAGCTGTAATTTTTTATAAGCCCTTTTATGATGTAAAGTTTTCTTGTTGAAGATACCTTATGTCTGTAGTACGTAAAAAATATAAAGGGCGTGCAAAAATTATTTTAAGATTAGTCAAAAACGTAACGATCGTAAGATTCATTTATGTTTATTTTAATATTCTGTAATAATAGCAATAATAAAACATAATTGAATCTAATTTACAAACCATTTGGTAAATCAATTTGAAAATTTAATGAAATTCTGAAAGTTTCAGCTCGAATCAGATTACTTTATAATCTAGAGTTTAAGTAAAAAAGGAATGATCTGACTGACCGAAAGTATGCTCAAATGTTAAACATCAAACTTAGCAATATTTCTTCAGGGTATTTAACAAATTAACTTTTTTTATTAAATTATAATAGTAGGTATTACTAATTAATTTTTAACCACGCACGGTAATGTTTCCTGTTATCGTTTCTCTGTTATTTAAGTCATACAACTGAATAATAATGATATTAATTACATATAAATAATAATTACTGTGTGAAGAATTTAATAATTTACGCAAACATGAATCGTAAGGTTGTAAACTGTGGTGAATATTTTAACTTGGTCAGTAAACCTCGAAATGTGGAAAATACGAAAAATAAAATTTAAAATTAAAAACTATAAATAATAATCGGTGGGGCTCATTAAGATTTTTGTCTTTTAATAAAGAAACGGAAGTAAAGCCTGAAGTTAAATAAAATAATTCTCTCTCCCCCTCTCTCTTTGTCTCTCTCTCTTTTTTTTCATAGCTAGTAAATACTTTGTTCCATCAGAAATGAAACAAATTAAAATGTTCTCAAAGATTCTTGGATTACAATGAAATAGCTCGAACCATGCTTTTTGCTATTTTTTGACTTGCCCTGTGTATTAGTTTTTTACTTTTTCTCTATATAAAAGACCCTTTTTTTGTAAGCATTTTGTTTTTTATCCATCGACGTACCTTTAAAATTGACCGAATCACAGCTTTTTTGCTGAAAATTTGCCAAGCTACATGATTGTTAATGGAAAAATTTAAACATGCTTTTTGACTCATCCTGTGGATTATTCGAGCTTTTGTATAGAAAATTCTTACTCTAGATGAAAGGCCCTTCTTCTAAGACACATTTGTTATTATGTTCATTAATTTGTCTTGAAAATGTCTGAATTATAGTTTTTTTTATTGTAAACTTGCATTTTGCCAAGGTACCTACTTGATTTTATGAAACTGATATTCCAGTAAAGTAAAAATGATATGAGTTTTATAAAACTTGTTTATTAACGCAAAATAACAATAACCTCTAGCAACTCTGTGAGCTTCTAATCTGCATGGCATACTCGAAATTAGGTTTATTATTATTTCAATTGGTATAAAAAGACTTAAAGGGTTTTTAAGCAGGGACGTGCGGTGAAATTTTAAGAAAGGGAAGAAACTTACCTATTTTGTTAATGTAATTCGATTCTTCGATCATTTTTTGCAAATTCGTCAGTGACGTCGTCATAAAAACGTCGATGCTCCGACATATTTTGGAGAAGTTTGTTTTCAATGGACAACAACGATGTATGCGAAAGTCTCTCCTGCCCCGTTGAATTTCTCACGAAATTTTTTATGCGTTTAAGTGTTGAAAAATTGCGTTCTACTGACGAACTTGTGGCAGGTATTGTCACTACTAATTCACACAATTTCGACACTTTGGTGTAGGCATCTTCCAGCTCCTTGTCTTTTAAAGATTGCATTAGTTCCTTAGCGTTATTTTTGGCGCTAATGTCATCAGTTTCGTAAATCACTTGTAGTTCAGACCGCAGTAACACTCGGTCGAAGAACCGGCCATAATGAAGAAGAAGAGATTTAAATGCATCTTCTGGAAAAGTTTTTCCTAAATAATGCATCAAAATTGCAGAACTCGAGGAATTCGAAATCATTTAAACCGTTAAATCTATAGTTTATTTATTGCTGAAATTGATCGATTATTTCATAAAAGAGGCGTCTGTATGATGTTTGAACATCTCCCACCTTGTCTGTTCGAAGACGCTTGGCTTGTGGCTCTACATTTAACGTCATCGTTTTCTCCCAAAATAGGTCAAAGTCATCTCGTTTTTGGCTTAACATGGACTTAAAATCATACACTTTTTTTAGGCAAAAAGCAATATCATTTGTTTTAGTTTGTAATATATTGAAAATATTGTCCGAAAATGGAAATATTTCTGAAAATATGTTCAACAAATAATTAAATAATTAAAATCTCGTTTCAAACAGTCCAAAAACCCCCTCGAACTATTTATTGCTTCTGAGCCCGACGTTTCATTATTTTCTATTATATTCTCAAATAGTTCAATCAGTGATTCACGATTTTCAGATGCTGTTAACACAAGTCTTCCATTATAGTTCCACCTAGTAGGAGCTACTTTGGGCAATCGTTTGTGGACAATCAAACAATAAATCCCAATTCGTGCTGTCCGAGAAAACAAACAACATCGATAAGTCTTCTTAATATTTGCCTATTTTTATCGACTAGTTCATTGTATTGGTGGTGACTAATTTGCAGCTGTTTATTAAGGGCATGTTCAATTCTGGTTTAGCCGAAGACTTTTTCTTTTATGACGGCCTGCAAATGCGCTTTGGACATAATGTGTCTTTTTACAGCTTTATGGAAATTGTTTACATCGGAAAAACCAGTTTTATCCCAGAGACCTTTTTCATTTTCAAACATGGCCAACAAAATAATTTACTTATATTTTCACACCCTGTTAGCTATTTAAATTGTTCGTATTGTTTTTCCGGATAAAAAGGTCTAATACAGTTTTTCATTTTTGTGGTTAAATTTTTCATAGGCGGTTTTGCCCTTCCTTTCGAAATTATTTGAAGCTTATCAGCGAAGTTTAACATTGAAAATCCTTTTATTATTAAGACACACACCACACATTCACACACACTCTAAATTCTCTAACATTTTCAACGTTATTACCGACAGCCGAAGTTGACGGTATTTGCATATCCACGTCCATATTATTGTCTTCCATATCCCACCATGCACGACGCGACACGTACGTATCACACAACACATGGATAGCCGTTCAAACAAAGAACCTACTCCAACGATAGCTTCCGCCCCCACTTAAAGCACGCGACTGAAATGCAAAAATTGCAAACAGCCGGTAGAAAGTTCAAGACCTCTGGCTCGGTTCACAGGAAATCAAGCATACAGCACTTGGCCGCAGAGAAGCTAGCGGCCCGCATAGGTTCTATTCCATTTTCTATTGTCGCTCGGTCGGAGTCAAGGCCGCATTTATTATGGGCTTGGTAATTAAGATAATATTTTAGCATTTTTAATATAAACTAAATTAATGGTTCCCTATTTCAAACGTTACGTTTTAGAAGATGTTTTGTAATTTTTTTTGGGAAGCTCTGCTTCCCTTGCTTCCAAGGACTGCACGCCCTTGGTTTTAAGTTCAGTTTTTGTCACTGATTACGAATTTGCAAGTCTTTTTTGCGGATTTTACGGAATCGATAAAATACACCTGTAAAAGTTCAAGAAGATCTTCGCCAAGTTTGAGATGCTATGGTTAGTGCGCAAACGGTTTGTGTACACCTAGCACAAGTTAATTTAAGGGCTAGGAGACCTGCAAGAGTCGAAAATTATTGTTACACCTGAATATCGTTCTGCATATTCTAACGTAGGATCATGCCCAGTCGTATGCCCTAGCAATAATGCGAAACTGCGGGTATCGCCACATTATAGGGCCTGCGAGAAACCCCGATATGAATGCTGCAAAATCATGTTAAGTTTTGGAAAAGCATACGTTAAAACAAATTTAATAAGTAGTTGTTACATTGACACACACCGCTACCAGGGGCGTGCAGTCCATGGAAGCAATGGAAGCAACGCTTCCCCAAAAAAAAATTACAAAACATCTTCTAAAATGTAATTCTTGAAATAGAAAACCATTAATTTAGTTTATACTAAAAATGCTAAAATATTATCTTAATTATCAAGCCAATAATAAATGCGACCTTGACTCCGACCGAGCGAGAATAGAAAATGGAATAGAACCTATGCGAGCCGCTAGCTTCTCTGCAGCCAAGTCCTGTATACTTGATTTCCTGTGAATCGAGCCAGAGGTCTTGAACTTTCTACCGGTTGTTTGCAATTTTTGCATTTCAGTCGCGTGCTTTAAGTGGGGGCGGAAGCTATCGTTGGAGTAGGTTCTTTGTTTGAACGGCTATCCATGTGTTGTGTGATACGTACGTCGCGTCATCCATGGTGCGATATGGAAGACAATAATATGGACGTGGATATGCAAATACCGTCAACTTCGGCTGTCGGTAATAACGTTGATAATATTGAAGAATTTAGTAAGAAGAGTGTGTATGAATGTGTGGTGTGTGTCTTAATAATAAAGGGATTTTCAACGTTTAACTTCGCTGATAAGCGTCAAATAATTTCCAAACGAAGGGCAAAACCGCCTATGAAAAATTTAACCATAAAAATGAAAAACTGTATTAGAAATTTTTATCCGGAAAAACAATACAATAAATGGCTAACAGGGTGTGAAAATATAAGTAAATTATTTTGTTGGCCATGTTTACTTTTTGAAAATGAAAAAGGTCTCTGGAATAAAACTGATTTTTCCGATTTAAACAATTTCCATAAAGCTGTAAAAAGACACATTATGTCCAAAGCGCATTTGCAGGCCGTCCTAAAAGAAAAAGTCTTCAGCAAAACCAGAATTGAACACGCCCTTAATAAACAGCTGCAAATTAGTCACCACCAACACAATGAACTAGTCGATAAAAATAGGTAAATATTAAGAAGACTTATCGATGTTGTTTGTTTTCTCGGACAGCACGTATTGGAATTTATTGTTTGATTGTCCACAAACGATTGCCCAAACTAGCTCCTACTAGGTGGACCTATAATGGAACACTTGTGTTAACAGTATCTGAAAATCGTGAATCACTGATTGAGGAAAATAATGAAACGTCGGACTTTTGGACTGTTTGAAACGAGATTTTAATTTTAATTATTTGTTGAACATATTTTCAGAAATATTTCCATTCTCGGACAATGTTTTTAATATATTAAAAACTAAAACAAACGATATTCCTTATTGCCTAAAAAAAATTGGGTGATTTTAAGTCCATGTTAAGCTACAAGCCAAGCGTCCTCGAACAGACAAGGTGGGAGATGTTCAAACATCATACAGACGCCTCTTTTATGAAATAATCTATCAAATTCAGCAACAAATATAAAGGAAAAACTTTTCCAGAAGATGCGTTTAAATCTCTTCTTCTTCATTATGGCCAGCTCTTCGACCGAGTGTTACTGCGATCTGAACTAAAGGTGATTTACGAAACTGATGACAATAGCGCAAAAAATAACGCTAAGGAAATAATGCAATTTTTAAAAGACAAGGAGCTGGAAGATGCCTACACCGAAGTGTCGAAATTGTGTGAATTAGTATTGACAATACCTGTCACAAGTTCATCAGTAGAACGTAATTTTTCAACACTTAAACGCATCAGAAATTTCGTGAGAAATTCAACGGGGCAGGAGAAACTTTCGCATGCATCGCTGTTGTCCATTGAAAATAAACTTCTCCAAAATATGTCGGAGCATCGACGTTTTTATGATGACGTCATTGACGATTCTGCAAAAAATGATCGAAGAATCGAATTACATTACAAATAAGTAAGTTTCTAAAAATTGCTTCCCTTTCTTAAAATTTCACCGCACGCCACTGTCAATAGTGGTTTGATCTTTGGCATTACTGATAACCCGATAGAACGGTTTTTGATTGGTGTTGAAAAGCCAGTTCTGGCGTTTTCTCTTTGGGCACTTGTATCTCTGCAGACGCTTCGCTTTAGCTGTTAATTTTTGCTTTAGTATATTTTGATCCTCAACTAGTTTTTGTTGATGCTTGAGAGCGGTGGATTTTGTTTTAAATCTGCTGGAGGGGTGTTCATTCTTCTCGTTCAGTCTTCCTAGTTCCTGTCTCAAATGGTCAATTGTTTTCTCAAGTCTTTTCTGCCATATAGGTGTTCGTTTGTCTGTTTTCTTCTGAGAATGCACCTGTTGTTATGGCATTTACCGCAACGGCAGAGCAGTAGATGAGTGTGTGGAGCTTCTCAGTGGTGTCATACTTCAAACTAAACTCTGCTAGTTAGTCTCCCGACTAGTTCTAAGTTTTGGGAGGTTAAGTCTTTGAGTTGGATCTAGGTCGTTAAACTCAGCAACAGCTCTTTGGAGTTTGTTGTATACAGATATTTTTCCATTGTCTTGGCTGTTGTTGGCTCTGTTAATGATGTCGTGTCCTGTAGATTCGTCTTCGTCTATGTTTTCTTCATTTCGTACTTCCTCCTTATTATTATGATGATCTTGATAAAATATCTAAAGGCTTGAATTTAATGATTTATAATTATCTTATACAAGTGATTAAACCTTCACTGTTAAAATAAATCTGAATTTTTGCTTTTGTTGTTTTTTTCAGTTATCATATCGGAAATCATACTAACCATTTTGAGATCTTGAATATCAGATATTATTAGTTTATTTTACATTATGACATTAATACGCACGACAACTACTATAATGACAAATGTAAACAGATCAGCGAATCTAGCAACCTGTCGCTAAATTATGTCTTAAAGTTTGTTTTCAAAACTAACATTTCTGATATTAACTTAGCTGAAGGCAGTTTAAAACTTATTTGGCTAAACAAAACATTTGCGTTGTTCAGGTCCAATTAACACAGTTTTACTTCCCTGGTAAGAATCAATTTGATGCTGAAAAACCTGTTTTCTCATTTTCGTCGGCCTGTCTGTCTGTATTCGGTATAGGTAAAAAACTACTTACCCGATTAACTTCAAATGTTGGTCAAAAATTACGGGTCATCTGGGGATGAAACCGTAACATTTAAATCATAAAATGTTTAAACCATTTGTATAAATATAAATCGGTAAATTCCTCTTTATGAATTATTACTTTCATCGGGGAGAGTGAAGAGTTATCCAAGTTAGTTTAGTACATAGTGTCAGTATATATGTGTTACATATACTGTCTCTTCATTTTTATTGAGCGCCATTTTGTTCCATCATATTGGATTCCTACCAATATGTTTACCATTTCCTTTCTACCTATGCCACACTTGACTTTTGAGCATAATTTAAAATAAATATATATCCCATATTTACATTCAATTTTTCTGCAAAATTTAAAATCATTTGAACAAGATTTTTACGTTGATTATTTATTTGACCGTCATTTTGTTTCGCCCTCATAATTTAAAATAAATATATATCCCATATTTAATTCAATTTTTTGTGAACAAGATTTTTTACGTTGATTTTCTAAAAAAATTATTTGACCGTCATTTTGTTTTGCCCTCTTTAATTGTTGCCCTAAGGATTCAACAATAAAGTTGCGAAACATCGACAATTTAAAAAAAAGTCTGTTTTTTACTGGACGTTACCTTCAAATAATACACCACTCTAACATGAAAATAAGACGATCGTTAGCAAAAACCATTTAGAAACCTAATATCTGGGAAATATCTGTGGACCAACGTAGTAGGTACAGACTGATAATATGGGTTTCGTCCAGGATATACAATTTATATATATACAGTGTGTCCAAGATAAGGATGCACAGCATGGGGATCTCGGAAACAGTTAGAGATATAGTGTCGGTTAAATTAGACAAAAGTTGCGTATTTTGATGCCCAACAAAATCCCGTTTTACAAATTTGAAAACTCTAGGCTGTTCCGGAAATATCCGAGAAAAACCGAAATATTGCGATTTCGTTTTAACTTTTTTTAAGCTATTTGAAAAGAAATGAAAAAACGGAAAACACTTTTTAAGTTGTACAACGTAACGTTAACAAATTTTCATTACAACGTTTCGTTTCGATGGAACCACCATCAACTTTGATTTTTCTTATGGGACCGAGAAAAAGTACACCCAGTATTAGATTGCGCTTTTCATTGCGAATTCAACGATGTACTACACAATATGGTTACTTATGTTTTTATCCAGAAAATGGCTTTTTAATACATTTCTAGCATTTTATTATAGTGAGGCCATGTATTGTTATTGTTGTCGTTTTTTAATTTATTTTGTTCTACAATGCATGGAGGTAATTTTACAAACGAAGAAAAATGTGATATGCTATCTTTCTACATTTTGTACCAAAGAAATTGTGTAAGAGCCGAGCGCATGTATTCTAACAAATACTCAGAGCGGAGACAACCTGACAAGTGTATTTTTCGGCGTTTGCTATTTAATCGAAAAGAATATGGATCATTTAAAAAGCCTATATTATCCCGACAAAAACCTTCCAATGAAGAAAACCAATACAACGTTCTACAATCTGTTATTGAAAATCCACAAACTTCCACCAGAGAAATTGAAGACCAGACGGGGGTAGCTAAATCTACAGCTCAATTTATTTTAAGGAAAAAACAATTTAAGCCTTACAAATTCCGAATATGTCAAGGATTAAAACTGGGTGACGATGAACGACGTAGACATTTTTGTGAGTGGTATACCAGGATGTGTGAAGACAGTCTCAATTTTCCTTATAAAGTGATTTGGTCCGATGAAAGCATGGTAACCAATAACAGTATTTTTAACAGGCGCAATACCCACATTGGTCACAACGTAATCCACGTGTAAATAGACCATCCAGACATCAAGATCGCTTAGGATTTAATATTTGGTGTGGAATTTTTGGTAGCAAGATTATAGGCCCTATTTTCTTTCACAATTCATTAACTTCCGAGCGGTACCTTGAGATCTTGAGGCACGATTTAGAAGATGCATCAGATAATTTACCCTTAGGCGCTGTACACGGCTGTTGGTTTCAACAAGATGGTGCTTCAGCCCATAACTCCATAGAAGTTCGCCAATATTTAGCTGAACGGTTTGAAGGAAGATACATTGGGACTTACAGTGGAAACCCTCCAAGGTCCCCGGACCTAAGTCCCTTGGACTTTTTATTGTGGGGTTACATAAAAAATGAGGTATTTAAGGAATGTTTTGACGAGGAACAATTATATCAATCAGTACGAGCAGCATTTAATACAATTACTCCTGAAATGTTAACTCATATATACTGGAGTCTACCGTGAGACAGGCGTATTTCTGTTTAGAAAATGGAGGTAATTTGTTTGATCATTTGTTATAGTAAGTAAATAAATAAATACATTCATTCGAACTTGTTAACCGTTTTTTCTTCCTTTTATCGTGAGGATTTTATGCCCTACTATAATAAAATGTTAGAAATGTATTAAAAAGCCATTTTTCTGGATAAAAACATAAGTAATCATATCGTGCTGTACATCGTTGAATTCGCAGTCTAATATTGGGTGTACTTTTTTTCCATCCCATAAGAAAAATCAAAGTTGATGGTGGTTCCATTGAAACGAAACATTGTAATAAAAATTTGCTAACGTCACCTTGTACAGTTTAAAACGTGAAAATGAAAAAGTGTTTTCCGTTTTTTCATATCTTTTCAAATAGCTTAAAAAAAAATTAAAACGAAATAGCAATATTTCGGTTTTTCTTGAATATTTCCGGAACGGCTTAGAATTTTCAAATTTGTAAAACGAAATTTTGTTGGGCATCAAAATACGCAACTTTTGTCTAATTTAACCGATACTATATCTTTTACCGTTTCCGAGCTGCCCATGCTGTGCATCCTTATCTTGAGCACACTATATATATATATATATATATATATATATATATATATATATATATATATACATATCCTGAGAGATGCAACAATAGAGTAGAGAAACGTCGACAATTTAAAAAAAAGACATATGGTTTTTGTTACTGGTTCCTTACCCTAAATAATACACCACTCTAACATAAAAACAAGAGGGTCGTTAACGAAAACCATTTAGAAACTTAATATTTGTGAAATATTTGCGGTCCAACGTAGTAAGTAAAGACCGACAATATGTGTTTCATGCAGAATATAAAATCTATATGTGTCCTGAGGATGCAACAATAAAGTTTCGAAACGTCGACAGTTTAAAAAAGTCTTTTGGTTTTTACTGGATCCTAACCCCAAATAATTCACCACTCTTAACATAATAACAAAAGGATATTTAACAAAAACCATTTAGAAACTTAATATCTGGGAAATATCTGTGGCCAAACGGAATATGTAAAGATTGATAATATGGTTTTCATGAGGGATATAGAATCTACATATGTGTCCTGAAGATGCAACAGTAAAGTTGCGAAACGTCGACTATTTAAAAATTGTCTTTTGTTTTTTTTTACTGAATCCTAACCTCAAATAAAACACCACTCTAACATAACAACAAAAGGATTGTAAACGAAAAACATTTAGAAACTTAATATCTGGGTAATATATGCGGACAACAATCTATATGTGTCATGAGGTTGCAGCAATTAACATGCGAAAGGTCGACAATTCAAAAAAATATTTGTTTTGTTTTTTTTTACTGGGTCCTAACCCCAAATAATACTACTCTAACAAACATCTTTAAACATTGTTCCGCCATATTGGATTTTTACCAAAATATTATCTGGCGATCCCCATATGACCATTAATTTTTGATCACAACTGACACACAGACCGATAAACGGACTGACGGAATTGATAAAACATGTTTTTTGGCATCTAAGGACGCTAAAACGTGAAGTTATGTAAATCCTGAGAGAGTGATTTTCTTCACGATTACAAAAATTTTATTTGGCCGCCATTTTGTTGCTCCATCTTGAATTAATAGGGGACTCCAAACGGATGTTATATATTTAGATATTTCGAAGGCCTTCGATCGAATTGACCGTGAGATTTTATTGGTTAAACTAAAGAAAACTGGTTTGAGAACCATTAGAAAAACTTCTACAGTCTTACCTGTCAAACCGCCGTCAATATGTATCTCTGAGTGGCCATACTTCTAGTAAATATAATCTAGTGTTCCCCAAGGTTCGGTCCTGGGTCCACTACTCTTTATAATTTTGATAAACGATATTGGTGTCGATCATAATAATGAATTTTTATTATATGCTGACGATAGGAAAATTGTTAATAAAATTAGCGGTGTTAATTAAATTAATACACGCTTGGTGTTTAGCTAATATTTTAACCCTGAATATTGATAAGAGTAAAGATGTTGCATTCACCAATAAGCTTTCAGTGCTATATTATAGTGTAAATAAAAAAATCGGTAAATTTCCCTTGTTATGAATATTTCGTTTTATTAGGTATAGTGAGGTGTGATCCAATTTAGTTTAGTACATAGACATTTAGTAACACATATATACTATCTTTTCAAACATTTTTATTGGGCGCCATTTTGTTACATCTTATTGGATTCCTACCAATATTTTACCAGTTTCTACCTATGCCACACTTGATTTTTGGGCATAATTTAACAAATTGAATAAGTTTATTTCACATGACACACACCGCCATTTTGTTACGTCATATTGAATTCGTACCAGTTTATCCCCTATATCACATTCAATTAAATAAGATTGTTTTTCGTTGGTTTTTTAACAAAATTATTTGGCCGCCATTTTGAATTTAAACTACTTTACTCTATATCATATTTGAATCACTTATTTCAGAAACGCCATAATTCCATTTTACGAAAATGTTGGGAAATAAAAAAAAACTGTGTTGTATAAATTATTTTAGAAAAACTATGTGTTTTTTGGCATAAAACAATAAAGAGGAAGGTGTTTAATAAGTTGGTGTGTAGATATATTAAATTATTACTTCTTACATATTTTTTTGTAAATTTTTTCTCTAATGGATTTTTGGGATTACTGAAATATACATCTTTTTTGGGGATTTAAAAATTGAAAATCATAGTTTATAACATTATTTATTCAAAAACTAGCATACAGTAAACACATTTTATTGATAATAATCATTCAGCTGGCAGTACTGCATCATCTAAATCACGTTCGGTTGTAGGCAAATTAAAAATTTCAGTATAAAAGTCCTGGATTTTTTCATCATCTGGTAGGTACTTTTCAAGTTTTCTCAAATCTTGCATTTTCTTAATATTGATAGGAATATGACCTTCTGGGTATGCTTTTCTTGTAGGGAGCCTAATAACATCTTTGTTGCTATTTCTCAGCTGGAAAGAATGTTCCTGCAAGCCATCTATGTACTCTTTCGTAATAACAAGCCCATCATGTTCATTGGAATGAATGAAATGTCAAAAATTAGATATTTTAAAGGTAATCTTCTGATCTCTTTGAACATTTCTGCCCAAAGATTCATTGGAGAGCATTGTTTTTTTAAAATAGGTGGGCCACCAGGTTTTAAAATTCACTATGTCATCAGAGTTCGGCAAAACTACAGTAAATCGATTCAGACTTTTATTAGATGTTATGATAAGCTCTACATACTCTTTCAAAGTGTAAATCCTATCTGATTTTTTAATTTTTCTTTTGAGAATGGCAAAATCCCGATCCCACGGTTAAAATGAATGACCTCTTGTGGGATAATATTGTTCAATCTTTTGGAATCTGCCTGTTGAAACTAATGCAGAAAAAAGTCTAACTATGGTATGATTTTTATTCTGAGCAGCACATGCATCTGAAAAGAAGTGAAAATGTGCAATCTTTTGAAATTCTGGATTGTTGTCAAGATAGTGTAATAGAAAAGATACAACTTCATTGGGCCCTTTAGTTCCTGTTCCTTCATGATATACATAGAATGTTACCTTATCATCTTTCAGGTTATGAATACACAGAACGTTAACAGTTAATTGCCTCAAGTAGAATGATTCCTGAACCGGAATCACGGGAAGCTGCAGATTTTGCATATAATCAATGCAAATACCACCAACTGTATCATCTACTTTGCAAAGTTCTGAAATAGATTTCAATTTTGTATAAAATTTGTTTGCCCGTTTTTTGTGAACAGTTTTCTCTGCCAGTGCTACTCTTTTGGCTGTTTCATTCAAGACTCGGCTATTTATTTTAGTATCTAGCTCTTCACAAGTCGAGCATGTGTCAACTTGAGGGCGGCCGAAATTTAATGAAAATTGTTCTTTAAAAATCTTTTTGTAATACGAATATTTTACATCCATTCGTGGATGTAGCTGTTTAAACATATTATGCATTATGAAAATGTTTAATTTTTCATTAAGATACCTGTACTCTCTACTGGTATAATGGGCAATTTTGACCGGAAATGAAGCAATATGTTGTATGACAGAATTTATAACAATGCCTGGCTTTGCGTTCCCTGATCGATTCTTACCTCGTTTGTCTGTAGGAACTCTTCCTTGTCGACTTAGGGTGGTTAATCGGCGCAACCGATCATTTGTAATACCAAAAATGGCAATGAATGCTTTCCTACAGATTTCTTTTGTTCCATTTGGTGCCTGAATTTTGTACTTAAAAGAAGCTAGTCTATCTGGTTGGCAGGAAGTATCAGCCGGTTTTAAGCGCCTTCTGCGTGCAACCTGATGAACCGAAATGAGAGATTGTAGCCAACAGTCTTGTTCATTCTTGGTATTAAGGCTTCTAAAGTTTTGAAATGTTTGAATGCGTATCTCTTCACAAACTCGAACAAAGCATTTTTGGCGACATCTACAAATAATAATACCTTTGAAATTATAAAAACGAAACACATACATATGGCACATACCAAACTAAAATCGTTTGAAATTTATTGGTGGCCGTACTATGACCTGTAATGATTTTAGTTTGATAAGGCCCATATCTACATCTGATTTAGTTATTTACGAATATCTTTATTCATTTACTTACTTGCAGTCAGGTCCTTGACTAATTGCAGGCGCCATTGCGCCACTCCAGCGTTTATAGGCAGTCCCTTCAACTCTAGACTTTTTAATAACTTCTCTTTTATATTCACTCGTATGACGTACCCCGCGCTTTCTTTTTCATGTATCAGATTCATCTTGAATCTCCATAATTTAAACAAAATTTACTAGTTTTATTGTAACTATAAACATCATCTAATGTTGACAAATAATAATGTACATAACGGTACATAACCTCAGAAATTGCTGTCATGTCATAAATCACGGTTTTGGAGATATATTTCAAAAACACCAATATTCCTGGAGTGTTGGTGTTTCTGCAATACATGGAATTTTCAACTGGTGCCTAATTTACTTAAATATAGGGAGTTATGGGGTTTCTGTTTACTATTAGGTGCGTATACCTTTATAATACAAAAAAATACAGAAAACTAATTTTTCGTAAATTAGTGATTTTTGGGGTTTCTGAAATACGTGATTCATTTAATGTTTGCATACATTTTGAAATTATTCTAATGAGTAGTCTTTTCAGACCCATTTTTTAAAAATTTCATTAGGCCGCCATTTTGTTTTGCTTTCTTATATTCATACCAATGTGTTACCAGTTCATTCCTATGTAACACTTGTTTTTTTGTGCTAAATTTGAGGAAATTGGGTAATTAGTTTTTTTAGTAATCATTTTTTTAACGTTTCTCTAGGCTGCCATCTTGTTCCGGCATATTAGATTTTACCAAAATATTACCAGATCATCCCCATATGGTCCTTAACTTTTGAGTAAAAATTGAAGTCACTCTGATAAGTAGTTTCTAAGCTATGCCGCGAACTGACAAACAGACAGACTGACCGACGGAATTGATACAAATATTGTTTGGCATCTAAGGGACGCTTAAGCCTGAAAATGTGTAAAACCTGAGAAAGTGATTTTTTCGCGATTATAAATATTTTATTTGGCCGCCTTTTTGTTTCCCAACTTAATTAGTACCACAGTTTTACTACCTCATCTTTATAGGACAATTAGTTATGGCACAGAATTTGAAATCCATTCATTTAGTAGTTTTTTGAGGCTGAATTTTTAAATATTTTATTAATTTTGGATTCATACCAAAATTTTACCAGTTCATTCCTGCATATTACTTGATTTTTGCAAAATATGCGATAAATTGAATTGTTTTTTAACATTTAACTAGGCCGCCATTTTGTTTTGTCACGTTGGATTTTTACCAATATGTTACCAGGTCATCCCCATATCCCAGCTAGCATTAAAGTAGCTACAACGGTTTCCACTACTACTCTTTAAGAGTTTTTACGTATTTATTACTAATAATCCTACTATACCCGGTGGTCCTTTTAAAGTGTTAAAAAGCGATATTGAGAAAACGGCTGCAATGGGTCGTTGGGGGACATTTTTTGACGGAGTAAGTAATGTTTTAACCCTTTCAACTGTTTAGGGGTGGGGGGTAGCTTTTAAATGTTAAATAGAAAGGTGCAGTTTTTTTTCCAGATTCGTAATCTCCAGAAAAAACTACGTTATAGCCAATGAATAATTTAATGTCAATGTCAATGTCACTACGCTAAATAGAACAAAATTAAAAAGAAAATCAACAAAAGAAAAGATTGATATTAGGTACATGATTTTATTTTATCGGATGTTCAAAATGACGGCCATTTTGTTCTAAACGTTTATCAACTCTCTTTCGAAAAGAATTCCGCACTCTGAATAACACATCTAGGGTGATTTCACGAACTGCACGCGTAATCTTTTTTCTCATGTCTTCGGATGTAGTTGGAGCCACCATGACTTTTTCTTTGACAAAACCCCACAATAAAAAATCAAGGAGGGTTAAGTCTGGCGATCTTGCAGGCAAATTTACTGGTCCCCACGTCCAATCCATCTGTTAGGGTAAGTGTCATTCAATATAGCAAGTGCTTCTCGAAAGTAATGTGGTGGTGCGCCGTCTTGCTGGAACCAAATTGCTTTAAGTTGTTACTCTGGAATATTTGGCATGAATCTTTGCAAGTCATTTCGAAGGAAATCGCAGTATCGTTGTCCATTAAGATTACCATCGAAAAAATGAGGTCCAATAACAACATCGCCAAATATCCCACACCAAGTATTTATCGAAGAAGGGTGTTGATTAGCGACTGATTTTCTTCAGCCCAATAAAGCATATTGTGACGATTGACTTGACCATGGTTAGTGAATGTTGCTTCGTCAGAAAATATTATGTTTTCCAGTGAGTTGTTTTCATTGATCTATAGTCGAAACCACCGACAAAATTGCACCCGTCTCTCGAAGTCCTGTACATACAATTGTGCAAAATCTTGAGAACGGATATTTTACACATCCCGGTGTCTTTGGATAGTTCTCTGTTGATTTTTGGAACCAATATAAGGGTTGAGACATTAAATTATTCAGATTATAACGTACTGTTCCCTGAAAAAAAAACTCCATTTAACCTCCATCAAAAAACCGCCATGTCGTCGTATTATATATGTATTTGTTTCGTAATAAATTTTCCACTACCAAATGTTTGGTTTTTCCCAAAACTCCTACCGCCATTCCTGCTGCGTTTTTTTGGATGAGAGTTGGCCGGTCTGGCGACTCCTAGTCTCTAATCGTTTGAACGCCATGTGAGATTTTGATGGTAAGTGGGGAAATCTTAACGCCCAAAGTTCAGAAACATTGCGATAGTTTTTTCTACATTCTCCGAGAATTAATAACATGTCAACTTGGCAGTCGAATTCATTAATTTTAAGGATAGGTAGTTAAAATCTCAACTAGGATTATTTAATACGAACAGAACTATAAAAAAAAACAATAAACGAACACAATGAACACTTATTTTAACAAGACGCTTTAACTAAAGACTTTAAACTCGAAGATAATTTAAGAAAATTACTGGCAATATCATAATATGTCAAGTCGTTCGTTGTCATGATAACTGCAATAGTGGCGGCTGATGAATCATCGCTGCAGTGCCGCAGAGATCCCAAAAAAAATCAGGAAAAAAATAATTTACTACATAATCTAACCAAAATACCGTATTTTTTTACCCAGTTGACATGGTAATTCTCGGAGGATGTAGAAAAAACAACGACAATGCTTCTGAACAAAATGGTTGTCATTTCGAACACCTATTATAATAAAATCGTGTACCTAATATCAGTTTTTTCTTCTGTTGAATTTCTTTTTAATTTTTGACATTAAATTATTCATTAATTATAACGTAGTTTTTTCTGGAGATTACGAATCTGGAAAGAAAACTGCACCTTTCCATTTAACATTTAAAAGTTACCCCCACCCCTAAAAAGTGGTGACTGCTCCAACTACAGCCGAAGACATGAGAGAAAAGATTACGCGTGCAGTTCGTGAAAACACCCCAGATATGTTATCCAGAGTGCGGAATTCTTTTCGAAAAAGCGTTGATAAATGTTTAGAACAAAATGGCCGTAATTTTGAACATCTGATGAAATAAAATCATGTACCTAATATTAGTTTTTTCTTCTGTTGATTTTTGTTTGAATTTTGTTTTATTTAGCGTAGTGACACTGACATAGACATTAAATTATTCATTGATTATAACGTAGGTTTTTCTGGAGATTGCGAACCTGAAAAAAAACTGCACCTTTCCATTTAACATTTAAAAGTTACCCCCACCCCTAAACAGTGAAAAGGGTTAAAACATTACTTACTCCATCGAAAAATGTCCCCCAACGACCCATTGCATCCCTAGAAATTTCATTTATTTTCATCATTATCAGCTGTTTTCTCAATATCGTTTTTAAGTATTATATATGTATTTGTTACTGCGAATAATACTTTATAGTAATTTTCCATGAAAAGTAATAATATAATAACTACTGCCAAGCAACTACCAAAGGAATTGACTCCAAGGTCGTCATTTCTTTTCCGTTACATAATAGTAATTATTCAAAGTTACTGTTTCTAATCTGTTTACTAAATTACAACTTTTAGGTATCAGTGCCTTCTTGAACTTTGCAGAGACTACTCCTTTACGTTCAAATGTACTCCTATAACGTATTACTATAAAATAAAACGAGTCGTTGCAGAATAGAAAAATTTACCGTCTACTGCTACTTTAAACTGGTTATTATCAGTCGTTAATCTTCTGTTGCAACTTAGAAGTAAGAATTACAGTAATTATTTACTACAAGTAAACTATTACCTCTTGTACTTGAGGTTCCAGAGATAGAGGGCGCTGCTACGAGATTCGATCGGTGATTTTATAAGGACAGTGGTAACAATAGAGCAACCAATTTTTGAATGGTTCGGCCATATTGCTGCTAAAACCGTTTTCTTTACTTGTTTGTTATTTTAGTGTCCCATTTTTAGTTTTTGTGAATATTAAAATGAATATTCATTCAAACAAGAAGTTCTCAGCCATTGGCCCTATGGAGAAACGTATTTAAGCCTGGTTCACCTGTTGTTTGTTTGTAATTATAAAGTGTTTGAGATGAATGTGTAAATGTCTTAAGTTTAAGTTTACTCCGAGAAAAGTTATTAAATATTGCACAATATTATATTTTGGTTTTATTTTGCTGTAAAAGACAGTGGCGTAACCCTGACACTTATAAGATAATATTGATTATAGGATAAAACCAATTTTAACCATATTTTCGTACGGCTATGATTTAATTATAAACTCCCGATATTGTCTAAGTTTTTATGTTTTGGATTTATGCGATTTGATTAATATCTATGACAGCTGTCAAAAAATATATATATTTTTTAATAAATTATGACACTTAAAGTTACATAGATCGATGAAACTCGTATATAAAAATTTTAGGGAGTTCAATGTTATCATTTGTCCTGTATAACATAATATATGTTTTACTCGACCTGTTAACAGGAAATCTGCCAAAGTGCTTCCTCCTTTTTGGTCTACCCTCTATACCAGCCCAAGTAGCACATATAATCATATATGGGCTAAAATGCTGTGATATTTGCTAATATCCCTGGCTAATTAGCTAAAATTGCTAGCCAAAATAACAGTTTTATTACAGTATAAAGAGGAAATATGGCTAAAGTGGGGAATAGTAATTTGGTCATAATGGGGTAAAAATGGCCAATTGGCAATTATACGACCCACTCTTTTGATTTTATGGTTGGGTTTATTAGCTACTTTTTGACTTTAAAATCGAGCTTTTTTAGCTGAATTCTGATTTGTTTTTTAGCCGAAATTTGAGTAACATTTTTTTCTGAAATTTACCTAAATAATTTCTCATTTTTTGCATTTTCTTCATTTATATGATAAATCATGAATTGTTTCAAATTATGTAGAAATAGTATTAACAGAGCCAATCAGTGTAAGAATTTATGAGCCAAGAGGAAATGCAAACATAACAAATCATGGTTTCGTAGAAATACGTACAGGGTGTTCCAGCGAGGACTGAACAGGGACCTATTTTCGACCTTCCTTGTATTTTGGAAAAATTCAAAATAGCCAATCGATGTATTTTTTCTTGTAGAATCCAAAAATGTCATCGAAAAAATATTTGAACCAGAAACAAAAGAGTTACGCTATGCATCAGGTGTTTTCTAAATGGAATGTATCGTTTTTTATACGATTTTTGGAAAGAGTGATTTTTTTATGTCCGTTCTGATTAAAAGATTTGATTTTGCGATAGCTGTTTATATTACATTTTAATGTTTTACAAACTAAAATTTTAGCTTCACCTGTTTAAAATATACGATAGGTTGGTATAGGTGATCAAGGTAAAATGACGTTTGAATGCTTTGTCAATAAAAATTGACATTATTTTAATTATTGTCGAAGTCTTCACCTAAAAAATATATATTTGACTCTGATCGAAATGAAATACTCTTTGGACGAGAGACTACAGATTGTTATGCTATTTTACAAGTGCCAAGAAAATGCAAGAGAAGCAAGAAGAAGATTTATTGCAAATTTTCATAGAAATATATCCATCAATACAATTCTAAGGATAAAAAACCTATTTGAGGAATTAAAAAAAACTTTTAAACCCCTTTAAAAATATCGCTTACACTTTTCACTGTTTCTCAAACTTTCATGATCCATAACTTTAAAATAAGCGCGCCCTTACGTTTTCGTAAGCCCAGATAGTGTCTAGTTAAACTGGTCAAAAGTTGTCAAGATGCTAAATTAGGAAAAAACCTATATTTTTTCTTAACTAAAAAACGGAAGATGCAAGAGAAAAATAAACTATGCTACGGAAAAATACCTTTTTACCCATTTTTACAAACAAAATGGAGTTTAAGTGATTTAGTTGGCCCTCGTCAATCGTCTGGCGGGGGGCTAACCTCCCCCTAGCTCCCCTAGTTGCGCCACTGGTAAAAGACAATATTTTTTCACGTCTTAGTGTATGTTTTACTTCATTCAGCACCTCAATTTGAGGTAGAGGTTCTCAAATATTAGCATAAAAGAAACTATTTTGTAGGCCTTCTTCAGTACATATTATATTACTACATTCACTTGGCAGACAAGTCTCATTAATCGCTTATACAAACATTGTTATTTGTTAAAAATCTAAATGAAAAATTAAGTTTGAATAGATTATTAAAGTAAAACATTAACATAACCCTACATTTACAACTGATGCTGACAGAGGTTGTCAATATAAAAGTAAATTAATTTATTCAATGGGTTCCCCCATTTAAACCTTCAGAAATTTTCCATCAATTTGGCGGGTGGGTTTCTATTGTCGCCACCGTCCTTAAAGTCATTGTAATTCGGTCTACAGCTATTAATTAGTTGTGTATGTGTTGTGTTATCGTCTACGAGTAACAAGTTAAAATGGTTCACAATGGCTTCACATACCATAAGAAAAAAGTAGCTTTCGTCACTCAGCCACATTTTATAGAAAATTAAAAACATCACAACTTGGTTGTGTCATACCTGAACAAAACAGCTTAAAGAGGTATTTTAAGGAAACAAAAAATTAAAACGAAACAAAGGGTTATGGCTATGATAGATGGCAGAATTATAGTAGTGACTAAGAACCGCAACTCTCCTCATGCTACGACACAACGCATTACATTTTAAAGAACCGGCGGAAAGTTCCTAAATCGTAACCAGGGCCGTGCGGTGAAATTTTAAGAAAGGGAAGCATTTTTTAGAAACTTACCTATTTGTAATGCAATTCGATTCTTCGACCATTTTTTGCAAATTCGTCAATGACGTCATCATAAATACGTCGATGCTCCGACATATTTTGGAGAAGTTTATTTTCAATGGACAACAGCGATGTATGCGAAAGTCTCTCCTGCCCCATGGAATTTCTCACGAAATTTTTTATACGTTTAAGTGTTGAAAAATTGCGTTCTACTGATGAACTTGTGGCAGGTATTGTCAATACTAATTCACACAATTTCGACACTTCGGTGTAGGCATCTTCCAGCTCCTTGTCTTTTAAAAGTTGCATTAGTTCCTTAGCGTTATTTTTTGCGCTAATGTCATCAGTTTCGTAAATCACTTTTAGTTCAGATCGCTGTAACACTCTGTCGAAGAACTGGCCATAATGAAGAAGAGATTTAAACGCATCTTCTGGAAAAGTTTTTCCTTTAAATGCGTCAAAATTGCAGAGCTCGAGGATTTTAAAATCATTTAAACCGTTCAATCTATAGTTTATATGTTGCTAAATTTGATCGATTATTTCATAAAAGAGGCGTCTCTATGATGTTTGAACATCTCCGACCTTGTCTGTTCGAAGACGCTTGGCTTGTGTTTCTACATTTAACGTCATCGTTTTCTCCCAAAATAGGTCAAAGTCATCTCTTTTTTGGCTTAACATGGACTTAAAATCATCCACTTTTTTTAGGCAAAAAGCAATATCATTTGTTTTAGTTTGTAATATATTAAAAACATTGTCCGAGAATGGAAATATTTCTGAAAATATGTTCAACAAATAATTAAAATTAAAATCTCGTTTCAAACAGTTCAAAAACCCCCTCGAACTATTTATTGCTTCTGAGTCCCACGTTTCATTATTTTCTATTATATTCTCAAATAGTTCAATCAGTGATTCACGATTTTCAGATACTATTAACACAAGTCTTCTATTATAGTTCCACCTAGTAGGAGCTACTTTGGGCAATCGTTTGTGAACAATGGAGTCCAAAGCTTGTGTACGTTTTGTTGACTTGGAAAAAAAAGCAGCCATGCCACTTAAAGAAACGAAAAATACTTTACACTCTTTAATGTGATTGATGTACTGGGATAAAACTAAATTTAATTTATGAGCAAAACAATGGACAAACACAGCACTTGGGAAAGTTTCTCGAACTTTAGCTTGCAGACCCCCTAATTGTCCTGCCATCACTGCAGCTCCATCATAGCTTCGAGCAACTAATTTTTTCTCTCCATTAATTTTTTTAGTAACGTTATAAACTTCGGTATATAATGCATCTGCTGTACGATTTTCGGACACATTCTTAAAACCTAAAAATCGCTCTTGAATACTTCCGTCTGTTTTAACGTAGCGTATTACTATAGATAATTGGCTAAAATTAGTGATATCAGTTGTTTCGTCCAAAACAATAGCAATGAACCGCGCGTCGCCAATCTCCTGCTTAATTCTTTGTAGAATAATGGTTGCAACAGCGGAAATTAAATCATTCTGGATTCGATTCGACGTCCCGCTAAAAAGTCTAGACTGCTCTAAATGATCTTTTAAGCAATCTTCATATTTAGCCATTTAACTAAGTAAATCTTGAAAATTTCCTCTATTTGAACAAACCCTTGTTTCGTCATGTCTTCTTAATATTTGCCTATTTTTACCTAATTTCCAACTGTTTATTAAGGGCGCGTTCAATTCTGGTTTTCCCGAAGACTCTTTCTTTTATGACAGCCTGCAAATGCGCTTTGGACATAATGGTCTTTTTACAGCTTTATAGAAAAAACGGAAAAACAGTTTTATTTAAGACATTTTTCATTTTCAAAAAGTAAAAAAAAGTAATTTACTTATATTTTCACACCCTGTTAGCCATTTAAATTATTCGTATTGTTTTTCGGGATAAAAATGTCAAATACAATTTTTCATTTTCGTGGTTAAATTTTTCATAGGCGGTTTTGCCCTTCCTTTGGAAATTATTTGAAGCTTATCAGCGAAGTTTAATGTTGAAAATCCCTTTATTATTAAGACACACACCACATATTCACACACACTCTCCTTACTAAATTCTCCAACATTTTCAACATTGTAAACAGCCGGTGGAAAGTTCAATAACCTCTGGCTCGATTCACAGGGAATCAAGCATACAGGACTTGGCTGCAGAGAAGCTAGCGGCCCGCATAGGTTCTATTCGATTTCTATTGTGGCTCGTTCGAAGTCAAGGCCGCTTTTATTATGGACTTGATAATTAAGATAATATTTTAGCATTTTTAATATAAACTAAATTAATGGTTTCCTATTTCAAAAATTACATTTAGGAGATGTTTTGTAATTTTTTTTTAGGGAAGCACTGCTTCCCTTGCTTCCATGGACTGCACGCTCCTGATCGTAACCATTTGGTAATAATATACAGTATAGCTTTAATTGGAACTTTGTGGATAACTTTATTCGTACCACTTTAGTGTTCAAGACTTCAGTGTAATTGGGTGTAAGTAACAGTTGCGTATTTAAAGAATTCAAAACTATAAAAGCGTATCGGAGCAATCCTAGATACTTGATGTTAAGTAATTTTCTCAGTAAAGAAAAGCAGCCAACCTAAAAGTAAAAGTCAATAGAACTCCATTGTTTATTTTCATCTCCCCTATAAATATTTAGCTATGATGTTTGTTTTTGTGAGTATAAAGATTAAAAATGTATACAAATTAAACATTACGTTAAAAAAAGAATCACTCTTTATAATAAGATATTTAATGATAATAACTATTTAAGTCCAAAATTACATTTTTGAGATTTAAACTGGCCACTAAGTAAAATGCATGTATCCTACCTCAAATACCAATAACGTATTCTATATGCTCTACACCATGTTCACAATTTGAGTGTTTGTAGTCGCCATAACTGTTTTGTTTGTATTAAAACGAACCATACATATTTTTAAAACTGATTAAATAAAGACAGAAATAAGAAAGTGACGACTAAGGTGAATTATTACTATTCGGCTACTTAAATGGAACCTACACATTTCCGTACTATCTACGTAACAGTCAAAGTCATAGTTACATGTTTTTCACCAAATAGTTTCCGTAAAATTCTTCCCCATTTTGGTGATCACTACGTTGTGTCAGCTTAAACAGAACGTGGCCACAGCAAGTTCCGGTTACCTCAATGAAAATATTGAACAATGAGGTACTCATGACTAAAAGTGCTACTTGGGATGACCCTTAATTTTTGACCAAAATTTTAAGTCAATGGGTAAGTAGTTTTTTAGCTATGCTTCGAACAGACAGACCGACAGACCGAGAGACACACAGGCAAACATTAAGATCTGAAAAAATCTCGGAGGGTGATTTTTTCACGATTATGATACTTCCCTTTTACGAGGGAAGTAATAATGTCTCGCTCTGATTGACTCTGCGATATGGGAGTGTTGTTTGGTTCGAAACTTTCTTTTGTACCCCATATAAATAGAATCACTACTGAGGTCTCAAAGATGTATGGTTTTATTGTACGATGCACCAGGGATTTGAATGATAATAAAGTATTAAAATTATTACTCCTTCCACGCCAACGCGAACGAACTTTCTAAATTTTGGTTCACGCGAAACCAGATGTGTCATCATTAACGTTCACGCTAACTAATATAAGCTATTTTTCGTCGTCAAGCTTGGTATCGCAGTGGTAGGGTTCTCAGCCCGTGCCGTTTAGGTTGTTGGTTCGAATCCCAACAAAAACCAATATTTTTTTAACAAAATTATAATTAATAAAAATGTTGATTTCTTATTTTCTTAAAGTTAGGCTAGGTTAGGATTGATTAGGTTTGCTGTAAAGGAAGCGCGCCAACCGAATTCTTATATTAAAACAAGGATTTTTTTAACAAAATCTATGCTGTTTTGTGAATCCTCCCGTTAGTTTAGTACAAGTTTGTCAAAAAAGCCATTCATTCAGACGTTTTTCTTATTTAACGTGAACCGACTTGCGTGGAAGGAGCAACGGACAAATTGTTATATAACTCTTACGTTCGGTCAAAATAAGGATACAGTGCAATAATATGGGCACCTGAGTGACAACTATAATTATTATAGTTGTCATTGAAAATCAGAATACAGCGCAAATTTTTAAAATATGCTAGTTTAATTACTAACTTTATACCACCAAGATGGGAAGGACGATTGAGAGTAAACTGTGAGGAATTTAAAAAAAAAATTGGCCATTATCGATAGTCAGTCACGCTATGTTTTAAAATTATAGCCATAATACAGGGGGGTCTGAAAAACTCGTGGTGAACCAAACTTGTATTTTTTTTTAATTGGACACCCAGTATATAATTATTCCAAGTGATTCTTCTGTTCGGTACGATTCTTTTGATATAGGGTTTATTGGGTTTAAAAATTATACTAAGGGAATGAGACGCGGTTAAAGTTGAAAAAATGCTCACAGTTCGTTAATTTATAAAAAATTGAAACAGGTATGTAAGGTAAATTTTTTGTAAATAAATAAACAAAAATATATCCCTTTAAACTGAAATTGGGTGAGGGCATTCTATAAGTTAGAAGAAAGCGGACACAAGCCTTTTCTACTAGAAGACTGTTAACAACCAGTTAAAGTTACGACTAAAATTGATCCAAAAAAACGAAAGAAACAATCTCCAGAAGTAAGAAAACAAAACGTCCCTTTGAAGCAGGTACTGTATTAAGTGTCTCACGATAATTTATTCAAAACGAACTGGTTCAGCCTCATTCTTCTAACTTTTGGTCATTTTGTTCAGTATAGCTTTACGATTTTCTCCGTTACGACGCAAGGCATTACAATAATAGACAACTTTAGCAGAAAAATATGTTCCTCTGAATAGAAATTCTTTTATGGTACGTACATTCAACGTATTGCATTGTGTTTTATCGTACTGTGCAAAACGAGTTTTTGGTTATCCCTCATCTACCTCGACCGAAAGAGATCTCTTCTGAAGCTGTATTGACAGATGAAATTTATGAGTCATATAAACATAATTTGACTCAAGAACAGCATGGGTTTTTTAAAGGACGATCAAAGGCTACAAATTTAGCTCTATATCAGAACTTTCTTGTCCACAATATAGAGGAAGGATATTAAATTCATGCGGTGTACACTGATATATCTAAGGGCTTTAATAGTGTGTGTCATAATTTACTTCTAGAGAAATTAAGAATTTATTAAATGGGTGGTACATATTTGAATTTAATCAGGTCCTATTTAACCAATCGGAAGCAAAATAAATGAAGTAAGTAACATTGAGACAAATCAATGTAAGTACCAGTACCACAAGGTTCTCACTTAGGACCAATATTCAGTGCCGGCTATTCGGGAGAAGTAGGTGAAGTGCTATTTCACCAGGAAAAATAAACAAGCAAACATCTAACTATATTTATTATATATCTCTTAAAATTTTAGTTTTTACGTTCATTTATTCACCTAATTGATAAAAAATAAACCGTAAATCTCAAATAAATATTTCACTTGACCGCTGGCGGCATGTCTTTTTAAAACTTTCAATCGAACTTTATTATAACAACTATAACAGTGGCGCAAACTGCTTCGACTTTGCTGGTGGTGCTATGTTTAGTTTACGATTTTTCTACTACGTTGCCATGACAACGCGTTCGCGATGACGTCGACCGCATGGAAGAATAATGTTAACCAGCGCCATACAACGCTCTCGGTGAATTGCTAACGCAGTACACTACACCCACGTGTCGTTCAGTTTGCGGTGGTTGTTTACTTTTATTTTCGCGGATGTCGCTGCAACCGGTGAGTTCCTTTGCAGTTTGCTTGGCTTTTTTGTGTTATATTTATTTATGGTGTTGTTACAACTTCAAATTCGAAGTTAATAAATGTGATTGTTCAAGACTGGAATAAATTAAAAAACGTCTTTAAATTTATTACAAACTGTGACAAATCTGATGAAAAATCAATCCGCTTTGCGAAAGGATTTTTAGGTGAGATGAACGATTTTGAATTCACGTTTCTGGCATTAGTGTTTAATGACATTTTCTCAATCACGGACATGCGAATTTCCACTTTCTCTGTCTGGTCATCCCCAAGTTGTACAGAAGCAGTCTGATTCCAATACAGATTGGCAATGATTCTAACATCCCGTTCGTCTAGACCAATGTTTTGTAATATATCTAACATTTTAATATGTTGCACCCTATCGAAAGCCTTTTCGTAGTCTATAAAGCACATGTAAATGGACTTGTTCATATCTAGGCACCTCTGAACCAGGACTGGTATGCTGAAAAGAGCATCTCTCGTTCCAAGACCGTTTCTGAACCCAAATTGAGTGTCAGATAGGGTTTCTTTACACTTTTGATGGATCCTATTATGAATGACTTTGAGGAACAATTTATTGCTCATAAGACTTATAGCGCGGTATTCTGCACAGCGTTTTGCGTTAGGCTTTTTTGGTAGTACAATAAATGTCGATCTTAACCAGTCTATTGAAATTTCTCCTATATAGTATATGTTATTGAACAATTCTGTTAGGGTTAACGCACTATCTTCGTCGGCTGAACTTCTTGTCCCGAATATCGAGGAAGGATCTCAAATTGATGCGGTGTACACTGACATATCTAAGGCCTCTGATAGTGTGTGTCATAACTTAATTCTAGAGAGATTAAGAATTTGTTGAATGGTTGGTACATTTAATCAGGTCCTATTTAATCAATCGGAAGCAATATAAATGATGTAACATCAAGATAAATCAATGTTAAATCTGGAGTACCACAAGGCTCTCACTTAGGACCACTATTGTTTTTGCTTTTTCCCAAAGATGTCGTCAGGATTTTTGAAAAGTGTAAAGGTTTTTTTTGCAGATGTCCTCAAGTTCTTTTGCGTTGTTAACTTCGAGGAAGACTGTGAGATGGTTCAATATGAATTAAATGAGGTGATCCGTTGGTGCGAAAATGACCACCTCAATCTCAATGTAGACAAATGTAGAGTAATAAGCTTCTACCGGCAAAAGACACCTTTAATGTACGATTATGTTTTAGAAGGACAATTTATACAGCGAGTTGAAAAGATTAATGATTTGCGTATAATCCTTGACCGAGAAGTGACATTTAATGAACATATTATCAACGTTACCTTGAAGGGCTACCGAATGTTGGGTTTTCTTCGCAGAATGTGCAACCATTTGAATGGTATTGGTACTATAAAATGCTTGTACAATTCGCTTGTCAGAAGTATTTTGGAATACAAGAGTTTAATTTGGTCCTCATCCTACTTCTGTCGTGAAAATCGACTCGAAGCAGTGCAAAATAGGTTTGACAAATTTTTATTATTCAAACTCTATAGTATTACGATTCATGGTTGGACTGGATAGCCTAAAAAAAGTCGAGAGAATGCCAAGGTCTTCTTTCACCACAAAGTTGTCGATAGTAAAATTGGTTGTGCAGAGTAGCTTTCTAGAAGTAATTTCCGAATTCCCCAGAGACAAACAAGAAACAAGCACTTATTCCAGGAAACACCCTTCAGAACTAACTATGGCTTTCAAAGTTTTATTGGACGATTAATGAAAAATTACAACAATAATTTTTGCCATGTTTCATAATTCTCTAGCATTATTTAAAAGCAATGTTTTAATTTTTTAGATTTTAAAATGTAAATGTGTGATTACTTATTGATAGATCCTACTATTTTGTACCAAAATAACAAGTGAAAAGTCTCTATTATTATGTGGACAAAATCCAAACCTACACAACAGAGGTTTCTTACGTAGCTATTTAATATTATTTTTCAGCTAAGGGTACCAGGTACATTTTATTGCAGCTAAGAAATCAAGGAATAATTTTGAAACAGATTATATCGAACTAGTTTATAATTTTACGTTTTAAGCCGCCTCAAAGGACCTCCCCAATTTAAGAACAGTAAATTAACTACTGAAAAATAATAGACTTGACCTGCCATGGCGACGGACCACTTGGCAACGTCGGAGCTCTGTGAACGTTGGCATCTAAATAAAAAGCACATGGTTGTATTATGATTCAATTCGAAGAAAAACGTAGCCCTTTTTGTTGTCTTCGTGCTTATTGCAAGGCACAAAAGCCCCTCTTTCATCAAGTAAATCTTAGAATGGGATCTGGCCCAGGGTAGGCAATTCAGAATATTCAAAACCGGCGATTTTTAAACGCAATAACGTGCGCAACAGTTCTATTAGTTTTTCGTTTTTTTCCTAGTTCTTTAGTAAAAGAAAGTGCCCATGCAAGATACAAGATTGTAGTCCGTTTCAGTTTAAAACGATTAGTTTTTGATTATGCGTGTATATATCCTGTTTACATATACCATGTTTGATAACGTGCAGCAGGTACTGAAACTACAATTTTTATACTATTTTTTCAAAATCTAAATTATTATTATTAATATGATTGCTATATTGTTACAATAACTATTCTTCTGGGTGCTTGAACTGTATAAGTGAAATGACTTTGCTATTGCACTACAGGATGTGTTTTGGCATTAAAAACGAAATGTGCATTTTTTATAAGCAAGGAAAACACGCAAAATACGACGCAAAAGCGCTCTTTTGTTCAGTTTCAATTATGCTAAAAAAATCATAGTTTGCAAAGAAATTAAATATTTTATATTATTCAAAACGGGCGATTTTAAACATCGTGCACAACAGTTCTATTAGTTTTACTTTTTTTTTTCTAGTTCTTTTGTAAAAGATAGTGTCCATGCAAGATACAAGATTGTGGTCCGTTTCAGTTTAAAACGATTAGTTTTTGATTATGCGTGTATATATCCTGTTTACATATACCATGTTTGATAACGTGCAGCAGGTACTGAAACTACAATTTTTATACTATTTTTTCAACATCTAAATTATTATTATTATTAATATGATTGCTATATTGTTACAATAACTATTCTTCTGGGTGCTTGAACTTTATAAGTGAAATGACTTTGCTATTGCACTACAGGATGTGTTCTGGCGTTAAAAACGAAATGTGCATTTTTTATAAGCAAGGAAAACACGCAAAATACGACGCAAAAGCGCTTTTTTGTTCAGTTTCAATTATGCTAAAAAAATCATAGTTTGCAAAGAAATTAAATATGTTATATTATACAAAACGGGCGATTTTAAACATCGTGCACAACAGTTCTATTAGTTTTTCGTTTTTTTCCTAGTTCTTTAGTAAAAGATAGTGTCCATCAAGATTCAAGATTGTAGTCCATTTCAGTCTAAAAACATTAATTTTTGATCATGCGTGTATATATCCAGTTACATATACCATGTTTAGTAATAATAAGGTATTTTTAAATGTGTTCAGATTATTTGTTGCGTTTAGATTGACAAACAAAAATCTTTTTTGGCTTTTTCGCAACTGAAAAAGAATATTTAACTTTAAATTAATTGAAGCAGATATTTAATATAATTACATACCTCAACATGTAGACTAGTCTGTCTACGGAATGTTTCGATACATAATATAAATAATATTATTTAAGCAAGCATAAGAAAATATATCATTTACCTTAAGTTTTTATAGACACATAGTAGTTGTACAAATACTTTCATCCTATCGGGACTCATCAGTGCGCCGATCGTAAGAGAAAAACATTAAATAATAGAAAAGAATTGATTTCAAAATTTTAAAATGTGTCAGTTTGTTTGACATGTAACCTAGATATGAAAAAAATGATAGTTTGCAGCCATCTATAACGTTATTTTTAAATGTGTTCAGATTATTTGTTGCGTTTAGATTGACAAACAAAAATCTTTTTTGGCTTTTTCGCAACTGAAAAAGAATATTTAACTTTAAATTAATTGAAGCAGATATTTAATATAATTACATACCTCAACATGTAGACTAGTCTGTCTACGGAATGTTTCGATACATAATATAAATAGTATTATTTAAGCAAGCATAAGAAATTATATCATTTACCTTAAGTTTTTATAGACACATAGTAGTTGTACAAATACTTTCATCCTATCGGGACTCATCAGTGCGCCGATCGTAAGAGAAAAACATTAAATAATAGAAAAGAATTGATTTCAAAATTTTAAAATGTGTCAGTTTGTTTGACATGTAACCTAGATATGAAAAAAATGATAGTTTGCAGCCATCTATAACGTTATTTTTAAATGTGTTCAGATTATTTGTTGCGTTTAGATTGACAAACAAAAATCTTTTTTGGCTTTTTCGCAACTGAAAAAGAATATTTAATTTCTTATGCTTGCTTAAATAATATTATTTATATTATGTATCGAAACATTCCGTAGACAGACTAGTCTACATGTTGAGGTATGTAATTATATTAAATATCTGCTTCAATTAATTTAAAGTTAAATATTCTTTTTCAGTTGCGAAAAAGCCAAAAAATATTTTTGTTTGTCAATAATAAGGTACTGAAGCAACTATTTTTGGCATGTCTAAACTTTTACTATTATTATTAATGTCGTAATCATACAATTATACTTCTGAATGCCTGGGGTGGTTATCTGAACAAGTAAAATTAGTTTCTTTCTAACAAACATCGAAAAAGGAGGCCAATATACTAAGAGCGCTTTTGAATTAAAGTTTAAATTGAGTTAAAAAATCGTAACTTTGCAAAGGAATTAAAACATGTTTAGTTATTCAAAACCGGCGTTTTAAAACATAACATCGCGCGGAACAGTTCTATTAGTGTTTTTCTTGTTCTTTAGTAAAAGAAAGTACCTATTCAAAATGGCTCTGAGGTTTTTTCAGTCTAAAACGGTTCGTCTTTGATTGCGCGTATACAGTGTGGTCATTTAAGTGTACAACATATGGGAATTTTTTTTATTAACTACACAATCAAAATAAAAATATTGCCAAAAGTTGGTGCGTTCTCGATAATCATATAAAGTGTACTTAGAATGGTTGCAAGTCAAAAAATACAAATACGTCAAAAAATACTAAAATCATGCAAGAGTAAAGTACCCTTATTTCGAAATAATCAGCACAATGTTATACCAAAACATAGCCTCCTGAGGAAAAAACATTTTTTTGGAAAAAATCAAAAAAGTTTTTGAAAAATTGATTTTTTTGACAATTATCATTAACACTTTCATAGTTTAATCAAAATCAGATCAAATTCACATAACAACGATATTAAACACAACTTGGAAATTTCGCCAATATTCTTTTTAACAAGACGAGGCATTTCTGAAGAAAATATGCACATTAAAAAATTTTCATTTCAAATATTTATTAAAGAACTATACACATAATTGACAAACTGGAAAATCCTTGAAAAAACAAATGAGCGTTAAAAGTGAATTAATATTAACAAAAAATCAAACGCACCGAGATCTAATTGAATTTGATACCACTAGTTTTACTAAAAATGTTTATTATAACTTAACAATTAACAAATCAGCATGAGGTAAAAAAACATTTAAGGAAGCACGCAAAAAAAAGTAAATTATCTAAGCGTTTCTGTGTGCCCACCTTCTCGTTCAATGCATCTAAATGTCCGGTCATAAAATTCACTAAAATTAGATCGCAAGATATTTGCTAGAATATTTCTGCAATGGAAACGAATCGAATTTTCAAGTTCCTCAACATTATTAAATGGTCGATCCTTATAAACTTTTTGCTTTAAGTATCCCCATAAAAAAATCTAATAGGGTAAGATCTGGGGAACGAAGAGGCCACCGTGGATCGGTATTTCGTCTTAACCATTTAGTACCAAATTTCCCATCTGACTATTCAGAAACATTTCTGGTAGAATAAGCGGGACATCCATCATGTGCAAACAATAATTTATACCGTTCTTGTAAACTTATATTGTCCAAAAAATCCGATATTTTGTTATCCAGAAACTGTAAATAGGTATCACTAATAATTTTTCGTTAATAATACCGCACCACACGTTTGTTTTTTGGTAATACTGGTTTCTATTGTCAATAACAAAATTTGGATTTGCGTCCGACCACCGCCTACAATTTTGGGAAGATACAGTAGCATTTGTTGTGAACGTGGATTCATCCCCAAAGAGAATGTGTCTGAACACGCTGATCTTCTATTTGTCCTTGAATCCATATGCAGAAATCATAGCGGATGTCATAGTCTCGTTCTTAAAACGTGTAAATAAATATTGGCCTATAAGCATGAAACCTGTTTTTCTTGAGAATGCTCTTAACAGAGCTTTTTTAATACGCGTATAAGCAGAAATTTCCTGGGTGGATTTTCTAGGGTTTTCAACAACTGACTGAAGTACCGCTAGTCGATTTTTGACAAACAAAAATAAAATAATCTGAACACATTTAAAAATAGTTGATTTTTATCAGTACAAACAGTTTTGGTACCTTCATTTTTATATTTATAGACTAAAGATCCTGTCTGTTTGAAGTTTATTAACATTCTACTTACAGTTGAGTAGTGAACTTGTTTGTCTGGATGTCGTTCATTAAAAATATCTGCTGCGTCACGTACTGTTTTATAATTATCCCCACATCGAAACTAATTCTGCCTTTTCGTCTAGCGTTAATTGTCTTGGATCAAATAAAGTTAATATGTAATAATATAATTGTTCATCTAGAATGAAATATTAACGCCATCGAATTGTCATAATTTTTACTTCTAACCCTCGTTTGTTTTTTCCATGGGTATCCGCGATTATCTTAGTATAGGATTTCAGGTTTGTCAATTAAGGTGTACAATTATTTAATAACAATTTTATAATTTTGCACTTCAAATGAAAGTTTTTTAATAAGCATATTTTCTTCACAAATGTTTCATCTTGTTAAAAAGAATATTGGCGAAATTTTCAAGTTGTGTTTAATTTCGTTGCAACAAACCTGAAGTTTGTGATTCCCTAAAGTCGACGGGAACAATTCGGCTAAAATAATTTTAAGATGTCAACTTTCTTATTTTAAATGGAACACCCTGTATATTATTACATATTTGGATTTCTGGGAAAAATTTAGGTATATTTTATGCATAATATCCTCTACCCAAGTTCAACCGTTTTTGAGATATTTCGAATTTTACGTCAACAATGACGTTTGAAGGTTTAGACATAACTATAAATATCTCCAAATTTATAATAAATAAATACAGTGTGATCAAAAACTGACATTAATAATTTACTTGTAAAAATCGCTAAAAGTTAACTTTTTCAAATGGAAATTTTTATAATTTCATCTTATTTAGTACTTAAAATAAGTGTGACTTTGTACGAGATTATATAGTCCAAAAATTTGTAGTTTTCAAAATATTGACAATTTAACATTTTTTTATTGTAAAAATGCCATACGGCAGGTTTTGTTCGTAGTTGGCCATGAAGGGAAGGCGTGGCGAAAACAAAAACAATATTGAGTGCTACAGAAACGTCATATTTGTTGTCCTTTGACAATTATCAACTAAAATAACTAATTATTATAAGTAATTATAATTATAAAATTAATAATCCTTTTTATGAAGAAAATTTAAATGGTAAGTTATTATTAATACAATACAACCGTTCCAGTTATCAACTTATACATTTTATGACAAGTGGGTTGCCAACAATGGACCTTTCCTGTGGCCTCCTCGTTCTCCCGATCTGACAGTCTTAGAGTATTTTTTATGGGGAACCGTAAAAGATATCCTTGATTTTAATCCACTGGCGACGATAGAGGACTGTATGGCAATGGTATTAGGAAAGTTATTTCCCGATACGATTAGAGCGACCGCACCCATGAAAAATTTATTCGGAGATGCTAGAAATGTTTGGAAGTTCAAGGTGGCAATTTTCAACATTTATTGAAAAAATAAGATGTGTTCCTGTGTAAGACTAGACTATTATGAACTTTTATCCCAAAATTTGTTTGACGGTTTGTGTTTATCTGGATATCTATCAGCAAATATCTGGTATGTTCTTGTTAAAACTTTGTTACATTTCCAATAGATAATAAACAAATTTAAATAATCCTCGAGTATATAATTTAATTACCTCGGCATGATTATTAATTTAATAATTATAATTATAATAATTAGTTACTTTAGTAGGTACTTGTCAAAAGACAGAAAATATGACGTTTCATAGTACTCAATTATTTTTGTTTTCGCCACGTCTCCACATCATGACCAACTTGCAACTAACAAAACTTGCCGTATGGCATTTTTACAATAAAAAAATGTTAAATTGTCGTTCGATTTGAAAAACGTTACTTTTAACGATTTTTACAAGTAAATTATAAATGTCACTTTTTGATCACCCTGTATATATTTATTAAAAAAATATCAGCACAGCCCGCTAAAGTAAATCTCATTCGACAAGGAAGCCAATTGCAAATAAATACTAGAAACTTCCGTAAGATATTGATAGTCATGTCTAAACCTGCAAACGTCATTTTTGACATAAAATTCAAAATATCTCAAAAACAGTCGAAATTAGGTAGAGGATATTATGCATAAAATATACCTAGAATGTTCCCATTAATCCAAAAATGCGATAATATACAGGGAGTTCCATTTAAAATAAGAAAGTTGACATCTACTTCCCGTATAACTAGAACACTTTTTTTTGCAAGACCTAAATATATTAAAATGAGCACGACTTACATATATATCCCACGGCATAAACAGTTTGTTTCCAGATTTTACCTGTTCGACGTAAATTTACTTTTTCCAATCGTTGACTCACCCTGTACAATGTTAAACTAAAATGTTTTAATCATTTAGAGATTTGTTAATTTCTTTGAAGCCAGCTGGAGCCAAAGTACTTATTAACAGGAATAAATTGATATGGTATTTATTTCATACAAAACTTTCAAACTAAATGTATAGGGTTAATAAATATATTTATCTTTCTTTCATAAAAGCGATACACAAAAAGCAACATCAGATTATTTCTGAGAAAAAAAAATAAAATATAAGATATTATACGGGGTGTCCCATAATTAATAGGACACAGCAAAACTGCAGGTTCTTTGGGTAAAAATATTGCGATTTAACCATACTCTGCTTAGTCCAAAAGTTGACATTACCCAAGATACAGGGTGTCAAAGTGGTAATTTCAATTTAGTCCTTTCTTCACAATTTATGAACAGGGTGACTGAACGGCATGAAATTGGGAATTGGGGGTTTCTTGAAGCGAGAAATTCAAATCAATCTATCATCTATTTTAATGGAAACTCAAAATGAATCTGTCAAAGTCCAGGTGCATGATTCATCGAAGGAGCAGTTGACTAAAGAGATGGCTGAGCTGAGGCATAGTGTAAAACAAATGGCACTTACCCTGGAGAAGCTTGCTGATAAGCCTAAACAACAATCAATAAAGAAGATATACACCACCGCAATATCAACCCAAACCGATACAACAGATGTCCAAATGCCTGTCAATAAGTCTCCAAAAAAAGCTGTTTCCTTCCAGCCCAACAAAACACCCATTATAAAGAAATGGCATTATGTAGTGGTATCCATAATTCCGTCCACGTATAAATCAAATCAGCTTGTACACTACATCAAAGAAAAATTAGGAACCACGAATTTTGTGCGTTGTTTTCCTATGCTTAAGAATGCAGACACTTTGCACTCCGATTTTAAAATTGGGGTGCAAAATAAAGATCACTTAATTCAGCTTAAGAACGCTAGTCTGTGGCCACCTGGTACTATAATTGATCCTACCTATGATTCAGTTTCACCAACTCTTATCCAAACGCCGCCCACTTCCACAGCCCATAATGTCTCATCTTCTAGTCATCAAGATGTCAATATAGATATCCCAAAGAGCCGGGGGCTGTCTCCACCAAAGCCTCAATTATTGGAATCACCAGTGACATTTGTGCCTGAAGAGGATAAGTCAGTCATAAGTGGCTCTGACAGGGAGGCCATAGCAGCTTGTAGGTCATTGGCACTGGAGGGCTCTAAATTAAGCATGGAGAAAACTGCAAAGAAAGATGATTTTTTGCAGTTTGATCCAATGACTCCACCAAGAGTGCGGCTGTTTCAAGATTCGGATAAAGCAAATGGTCGCTATATATTAGCCAGATTAAGGGATCCTTCCTTACTAAAGACCTTAAGGCTATTTCTTGCTTATCTACACGACCAGCCATCTAGTGTGTGTTTTGAGGGGCATACAAGTACTAGCATTAAATTATTGCTAGCTTCAGAAGGCCTTCCCAGTGACAAGGAATCCCTGCGCAAGCTGTATTATCGCTTCCACGATGCCTATGGGATTGGTTCATCTGAAGTGGACTCAGACCTTGCAGCGTATAGATCTTTCTACTCCTCGGAAAAAATTTTACGGCTCCAAAAAATTCGTGAAGGTACTGGTAAATATTATTCTAGTGGTTCACCATCAAAAAGTAAAAATTTTTAGTCAATATGACGCGAAAAGAGGATCTAGCACCCTCTAAAAAATTGACCAATAGCAATTTTAATCTTTTTTTTCTTAATATTCAGTCCTTAAGACATAAAACAGACGAATTATATCTTTTGTTAGAAGAGCTAAATTTTCCAGAAGTCATTGCCATCACTGAGCACTGGCTAAATATCAATCAACCTGTTTTTGTTAAAAACTATACCACAATTGCCAGATTTAATAGAACTAATTTAACTCATGGAGGCACCATGATAATGTCTTCAAACAACGATTTTTCCGAAATATCAAAGTATAATCATTTATTATCTGAAAAAGTATTTGAATTTTCTATCGTTTATCACAATACTTATGACCTTTATATTATTTGTATTTATAGAACACCTGATGCTGATGTGCAATTATTCTGCGATAACCTTCTAAGTTTGCTCGAGTCCCTTCCTGTAAAAAGCAAATTAATCTTATGTGGCGATTTCAATATTGACTTTTCCAGTGTGTGTGCTGCTCAGGAATGTCTTCAGTCCATCTTTGAGTCATTAGGAATTGCCATGCACGTCAACTCACCAACCAGAATTACTAAGACAAGTGCCAGTATTATAGATTACGTTGTGTCTTCTTTCGATCCTAGCTCCGTTGAATGTAATGTCTTAAGTCCAGGTTTCTCCGATCATGAAGCAATTTTCACAAAATTTTCAATTACATCCAAAGCCAAAAATTCCTCTAGACAAGTAGGCCGTATTTTTTCGGTTAGAAATTTCCTTAATTTCAAACACCTGTGTCAAATAACTTACTGGGACTCTCACACTTATGATGTCGACACTGAATTTTCTCGTTTTATAAAAACTCTAACTAATATAGCTTCTGAATCTTTTCCTCTTAGGCCTATCAAAAATAAAAGAAGTAAACCCTGGTCCACTAAAGGTTTACGTGTATCTTCTAAGAACATGCGGTCACTATCTCATTTAAAAAAATTTTCGGACAGTGTCTTTTTTCATAATTATGTAAAATCATACAGAAAAATTTATCATAAAACTATTAAAGCCGCCAAAGATATTTATTACAATAATAGACTTTCTAACGCCAAAAATGTAGCTAAAGAAACCTGGTCTATCGTAAATGATTTAAGAAACAAAACTCCTTTATCCAGCACTATCCTTACCTCTCCTGAGGACCTAAACAATTATTTTGTAAATGTAGCCAAAGATTTGACTAAATCCGTATCTCAATCTAATGACCCAATTTCATATCTCTCTAATCATAGGGTAAACCTGCACAGTTTCTTCTTTTCACCAGTAGTTTTATCAGAACTTCGTAGTAGAATTAATGATATCAAAAATAAATCTTCTTCGGGAACTGATGGGCTTACTTTAAAAATGTATTCAAGTCTGCCGGAATGCACACTAGAGCATCTGACTACTTTGATAAATATGTCTTTCCAAAATGGTACTTTTCCAAGCTGCCTTAAAACTGCAATAATCATACCTCTTCACAAAGGAGGTGTTTCAGAAGAAGCTTCGAACTATCGCCCAATTGCACTTCTCCCTACGCTATCTAAGATCATCGAAAGACTGGTTAAAAAAAGGCTTTTATCATTTCTGTCTAGATATGAAATACTTACAAAACATCAATTTGGATTTCTAAGTAACAAATGCACAAGCGATGCCATGTTTTCCCTTCTTAATAGAGTTTACTCCAGCCTAAACAACCATCACGCTACGGCAACAATTTTCTGTGATTTTTCCAAAGCTTTCGATTGTGTGAATCATAATATATTAACTAACAAACTGCAGTACTATGGATTTAGAGGGGCTCCTCTCAATTGGTTTAAGTCATATCTTAGCAACAGAAATCAAGTTGTGAAAGTTGACAACAGGATGTCTTCTTGTAGGCCAATGGAATATGGAGTGCCTCAAGGCTCGGCACTAGGCCCTATCTTGTTTCTTCTGTTCATAAACGACATGGCTAATTTAAACATTAGTGGAAAAATATGTCTCTTTGCGGACGATACCAGCTTTACGTGGAGCCACCCAGATGTCACGGACCTACATAGGATTGTATCTAATGACCTAATCACCATTAAATCCTGGTGCGATTCTAATCTCCTATGTTTGAACATCTCTAAAACGAAAGTCTTGTCTTATAAAAACACGCTGCAACCCTTTGACCCTAATGGCACCACTATTGATGTCGTAAACTCTCGTAAAATTTCTAGGGCTTCTTGTAGATGATTCTTTAAAATGGGATCCACATATCGACGCTTTATCAAGGAAGTTAGGTTCTGCTTGCTTTGCGTTAAGATCTGTTTCCGAGGAGCTTAGCTTTTCTACCTCTAGAACTGTTTATTTTGCTCTTGTTGAGTCGCACCTCAGATATGCTATTCCATTCTGGGGTACATGTTGTGCGACTCAATTTGATCGAATTTTTATACTACAAAAAAGAGCTGTTCGTTACCTACTGAGACTTAACAGTAGAACTCACTGCCGAGATTTCTTTAAAAGATATAAAACACTAACCCTTCCTTGCTTATTCATTTTGGAATCGGTTTGCTTAATTCGTAAGCACGCACCTGCTCTATTAGAGAGACCTTCTCACAACTACCCTCTCAGAAATACTGAGCACGATCTCTATCTTCCAACCCCACACTCAGAGTTAATTAAAAGATCAGTAATCTACAATGCAAAAAAAATGCATAATCACCTGCCATTTAACATCAAATCCATAATATCTCTGACTTCATTTCGCAAGGCTTTGAAATCATTCTTACTGGAAAGAGCCTTCTACACCGTGAACGAGTTTTACAACACATAATTTTATCCTTATGAACCCCTAGTGTGATAGTTGCCATTACCAACCATTTTTACCGAACTTTGTATATGTATTTTTTTAATTGTTTCGTACTTTTTTATTTTTTACTTTGCTTTTTTATTTTTTTACATTATATTTATGAAAATGTTTATAACATAGTACGACTGACAAAGTACAATTCTAATGTACTTCTTTTAGGATTCTATAATATTAATATTCTAAATTCCTGATTTAAATATTATTTTTCTATAATATTTATGATGTGTTTTTGTCTTGTTTTGTTTGCTAATTTTGATGTTTGTAAACTATTTTTTTACAACAGCTTTGTCCACAAAATTGTAAAATTTTTTTGACAATAAAGCATTTATTTATTTATTATTTATTTATTTAAATCTGTGCTTAGTTCTGATGCTGCTTGTAGATGGCGCCACGGTACATTAAATCTCTTTAAAATACCGTAACTTTTTTGTGTCACGGTGTATTGGCCTAAATGTTAAAGATTATGTATTTTCTAGTTCTTCTACGCAAAAAAGATATACTTTATAATGTCGCTCAGAGTGACCGTTTGCAAGATATTTGCGTATAAATTAATCAGTACCACGTTTCCAAATTTCAAAATTTAAAATTTTTATTAAAAATTTTTTTTGAAATAATAATTATTGAAATGAAAAATTTATAGAAAATAAAAATATTTTTATTGAATTGGCTACAACAATAATAACAATTAAAAAATAACTCCTTTTTAAATTTGTAACAATATTACGAGTTTATTGCTATATCCCACTTAATTTATACGCAAATATCTTGCAAACGGCCACTCTGAGGGACATTTACAAAGTATATCTTTTTTACGTAGAAGAAGTGGAAAATACATAATTTTTAACATTTGGGCCAATACACCGTGACACAGAAAAGTTACGTTATTTTAAAGAGATGTAATGCAAAACTGTATGATGTAAAACTCCGCACGTCTCAATTTGATGCTGTTATGTCGCTCTGTTCATAAATTGTGAAGATAAAACTAAATTAAAATTACAACTTTGACACCCTGTATCTTGGGTACTGTCAATTTTTGGACTAAGCAAAGTATGGTTAAATCGCAATATTTTTACTCAAAGAACCTGCAGTTTTGCTGTGTACTATTAATTATGGGACACCCTGTATATTTAATTTTCTTGAAGAATTTCCCCATCTTTCACTAATATCTTTAGAAAATTATTTTATAGTTTTTTTCCATTGAAATCTAATTTTTCTTTCACAAAAGCAACTAGGCTACAATTTCTATTGACTTTAGTAAACGCCACTTCTCAAAAGATAGTCTTCTTGATCTAGTTTCCATGGTATCTGAAGAAAATGCAAAAAACCTTATCGCAAAAAAAAAGCAGAGCACATACTTAATTTTAAACTTAATAAAACATTGTTAGGCATATGCTGCTTTTTATAAAAAAAAAAAAAAAAAGTTATTTATTTTATTTACTTTAGCAACAATCATTAAAATAAAAAACGCTATTACAAATATCCTCCATTTCTTAAAAAACTAGTAGTTTTGATACGGTTAACATGTTATCTAAAGAAAATCTAAAAAACCTCTTATCGCAAAAAAGGGCAAAAAAACTTTATATACACATAACCGTGACACAGTAACTCACTTTTTTAAACAAATATTTGGCACAAGCTGGTACAAGTATGTTTTTTATCTACGAAACAAGGAAGCTATACATTTTTTTTACTTACCTTAGCAACAATCGCTAAGATGAAAAGCCCTAGTCACAAATATTTATCAATCTGAAAATTTTCCTGAAAATAACTATCAACAGTGTCACCAAAACAACCGATGAATTTTGTTGGTTGTCGTATAATCAATGTCTGAACTGTCAATTATTTGACTTCTGTCAGTTGGACTGGTTAACCAGGTTCGGAAAAGGAATACGACCTAAATTGTATTATTGGCATATATCTTGTTTTTCGAAGCCTACTACGAGAATTTTTGAAGTAATATTGTCATATGTATCATGATATTATAACGATTAATAACAGCGCTTTTTTCTCAAGTGACCTGTTCTATTAGAAATTAATAAAAATGTAGTTAAATTATTGAAAGTGCAATTATTATAGGAGTTATACAGGGTGTTTTGCCTTAGCTTAGCATATAAATTATTCAATTTTTGAAAGGTACTTGTTTCAAGCTACTTTCGACAAACAGCCTTCGGTGTAACGCTCGCTCAGCAAGACGGATGTATCAAGAAATATATCCTAACCGTCTGGTACCTAACAGACAATTTTTTGCTAATATTCACTCCACTTTGTGAATCCTCTCATGTATTAGTATGGCAAATTTTAAAAGATCAACAACTTTACCGATATCATTTGCAACGTGTCCAAGCTCTTTTGCCAAGGGGTTTACCGCTACGAGTGACTTTTTGTAGACGGATACAAAACAAATTAGTGCAAAATCCAAGGTTTTTTTCTTAGGTGTTGTTTACCGATGAGGCTGTAACTCAATAATAAACTTTCATAACAATCACGTGTGGGCCGATGATAATGCTCACGCCATAATTGCAAACCATTTCCAAGAGCAGTTTTCTGTAAATGTTTGTATTGGAGTTGTAGGGGATTTCCTTATCAGGCCTCACTTTCTGCCTAGCAGGCTTACTGGTGAGTAGTACAGTAAACCTTATCCGTGGCATATGAAAAAATAAAATCTGGATGCCCCGTCTCTTTTTAACAGTTATATTAAATTTTGGTTTATTTACAAGCTCACGTAATTTTTAGTTTTCCCAGTACAATACAACAAAATTTCCAACTCTGCCTAGGGCTTCAGAAAGTAGAAGTATTGACCTATCAGAAAAAAAAAGTTTGTTAAAATCGGTTGAATAATAACAAAAATGTATGCATGTGAAATTAATATTAAAAATCAGTGATGCATTATTATAAGTATTGACTAGTGTACAACGTTTGAATATGGGTAGGTACTGAAACAACGACTTTTTATACTAATTTTGTCAAGCCTATGTTATTACTATCATTAATATTATTGTCGTAATCATACATTTATACTTCTGAGTGCCTGAGGTGGTTAATTGAACAAGTAAAACAATGGTCTGGCTAATAAATTGCAGGATGTGTTTTGAAGATAAAAAACGAAAAGTGATTTTTTTAATTAACAACGAAAAAAGGAAAATATGTCGCAAAATGCGCTTGTTTATAAAAGTATAAAATCGCCTAAAAAATCACAACTTTGCAAAGAAATTGAGGCTGGTTTTAGATTTAATTTCTGCTGTCATAATCGAATTTCCTCTGTGAGTCCCTAAATCAACCTTTACTCTCGTAGGTTTAAGAACAAAACATGTTGTCACCGCTCATTTCTATTCAAAATTTATTGAACCTTCATACGTGGAGGTCATTTTAGGATTACTTGATGCTGCCATAAATAATTTTTCTCTGTGGGGCCCCTAGCACACTCTTTACTCTTGTATGTTTAAGGGAAAAAACATCCCGGCTAATTTTTATTCAAATTTATTAAAACTTCGTATTTCAAGCTAGTTTTAGGATTGCTTTATGGTGTCAAACAAATTTCCTCTAGGCCCCTAGGACACCCTTTATGTTTAAAGGAAAAACATACTGCCACCGCTAATTTTTATTCAAATTTATTAAAACTTTATATTTGAAACTGGTTTTAGGATTACTTTATGCTGTCATCAACAAATTTCCTCAGTGAGATCCCTAGGATACACTTTACTCTTGTACCTTTAAGGGAAAATCATGCTATCATCGTTAATTTTTATTCAATTTTATTAAAACGTCATATTTGGAACATGATTAAAAAAACTATCATTGCAATATTGATAGGGATTGTAATCAGATAACATTATAAATAACTTTCTAATACAAAAATTTCATATAAAAATATATTCATCATAATATTTCAGAATTATAGAACGATTTAAAAAGAGACCTGCTTCCTTTGTCTTACCTCTTAAAGAGGATGTGCAAAAACATATTTTAGAATTAAAATAAGTGATAATACATTAAAATTTAAAAATGTTGTAACATTAATATGTTAATGTTGATTTAAGGGCCTCACAAAGGAAATTCGTTTATGACAGCATAAAGTAATCCTAAAACCAGCTCGAAATATAAATTTTTATTAAAGTTGAATAAAGATTAGCGGTGACAGCATGGTTTTTCCCTTAAACGTACAAGAGTAAAAGGTGTCCTAGGGGCCTCACAGAAAAAATTCGTTTATAACAACATAAAGTAATCTTAAAACCAGCTCTAAATATGAAGTTTTAATCAATTTGATTAAAAATTAGCGGTGGCAGCATGTTTTGCCCTTAAACGTACAAGAGTAAAGAATGTCCCAGGAGCCTCACAGAGGAAATTCGTTTATGACAGCATAAAAAAAATTTAAAACCAGCCCCAAATATGAAGTTTTAATAGATTTGAATAAAAATTGGCGGTGACAGCAAGTTTTTTCCCTAAACGTACAAGAGTAAAGGGTGACCTAGGGGCCTCATAAAGGAAATTCGTTTAGGAGAGCATAAAGTAATTCTAAAACCAGTGCCAAATATGAAGTTTTAATAAATTTGAATATAAATTAGCTGTGACAGCATGTTTTGTTCTTAAAAAATCGTAAAGGATGATTTTGGGAAATCAGTACAGATTTCTTCCTAATTGAGTCACAGTCAATTAGGTGGCGCCCCTTTCAATTTTTAAAGGTGTCCCCGAGAACCTGCAACCAACATAGCTCTCCGAATGAAGCATGGGCGTGCGGTGAAATTTTAAGAAAGGGAAGCAATTTTTAGAAACTTACCTATTTGTAATGTAATTCGATTCTTCGATCATCTTTTACAAATTCGTCAATGACGTCATCATAAAAACGTCAATACTCTAACATATTTTGGAGAAGTTTATTTTCAATGGACAACAGAGGTGTATGCGAAAGTCTCTCCCGCCCCGTTGAATTTCTCACGAAATTTTTTATACGTTTAAGTGTTGAAAAAGTGGGTTTTATTGATGAACTTCTGACAGGTATTGTCGATACTAGCGTTATTTTTTGCGCTAATGTCATCAGTTTCGTAAATCACTTTTAGTTCAGATCGCAGTAACACTCGGTCGAAGAACTGGCTATAATGAAGAATAAGAGATTTAAAGGCATCTTCTGGAAAAGTTTTTCCTTTAAATGCATCAAAATTGCAGAGCTCAAGCAATTTAAAATCATTTAAACCGTTATATCTATAGTTTATTTGTTGCTGAATTTGATCGATTATTTCATAAAAGAGGCGTCTGTATGATGTTTGAACATCACCCACCTTGTCTGTTCGAAGACGCTTGGCTTCTGGCTCTACATTTAACGTCATCGTTTTCTCCCAAAATAGGTCAAAGTAATTTTTTGGCTTAACATGGACTTAAAATCATCTATTTTTTTTAGGCAAAAAGCAATATCATTTGTTTTAGTTTGTAATACACTAAAAACATTGTCCGAGAATGGAAATACTTCTGAAAATATGTTAAACAAATAATTAAAATTAAAATCTCGTTTCAAACAGTCCAAAAACCCCCTCGAACTATTTATTGCTTCTGAGTCTCACCTTTCATTATTTTCTATTATATTCTCAAATAGTTCAATCAGTGATTCACGATTTACAAATACTGTTAACACAAGTCTTCCATTATAGTTCCACCTAGTAGGAGCTACTTAGGGCAATCGTTTGTGGACAATGGAGTCCAAAGTACGTTTTGTTGACTTGAAAAAAAAAAAAGCAGCCATGCCACTTAAAATAACGAAAAATACTTTACACTCTTTAATGTGATTGATGGACTGGGATAAAACTAAATATAATTTATGAGCAAAATAACACAGCACTTGGGAAAGTTTCTCGAACTTTAGCTTGCAGAAACCCTAATTGTCCTGCCATCACTGCAGCTCCATCATAGCTTTGAGCAACTAATTTTTCACTCCATTAATTTCTTTAGTAACGTTATAAACTACGGTATATAATGCATCTGCTTTACGATTTTCGGACACATTCTTAAAACCTAAAAATCGCTCTTGAATACTTCCGTTTGTTTGAACGAAGCGTATTACTATAGATAATTAGAGCTAAAATTAGTGATATCAGTTATTTCGTCCAGAACAATATCAATGAACCGCGTCTCGCCAATCTCCTGCTTAATTATTTTTAGAATAATGGTTGCAACAGCGGAAACTAAATCATTTTGGATTCGATTCGACCTTCCGCGAAAAACGCTAGACTGCTCTAAATGATTTTTTAAGCAATCATGTGTCTTTTTACAGCTTTATGGAAATTGTTTAAATCGGAAAAACGAGTTTTATTCCAGGGACCTTTTTCATTTTCAAAAAGTAAACATGGCCAACAAAATAATTTACTTATATTTTCACACCCTGTTAGCCATTTACATTGTTCGTATTGTTTTTCCGGATAAAAATGTCTAATACATTTTTTCATTTTTGTGGTTAAATTTTTCATAGGCGGTTTTGCCCTTCCTTTGGAAATTATTTGAAGCTTATCAGCGAAGTTTAATGTTGAAAATCCCTTTATTATTAAGACACACACCACACATTCATACACACTCTTCTTACTAAATTCTCCAACATTTTCAACGTTATTACCGACAGCCGAAGTTGACGGTATTTGCATATACACGTCCGTATTATTGTCTTCCATATCGCACCATGCACGACGCGACGTACGTATCACACAACACACGGATAGCCGTTCAAACAAAGAACCTACTCCAACTATGGCTTCCGCCACCACTTAAAACACAAACACGACTGAAATGCAAAAATTGCAAACAGCCGGTGGAAAGTTCAATAGCCTCTGGCTCGATTGACAGGAAATCAAGCATACTGGACTTGGCTGCAGAGAAGCTAGCGGGCCGCATAGGTTCTATTCGATTTTTTATTGTGGCTCGGTCGGAGTCAAGGCCGCATTTATTATAGGCTTGATAATTAAGATAATATTTTAGCATTTTTAATATAAACTAAATTAATGGATTCCCATTTCAAAAATTACATTTTAGAAGATGTTTTGTAATTTTTTTTGGGGAAGCACTGCTTCCCTTGCTTCCATGGACTGCACTCCCCTGGAAGGAAGACGCCAGTCGCTTGTCTTGGTAAGTTGATAGGGACGTTATGCCATAAGCTGTGATTAATGTATAAACATTTTGTGACTACAACATGAATGTATCATAAGCTGACCATTCTTCCTCTATTTTACAGGATTGTTCTTTCTTATTATCTGCTGTCCTGTATTGTAGGCGTCCTGTAAAATGTTCTGTATTTTGTCCTCGATGATAAAATATTGATTTAGTATTGTTATTCTATCGCTTTGAATGCCGAGGTAGCCAAATGTATTTTGGTTGCCAAATGATTTGTTTGATTATAACACGGTTTAAAATAATGTGAAAATAAATGGTAAAAATCTAAGGCCTTTGGTATTGGAACTGAAAGCTTCAATCAAACATAAATGAAGAAGATAGATCCACCCCACCCCCCGCCTACTCTAGTTCTCTCTCTAAATATGCCCCACACCATGTATCTAGCTTAAGTGTGTTTACAACCAGGCTTTCCTCTTCTCTTCTTCAATTGAAGCAGTGATATAAGCAGATAAAATTACAGTTCTAGAAGTTGCTAATGAATTTGATAATTTAAAAATAAAGTTGAAAGAAAGGGAAAACAACACATTTTGCCATTAGTTTTAACAAATGATGTACAAACATTGGCATAAAATGGTGAAATAAATAGAGGGTGGTTTGAAAGTCATGTCAAAATGTTTTACAGAAATGTCTATGACTATCTGCATAATTGGTCCGTTCATTTTTTACTTTTTAAAGGTTTAAAATGAGTTATGCTAAATAAAAAAATTAGTTGAGATGAAGTTCAGGACCGATTAACTTATTGCATTTAAATATTTAAAGAGTGATTCTATTAATTTAAACTGAGCTTTTTGACGAAGTGAGTTACCTTCAGCAATTTTTGTCCAGGGAAAAGGCATTTCAGTGGCGTCGTTCAAAAACAAGTATTGATCAAAGGTGGGTAAAATTTTCAATTTGAAGACATAAGGGAATGTCGTAAAAGTATTTGACATATTATAGAGTTTTTTTTTATGCCTTCCAGGAATCATTGCACCTAAAAGGCTTTTTACTTTTATGAATAGGTTAAGTGAAAAATCTCAATTGTCTATAGAAACAATTAGTTCAATGTTGATTTTAATTTATAATGTAGTGAATGTTTTTATGGAGAAATCTTCAAAAATGGTGATCTATTAAAAAGGGTTTATATGGTTTAGGACTTTTATTTTATATCAAGGCATCAGTGAATTCCGAAAGGCATGGTAAGCAACCATTTCGAACCTGTGATTTTGAAAAATAGGGGAAGTACGGACAAAATGACATAGTATTTTCATATTGCTTTATGAAAACTTACTATAAACAGTAACAAACGCTTATTATATGTAACAGTTATCTTTGATACATTAGCTTTTCATGTAAGAAAGTTATTTTTAAATAATGTAAAGGTACACAAACTTAAAAGCTTAATACTAAAACCTAACTCAAACCCATTTTGCCCATACTGAATGGACAAAATGGCATATGTGTTATGGACAAAATGACTTAAACAGAAATACATAGTTCACAAATGAACATCTTTGTCGTTTTTGGTACATCAGCGCAAATTGCATGACCCACTGTGCACAATTTATACACCTTAACCAGTTCTCACCAGGCTTTGAACGGGAATATAAGTCGTTGCAATAAATACAGGGACAGTCGTCGTCATCAGTTTGCGAAGCAAATGGATCTGCCTCTTCATCATCCTCATTGTAATCAAATACTGCTCTAGTGGCCTTTCGCTTTCTTTTTTCAGAGGTGATTTTAGGCTCATTTTTGGCTTTTACTTCCTCCATGTTCGGTGTAGAATTGAGAACAAAATGCGTTTTTTGCTTCTTTGGTTTTCTCTTCCCCTGTCCTCTGACTAAATTTCCTTGCGGAATAGGAGATAACATTTCAATCGGAACGAGCAAAGAACTTGTTGATGATTCAGGATTTTCCTCACCTCGAGATATTTCATATGGTATGATGGGTGCACTTTCAGAAAATGAATCTGTTGATGGTTCAGGATTTTCTTGACTATTCGTGTTTTCATCTGGTACGGTAGAGGCAATTTCGTTATTTTTAGAATTTGGATTTTCTGTTATCTGTGTGGGCGCAAATTCAGGAGGCATTATTGGAACATTGGTTGTCTCAGCAAGCTCAAACATATAATCTGGAAAGATATCAGGGGCAACAGGCCAGAGACCAGTGTTTTTAAATCCTTGGCATGCATTTTGCACAGTAGCAGCTTTGCCATAGGCCTCATTAAATAAAAAGCCAATTTGTAGATGAGTAACTACGCGACCTGGATGAATCTTTAACTATTTTGATATTTCCTGATTGAAGTAGGTTTTTAATGGTCCATAAAAACATACGTTCAAAGGTTGCATGCGATGGGTGCAATGAGGTGGCAGACATAATACGATTATACCATTCTCTTTAGCGTATGTCAATGATTCAAATCCTTTGTGACTAGCATGACCATCGACGACGAGGAGCACTTTTTAATCAACACTAGCCTTCGCATAGGTTTGAAAATGCTTCAACCATTTGAAAAACACATCTGTGGTCATCCAGCCCGACTCTTGTGCAATTCCAAGAGTGCCAGTTGGGGCTCCTTCCAAAAGCCCATTTTTTAAATTCTTTCTAGGGAATATTAAACATGGAGGTATGTAAGAGCCAGTTGCATACATGCAACACACAACGGTGACATGAGATCCTTGCTCAGCACTTGTTAAGCAGCCGATTTGCTTCCGGCCAGTTGTTGCCAAAATTTTCTGTAGTTTCTGAACAGTAGACAGACCGGACTCATCTACATTATACATCCTATTGGGTGAAAAGTTGTGAGTATCCAACAAATCTTGATATACCTCAAAGAATTTTTCAACTTGAGGCTTATTGAAAGCCTGAGCCCTAGCAGCTGAAGTCGGTTCTAGTTTACGTACCCAAATATCTTTATTCCTTTTTAAAAACCCAGTTAACCATTTTTGTCCAGCTCTTTGTTTTTCTGCATTGAAAATATATGAAAATTTATTTTGTTCGGCTAACTTAAATGCTAACTTCTGAACGTCTTTACGAGTCAAACCAAAAAGTCGTGTTTCTAATAATTTTAAATGATTAACTAGCTGTCTTTCAATTTCTAGTGGAAAAGTAGGTTTGTACCTTCCTAGTCCTTTACCAGTTGATTTAATGTTTTGATTTTTCCTAACGCGTGTCTTCTCAGAGTCGCCTGAGGGACACCAAACGTTTTGGAGGCTAAAAACCAACTCATTTTATTTTGCTGAACAGCCTCAGTTGCATTTTTCATTGACACGTCGCTCCAGGATTGTCGATTAGATGTTTTTTTATAGTTGCGCGGCATTCTGGCAGTATGGTCTGTAAGCAAATAAATATAATCATATTTTTGGTCTATATAAATTATTGAATGAGCACTATGTCATTTAACCCATATTGGATATTTAATAATTTTACATTAAAAATATGCATTAAATGTTATCTATTTACGAAAGTAATCAAGCCATGTCATTCCATACACTATAAAGAATTGATTTAAAGCAAAATGAGTTGACTGAAAATCCAAAACTTACCGAAAATAAGAAAACAGAATCACACGTGGAAATTTTTTTTAGCCCGGTACACCTTCATTATACGACTGCGTCGGTCTAACTGAACTTTTAATATTACGCTACTCGCAGCTTATCCAGGAACCGTTTGGAACACGTGACATACAGTCGGTGGGGCGGTAAATAGCACGAATTATGAAATACAGTTTGTATGTCATTTTGTCCCTATGTGTCATTTTGTCCATACTTCCCCTACCTGATATGTCCTATATTGACTCATAAAAAATATAGTGTTAATGTATCAATACTTTTGCATGATGTAAATTATAATATTTCTGCAAAAATTCTTTAAAAAAATAGAAATATTATATGATGTTGAATATAAATAAACTACAACAAATGATATAGTCAATATTAACGACATTTATTTAAAAGTAATATAAGTGTATGAAAGTAATGCTGCATGCGGAGTGTGATACTAAATGACTCTACGAGGAACTGGACTGGGTCATACTGCACTATTCCTAATACTTTTTTTTTTTCAAGATAGCTTCGAAATTTGCAAGTAAAATGTAAACACGACAAGTGGTTCACGCAGTGGGATGATTTTAGTCTGAGCCACAAATTTCATTTTAATAATATAAGAATTTCGGATTGGAAAACCAATTACTTTAAACGTGGGAAATATGATTTACGTTATTTTAAATGATAGCGTCAATTGTGAGTGAGTGAACGCAATATTAATTATATTTATAATTATTACGCAGTGTGGTTTTTTGGTATGTTCATATTTTTAATACTATATAAGTTAATAATGGATAGTTCTCACGTGATTCATATATTATTATTATTATTATTTCGTTTTTTATGTTTTATATTTACGAGTGTAAATTTCTTCTTTAATTCAGTTATTGCCTAGAAAATAATTCGACCTTAAAAGTTATTAATGAGGAAATTCGTAGAAAATAAAACGGAAAATTGAAATGAAGATGATCATGTGGGCGCCTGGAGGTGAAGGCAAGGGGGCAGTGGCCCTCCTGGAAAATGCAAATATTGTATATTACATATATATTGTGGTTTGTATAGTTTTCCAACATTTGTTTAACGCTGTTCGGTGACGGTTTCTGTTTATCTGGATATCTATCAGCAAATATCTGACATGTTCTTGTTAAAACTCTGTTAGATTCCCCATAGATAATAAACAAATTCAAATAATCCTCGTATGTGTAATTTAATCGCCCCGGCATGATTATTAGTCTAATAATTATTATAATTACTATAATAAATAAATAATATTTTAGTAGGTAATTGTCAAACGACAATAAATATTACGTTTCTATAGTAACCAATTGGTTTTGTTCTCGCCAGGCCCCCCTATCATGACCAACTAACAAGAAAACTTAGAAGCCGTCTGGCATTATCAGAATAAATAATGTTAAATCATCAATAACTCAAAAACTAAAAATTTTTGGAATAGACAACTTTATACAAAGTCACCCTTATTTGAAGTGTTAAATAAGATAAAATTATAAAAATTGGGGGTTTCAATTTGAAGAAAGTAACTTTTAACGATTTTTTAAAGTATATTTATAATGTCAGTTTTTGATCACCCTATATTTATTTATTATAAAAATATCAGTACAGGTCACTAAAGTGGATCCTTTTGGACAAGGAAGTCACCCGCAAATAAATAATAGAGACTTCGATAAGCAGATATTTATAGTTATGTCTAGACCTGCAAACGTCATTTTTTACATAAAATTCAAAATATCTCAAAAACAGTTCAACTTAGGTATAGGATATTATACATGAAATATACCTAGAATTTTTTGAGGAATCCAAAAATTCGATAATATACAATATATATATATATATATATATATATATATATATATATATATATATATATACCGTAAAGTTACCTAACTTTGACCGAAATTGAAGTTCAATTGTGAATATCTTTGCTTGCCGTTTAGCTAATTTGTTCATTTAGTGGACCACCTTGGGGCTTCAAGTAACCCTTTAAATTGCACCATCAAATTTTTTGTTAGCAAGCCACATAAGGCATTTTTAAAAAAAAAACCTTGGTGGTCAAAGTTAGGGACGATGAACCTAACTTTGACTGACCCCTTAAAATGTATGATATCTTAAATTTAGGGACCCTGTTCAATATCATTGACCATCAGATTCGTTCTTAAAAAATATTAGAGAAGATTTGGTTCATTTTTTTCAAGAATAAAACACAAAAAATCAAAAATAAAGTATTTATTCTTATAAATATAATAAATGCAGGTACTAAAACAGTCTCGATTTAGTAAAAACAAACTAACATATAAATCAAACATAAGTAGGTACCTAAATACCTACATAAAACAAAAAACAAACAAAATTAAACTTAAGAACGAAATAAATATGTTTAACATTTCGGAACAAGAAAATATTATTCTATTTTTAGTTGCAAATTGTCAACTTCTGGAAATACCAACCCGCGTTTGAAATCACTAGGTTTGTTTAGTTTCAAAATTATGTCCTTTTTAGAAACTAGTGATATATCATCTGCTATGGGCCAAATAAATTTGGAATTCTTATTCCGCATGAATTTTATTTGAAATTCTTGCTCCTCGGAAGTCATTATTTGACCAACATAATATTTTGGTTGGTTATTTAGGGTTTTTAGGGACACTACTACATAGTCATCTGTAGCACACTCTTCTTTTTTGTTCATTAAGGTCTTTCTCAAATCTGCTAGGTTCGTATATTCCTCTGCTGAATCTTCATCGTCGAGTTGGACTTCAGTAGTTTTACTTAAAGCCTTTTTTTCATTAGCTGCCCATGTCTCAAAACAGCTATCATTTAAAGTGTCCGCGTATATTATATTGCCTTCATCAATACTGTCAGAACTTTCGCTGGCTAGTCTCATTCTTTGCGTCTTTTTCTCGAATATCTTTTTAATAGCTGTCTTCTGATTCGATGGACCTGGAGTTGGGTTGACGTCATTGTCATTCGAAGTGAGATCTTCTAATCGGATTCCCTGACCTGGTTGGACGTTGATTTTCGATTTTCTTGTCTTCTTAGGTGCTTCTTGATCCCCATATCTCATAGTTTTTAGCATTCCTACTACGACTTCAGAAACTAACTCAACTGAGCGATCTTCTGTCGTCCCTTCAGTGCTAGTTCGAGGAAGCCTATTTATCACTTCCTGTGGATTAAACGGAACGATTCCACATTTTTTAAAGCCAGAAATCAAATTAGTAGAATGATTGTTTGGAGAAATGCTCTTACAAAGATTGTTTAATAGGCGCGAAAACTGGTCCTTTTGAATTACCTGGGATTTTCTTTGTTGGTTACTTTTCCAGGAATCTAATATGTCCCGCCACTTCCTTTTTAATGGCGCATAGAAGGCGACATCCAGTGGCTGGCACAAATGGGTCGAATTTTTAGGAAAACATGCGAAAATAATATTATTTTCATGTGCAGTTTTTAAAACTTCCGATGAAAAATGACTCGCTAGATTATCTCCAAGTACTACGATTTTTCCATCCTTATGTTGTTTTTTAACGAATGGTACAAATTGGTTGCAGAACCAGTCGGTGAAAATAACAGAGTCGAACCATCCGCTTTTACTCCGATTGTATCGTGTGTGGGGGGGTCCTCCCTCTGTCCATGTGGACCAAATGTGTTCAGATTTGTACACCACGTATGGCGGCAACATTACACCACTTGCGGATCCGCAAAACATAACGGACACACTGGCTTTTGTGGAATCGCGAATCCTATCTGGGTATTTCGTACCTTTTTTAAATATGTACTTTTTCCTTCCCGGATCGTCGGCTAGGTTGGTTTCGTCGTAGTTATAAATTCGGCCGGGGTCAATAAAGTCTCCATCATTCTGTAATGTATCTTTCAATGCATTAAAATATTGCATTATTGTATCTGGCGATATTTCTCCTTTTGAAACCTTGAGGTTTTGACTCATTCTATGGCTAAGTGCCTGATGCCGATTTATAAACTTTGTCGTCCACCTTAGAGTTGGCATATTTCCTTCTTTAAATTGTGAAGCGGTCACTCCCTTTTTATCTAAAAGGTCGCTTACTAAATGTTGCAAGTCTTTACGGCTAAAAGGGAACCCCCACTCGCTAACTTTTATAGCATGTGCAACTATAGCTTCTTCTTCAGTGGGTGTTAGCACGAAGGGGCGACCGACCTGACCCAAGTGTACTTTTTTACACTTATTAATTAATGTACCCTTTGGTATGTTAAATGTTTTCGCTGCCTGGTTTTTTGATATTTGTCCCGACCTTATCATGTTTAATGCCCTTTCAAGGTTAACTCGATTTTCCCCTATGTCGTACTGGCTGTACTTTCTTTTCGGCATTTCTGAGAAAAAAATAATAAGTTTTTATTAAAATAAAACTCAACTTTGACCGTGCCATTAACTTTGACCGGCGGTCAAAGTTATTGACAAAAGTTGCAATTTTAGGTTATGTTTACATTTTTTTTTAAATATAGAAAAATGTGTGACCAGTTCAGTTCACGTTATCACAATCACTTCCTAATAGTTTAAATCACTTACCTGCGTAATACTAATGATTAAAACGAATTAGTTTTTGCTCAGCAATGAGAAGTTTACCGGTAATATTTTCGCGGCACTTTTTCGGGATGGCGTTTTCTATCGGGACTATTTTTTCGCGCACGTTTGAAAACGCATTAAAGGCCATCTATGATGCACTGCCCTACTTATCAGGACCAAAATCGCAACGGTATCTACTTTTGCTGCTTCATAAATTCGGTTAAAAACATTTTTTGAATTTGTGGTCAATGTTATATTCGGAGTCAAAGTTAGGTAACTTTACGGTATATATATATATATATATATATATATATATATATATATATATAAATATATATATATATATATATATATATATATATATATATATATATATATATATATATATATATATATATATATATATATAGTTTTTATATGTTTCTTGACATATGATCCTCCAATTAAAAATTAAACAACTATTTTCACGTATTCATGTATCGTTTTAATAACGTTTCAGCTACAACTTGAGCCTTTATCAAATTAGTAGGAAATCTGGAGAACAGACATAGTTTCAAACATATATGGACACAATTACATTGAAAAACAAATTAAAACTGTTTTAATTTGGCAAAAATAAAAACATCTATAGTTAATATTTAAATTTTAAAATAGTTAAAAACATTACTGAAAAATCATCACTCAAAAAACATTGCATTTAAAACAAACAATGACCATAAAAACAAAAATACATTAAAAAAAAATTAATATTATACATAAGACTGGAATTCTGATATATAAAAACGAGACATGTTTTCTTTTTTTTTATATATTTACTTGGATTTTTATTGCTACACCGAGTCTGGGATTATGCTATTACTGAAATGTACAGTGTTTTATGTAAGGAGTGGTTTTTTTATATATAGGTTAATTTACTTAGATAGCACATTATGATAAATTTGGCTTAAGTTATTGATGTCTTTTTTATCGTTGACGGCGCCTTTCTCCTTTTTAATTTGTATCATTTCTGTTATTGTGAGTTTTCGATAATTAGTTTCTTGCTCTAAAATTTTGGTTTGTTTTTCTGAATGCTCGTGTTTGTGGAGTGCAGCAGATGCATTTTTGGTGTATTTGTGGCCGTTTAATCGGCTATCTAAGTATTGTGTTGTCATTCCTGTGTACTTTTTTGACAATTTAAACATGGAATTGAGTAAACTAGGTTTGATTTCTTTTTTTTTATTACTTTGCTTTTTAAGGGAGTGAAAAGACAGTTTAGTAAATTCTGTGCTTTATGACAGACAGTTATGTCGTGTTTAGACAAGATGTGATTTATTTTTTCTGATAGACCGTCTGTGTAGGGCATTGCAACGTATGTAGTATTAACATTTTTTCTTTTGTTGTTTTTTTTAAGTTATTATAAAAAACATGAGATCGTTGTTTAAAAACTATGTTTTTTTCCGGATAACGGTTATTTATTTAAGTCTCCTTAACCCCTTTAATATCTCAGGACGATATTCTGGGGAAGTAAGTGAGATGGCACGATCGTTTAGACCTATAATAACGCTATTTGTTTGATTCTTTGCACGGTTAGAGTTAAAGTTTAGGTACCGCCCTGACTATTTTTTTTGTATACCACTTGGTTTTTAAATTTTGATCTTTCTTGTTTCTAATTAGGGTTAAGTCTAGAAAATTATTAAAAGCATTTAATAGGTCATTAATACGGTTTTTTGAAACGGCAGTTAGACAATCGTCTACAAATCTTTTAAAAAAAGAAGATTAAAATCAAGTTCACTTATCACACTCTCCTCCAGATATTCCATAACTAATTGTACGACAATGGAGGAATTAGGAAAACCCATAGCGCCACCATCTAACTGTTGATAATATTTGTCCTCATACTGGTACAGGATATCCGAATTTCGATGGTTTTGCGCGGTATCTCCCTTATTACTGAAGAGAGAGAGATGCGGTTTTCGCAACACTGTGCTACTTTTTTGTGAAACCAAAGAAGGCACAAACACAATTTTCCTAGCCCTTTTCGTTTTTGAGATACAGCGTGAAATTGAAAATTTTGCGTTTTCAGGTACCCCTAGGTAAAATGCTTTATATACAACAAATGACGTTGGATTTAATACTTTTTTAATGTTGACAATTGTGTTGTTTGAAAATTCTTACTTGCAATTATATAATTTATCCCTTAGAAATACTCATGACTTGATTAAACAAAAGAATATATAGATTCTGTTGAGCCATTGTAGAAACTAATTGACATTTGTCATTTTTAAATTATTTTAATCAAATATTGCCTTTGTCCATTTATTAAATATCAAATGGCTGCGAATTTCGAAAACTTTGAGAAATATGACATGCTTGTTTGTTTTATACAGTGCCAGGAAAATCCGGATGAAGCGTCAGAGATGTATCTAATCCGGTAAGTGACAGGAGTAATACTAAGTAAACAAAATAACTTTGCTTCTTAAACCAGGACTTTTCGGAACTAGTGATAGCCGATGTAGAAGGACTCTCAGTATTTTTGAAAAACAAAAGTATAGATAATAATAAAACTTTAGTTTTGTGACTTTTTTTTCAGAATAATAATATTAATATTTCAAATTATGCCTATCGTTCTTAATAGGTTACAAGGTTAGGTGTCCAAAATTTGCTTTTATAAAAAAGCGTATTATTGCAGAAAGTCTGTAACATGAAAGATACGATGTCACTAAATTTCCAATAAAATTAATTATAATTAAAATATCTGAAAAGTAGAATAGCAGTTTTGTTGATAAGTGATAAGAAAAAACATCTTTTGCATCGCCCTGTATAATAAATTAATTCAATTTAATTTATTTTGAATATGTCTTTCTATACTCTATATATATGTAAATAAGCATTTATTCGTTATAGATACCCAGAACGAAGCCCGATATGAGAACATTTTCAAGAATAAAAGTACATCTGATCAATCACGGATCATTCAAAGTACCGCGACCGAAATCATATTACAAAGAAAATCGGGAAACTGAATAGATTAATATTTTAGCTGCCGTTACAATCAATCCGTCAACTTCCTGTCAAAAAGTCGAGGATGAAGTGGGAGTACCTAAGTCAACAGTGCAGACTATTCTAAAAAAATTCCATTTTAAACTATATAAATATAAGTTAGTGCACCATTTGCACCCGGGAGATGCACAGCGTCGCATAGATTTTTGCAATTGGTACATTCATATGACTAATACCGAAATAAATTTCGAAAGAAGGGTTATATGGTCTGACGAGGCATATATCTCGAGTGCAGGTATTCTAAATAGACACAATAATAGATACTGGTCCAAAGAAAATGAATACGTTATATTTTCACGCGAACAACAAGGCAGGTTTGGGTTTAGCGTGTCCTCCTTTATCCTTGGCACAAAAATAAAATATGTCATTTATAACGGTAGTTTTACTGGAAACCGGTACCTAGAGATACTGGAAAATACGCTTTCTGATATATTAGATAATATTCCTTTGGCACAATTACAAAATATTTTTCTTCAGCAAGATAGTGGCCCGGCTCATAATGCACGGACTGTTAGTACCTTTTTATAAAATGAAAATTTCCAGGTCGCTGGATTGGTACAAATGGGGCTGTAAGCTGGCCGCCTAGGTCGCCAGATTTGTCGGTCCTAGACTTTTTTCTATGGGGATATTTTAAAGGCATCATCTAGCAAAGGCAACACCACACGATCGAAGATCTACAAAATGACACAAGAAGAGCCTTTAGATATTTACAAGCCCGCCAAATGATTATGCTTAACTAAGTAGAATAAGAAATATGTGTCATATGTGTATAAGGTATAATGTATAGCGTTTTTTTCTAATTTAGTCAATAGTAAGTATTTGACAGAATACAATTTTATTGTCAACATTAGAAAAATAATTAAATTATCGTCATATGTATATATTTTTAGTTTATAATATGTGCTTTTAGTAGATTTCTTAGATGTTTCCCTAGCGTGAAAATTAAATAGTATGAATCTTTGTTAACTGATTTATTGTTTAATAATGATATTATAACAAAGTTTGGTACAGATAATTCACAATTCTCATTGCCTACTAGAAAAACAGATTAAAATTTCTCTAAATTGACTTAATTGTCGATAACGGATTGAAATAAATATCAAGTTATATATTTTTGAGAAGCTAAAAATGAGCGGAAACCAAATATTAAAAAATATACAGGGTATCCCATTTAAAAAAAACCAACTTTAGTCTATACCTCGGAAACAATAGTAGCTAATCAAAAACTGACTACGCCATTGGATTCTACGCAAAAAACTCTATAGAAGTTAGTTTTTACTTTTTCAGTAAGTTGCCAGGCCATCGAGATACGAGGGGCACCTGAAAACGCAAAATTTTCAGTTTCACCCTGTATCTCAAAAACGAAGAGGGCTAGAAAAAATTTGTTTGTGGCTTCTTTGGTTTCACAAAAAAGTAGCATAGTGTTGAGAAAATCGCATTTCTCTATCTTTAGTAATAAGGGAGATACCCCGCAAAACCATCGAAATTCGCATACCCTGTACATATACACTTTTTTTTCGTCATCGATTATTTTTAAACATCGTTGCTCCTCCCTGGAAATGAAGAATTTAGTTTGGAACTAAATTGGGTCACACATCACTATTTCTAATAAAAGGAAATATTCATTCCGGGTAATTTTTTTTGTTTTTAATTTATTTTTAAATTATTATTTTTTTTTTCATAAGTTTATTTACCAATTTATGCCTATTTCACCCTTGATTTTTGTGCAAAATTTGAGGACTTTTTAACATTTTGTGAAGCCGCAACTTTGGATTTTTATCAAAATACTAATATTACCATTCCATCTTTATAAAACGACTGATGTTTGACTAAAATTTGAAGTCAATCGAATAAGTAGTTTTGACCGACGGAAATGGAGATCTAGGGAAAGAACCCTAAAATCCGAAGATCTGCAAAAATCCCGGGGAGTGATTTTTCACGATACCAATAATTCCCTGTTAGCAGACAAGTAAACATACTATAACTAGATACCTACTTCTATGACGCTTTGAAATTCTTTTAAATGTCGCAAAAAATTCCTAATATAAAATAAAAGCAGGAACGGATCTAGTATTATGTTAAGGGGAGGGGGTCGAAAAAATTTAATACTTTTTTGTCGGCGAAATATGAGAAACAAAAACAGGGGCCGTACAGACCCCGCTCAGGGGAAGAGGGCGAATTCGATTTTCAACTCATGCAGTGCTTGTTTTATACATAACATTGTAACCACTGAGTATGCTCAGAGAGGACGATGCTCCGTTCGCCCCCCTATAAATCCGTCACTGAATAAAAATGACTAACAATAAAAGGACATATTTAAAATTTAAATATAAGTGATAATTGAACGTTAAGATCAATAATTCATTTATCAGTGGCGACAAAGTACTCAAAAGTTTCATCGGTTCGACTGTATCTGGAATTTCAGCAAAATTAAATTAAACAATTACATTCATGGCGAAATATTCGTAAAACTACGTTTGGCACGAGCTACCCACACTTCATAGAGTTAAAAATATTAATGACATATAGAAAAACCGGTGATATTTGTCACGTACATTTTCCAACGTAACCACTCGTGGAAAAATAATTTTTAATTTTTATTACAACCGTACAACAATTAACTAAATCAGCGTACACAAATCCATTGACCACACATCGATGTAAATAAAAGGAATTCAATCAAAAATCTATTAACACTGTGACATTTATTAAAACTGATTCAGGACTACTGGCTTCGTTCAATTAACGCTTGTGTATGGTATAAAATATTATACCAAATAAGATAAGCGGTTAGTAGTGGCACTCAACAGTTTTCGATCGGATCCTGTTTTGATTTTCCGTAACGGTCTGTTTTGTGTGTGATAAAAAAAGGTAAGCTGAAACGACTGATTGTTTAATAAGTGTTTGTAATGGACTTTCGTATTTATTCGATGCCATGTTACTAAAATTTCGAGAAACAATATATTATATTTAAAACTTTTTGTGTGCCACTGGATTGACTACCTCCTTAGGTAGAATTTATAAGTTTACAGATAAATATGTGTCTTTTCGTGGAGGTTTTGCGTGTTCTTTTTGTTTGAAAATAATGAAAATTTTGATTTCTTTTTTAAAGTAGATATATTTTTTGAATTATGACTTTTCAAGTGCTGTTTCAGACAAGCCAAAATTTACTTTACCAGACTCTCTTTTGCCAAAATATTGGAAATAGAGCAATCATGAACGTGAAAAAAGTGAAGATGGAAAAACAAAAAGGGTGCTGATTATTGTTTTCCTAAATACGAGATGGTTTCTCGATGGAAATGTATAGCTAATTTCCTTCCACTCCACTGATATCTCTCACTAGAAAAATCTGAAAATTATAAACGAATCGAGGGAATAATTTTGAAATTTTTTATGTTTAAAAATAACTTTAGTGGAAACCTGTGGCTTTGATGCGTATAATTAGTTTTTGTGTAGTATTTGTCCTAAATATAAACGAAATTATCATGTTTTTTTCATAATATTTTCAAAATTTTAAATATTTAACAGTACTCTTTTAAATAATTGAGGATCTGGAACAATATGAACTTTGCTTTCTTTACTTATGTTGGCAAATTCTCATGGTTCTGGGAAAAAATACACAATTAAGAATTTTAGATACAAGACATCTACATATATACTTTCAACAAATCAATATAAATAAAATTATTTCCTTCGATTAGACACTATATACTCACATATATTTAAAGTAGAATCAGAATTTTGAGGGTAAAGTTCAAGTTGTAAAAAATTTTGAATAAGCTTTTAAAATGTAATTTATTTTTATTGCGGATGTTTTCTCTTAAAAGTCCAGGTATTATTAGACTTTATCTGTTTTTGGTTATTTATCTACAAGTTATTTTTGAAAAGTATGTTTTATTTACCTTTTAAAACAATTGTTTTGTTATTTATAAATTAAACATTTTAGTCATTTATTACAAGATTCACGTTATTTGATACATTTGCAGCAGTTTGTAATAAAAAATACTGCATTTGTGCTTAGAGTACAAGTGACATTTCAGCATAAAAACGTGTACAATAACCTCCCCGCCACTGTATATGATTGTGTCTCCGCTTTACTTTTGAGAAAATGCAAGTAGTCCTTTTAATCACACATGTACTTACCTTATATGGTCTGTAGCAATGAGAATTGGGTCATACTGAAGGTTCAGTAATATTTATTACAAATGTTTTTGTGTACAAAATGTAAATAAATTGTTAGTTTAACTTAAAAAGCTCCAAGAAAAATTAATAAAATATATTTTTAGGTGATTCGGAACATGATTGATAATGATTTTCAAATTTAAAAACTTAAAATATTTTTTCTGTCGTCCAGTTAACTACAATTATTGCTTTAACGCTAGTCTTGAAAAAATTGCTTTAGCACTAGTGTTGAAAGAAATTGCTTTGTTAGTAAATAAAATAAGGTAAAAATAGGCTTTGCTTTTTCAACGTTCTTTTCACGTGTTTTGCGTGTTCCTTTTATTTGAAAATAATGAAAATTTTGATTTCTTTTTTGAAGTAGATACTTTTTTTTAAATTATTACTTGACCATGGCTGTTTCGGACAAGCCTCCCCGCTTTACATATGTACTTTCCTTATATGTTCTGTGTCAACGTGAATTGGGTCATACTGAAGGTTCAGTAATGTTTATTACAAATGTTTTTGTTCTCAAAATATAAATAAATTGTTAGTTTAACTTAAAAATCTCCAAGAAAAAATAATAAAATATATTTCTAACTGATTCAGAATATGGCTAAATAATTTTCAAATTTAAAACGCTAGGGTTGAAAAAATTGCTTTAGCACTAGTGTTGAAATTAATTGCTTTAATAGTAAATAAAATAAGGTAAAAATAGGCTCTGCAACTTTTTTTTGACGTGTTTTGCATGTTCCTTTTGTTTGAAAATAATGAAAATTTTGATTTCTTTTTTGAAGTAGATACTTTTTTTAAATTATAACTTTACAAAAGCTGTTTCGGACAAGCCAAAATTTACTTTACCATTCTCTCTGCAAGTGTAAAAAATTGCAAAAATCCGATTTTTTGTCAAAATATTAGAGATAGAGCAATTATGAATATGAAAAAAATTAAGATGGAAAAACAAAAATGGTCCTGATTATTGTTTTTCTAAATACGAGATGGTTTCTCGATGGAAATGTATAGCTAATTTCCATCCACTGCATTGATATCTCTCACTAGAAAAATCTGAAAATTATGAACGAATCGAGGGAATTATTTTGAAATAAATCCACCAAAATTTATTTTTTTTTATGTTTAAAAATAAATTTAAAAAAGGAAACCTGTGGCTTTAATATGTATAATTAGTTTTTGCCTGCCAAACTGTCCAAAATTTAAACGAAATTATTAAATCATGAATTGGGTCATACTGAAGGTTAAGCAATGTTTATTAAATTTTTTTTGTTGGCAAAATGTAAATAAATTTTTAGTTTAACCTAAAAAGCAACAAAAAAAATTAATTAAATATATTTCTAAGTGATTCGGAACATGTCTAAATGATTTTCAACTTTCATTTAACTACTATTGCTTTAACGCTAGGGTTGAAAAAATTGCTTTAGCACTAGTGTTGAAAGTAATTGATTTGATAGTAAATAAAATAAGGTAAAAATAGGCTTTGCTTTTTCAACTTTCTTTTGAAGTGTTTTGCGTGTTCCTTTTGTTTGAAAATAAAGAAAATTTTGATTTCTGTTTTGAACTAGATAGTTTTTTTTTTTTTTAATTTTAACTTTACAAGAGCTGTTTCGGACAAGCCAAATTTTACTTTACCAGAGAGTCTCTCTGCAAATGTGAAAAAGTTGAATTTTTTGCCAAAATATTGGAGATAAATGAAGTTCTCTTTCATTGAGGATCTGGAACAATATTGTAAACTTTGCTTTCTTTGTAAAATTCTTATGGTTCTGGGATAAAATACACGATTTTAAAATTTCAGATACAAAACACATACTTTCAACAAATCAATATAAATAAAATGATTTCCTTCAAATAGACACTATACACTCATATTTAAAGTAGAAGCAGAATTTTGAGGGAAAGTTCAAGTTGTTGTTGAAAATTTAATTTTTTGGCAAAATGTAAATAAATTGTTAGCTTAACTTAAAAAGCTCCAAGAAAAATTGATAAAATTTTTCTCTAAGCTCGTTTCTAAGTGATTCGGAACATGGCTAAATGATTTTCAAATTTAAAAACTTAACTTTCAGTTAACTACCATTGCTTTAACGCTAGGGTTGAAAAAATTGCTTTAGCACTAGTGTTGAAAGTAACTGCTTTGATAGCAAATAAAATAAGGTAAAAATAGGCCTTGCTTTTTCAACTTACTTTTGACTAGATACTTTTTTTTTAATTGTAACTTTACAAGAGCTGTTTCGGACAAGCCAAAATTTACTTCACCAGACTCTCTTCAAATGTGAAAAAGTTGCAAAAATCCTATTTTTTGCCAAAATATTGGAGCAATTATGAATATAAAAGAAATTAAGACGGAAAAACAAAAATGGTCCTGATTATTGTTTTCCTAAATACGAGATGGTTTCTCGATGGAAATGTATAGCTAATTTCCTTCTACTGCACTGATATCTCTCACTAGAAAAATCTGAAAATTATGAACGAATCCAGGGAATAATTTTGAAATAATTCCATCAAAAGTTATTATTTGTTTATGTTTAAAAATTAATTTAAAGGAGGAAACGTGTGGCTTCAAAATGTATAATTAGTTTTTGCCTGCAAAACTGTCCAAAATATAAGCGAAATAATTATGTTTTTTGCCTAATATTTTTAAAATTTTAAATATTTAACCGTACTATTTTAAATTTTGACGTGTTTTGCTTGTTCGTTTTATTCGTATGAAGTTCTCTTTCATTGACGATCTGGAACAATATGGTTATTGTGAACTTTGCTTTCTTTACTTATGTTGCCAAATTCTCATGGTTCTGGAAGAAAATACGCAATTTTAGAAGAGTCCAGGTATTATTAGACTTTATCTGTTTTTGGTTATTTACCTACAAGTTATTTTACAAAAGTATGTTTTATTTATCTTTTAAAACAATTGTTTTGCTATTTATAAATTAAACATATTAGTCATTTATTACAAGATTCACGTTATTTGATACGCATAACTTGGTTATGGAAATTTGCAGTGGTCTGTTACAAAAAAATACTCCACTTGTCCTTAAAGTACAAGTGACATTTCAACATACAAACGTGTACATTAACCTCCCCGCTTTATTTTTGAGAAAATGCAAGTAGACCTTTTAATCACACATATACTTACCTTATATGGCCTACATAAACGTGAATTGGGTCATACTGAAGGTTCAGTAATGTTTATTACAAATGTTTTTGTTTATAAAATGTAAAAACACTGTTAGGTTTAGAAAGCTCCAAGAAAAATAATAAAATATATTTCTAACAGATTCGGAACATGGCTAAATGATTTTCAAATTTAAAAACTTAACATATTTTCTCTGTGTTTCAGTTAACTACCATTGCTTTAACGCTACAGATGAAAAAATTGCTTTAACACTAGTTGAAAGTAATTGCTTTGATAGTAAATACAAATTTTTTACTCACCATATTTCAAATGTAATACTCTCCCGCCTAAATGCGCGTCCTTTTTGTTTTTCAATTTTGAGACGTGACCGGTTTCAAAATTGAGTGGCATTAACTTAGCATTGCCAAATTTGTAGAGAAAAAAGTGTCGAAAAGAGTACTAATACCACACTAAATTGCATACTGCAAAAGACCTCTTTATAATTACCAAATAGAAAAAAGTACTCTTCTACAACCGCACGTATTTTGTTTCGGAAGATTGCGTTTTTCTGCACAAGTACGGAAATATAAAATGTTTAAAATTTGCACACTTACGCAATCTTTTAATAGGCACATAAATAATTTTTAAGCAAAATATAATTTTCTATACTATCTATCCCGGATTTGTCTGAATTTATTCAAATTAACTAAAATTTATATTTACAAACGTTTTTAAACGTCACTGTATCATTTCAAAAAATAATGTAAAACAATAACAGGACCAGCAGATGTCAGAAACAAATTTAGCGCGTGTTCCATATCAGCCAAAATACAAACTTGCCAATTTTAAATTTATCAAGGAGGCTAGAAGTCAGCATCCATAACCGAAGGGTACTTTGAAAAAACAGAACAACAAAAGAAAAAAATATGCATTAAAATTATTATTTTTATTTATTTATTGAATAAAGCATCTACATCCAAACTAAACAGTACCCTAACTATAATAAAAAGTTCAATCCTGAGTCTCAGAAAATTTATTATTTATGAGGTCAATAAATTTACTAACACCAATGTTGCCTATATCAATATGATTAGCATAAATATTAAAATAGTTGCACATTCTATATACTGGTGAATTTTTATAAACATTTATTCTAGGAAAGTCCACATAAAATGCCTTTGTCTGTCTTGTTTTAGATCTGTTTATTAAAAATATTATTTACATACGATATTTAAAGAACATCAAAATATTTCCGGCAGGCGGGCGCTAATAATCCTTGCGGGCACCCTGTGCCCCTTATTACTATTGGGAGCTTCCTCCATCCCCACTATAGGTATGCCCACGTTTGAATCACCTTGTATATATAGATATCCATACTAAGCAAAGAAAGCAGAATACGTTAAACTGTATACAAAATGACTCTTTAACTTTTATTTCCTTATTAGCATATAAATATCTTTAGACAGAAACATCTGGATTTTTAATTATTTATACCATTTATAGCGTTAATTTATACAAACTAAATGTCCTAAAGCGTTTGGTAAAAACATTAGTAAATTACCTTCAGACATTAGTGAATTAGTTTTTTTGCGTTTTGGTACTTACTTATTTGATTTAATTTCGCATAGTTTGTTTTTGTTCATATGAAAAATATCAATACCTAGTTGGAACACAATGGAACTCTCGCAAAACGTTTAACGTAAAAACTAACCAACAAAAACGAAATTTAAAATGGAAATACAGGGCACTTTTGCGGGGTATTTTCTTATTTTCTAAAGATAGAGGGTTACGGTTGTTTTCGAGACAGTATGTTACTTTCCAGTGAAATTAAAGATGTCCCCAGCAGAATTTTCATAGTCTTTTTAGTGTTTGAAACTGGGCGTTTTCGAAATGTTGCATTTTCAGGCAGCCCTCGTATCTCAATTATCTGATAACTTATCGAAAAGGCGAAAACTGTCGCTTGTATGACTTTATCATTCACTGCCGCTTTCAGAATAAGTATACGGGGTCAGGTCAAAAAGTTATCGGACTCTACTTTTTTTTTTAATGGAGCACCCTGTATATTATTCCTTATATTTATTAGGAATAATGTAGGCTTTCCAAAAATAAATACATGTATGGAGTTGTTTTAAAAAACAAGCTCAAAATTCGAGATTTTCTAAAATTTTCTTTGGTGTCCAATTAGTAGGTAGTAGGCTTATAGCTAATTTGTGTGGAACAAAAATGAAAATGTCAAAAAACTTTGCGGTTTTATCAGTTTTTGATTATTAATGAAATATATTTGTAGTTCTGGTGTTTCTATTTAACTAGATACTATATTTAATTTACTTTTTTACAATAATCGCGATTTACAAAAATTATGAAAAGTTTGATATGTTCGTTTGTTTCATACAATCTAATGAAAATTCCCAAGAAGCTTTCGAATTATATTTACAAAGGTAACGTCTTTTGAGCGTTATGGTTAGGATAATATCTTAGAAGTCCTTTTTGTTCATATTAGATATCCAGAGAGAAGGTAACCTTTCCGAGCTATAAATCAAATTTAGTAGAGCACCGATTATAGATCCAGCCCCATCCTAAAGCATAGACCAAACCAAACAAGACGTTTTGGACATCGGTGAAATTTTTTGCTATTTGTAATGTAAACTCATTTTTTGCAAATTCATCAATGACGTCATCATAAAAACGTCGATGTTCCGACATATTTTGGAGAAGTTTATTTTCAATGGACAACAGCGATGTATGCGAAAGTCTCTCCTACCCCGTTGAATTTCTCACGAAATTTTTTATACGTTTAGGTGTTGAAAAATTGCGTTCTACTGATGAACTTGTGGCAGGTATTGTCACTACTAATTCACACAATTTCGACACTTCGGTGTAGGCATCTTCCAGCTCCTTGTCTTTTAAAAATTTCATTAGTTCCTTAGCGTTATTTTTTACGCTAATGTCATCAGTTTCGTTTATTACTTTTAGTTCAGATCGCAGTAACATTCGGTCGAAGAACTGGCCATAATGAAGAAGAAGAGATTTAAACGCATCTTCTGGAAAAGTTTTTCCTTTAAACGCATCAGAATTGCTGAGCTCGAAGAATTTAAAATCATTTAAACCGTTAAATCTATAGTTTATTTGTTGCTGAATGTGATCGATTATTTTATAAAATTTCATAAAAGAGGCGTCTGTATGATATTTGAACATTTCCTACATTGTCTGTTCGAAGACGCTTGGCTTGTGGCACTACATTTAACGCCATTAAAATCTCTTTTTTGATTTAATTTAAACATCATCCAAAATGGAAATATTTCTGAAAATATGTTTAACAAATAATTAAAATTAAAATCTCGTTTCAAACAGTCCCCCCTCGAACTATTTATTGCTTCTGAGTCCCACGTTTCATTATTTTCTATTATATTCTTAAATAGTTCAATCAGTGATTCACGATTTCCAGATACTGTTAACACAAGTCTTCCTTTATAGTTCCAACTAGTAGGAGCTACTTTGGGCAATCGTTTGTGGACAATGGAGTCCAAAGCTTGTGTAAGTTTTGTTGACTTGGAAAAAAAGCAGCCATGCCACATAAAGTAACGAAAAATACTTTACACACTTTAATGTGATTGATGGACTGGGATAAAACTAAATTTAATTTATGAGCACTTAGGAAAGTTTCTCGAACTTTAGCTTGCAGACCCCCTAATTGTCACGCCACACACTGGTTTCTTTTGATAAAAACTTGGAAAATATTCGAAAAAATAGATCAGCGAATTTAAAGGGATGACATAGAAATTTTTAAAGTAAACATCATGGTTGATAAGTTGGCCATGGACATATTCACATTTTTCAATTGTTGTTGTCACAGCAATACGTCAAACAGACAGTTCGTTGCGTGTTATTTCCTAGCTTTTTTAATCAACTGAATTTTTATAAAAATTATTATTATTTATTTGAGAATCTTGTGCGAGAACCTATAATTCTCAGTTATGGAAACACATAATGAAGGTATGTATTTTCACTTAGCATAGGAAAAAATCATTACTCTGTTTTCCTTTTATATTTTTGACCGCAAATAAAAACTGGCAGCATTTTTGTGCCACTTATTATTTTTTTATCAAAGTTTAAATATGTTTTTGTTTATGTTCCGCCTGTTTCCCATCTTTATGTTACTGATCTTTGGTATAATTAGGGCTATAAAAAGACGTAAATGTATATAGATGTTGCAACTTTTTGCGTATTTTTGAATAAGGTGTATTTTTCGACGCGGATCTTTGTGTAATGCAAAATAATTAAAAATTAATTATTTAACATAAACTGAGTTTAGGTTTTAGTTTCATTTACTGAAATTTCTTGAGAGGTTTTAAGTTATTATTTTAAAAGAATACTTTAATATTTATTGTATTGTATCTCAGAACAATACGCCGATCTAACTACAGAAATAATTTTAGGTATAGAAAAATGAAAAGAATCTAAGGATGCATTTTATTTATATTTTTGAAAAAATAATTAAAAAATAATGTTTTTAAAAAACTTAAAGTTTAATATTGATTAAATATAAATGTATTATTTTTTAAAATTAGAATATATTTTCAAATTATATTTTCAATAATTCTTAAATGCTTTTTATTTTAGCATGAATCATAATAATCTGTAGTTAGATAGTTCATAAATGTTATGATAACAGATAAAAGAAATGCTAAAATAGTTATACACTCTTTTTTTTAAATAATTTTATAAAAAAAAATCATATAAAGAAATTGAGATTAAACTAAAAAAACCTAATTGTTAGGCTTTTGCTTTATACTTCATAGTAAGGCATATGTTTTAAAGACAGGGATTTTATTTCTAGATTTGCAAGAAAACCGCATTCGTTTTTCGTACGGTGAGTTATTTCAAATATTCCAAAGCTTTCCAGAAAAAAATTTGAACGCAAAACTAAAAAAGTTACAGTCACACATTTTAATAGAAAAAGGATCTGACATATTTCCTGTAAGTGAAATGAAAAACTTGTCTCGGTTCGCCTCCAGTTTAAAATGTAAATGGCTTCAAGTTAGTCGAAATAAATCGGTATTTCTCAAAAAATATTTCAATTGGCTCAATCAAACCTTAACATTTACAAAAAAACAGTGTGTTGGACGACCGAAATCTAACTTTAATAGCAGTGGTGAGAGGTCAAAGAGACTAAAAACTTCCGATTTGCGGTGTAGTAAAACCGTAGAGGAACTGGCATACGCCACTCAAATGAAATTTAGAGAAGAGGGAAATGTAGACGCTTCAAAAATAATTAAAGAGATCACAAATATTGACACAAAAGCAAAAGAATATAGAAAAGCACTAGAGAACTCAAAAAAATCAGCGTTGAAATTAAGTAGCGATGAAGCTGTTTCGCTTACAATAGAAGCTAAATTAAGCAAAAAGCAATATCATTTAATTAGAGAACAAGCAAAAGAAAAAAATTGTGATATATATCCCTCTTATAAAAGGGTTCTTCAAGCCAAACAAGAATGCTACCCAGCAGAAGTTGTTGTGAAATCGGATATCGAGGCAGAAGTGTCTTTGCAGGCATTATTAGATCACACCAGTAAACGGTTATTAACTCTCCAACAAGAAGTTCTTCGTTCGTTAGATATTAAGAGCGTCGAAATACAGTTATATTTAGTGTGTAAGTGGGGGTGTGATGGTTCATCCGGACAATCGGAATACAAGCAAAAATTTGAATCTGCAAACTTTTCAGATGCTAGTGTGTTTCTAATTTCTTTAGTTCCTATAAGGCTTTTCACAAAATATAACCAAAAAGAAATTATAATTTGGCAAAATTTAAGAACATCATCACCTCGATTTTGTCGCCCAATAAAATTGCTATTTAAAAAAGAAACCACTGAATTAACGATAAAAGAAAAAAATTACATTGATTTACAAATTCAAACTCTTTCTCCATTTCACTATCATTTAAACAATAAAACTTATATAGTAAATTTTGAAATGCATTTTACCATGATCGATCTAAAAGTAGCAAATTCTTTAACAGCAAATAAATCTTCTCAAACATGTTATCTTTGCGGGGCATCTTCCAAAGATTTTAATAATATAAGTCAAGTTATTACTAGACCTCTTGTTGTCAGTCATTTAGCATATGGGCTATCTACTTTACATGCCTGGATTCGGTTCTTTGAGTGCCTATTGCATGTAGCTTACAAAATTAGTATTCAAAAGTGGCAGGCAAGAAGTCTAGAAGACAAGCAACTAGTGGCTGATGCAAAAAAAGGAATCCAGGAATCGTTGCATTTAAATTTAGGTCTCATTGTTGATAAGCCTAAGCCAGGCTTTGGCAGTTCAAATGATGGCAACACTGCGCGAAGGTTTTTTGAAAACTCGGAAATTGTTTCGAAAATTACTAAAGTTGACTTAGGTTTATTAAAAAAATTTCATGTTATATTACAAGTCTTATCATCAGGTTATGACGTACATGCTGAAAAATTTAACAGCTATTGTCTTGAAACTACCCACCTATTTGTACGCTTGTATCCATGGTACCCAATGCCTACCACCTTGCATAAGGTACTAATTCATGGGTCAAAAATAATCCAGCATTTCCTAGTTCCTATAGGTCAACTATCTGAAGAAGCACAGGAGAAGGATATAAAGAAGTTCCGACAACAATTTTCAAGAAAAACTTCAAGGAAAGATAGTTTAAATGACATCTTTAATCGTCTCCTTGCTTTTTCAGATCCTTATATTTCTAGTTTGCGAAAATTGCCCTGCAAAGGTAACAAAATTTTTTCTGCTGAAGCTGTGGAATTATTTACTTCACCTAAAATTAATAAGGAAGATATATCTGACAGTTCAGATTCAGAATAAATTTTTAATAAAATCGTATTTATTTATTTTTTTATTTATAAAACCATTCTTTCTAAATCTTATATTTCTACGAGCCCTAACAACTACATTGACCATTTTGGAATACAAGTAATAGTATATTCGACTTCGGCATGGGAAATGTCATTTCTGCCAAGAGATAAAGTTTTTCGAGACGCGTTAGTGTCGAGATAAACTTTAATTCGAGACAGAAATGAAAATTTACCTCGATGATTAAAGTTAGTAATGTCAACATAACATAGGTACAGGGTTATCCAACGAGGACTAGACAGACCGATTTTTTGACTTTACCTGTACGCATAAAAAAATCGAAAATAGCCATCTTATGTATTTGCCTCCGTAGAATCCAAAAATGGCCCCGTAAATTTTTTTGAACCAAAAACAAAAGACGTAAGTCTTTTGTTTTTGGATTAAGTTTTTTTGTAATGGAACACCCTGTATATTATTATATATTTGATAAGATCTTTTCATCGTGATATACTAAGGTTTGCACATCTATCTTGAAAAACAGCCGAATAAATGAGCAAAAACCTTTCCATAGGAAGCAGTGTGTTAGAAAGAGAATATTTTATTAATTCCCGTATCAAACGTATCCACGTAAAATCAATTCTCTCTCTTACACATTTCTTGTGGAATGGTTTTTGCTCATTTATTCGTCTATTTTTCAAGATAGATATACAAACCATATATTTATATTCAGGATAAAAAGTTTTTTTAAAATATCTGGTAATATACAGGGTGTTCTATTTAAAAAGACTTCATCTATGCCGTAAGTCTTTGTTTATGTTTTTTAAAAAAAAATTGTGTCATTTTCTGGTTCTACGAAGCCAAATACATAAAATGGCTATTTTGGATTTTTTAAAAATGTACAGGTAAAGTCAAAAAGTCGGCCTGTCTAGTCCTCGTTGGATGACCCTGTACATGGTTTTTATATTTTTATAAATGATCAACGATTCTTTGATTTTTTAAATCATAGCTATGGTGAACATTATTTACACATAAATTTCGAATCAGTCAAATATATCGTTGTTAGGGCACGTACCTATTATATTTGTTGGTTTCTCAAATGCGATCGTCATACATTTAAAGGTACAAAAATTCTCAAGTAGCTAGTCTAGTATTTGGTTTCTTGTGTGGGTAATTCAAAACCTATTAGTTACGGAATTCTAATTTTATAGGATAATTTTGACAGCTTTTAAAATGTAAATATATGCAAAATCACAAGAGATCACGATTACGGTGACACCAAGCGCTTTCTTACGGAATTTACCACTGGTGTCATTGTGACGAAATCGTCATCTTTTGTGATTTTGACTATAATTAGTTTTGTTATTCTAATATAATTAGTTAGGTTTTAGTATTGGTTTTTCTTATGTGGGTAAGAGCCTATAGGTAACATAGTAACTATAACAAAATTTCAATATTTAATTATGTTTTTCTAGTATAATAAGTACAGCCCTCTTACACAATAAATATAACTGTTTTTCTTATGTGGGTAATTTATAAGAGCCTATATCTAGCGTTATTTTAGCAGAATATTAAATATTTAATTATTTAATTCTACTGTAATAAGTTGCTTTTCCAATGGAATAGAACAGGATTTGATATAATACATAACAGATTAAATATTTTTAAAGAAAAAAATATATTTTTTGTAGTGACCAGAATGTAATAATTTTACAGGGTGTCCGAGATAAGAAGGACCACCCTCTAATCTAGTAAACCATAGGAGAATGTGATATTTATTTTCCTCTACCTTCAACCGTTTTGCCACCAAAATAAGTCAAAGTGCTAAAACTGATGATTTTCAATTGTTTGTAGTTGAAAAACAGTTGAAGTTCGGTAAAGGGTATGCTACATCAAATATGCTTAGAATTTTACGTAGAATCCGAAAATTATAAAAAAATAGGGTATTATATTTAAAATAACAAAGTTGACAGTTGGAGCACTTTTGTGACACACCCGGTACATATACAAATATAATATTTTAAAAGTTTAATTAATTTCAAGCAACTTTCGTATTTAACTTTCTTCTCCATCTCTTATGGTTTTCTAGATAAGGGAATGGTCCTTCTTATTTTGGACACCCTGTACATGTAATGACCATATAATTAGAATATACGAATATTATTAAGTCATAAATAAACATTTTTAATTTTTTTAATAACAGATTTTTAATAATAGTACATAAAATAATTTTTTCCGTGTTTTTGCAAAATGAAATCAGTGTGCGCCATCACTGCAGCTCCATCATAGGTTTGAGCAACTAATTTTTTCTCTCCATTAATTTCTCTAGTAACGTTATAAACTACGGTATATAATGCATCTGATGTACGATTTTCGGACACATTCTTAAAACCTAAAAATCGCTCTTGAATACTTCCGTCTGTTTTAACGTAGCGTATTACAATAGATAATTGGCTAAAATTAGTGATATCAGTTGTTTCGTCCAGAACAATAGCAATGAACCGCGCCTCGCCAATCTCCTGCTTAATTCTTTTTAGAATAATGGTTGCAACAGCGGAAATTAAATCATTCTGGATTCGATTCGACGTTCCGCGAAAAACGCTAGACTGCTCTAAATGATTTTTTAAGCAATCATCATATTTAGCCATTAAACTAAGTAAATCTTGAAAATTTCCTCTATTTGAAGAAACCCTTGTTTCGTCATGACCTCTAAATCCCAATTCGTGCTGTCCGAGAAAACAGACAACATCGATAAGTCTTCTTAATATTTGCCTATTTTTATAGACTAGTTCATTGTGTTGGCGGTGACTAATTTCAAACTGTTTATTAAGGGCGTGTTCAATTCGGGTTTTGCCGAAGACTTTTTCTTTTATGACTGCCTGCAAATGCGCTTTGGACATAATGTGTCTTTTTACAGCTTTATGGAAATTTTTTAAATCGGAAAAACCAGTTTTATTCCAGAGACCTTTTTCATTTTCAAAAAGTAAACATGGCCAACAAAATAATTTACTTATATTTTCACACCCTGTTAGCCATTTAAATTGTTCGTATTGTTTTTCCGGATAAAAATGTACAGTTTTTCATTTTTGTGATTAAATTTTTACATAGGCAGTTTTGCTCTTCCTTTGGAAAATTATTTGAAGCTTATCAGCGAAGTTTAATGTTGAAAATCCCTTTATTATTAAAACATACCCCACACATTCACACACACTCTTCTTACAAATTCTCCAACATTTATAACGTTATTACTGACAGCCGAGTTGACGGTGTTTGCATATCCACGTCCGTATTATTGTCTTCCATATCGCACCATGCACGTCGCGACGTACGTATCATACAACACACGGATAGCCGTTCAAACAAAGAACCTACTCCAACGATAGCTTCCGCCCCCACTTAAAGCACGCGACTGAAATGCAAAAATTGCAAACAGCCGGTGGAAAGTTCAATAACCTCAGGCTCGATTCACAGGAAAGCAAGCATACAGGACTTGGCTGCAGAGAAGCTAGCGGCCCACATAAGTTCCATTCCATTTTCTATTGTCGCTCGGTCGGAGTCAAGGCCGCATTTATTATGGGCTTGATAATTAAGATAATATTTTAGCATTTTTAATATAAACTAAATTAATGGTTTCTTATTTCAAAAATTACATTTTAGAAGATGTTTTCTATTTTTTTTTGGGGAAGCACTGCTTCAAGCACGCCCCTGGTTTTGGGTTATATGGAAGCGACGCCTTCATCTTTTTGCCAGCAAATAGAGGAAGCAACTGGTATATCCAAGTCTGATGCTCAAAGAATTTTGCATATAAAAATAAATATAAGTATCACCCATATAAATTCCACATAGTTCAACATTGCCGCCAATGCCGACTACTGAATGCGGTTTTAACAATGGTATTTACAAAAAATCCACGCTGATGAATCGTTTGGCAGACTCGTTATCTGGTTCGATGAATCTTATTTTTTCAAGCGCGGGAATTTTCAATTGCCGGATTTCTCAATCTTAATTTTTGAGAGGGAACAAAAAGGACGTTTTTGGGGTGGGTTCTCGTGTTTCATTTTTGGAAGACGCATAGTCTATAAAACTTTTGAAGGAGGACTGATGAAAAACCTTTAGCGTAATAATTACTTCAATGAACTTGGTTTTAATACATTTTAGCTACTAATTGGGCACATAAGAAAATTTAGAAAATCTCGAATTTTGAGCTTGTTTTTCAAAATAACTGCATACATGTATATATTTTTGGAAAGTTCACACTATTCCTAATAAATATAAATAATAATATACAGGGTGTCCCTTTAAAAAAATAAAGTAAGGTGCGATAACTTTTTGACCTGACCCCGTATACTTATTTTGAAAGCGCCCTGATCTATGTCTCAAAAATCAAAAGGGTTATGAAAATTCTGCTGGTGCAGTCTTTAATTTGATCTTCTATCTTTGAAATAAGGAAGAGTGGTTTTAATATAGACTCGGCATTTTGTTGGCGCGCTACCGCACGCTTTCTTTATATCATACCTCACCAATCCAACCCGCATTTTTATTAATTAAGTATTAGTTTTGTTAAAAAAAAATCATCCGCCTGAACTGGGATTCGAACACCCATAAGTTGGATCCAAAGCCGAGAGTCCTGCCACTGAGCCAGGAAGCTCACTCTGAACGTTCAACAAAACTTGTTTATCAGGTCTACAATAAGAAATATTATTTAACTGCCATATTTATCGGCAACCGATGATAAATATACAAGTACCGTTGCAGTTCACACGTCATGACATGCGTTCACAAGTTACGATTATTGTCAAATACACTAGTCATTTAAGTCTGCCTTAAGAATTACATACATATATATTATCTATAAAATGTTATAATTACTACTGATTTAATCTATGGCATGTTTAATTTTTAATTTATGTAAATTTCGTTTTCCTATCTATTTATTTTATTTAATATAAAACCAGTCACACACATGAGATTAGTAACATGGAATTCAATACTAGTCCTGGTTTAGATTGCATCGTGTCGTTTAAATATGCAAAATCATACCATTTCCTGTAACACGGTTTCTCATTCTTACAAAGATAAATAGGCACTAGCCACAAAAAGTAATCTCAGTAGACATTTTTGTATTCCAATATAAAAAAAAAATGGTAAATTCTCTAAACTTCCTTCATATAGAATTCCACTATCTACAGGGTGGTCCAATAATAGAGAACGTCAGATGAAATTCGGAAACTGTTAATGACAGAACTTAAGGAAAAAAATATTTATAGGTAAATCGGCCAAGAGAGATCGCTGTAAATTATATTAAACTTCGAAAGTTGGCCGCTAGGAGGAGCAACAGCAACACAAAAGTGTAAATTCCAATTTTCTTTTAAATTTCCGTAATTGAGGTATACTGAAAATATATTTTTGCTTCAGACCATTTTTGACTATTTTCAAAAATAAAGTGGTGGGAGAAGGTCTGACATTTTTACTTTCAAATGTAGATATCTCTGTTTTGGATGAACCGATTTTATTCAACTTGGTTTCGTTTTTGCTCTATTCGTGGAGCAATAGTGTATTGTAATGATTTTGTTAGTGGTCACTAGGTGGCGTTATTTCGGAATATTTGAATAGTGAAATAAAAAATCCAAGACTACATTTTAATTCAGAAAGTTGAAGATGGTCTCTCGAATCTTTAGGAAAACCAGAAAACGGGAAAAAAAAACAAGACTCCAATAGAAACCTTAGTAATCTTAATAATAACTGGAAACAAAACCTAAGAAAAAATACAAAAAATACTAAAATTCAACATAAGCTTCGCAATAAAATAGCTAAAGTTAGGGTGAGGCAGGGCAGGACTTAGTTTGGGCAAAAGGATTAGTGTAGATTGGACTGGAGCCTCCACTTCTGCTATAGAGATACTTTGGATGGCATTCCTAATATGGTCCACCATATTGTTTCTTGTAATAGGGCAAGTCGCATACACTAAATCTTTTTACCTTAAGTAGTTTTAAGAAAACTGTTCTGTATATGACTTTTTCCTTAGAATTCAGTACAGCTTTCAGAATAAGTATACGGGCTCAGGTCAAAAAGTTATCGGATCCAACTTTTATTTTTTAGAAATAATGTGGGCCTTCAAAAAATATATACATGTATGCAATTATTTTGAAAAACAAACTCAAAATTCAAGATTTTCTAAAAAATGTTCTTTTGTGTCCAATTAGTAGGGAGTAGGCTATGGCTAAAGTCTATTAAAAACAAAATTTATGTAAGTAATTATTATACTAAAGATGTAATACAATCAAACTTAATTAAAAAATCTTTTTTAATTTTCAACTCTTAATTAGTTTTTACAGCATTTTAATTTAATTATGATAAAATTATTGAATTTACTCACAACAAAAAAATAATTACATGTCCGTGGGTATCAATCCATCTTTGAGGAAAGTGATCATCTACAAATGCTTTTAAAAGCGCAGAGTTGTGGCTTGGGGAACTGTCTTGTTGAAGATAAACCGTATTATAAAGTGCTAACGGAACATTTTCCATCCGTTGTGGAATAAATTCCTCAAGGATTTCTAGAGACCGATGCGTTGTGAGACCTCTTTCAAAAATTCTATAGACTGTGTTCTAATAATGAAACACGAGACCCCAACACCAAAGCGTCCCTGTTATGCCCTCTTAAAAATTAAATGGTGATTTTCCGCGGACCAGTTTTTCATTAGACTGTATGAAATAAACTAACATATCATAATTTTCGTAGACCGCCATTATTATAAAACAAATAAATTGAATAGAAAAGTTAAATAGAAACACGAAAACAACAAAAATATTTCTTTCATATTCAAAAACTGAGAAAACCTAAAACTTTTTGACAAATTAGCCATAGCCTACTACCTACTAATTGGAAGCTATAGCCTACTACCTACTAATTGGCCAGGAAAGAAAATTTTAGAAAATCTCGAATTTTGAGCTTGTTTTTCAAAATAACTGCATATTTGTATATATTTTTGGAAAGCACATATTATTCCTAATAAATGTAAGGAATAATTTACAAGGTGTCCCATTTAAAAAAAACAAGCAGGGCTCGATAACGTTTTGATCTTAAGTTAGAAGATAGCTGGGATACCAGAGGTGTCTGAAAATGCAACATTTTCAGAAACGCCCTATATCTCAAATCCAAAAGAGCTATTAAAATTCTGCTGGCGTGATCTTTAGTTTCACAAAAAAGTAGTACACTGTCGTACACTCTATCTTTAAAAATAAGGGAGATACCCTGCAAAAGTGCCGAAAATGTGAAGATAGTTCGACAGATTGAAGGAAATCTAAGAACATGTTGTTTTTCGGGGTCCAGCGACCCTAGGTCCATTGCCCAGCAGTACCCCTAATTTAATCAAGTCCAACGTCATTTTGACAGGTAAAGTGTATGCTATATTAAATAAGTGACAGTATCACAGTTCCATAACAAAAATAAAAGAACGATAAATTATAAAAATAAAAAGTTAATGTATAACATATAAATATATTTCACAGTTTACAAAAAAAAAGTATGAAATAAAATATTATGCGATACGCGTCCTTTATGTGTTTATTATAGTACTCGTTTATATTCCGGACTCGGCTCCTACGTCTCTTCGTCCGTAAATCAACTCGTACTGTAATAAGTCACCTATCGGCCTTCTAAAGTAAATTGCTATTAACCTTTGTATATATTCTATATAAGCATTTTTTTTTAATAACAATAATCATAATTTATATTTATAAACTGACTTATGGTTAGTTTTTTTTAGATATAAGCATTTTTCTTACAATTTTTTGGTATTTGACTCGTTTTTTGCCTTACCACTGTTTATTACTGATTTTTTTAACTTTAAAATATCTAGTCGAGTTCCCAAACTCAAAATGATGTTAATTATTGCTAGTGCTAGTACATTTTTCTACATCTTATTCCAAATCCAGTGAGCCCTCATTCATATTTTCACTAGCAGGAGCAAGAATTAACACCATTTTGAATTATCGAATTAAACTAGATGTGTTAAGGCAAAAAACATGGCAAATACTAAAAAAATTATAAAATTGGAACATCGAGTATTCCTAACCAGTCGTTTAAGTCCGCTTTAAGAATTATGAAGCCGATAATTCATAAAATTTTGTAAAAAAAAAATAAAACCGACTTAATAAAATAATGTTTTATTTATTCCTTAAATATACATATTTTGAAGTCGACCGCCAAAGCAACCTCACCCAGCCATTATAAAATATAGTTGGTGTATTACCTCACATATAAACCAAATATATAGCCAGCCGTAAATAAGACTGACGCCCAAATCACTTGCTCTCAGGGCCCCTTTGTGAAACAGCGTAAGCGCAAACTGCTATTTCCATTCAATGGCTAAGCCATGGCTAAGTCCAATGGCAATATTGACATTTATTAATGTCCAAACAGACTTAACCGACCAATAATGAATTCGCATTTCGAGACATGCGCAGAAATATTTTGGAAGCCTTGCAACTGTTAGCTAGGTTAGTGCATGAAAATTTTATTGACTGCCGTGTTATAGAAGATACACCTACGCAAAACTAAATGTAAACTATAAAACAGCTCCAACCCCAGCAGCGACCAAATTTACTCGATAATTCTATTCAAAATAGTGACGTGAAATAAATGAAATAATTTAAATATTAATATCAGAGCTGTTTACTTAGTTAATTCTTGTATAGTAACATTTAATATAAATTACTGTCACGTGTTTCTTTTACCACCGTCTGTATACATACATAAAAATTATAATGATAGTAGTCGGTTAATAAAGTTTTATTCATAACGAATGTTCATTTTTGAAAAATGTCAAGTAAAATACTAGAATTTGAGGTTGCACATTTTCATGATCACCCTGTATACATCCAATTACATAACGGAATAACAAAAAAGCAAATGGGGTTGTATGTCAATTACACACCTAAGTGCTTTAGTTCGAGAAGTTTTTTAAAAAAAATTTATAAAACTCGCTGACTTATCGCCTTTATACCTTAGTTTTTTTTAATATTATAATTACAAAAAAACGGGTAAAAGGATCCCAAATCAAAATATATGTGGGACCACCAGAGAAACGTCCTCTGAAAAAAAAATTCAAAAAAAAGTCATATAAAAAACTGAAATAAAACCAGATTTAGCACTTTGCATTTTTAGTAGCTCTTTTTGTGGCTCCCATTCTGAAATATAGTAAAATGTTATAACTACTGGTTTAATATAGCGCATAATGGATTTGTAAATTCATGTCAATTTCGTTTTCCTGTTTTATTTAATTTAAAACCAGTTTTACACATAACATTAATAACATGCAATTTATTAGTAAAGTACTAGTTTAGATTGCGTCGTGCCGTTTACATGATTTACATATATGTATATATATATATATATATATATATATATATTATATATATATATATATATATATATATATATATTATGCAGTTTTATATATATATATATATATATATATATATATATATATGTGTTTTCATTGCGGGTTCACTGAAAAGAACAGTTTTGCTGAGGTTGCGCCAAAATCACATTTGGCATTTTCGAAGCTTTCTTTCTCGCGTCCGAATAGAGACTGAGGTGTTGGTCGTTATTTATGTTTTCCGGATGGTGCTGGTTGTTGTTGCGCTAATTGCGCTTGAGTTTTTGCGATTTTAGATTTGTCGATTATTGCCTTCCATACTGTTGGTAGTTTTAATGATTCGTCCCTTTTATTCAAATCACCTTGTTTTTCAATTTCTATGGCTTCTCGGATTATTCTGGTTTTATAATGTTCTACATTGGCAATCTCCTTATACCCATAGAAATTTATTTTATGGCCGGTTTCCTGATGATGTAGGAATAAAGCTGAGGTTGTATGTTTAGTTTGCCCCACGTACAACTTTTCACAGTCCTGGCACGGAATGCTGTATACTCCGTGGTTTTCAAGTTTGATTTTATCTTTTGGGTTTCCAAGTAGTTTACCTATAGTTGTTTGTGGCTTGTGTATTGTTTGTATGTTGTGTTTCCTAAGAATTCTTCCGATTCTGCCTGTTGTGCCTTTTACATATGGTAAGACTACTTGTTGCTTTCCCGGTTCATAATTCTTGTTGTTGGTTGTTCGGAAAATCTGTGCATTAATAGCTTTCTCTATGGTGCGATTTGTGTAGCCATTTTTCTTTAAAGCACTCGATATTACCTTTAGTTCGTTTTGCCTCGTCTGTGTTTCAGTTAATCGCACGGATCTGGATATTAGGGTATTTGCCACAGCTTGAATTTGTGCTGGGTGATGATGTGATCTATATACGGTATATTCGAAATGTCCGTTATGCAGTTTTGTGACCAAAACATCTAAAAATGGTAGTTTGTTGTTTTCCTCTAACTCTAGAGTAATTTGTATTCTATATATATATATATATATATATATATATATATATATATATATATATAATATATATATATATATATATATATATATATATATATATATATATATATATATATATATATATATATATATACAGTGTGTCCGAAATTGGTTATGACAGTATTGGGATCTCGGAAACCGTGATAGTTACAAAACGTTTAAATGGAGAAAAACCACCATCAATTTTGTTTTTTCTTATGGCCGCTGTGTTCGATTTTAACAGTTTTGAAAAGAGTATTTCTTTGGCTATTCAACGGTGTATCACACTTTGTAATTAGGTTATTACTAAAGATGCAAAAAGTGCGTAGAGAAAATATTTAAACGTTTTTTGGAATTATCAAAGTAAAAAATTAAAAATTAATAGTGTTAAAAGGCAATATGTAATTCAACATCCAGTTCTACAAAAAATTAGTAAAAACTACTCAATAAGACTGCACAATGTTCACAAATGTTCAAATGACCAGCCGCAGATAACACTAACATCTTTGCTCAAGTAGGCTTTGGTTTTGAAATAATAGAATGCTTTTAATCTGTCAAAAATGCAACGTTTAAGTTTTATTTAACATTCATCGCTGTTTTAATAAGGATTATATATATATATATATATATATATATATATATATACGGCAGCCTGGCAGAACTTATTTTCAAACGCTGGTTAGAAACTTGCTTGAGTTTGGCAGTTTTAATAAAATTCGCACAAAGAAGTATGCAAAAGACAACGAGCAACGCAATAGGCGAATCCTAGAATATTTTAATGAAAATCCGACTTCATCTACAAGAAGAAGCGAAACAGAACTTCAAATTCCAAAATCTACCGTTAATGGCGTCTTAAAAGTAACTAAATATCGTCCTTACAATCCAACAATTGTGCAAGGACGTCAAGCAGGTGATTTCGAAAGAAGAATTGTTTTTTGTAATTGGTATATCAATAGATGTCGAGAAAATTTCGCTTTTTGCAATTAAGTCATTTGGTCAGATGAGACTCATTTTACAAACTGTGGCATTTTTAATAAAAAAAATCACCATTATTGGGCTATTGAAAATCCGCAACTACGCGATCCACGCAGGCTGCAAGAGCGATTTGGTTTTAATGTGTGGTGCGGGATGCTTGGTAAGATAAACATAGTCTAATTGAATTACTTATAATTCAATATTTTCCATTACTTTTTAGGAAATCGTCCCATTGGTCCCTTTATTTTTGATCAGACACTGATAGGCCCAAGATACTTTGCCATGTTACAGAATCAAATATTTCCTGCCATTCGAGAAGCTGTGCCAGATGATCAGTTTAATAGCTTGTGGTTTCAGCAAGACGGTTGTCCTGCACATAACAGCAGGGATGTACAAACCTTTTTAACATCAACTTTTAGTGAAAACGTAATATCCAACAGTGGTCCTGTCCGCTGGCCAGCTAGATCCCCGGATATCACGCCGTTGGATTTTTATTTATGGGGATGTGCGAAAAATGAAATATACGAATTTGACCCCCCAGAAAATAGGCAAGTTCTTGAGCAGCGAACCCGAAATATTCTAGAAAATATAAATAGAAATACCATTCAACGGGTAATCAGAACAGTTGAAAGGAAATGCGGACACTGCATAGAAAAAAACGGTCAACATTTTTAATCCTAGTATTATATAGCATTTTTTTATTAATTTTATTGAGTAGGTAGTTCATACTGATTTTCTGTTAATTCTTGTAAGGTTAGTACTTTTAAATCGCCATGAACGGTTGACTTCAGAATGTGAAGTTCTGTTTCAATTCTTCTTATGGAAAAAACCAGATTTTCATTAAAATATTCTAATATTTGCCTATTCCATTCCTTGTCATACTTGCATACTTTCTGTTGCGATTCTTAAAATTGGCTAACCCTAGCAAGCTTCTAATCAGTGCAGCGCTTGAAAAGAAGTTCTGTCGACAGTCGTTCTTCGGGGTACATTATGTGCAGTGCACATAGTATTAATGTTACTGAGTAGAACTTACTGATTTTATGCAGAATTTAATGTCCAATTTAAAAATATTGCTATTTGAAACTATTAAATTTTAATTTATATCGATAATTCGAAAAAATGTTTAAACGGTCTTATTTCAAACGCAAAGCCTACTTGGGCAAAGATGTTAGTGTTATATGCGGGTGGTAGTTTGAACATGTGTGAACATTGTGCACGATTCAATTATGTTATTAAGTAGTTTTTACTGATTTTTTGTAGAACTGGATGTTAAATTACAATATATTGCTATTTAACACTATTAATTTTTAACTTTTTACTTTGATAATTCCAAAAAACGTTTAAATATTTCCTCTACGCACTTTTTGCACCTTTAGTAATAACCTAATTACAAAGTGTGATACACCGTTGAAAAGCTAAAGAAATACTCTTTTCAAAACTGTTAAAATCGAACACAGCGGACATAAGAAAAAACAAAATTGATGATGGTTCTAGAAAATCGAAACGTTGTATGTAAAATCTGACTTAATAAGTGCACTCTACGTAAAAAGTTGTCTTAATAATGTTATTACAGATTTTGAAAATTTTCATAAATAAATAAATTATAGGACTTTTTCGAAAATGCAGTTTTTTGATTTTTTCAAAATATCTCAAAAACTAAAAAAAGGTAGAATCGCGAGCAAAACGGCGTCAAATTACAAACATAATTGTCTAAAACTTTCTCCATTTAAACGTTTTTGTAACTATTTACGGTTTCCGAGATCCCAATACTGTCATAACCAATTTCGGACACACTCTATATATATATATATATATATATATATATATATATATATATATATATATATATATATATATATATTTCAAGAATCTTTATTGGGCGCCATTTTGTTCCATCATATTGGATTCCTACCAATATTTTACCAGTTTCTTTCTACCTACGTCAAACTTGACTTTTGGGCATAATTTAAAATAAATTCAACAAGTAGTTTTAACATTGACACATACGGCCATTTTGTTACGTCATGTTGAATTCGTATCAGTTTATCCCATTTTCGCATTTAATTTTTCTACAAAATTTGAAGTCAATTGAACACGTTGATTTTTTAAAAATTTTATTTAGCAGCCATTGTTTCGCTATCTTAAATTCGTACTACCGTTTTACCAATTTATCTCTATATAACATTTAATTCTTGCATATAAGCATAATTAAGCCGTTTTGTTCTGCCATCTTGGATTCGCACCAAAATTTTACGACTTGATTCCAACTTAATAATTATGCAAAATAGGAAAATGGATATATATATATATATTAGGCCGCCATATATATTTTTATATATTATCTCCATGTGGTCCTTAATTTTGAATCCAAATTTGAAGTCAATCGAGTGAGTAGTTTTTTAGCTATATATATATATATATATATCTGAAAAAATATGATATATACAATACTTCCCCTTTTACGAGGGAAGTAAAAAGATGCTACAGGGTAATCTTTATTAAAGTGCAAAAAATGAACAGCCAATAACGAAAATTTATTAAACAGGCAGATCCAAGCTTATGAATAAGTAAAATTGCCGGTGGTACAGTAATACCCCAATCAACGGTAAAAGCAATCATTAGAAAAGATCTAAAATTCAGACCATATAAATTACACATTTTGCAGCAGATACAATACAATTGTGCCAAACTACAAAAATATTATGAGAAATAATGAAAATTTTATGGAAACGTCTATAATGTCTGATGAAGCCACGTTTGATCTAAAAGGCAAAGTAAATAAGTACAACTGCACAATATGCGCATCAGAAAATATTTGATGTTTTTAAGAATTTGTCAGAGATTCACTAAACGTAACAATTTGGTGTGGAATCTCTAAACAAAAAATATACGAGCTTTTCTTTTTTGCTAACCCAATAGTTAATTCTATTTCATATCTCGATATGTTGGAATTCTGCTTCTACTCACAGCTTCAACAGGAAAATGTACTACATTCCATCTATTTTCAACAAGAAAGATCAGAGATTCGTTAAACAATGTTTTTGGGAACCAATGAATTGGAGGAGAAGGCCCTATACCATGGCCTTCTCACTCTCCGGACTTGAACCACGCTTATAATCCGCAAACATTGGATCAATTGAAAATAAATATTTGAAATGTAATAGAAAATATACCCAAAGATTTTTTGATACACAGTTTCAATAAACTAATAAATAAATTTGAAATGAATGAAAGACATTTTACACATTTGCCATATTAAACTGTTTCTAATAATCTAAAAAAGTGATATTTTTTGCTTTTTTTAATCTGAAATGCAGTACTTTAATAGGATATAAGAATTTTGGAAAAATATACAGGATGTCTCATTTAAGGTAACAAGTTTCCCTATACCTGAAAATCGGCCATTTTATACTCGATGCTTCCTTGATGATATTATAAATAAAACTTTCAGTAAAATGAAATTATTCAGTAAAATTGCACCTAAATAGTTTTTTTTAGGTCTTTGGCATAAGGTAAGTCATAAGTATATACGTTCTAAATTTTTATCTGAAAGATCTGCTACCCAGGGGGGATGAGCGGACACTTCCTCCTCCCAATATTTTATCCGGTTGGCAAAATCTTATTGCTAATGTAATAAGTAGCTCTTTGTTTAAACTGTTTTCTTTGCCTTGATTTAAGAGCTACAACCTTTTTGTACGTTAAGCATTGTATATTTTTATGTCATTGAGGGCCAGTGTTTTCATCCCCAAATAACTTTATTCTTTAAATATTTACCGTGGAAATCACTGTTGGGGCAATTGTAACCATGGAAAAATCCCCCGAATAAAATTATACAGAGATGAAAGTACCAGCCCTAAATATATATTGTTGGCAAAATTGTATTTCTCCTTCACCTATCCAATATTTTCTCTTCGGCCCGTCCCTGCTACAACCAGAGACGTTTTTTGTTTCCAAAAAACAAGCAATATTAATGTGCTAATTTTTATTTAAATAATTTCATTCATGGCTCCTGTTTCTAAATATTAGAAAACAATTAAGAAGCTTTATTCCTAATTCCTAAGTATCTTTTAGGTTAATTTGTTTTCATTTTTAATTATTTATTGTCTACATAAAGTGCTATTTGGCTGTATGCTGACGTTATGCAAGATCTTCATTATTTCTTGGTCGACGAACAAATCGGTACATTGACTTTGACTTTGACATTGAAATATCAGGCAAGGCAACGGAATACGCAAGATCTTTGTAATTGCGTCTTACAAGTAGGAATCTCAAGGACACAAGTAGCAGGTCAAGGTGAATAACAAAAAGGATTTATTTCGCCAAAGAGATTGTTCTATTTAGAGCAACACTGAAAAAAAAATGATTGAATACAACTATGAACGCAAACTGCCCGATGTTTGGAAGTTTTTGATCTAAATTTAAAGAAGCCCACACACAAAATTTTGAAAAGTGGCTTCGGTGAGGTTTTCATGTCTTTGATCTAAACCAGTAGTATGGTTTTATTGAAAAAAACTTGGTTGATTCTTAGCATTAAAAATATTTTAGGTCATTGTTTCCCGGGTATTAAATGTGGATATCATGGGCGTAGATCCCCAATTTTCAGTTGCAATACCATAAGTGCATAAAAATTACCGACAATTGTGAAAAAAATCGTGTTGCCTGAAAAGTTTATTTCCTTTATTGTTTTAAAGTTAAATTTTTTGAAATAATGAAAAAAATCGTTATGATTTTTTTTCCATTTGTTTTTCCATTTAATAAATAGTTTTTACATTGACACATACCGCAATTTTGCTACGTCATATTGAATTCCTACCAGTTTAGGCCATTTTTACATCTAATTTTTCTGCAAAATCAATTGAACAAGATTTTTTTACATTGATTTTTAAACATTTTATTTGGCCGCCATTTTGTGTCAGCACCTTAAATTGAAACCCATATTATCAGTCTTTACCTACTCCGCTGGTCCGCATATACTTCCCAGATATTAAGTTTCTAACTGGTTTTCGTTATCGATCCTCTTGTTGTTATGTTAAAGTGGTGAAATATTTGGGGTTAGGATCCAGTAAAAAAACAAAAGCCCTTTCCTAAAACGTCTACGTTTCGCAACTTTATAGTTGCATCCTCAGGACACAGATTTAATATCCTACATGAAACCAATATTATCAGTCTTTACCTACTCCGTTGGTCTGCAGATATTTCCTAACCTTAAATAATACACCACTCCAACAACAAGAAGATCGTTAGCGAAAATCATTTAGAAACTTAATATGTGGGAAATATCTGCAACGGAGTAGGTAAAGACTGATAATATGGGTGTCATGCAGGATATAAAATCTATAAATGTGTCCTGAGATAATATGGGGTTCATCCACTATATAGAAACTATATGTGTCCTGAGGATGCAACAATAAAGTTGCGAAACGTCGACTGCTTAAATACAGACATTTGTTTTTTTACTGGACCCTAACCCCAAATAATACACCACTGTAACATTACAACAAGGTTTGTTAACGAAACTTAGAAACTTAATATCTAGGAAATATCTGCGGACCTAAGGAGTAAAGACTGATAATATGGGATTCCTGACGCACTCTGTCGTAGGCATAATGCAAAATTTAGGCTTTTGATAATCTACCTAGACATTTTACAAAATGCCGGCAAAACAAGAACAGAAGAATATATATTACGTTATGACTGATTACTTTTAGGCAGTTTACAATTTACCTAAAGCGATGCCGTCAAAACATGAATATAAAAACGACTATTTTCGATCGAATAGTACATTATTAGGTGTTGATGAACATTTAGTCGTAAAAAGAAGTTCTCTTGACCAACCTATCATTTACATAATTCCCATAGAACAGTATTTTGATATGTTCTTAGAGTGTCACCGATCCACGGGTCATGGTGGCAGAGATAAAATGCTATTTGCCTTAAAAAATAAATATAACATTTTGCCTGTGCAAGAAATTTTCATTTCCTTATGCGTAAGGGATTAGTCGTGCGACCAATCCTTACTAAAAATTTTAATGTTCGCGGCCAAATAGATTTATTAGATTTTCCATCTGCTCCTGATGGAAACTATAAATGGCTTCTTAGCTATCAAGACCATGCCACCAAATTTTTGCATCTTCGCCCTTTACATACCAAACGTGCTGCAGAGGTAACTATAGAATTGCTGAAAATATTTTTTGAGTTTGGAGCACCGCACATATCGCAAAGTGAAAACTGCCGGGAATTTACTGCTTCAGTAACAGAAATTTACTGCTTCAGTAACAGAAAATTGTTCACGGCAGGCCACGTCACTCTCAAAACCATGCATTGTTTGGGGCTGATCCGAAACTTGGATTAAAAAACAAAACACACCCGCCAGATTCCGTAATTAAAGAGCTTCGAATAGAAGAGTAACTTGAAAATATAATGCCTTCTTCAGGAACCAGCAACATTGAACTAGAAATACTAGAAAATAATCTTGATTCGGACTCGGAGGTTAGCATTCAACTGGACAATACGGAAGAAAATGCGACTGAGATTTTAGGTGATAGTATTGTATATTGTTTTGCGTGTAGTGAAAAAATCACAGGAAAATCTAAATTCACTTATGAGATATGTATATGCATTATAGCAATGCATTTAAATTGTACACTTTTAAGTTTAGGATCATTTTCAAAACAAGAAAAAAGGATTTGTTCACTTTGTACAACTCAAAATAAAATTGTAATTGAGAGACAAAAATCTGGACAAAAAAAAGCAGCTGAAAAAATAACTGAGGCATCCAACAAAAAATTTAAGTGGATTGCAATTGCATCTGTTTATTTAACAGTCCCTAAGGTAGATCGAGACCTCTCGATTCCAAGAATTGGAAAAGTGATTGATTTCAAAAATGGCGTCTACAAGCTAGGCACCTCTAAAAAAATTCTTAAAACTTTGTTTTCTAGAAGTGAGAGAAAGAGAGAGAGATTTTAATTTTTGGCGCGTCAGCAACTAGGGCCATTTAGCGCCGCTCGAGATTTAACTATATTTTATTGAACAGGTTGATATCCTTAAAAAAAAGAAGGATAGGTTTGATATTATCCTCTTTAAATAGATTTCTAGAATCTGTTTTCATATTATATTTTGCTCTATTATTATCAAATAAGGGACAGTCTATCAGAATGTGTTTAGTACTTAGGGTTGTGTTGCATGGAATACAACGAGGTTGTTCTTGAGATTTTAGTAAGTATTCATGAATAAGTCTGGAGTGTCCAATTTTAAGTCTATTGATGACAGTTGATTCTTTTTTGGAAACATTTCTTATATTAAAATCATCAAAGAATTTTGGTTTGACACTGTATAATTTATTATGATTTTCCAACTGGTCCCATTCTGCTTGTATTGAGTCTCTTATCATTCTTTTAATTGTAAAGGTTATATCTGTCTTATAACAAATATTAAGAGCATTTTGTCCAGTTGTAATTGCCTCTTTTGCAAGAAGGTCAACTCTTTCATTACCTACAATACCAATGTGGCTAAGGATCCAAAAAAAGATCACTTTGTGATTTGTTCTACAGGACTCAATTATGGATTTGTGAATAGATGTTATGATGGGATGTGGGTGATCATAATGGCATATAGCTTCTAGAGCACTTTTGGAGTCTAATAAAATAATGAAATTTTTAGAAGTCTCTGTTTTGAGCCATTTAAGAGCTCTTTCGATCGCAACTAGTTCAGCAGTAAATACACTGGCGTAATTGTGTAGTTTATATTTGGCAGTAGAGGTCTTGGAGAAAAAAGCAGCTCCGGTACCTGTTATTTTTTTTTGAACCATCCGTATCTAGAAGTGATACCCAAGAATCCCCGGTAGGTTTTGAAAATGAAGTTCCTGATCGACTAATTACTGCCAGAGAGGCAGTTGCATATCAGTCACGATTCGGAGGTCTGGACTTTCAAAAATGTTGCTGTAAAGCTAGTTGTAAACCGTGCAATACAAAGAAATGTGCCTGCTTTAAAAATCATAATGTATGCTCTTAAAATTTCATGGAAGTTCGACATGCAGTAGCATATTTTATTATTCGCAAAGGATTTGTGTTTCGATTTTAATTTGTAGTTTTATACTGGTGATAGGGAGGTAGTAAAAGTACTAAAGTTAATAGGTATATTTTTATATCATGAAGTCTTAACTGTCAATTTATGTTTCCTTAATAAAAAGATTTAATAAATATACTGTAACTGTATTCTTTACTAGAATTTTTGGGTTTATTTTCACGTTTTGACGGCACCGCTTTTGGTAAATTGTAAAATGCCTACAATAATTAGTCATAACGTGATATACTTTCTTCTGTTTTCGTTTTGCCGGCTTTTTGTAAAATTCCTAGGCAGATTATAAAAAGCCTAAGTTTGCATTATGCCTACGACAACTCTAATAACATTGTTCATCCATATTGGATTTTTACCAAAATATGACCCTTAATTTTTGGTCAAAATTTGAAGTCAATCGGGTAAGTAATATTTAAGCTATGTCCCGAACTGACAGAAAGACCGACAGACGGACCGACGCAGTTGATAAAACAATATTTTTTGGCATTTAGCGACGTTAAAACGTAAAGATATGTAAAAGTGAGAGGGTGATTTTTTTCACCCTTAAAAACATTTTATTTGGCCACCATTTTGTTCGGCCATCTTGAATTAGTACCACGATTTTACCCCTGTACCACAATTAGTTATGGCACACAATTTTAAATCAAACCATTAAGCAGTTTTTTCAGGCTGAATTTTTATAACCAGTTATTTCCAATTTAATACTTGATGTTTTTGCAAAATTTGAGATAAATTGGATGAGTAGTTTTGTAATAAATATTTTTTTAATATTTTACTAAGACGCCATTTTGTTTCCCCATATTTGATTTTTATTAAAATCCTACCAGGCCATCCCCATATGAATCTTAATTTTTGACCAAAATTTAAAGTCAATCGGGTAAATAGTCTTTAAGGTATGTCGAGAACCGACAGACAGACATAAAGACCGACAGACGGACCGACGGAGTTCATAATACATATATTTTGGCATCTAGCGACGCTAAAACGTAAAGATGTGTACAAGTGAGAGGGTAAATTTTTCACGATTATAAACATTTTATTTGGCTGCCATTTTGTTCGGCCATCTTGAATTAGTACCACTATTTCACTCGTTGATTCTTATACCACAATTAGTTATGGTACACAATTTGAAATCAAACCATTAAGCAGTTTTTCAGACTGAAGCTTTAAATATTTTATTAAGCCGCCATTTTGTTACGCCATCTTTAATTCGTACCAAAATGTTATCAGTTGATTCCACCATTCCAAACAGCGAGGATCCGGGGGGTCTGGACCCCCCCGAATCTTTGAAAATGTGTAGGTATTGGCATGATTTTTACTACTTTTCGTGAGATTTGACCGTTTGGACACTCCCTCAACCGAAATAAATTTCTAGTTTGGATCCCCCCGAACTGAATTTCTGGCTATGTGCCTAGCCCACCACAATGTTATGTCTTTGATATAAACCAGTAGTATGTATGATTTTGTCGAGAAAAACTTGGTGAATTCTTAGCATTAAAAACAGTTCAGGTCATTGTTTCCCGGGGATTAGATTTGGATATCATCGGCGTAGATTCTCGATTTTCAGGCATATAAAATGAAAAAAAACTCATTTCTACAAATCAGAGCTGTCAAAAGTCAATCTGAAAAAGAATTAAGTTACCAGTCCTTCAAAATTTTTAAACGTTGTTAAAAAAGTTAAACAAGAAAGTGACTTATCGTTTCAATATAGATTTCTATACAGTAATACAAAATGTAATATGTAAAACCTGAAAAGTTGATTTTTTTTCGCGATTACGAAATATTTTATCTGACCGCCATTTTTTTCAGCCATCTTGAATTAGCAGAACAGCTTTACTAGTTAATTTTTATGTCACAACACCGAACATAAACAAAATGTTTTCTTTTTAAACTTTACCATCCTGTATCTCAAAAGTTAAGACTTTTAGAACATAAAAAAACCCCCTTTAATATCAGCACGCAATTAGGAAACGCCCTGTATAGTACTTTACAATGACGACCCCTGTATAAAGTAATGTGACAAACGGAGACAGACGGTCACTTTTAGTAAATTAAAATTTTGATAAATCTCGTTAATTGGATCTAATGCTGGCTGCCCTTGTAAAATCTGGACTTATAAATCGTGTATCACTATACTGGGTGGTCCAATAATAGTGGACGTCGAAATCGATCAAGAAAAATCAAAACTGAATCATTTTAAAATTCGAAAGTTCGCTGTTTTTGCAACACAAAAGAGATATAGAAGTGCGGTACACGAAAGAAAACAGACAATTATAAATAAAGGTTCATTAAGCATAGTTACATTTTTTAATTATCTGAAGTGCGTATAGTCAAAAGGAGTGCCATATTATATTTTCTTTCATGTTTATGCATTCAAGAATGCGTTCACCATTCTGTCGGGAAGAAAAAGTATGTATGTTACCATTGTATATTCTATAACAAGAAATGTTATTATACAATGATGTTACATAATATGCAGTGGAATTAAAAAAGATGAAATAAAAAAGATTATTCCTAATACAAAAAAAATGCACTAAAAAGTGAAAAATAATATTTTATTTCAAAAATTTCGACAACAAACCTAATTAATTGCTTAATAACAAAAATATATTTATTGCGCTGAGTGTTTTGAGGTCTAATGCCACGAGTATAATGTCTTACTGTCTTACTTGAAAATTGTAATAAAAATAAATAAGCAGTGATAACAGGTAAAAAAAATCACTCGTGTTTTAAATATACAGACAGATAACGTTTATTTTATAATAGGCCAGATTTTATACTTTTTTATCATGCTATTTTCTAAAGGATAGAACGGTGTTATGTAATTAAATAACGCTGATTGCTTATTTAATTGTTTTAAATTCACTTGATGTTTACTTATCAAAGTATCATATGTCTGGATGTCATAAAAATTATCAATGTCCTTAGGTTCAATATTTTTGGTATTTACTTAAGTAATACGTGGAAGATCGCAGATAAAAACTTTTAAACAGGTTGAACACGAATAGATACAGTGGCCAACAGTTATACATCAAGTAGACATCGCCAATTAATTATCTCATAAGTAAAATTTTCTATACTTTGATTCCATATTTCTTAAGAATGACTTATTCAATTTTGATGATATTTTTAATTAAATTTTATAAACTGAATAGTACTGTCAAAATTTAGGAGTGCCAATATTTTCCAATAATTTCGAAAAAAATAGGTAAATTCCCTATAGATATTTTAACTGACTAATATATTTTATCATCTCATAAAAATGGATAAATCATTTTCATTCATTGTATTTTTTTCTTACATTTTCCTCAGGCAAATTTTTGATTTCTTTTTACAAAGAAAAAAAAAAGGAAAATGCTTTCATTTTTTGAGAGAGATGGCGATTTGAGTGTGGAGGAGGAGCTAATGCTTGAGGACATTGCGGATGCTTCTGTATTTTTTCGAGGGTGCCAAAAAGTTAAACATTTTACATTTTAATATTCGCAGTTTAAGGAAGAACTTTGACGAGTTATTGTTATACTTAGATAAAGTTGGGGGTAGGAAATAAGGATATATTAATTTTATCTGAAACTTGGAACATAGAAGACGTAAGTAATTTCAATGTTGAAGGTTTTGATCTTTTTTATAACAATTCCAAACAAAATAAAAATGATGGTTTAATTCTTTATGCTAAGATTTCATTGGCAGCAAACGTCGAATGTATAAATTTCTCTGAAACCAGTGTTTTAAAATGCACTTTTGAGATAGACGGACTTTTTCAATAAATCTTACACAATTTTTAAAGGATTTTGACCAGTATCTAGAAACAAACCACAGATTTAATTCTCATGAGATAATATTGGGTGGCATAAATATAAATCTGTTAAATAAAATTGATGTAAACGTAAATCAATATAAAAATATTTTGGCTTTAAGAGGATTTATGTATAAACAAACCAACTAGAGTTACCGAGTTGAGTCGAAATTTAATTGACCATATATTTGTGCGAAGTAATATTCTGAAAAATAAAAATCTTCAGAGTAACCCTGTTGTATTGCAAACTTCCCTTACAGATCATTATGCAGTGGATATAGTGGTTATAGCTGGAAAACAAAAAAGACAGATTTTGTTAAAGGGACAGTTTCCTATGACCAATTAAATCAGTATTTATCAACATGGAACCATGGAATAATATTTAATATTTTTTCTGAAAACCTAAATCCTGAAAGTTGTTACTTGAACTTTGTTTCTACTATCAAAAAATACATTAATTTATGAACAAAAACTGATAAAATAACAAGCAAATCTCGAAAATTAAAGCCCTGGATGACTGCAGGTATATTAAACTCTATTCGTCACCGAGACCGAATGAAGAAAAAATCATTAAATGGAAACGATCATGATTCAATAACATATAGACGCTGCAGAAATATAATAACAAGAATTATTAGAGATGCAAAAAATAATTATTACAAAAGTAAAATTCTACAATCTGGCAACAACTACAAAAAGATTTGGTCGGTGATGAACGAAGCCTCAAATTCTATGGTTAAAAAAAAATCAAGTTCATTGAAAATTAAAAATAACTCTGGTGTTGTTATTGTAAACGAGTATCAGATAGCAAGTACGTTTAATTTTTTTTTTGTTAAAATTGGCCGAAGTATTAATGAAAGTATTCAAGATAAAGAATATAATATAAAAACTTCTAAAAATAAAACTCATTTTATATAGATCCTATCTCTAAATCAGATCTTATTTTAAGTATAAATTCTTTAAAAAATAATTCTGCACCAGGTCCAGATTCAATAAGCGTAGAACTTATCAAAAAGACACATACTTACATTTTAAAACCCCTGTTGCATATTATGAACTTAGTAATTTCTACTGCTAAAATTCTGTCAGATTGGAAAGAAGCAATTGTGACGCCGGTTTTTAAAAGCGGTGATCCTTTAAATGTAAATAATTATCGACCTATATCTGCTATAAGTAATTTTGCTAAACGTTTTGAAAAGTGGATAAAACATAAGCTTATGGCTTTTTTGGAGAAAATTTTGCATAACTTAAATATCAATAAAAAAAACCTTTAACAATATTTCTGGACATTGCCAAAGCCTTTGATACAGTGTATCGCCAAAATCTTATTGAAAGACTTGAAAATGCTGGAATAAGGGGTGCGCCCCTAAATTTGTTTAAAAATTATCTTTTAAATAGAGAACAAAAAGTAAAAATTGGAGAGACCCTTAGTGAAGCTCGGGTAGTAACTATCGGAGTTCCCCAGGGTACTGTACTTGGTCCTGTTATGTTTTTTATTTACATAAATGGCATAAAAGACCTAAATGTAAATAGTGATATTGTGAGCTATGCTGATGATACGGCTATACTCTTTTCAGCAAAGACATGGGAGAGCATTCATCAAAAGGCAGAGAATGGGCTTCGCATTATTAAACAATATCTAAACGCTAGTTTGTTATCCCTAAATGCCAATAAAACAAACTTTATGACTTTCTCTACAACCATAGCTGATCAGCCTATAAAAAATAGTATCAAAATACATCTCTCGGGTTGTATAAATCAAATTCAGTGTACTGATTCAATATACAGAGTAGAAAACACAAAATATCTTGGTGTTTACCTTGATAAAAACTTAAAATGGACTGAACATCTTAACTATATAATTACAAAACTTCGAAAACTATTTTATATTTTAAGTAGAAAACTGTCAGTTATAGTGTCCTATGCATTAGTAGAGTCGTTATTGAGATATTGTATTGTGATCTGGGAATCAGCTTTTAATACAATATTAAAACATTTGGAAATTTGCCAGAGAAAAATTCTTAAAATATTATATAAACGCAATTCACAATATTCATCTGAATTATTATTTAAGGAAACAAATATTTTAAACATAAAGTCCATCTATGCTCACTCATGTTTATAATATTTATTTAAGAATCCATCCCTTTCTCAATTACAAACACATAATTACAGTACCAGATCTGCTAAAAATCAAACAATGCATATACCTAGATTTTATAAATCGCATACTCAGAGATGTTTAACTTATTTTGCACCTAAATTATTTAATTGTCTACCTCGCAACATTAAGGAAATTAAAACCTTAAAAACATTATTTAATTAAAAGCTGAAATGTTTATTCTGGAAAACTCGAATCAAATTTATAAAATTTTATTTAACGAACAGTTATAAATTGACTATATCCGCATATTATTATTTTTTTTAGAATCCTTCAAATCTGTTATTATATCAAAGAGCACACTTCACTGCTTTCTCCTCCATGTTCAAACTGCCATAATGATTATGTATGTAAAATGCATTATAGTGTTATAATACAAGAGTACCTAGTTTATTTGAATTTCTTTATTTCCCTGTGCGAAGGAGAGATTGCACAGACACAAGCTCCTTGTGAGACTTAAATGTGCAATCTACCCTAATCACATAATATTTGGCATATTAGATAGTAAATTGTATACAATCATTATAGAAGTTAAATTGTTATTATTGGTCAAATTTGTGTAAAACGTTAAAATAAATGTATTTTGAAATGAATTTGAATTAATTAATCTTCTTCAATGTATCCCATTGCCATTAATTCTTCAGTTAGTTCATTAGTGGTGTATGATTTTTTAGATCCCTGTAGTTTAATTTTAGTTAATTTTTCTTCTGATACATTTTTATTATTTACCAACTCTTCTTTTGTTTGGGCTTTTAATACTATGCCCCCGTTTTTGATTTATTTGACTTGAATAATTTTGGTTTTAATACCTTTTGGATTTACTTTTTTTTTAATGTCAAATTTTGTTTCTTTACTAGTTTGAATTTTATTGGTTTTATAATAATTACAGGTAAATCTTCCTGGATATTTACCTTACATGGGAAATTTTTTAATATTTCAAGAAACTGTGTTTGTTATTTTTCTTTTAAATTCTTTTGAATTTTTTCGATGTTTTCACTAATGTTTAAACATTTTGAAAGTATCCTTTTTTTTCTAAATTTTCCAGTTTTATTAGGGCGAAATCTAGTTTATTTATTTATCTCAAATATTTGTTTTCTTAAAAATAAGTTTTCTTGTTTCAAATTATTTATTACTAGTGTTTCATTATTATTATTCATTTCACTTAAACAGGTTAAACACTGTCACGTTTTCTTATTTTTTCTTTCAAATCTAATGCTTGCTTTAGATGATCTGCAGAAAACCCATTTTTAGTTGTTTATTTTTTTGCACTAGTCACTACCAACATTTTATTTCCTGTATATTCCCAACTCACACATGGCTCATAAAAATAAAAAAATATATATTACAAAAAACGGTATATAAATCAATTTTCGTGGATTAAAAACGTCCGAAGCAATATCGAGTTAGAATATCGACCGTGCGACCTCTGAACAATTGAACTGCCGGATGCCGACGTGATGCCGCGACCGATCGATCGAATTATGAGAAGAGAGTAGAAACCGGCTGATGACCCAAATCGCGATTTTATATTCCATTTTCTATCACGTTCAGCTGCCGCTCGGTAGCTTAGGAAATGTTAGGAACGCAACGAGACGATTCGAACCGCCGCGCGCGGCTGGTAGTGTAGCGTATTTAACTTTTCCCAAGGTTCGCGTTTTATTACAACTATTAGGAGGGACGGTCAAACGAATAATTTATTTGCTGTAATATTTTTGGGGGGTCATTGACCAAATGACCCTATGGAAGAGCCGCCACTGATCCCTAGATGCCAAAAGACAGGTGGTTTTATCAATTCCGTCAGTCCGTCTGTGGGTTTGTCTGTCAGTTCGCGGCATAGCTTAAAAGCTACTCATCAGATTGACTTCAAATTTTAGTCAAAAATTGAGGGTCATATGGAGATAACCTAGTAATATTTTGGTAAAAATCCAATATGCAAATTGGAATAAATAATCTGGTTACATTTTGGTTTGAATGTAAGATGGCAAAACAAAATGGCGGCGTAATAAAATATTTAAAAGATCGGCCTAAAAAAACTACTTATTAGATTAATTTCAAATGTTGTGCAAGCATTAAGTGTCGTACAGAATCAAGATGACGGAACAAAATGGCGGTCAATTAATTTTTACTTGCCTCGTAAAAGGAAAGTATTGTAATAGTGAAATAATCACCCTCCCAGACTTTTCAGATCTTTACGTTTCAGGATCCCTAGATGCCGAAAAAGAAGTTTTTTCAATTCCGTCGGTCTGTCTGTCTGTCGGTCTATCTGTTCGCGTCAAACCTAGTAACCGATTAATTTCAAATCTGGCAACATTTTGGTAAAAATCCAATATGGCAAGACAAAAAGGCGGCCTAGTGAACTACTAAAAAAACTGCTTATCCAATTTATCTCAAATTTTGCGCAAAAATCAGATACTTTGTAGGAATCAGGTGGTAAAATTTTGGTACGAATCTAATATAGCGGAACAAAATGGCGGCTTAATAAAATATTTAAAAATTCAGATTGAAAAACTACTTAATGAACTGATTTCAAATTGTGTGCCATAACTAATTGTGGCATAGACAGTGGCGTGCAGTCCATGGAAGCGAGGGAAGCAACGCTTCCCCAAAAAAAATTACAAAATATCTTCTAATTTTTGAAATAGGAAAACCATTAATTTAGTTTATATAAAAAATGCTAAAATCTTATCTTAATTATCAAGCCCATAATAAATGCGGCCTGGACTCCGACCGAGGGACAATAGAAGATGGAATAGAACCTATGCGGGCCGCTAGCTTCTCAGCAGCCAAGTCCTGTATGCTTGCTTTCCTGTGAATCGAGCCAGAGGTTATTGAACTTTCCACCGGCTATTTGCAATTTTTACATTTCAATCGCGTGCTTTAAGTGGGGGCGGAAGCTATCGTTGGAGTAGGTTCTTTGTTTGAACGGCTATCCGTGTGTTGTGTGATACGTACGCCGCGTCGTGCATGGTGCGATATGGAAGACAATAATATGGACGTGGAAATGCAAATACCGTCAACTTCGGCTGTCGGTAAAAAATGTTGCTGTCGTTGAAAATGTTGGAGGATTTAGTAAGAAGAGTCTGTGAATGTGTGGTGTGTGTCTTAATAATAAAGGGATTCTCAACATTAAACTTCCCTGATAAATTTCAAATAATTTCCAAAGGAAGGGCAAAACCGCCTATGAAAAATTTAACCACAAAAATGAAAAACTGTATTAGACATTTTTATCCGGAAAAACAATACGAACAATTTAAATGGCTAACAGGGTGTGAAAATATAAGCAAATTATTTTGTTGGCCACGTATACTTTTTGAAAATGAAAAAGGTCTCGGGAATAAAACTGGTTTTTCTGATTTAAACAATTTCCATAAAGCTGTAAAAAGACACATTATGTCCAAAGAGCATTTGCAGGCTGTCATAAAAGAAAAAGTCTTCGGCAAAACCAGAATTGAGCACTCCCTTAATAAACAGTTGGAAATTATTCACCGCCGACACAATGAACTAGTCGATAAAAATAGGCAAATATTAAGAAGACTTATCGATGTTGTTTGTTTTCTCGGACAGCACGAATTGGGATTTAGAGGTCATGACGAAACGAGGGTTTCTTCAAATAGAGGAAATTTTCAAGATTTACTTAGTTTAATGGCTAAATATGAAGATTGCTTAAAAAAATCGTTTAGAGCAGTCTAGCGTTTTTCGCGAAACGTCGAATCGAATCCAGAATAATTTAATTTCCGCTGTTGCAATTATTCTAAAAAGAATTGGCGAGGCGCGGTTCATTGTTATTGTTCTGGACGAAACAACTGATATCACTAATTTTAGCCAATTATCTATGGTAATACGCTACGTTAAAACAGACGGAAGTATTCAAGAGCGATTTTTAGGTTTTAAGAATGTGTCCGAAAATCGTACAGCAGATGTATTATATAGTTTATAATGTTACTAAAGAAATTAATGGAGAGAAAAAATTATTTGCTCAAAGCTGTGATGGAGCTGCAGTGATGGCAGGACAATTAGGGGCTCTGTAAGCTAAAGTTCGAGAAACTTTCCCAAGTGCTGTGTTTGTCCATTGTTTTGCTCATAAATTAAATTTAGTTTTATCCCAGTCCATCAATCACATTAATAAGTGTAAAGTATTTTTCGTTACTTTAAGTGGCATGGCTGCTTTTTTTCCAAGTCAACAAAACGTACACAAGCTTTGGACTCCATTGTCCACAAACTATTGCCCAAAGTAGCTCCTACTAGGTGGAACTATAATGGAAGACTCGTGTTAACAGTATCTGAAAATCGTGAATCACTGATTGAACTATTTGAGAATATAATAGAAAATAATGAAACGTGGGAATCAGAAGCAATAAATAGTTCGAGGGGGTTTTTGAACTGTTTGAAATGTGATTTTAATTTTAATTATTTGTTGAACATATTTTCAGAAATATTTCCATTCTCGGACAATGTTTTTAATATTTTACAAACTAAAACAAATGATATTGCTTTTTGCCTAAAAAAGTGAATGATTTTAAGTCCATGTTAAGCCAAAAAAGAGTCGACTTTGACCTTTTTTCGGAGAAAAGAAGCCAAGCGTCTTCGAACAGACAAGGTGGGAGATGTTCAAACATAATATCAAATTCAGCAACAAATAAACTATAGATTTAATGGTTTAAATGATTTTAAATTCCTCGAGCTCTGCAATTTTGATGAGTTTAAAGGAAAAACTTTTCCAGAAGATGCGTTTAAATCTCTTCTTCTTCATTATGGCCAGTGCTTCGACAGAGTGTTACTGCGATCTGAACTAAAAGTGATTTACGAAACTGATGACATTAGCGCAAAAAATAACGCTAATGAACTAATGCAATTTTTAAAAGACAAGGAGCTGGAAGATGTCTACTCCAAAGTGTCGAACTTAAGTGCATTAGTATTGACAATACCTGCCAGTTCATCAGTAGAACGCAATTTTTCAACACTTCACACAGAAATTCAACGGGGCAGAAGAGACTTTCGCATACATTGCTGTTGTCCATTGAAAATAAATTTCCCCAAAATATGTCGGAGCATCGACGTTTTTATGATGACGTCATTGACGAATTTGCAAAAAATGATCGAAGAATCGAATTACATTACAAATAGGTAAGTTTCTAAAAATTGCTTCCCTTTCTTAAAATTTCACCGCACGCCCCTGCATAGAGATAAACTAGTAAAACGGTGATACTACAAGATGGCGAAACAAAATGACGGCTAAACAAAATTTTTGTAATCGTGAAAAATCACCCGCTGAGGTTTTAGATATCTTTAACTTTTAGCGTCCCTAGATGCAAAAAATATGTTTTGTCAATCCTGTCGGTTTGTCTGTCAGTTCGCGGCATGGCTTAAAAACTACTTATCACATTGATTTTAAATTTTAATAAAAAATTAAGGTAATTTTAACGTAAAAAAATCCTATTTAATTGACTTTAAGTTTTGCAGAAAAATTAAATGCAGACAGTTGGGAACAGGAGATCGGCAGTGTTAACCCAGTACCGATCCACCTAATTTCTCTGCGCTGCTGCGCTCCGGCTTCAAACTATCTACTAATATGATACTAATACACTTATATAACAAAATATCCATAATAAATAGTACTAAAAACTGCTATGTTGATAAAATCAGTCTAATTTTAAATGTAAATATTTTTTCGAATGAGAATAAAAAGAGAAAAAGAACATTAAAGAGAAAATCGTGAAAATGTCTCTATTAAAAATACCAATTAACATATACAGTTTTATTGGTGGATTTTTGAGTAATATATAGTTGAAAACTGGAAAATATGTATAATTTGGTTATTTTAATTGTGTTATTTAAATCGTTTTCTTATAAAAATTACTGAAGGAAACAGAAAAAAAAGGGTAAACACCGTATATATATATATATATATATATATATATATATGTACAGTGTGGCCCACATAAGATGACCCACTACCTTATCTCATAATCTGTACGAGATAGGGAAAAAAGTTTTATACAAAAGTTTCTTGGGTTTATCTTAATTTTTTAAATATTGTATTTTTATATATACAGGGTGTGTCATTTTGCGTTGACAGATGTCAACTTTGTTATTTTAAATGGAACACCCTGTATATTATTATGGATTTGAATAGCTCTCTTAGAGACGATTTCAACGACGTATATAAGATGGGTCTACGAGGCACCGTTTCGGAGATATTTACGATCATCTTCAATTTTTGACATACTTTCAACTTGTTGTATCTCTGGTATTTATCAACTTTTTGTTTCATTTTTGTGCAGGAAAAAACATAATTTTATGCTTTATTGGACGTGTAGGTAAAAATATTGAAATTGAAAAAAAATGTTACAGTGTTGTCACGTTTTGCGTACCATCAGTTTTCTCAAGATTTTTAAATGCAACCCCCTATATTTTATAACGGATTTAAATAGAGCATCGAAAGACGATTTCAACGATATATTATAACATAGGTTTACAAGTCACGGTTCCCGAGTTTTGGCGATTTTCTTCAGGAATCAACTTTAATATTAAACAATTTTTACTAAACATAACATAAACTATTAAACATGACATAACAAGAACAAAGACAAAAAAATAAACATTACTTAAATTAAATTTTCTATATAACCACCTTCCTGTGCTATACATGTTGTATAAATAATGTCTAATTTTTTTATTGCCCTACGAACTGCTCCACTCTCATTGATCAAATGGATCTCTTCCATTATTCTCCCCCTTAAATCGTCTACGTTATTAACTTTATTCTTATACACTTTGTCTTTAATATTTCCCCATAAAAAAAATCTAGTGGAGTTAAATCGGGACTCCGAGCTGGCCAGGGTATTGACCCAAATCTGCCAATCCACATTGGAAATCTTTCATTTAACCATTCAATTACAGGTCTTACGGTATGGTACGGCGCACTGTCTTGTTGAAATACAAGACCATCTTTAATTTCATCCGGTAATTCATTAATAAGAGGTTGTATTTGATTTTGCAACAAACTGTGGTATCTCTGTCCGTTAAGAGTCCTATCATAAAAAACCAGCCCAATCACTCGGTCCTTTATTATTCCGCACCAAACATATACACTTTGATGTCCCTGCTTTCTGATGGCTTTGATTTTATGTTGATTTTGCCTTGACCAGTAGTGGCAGTTCTTTCGGTTAAATATTCCCGCGGTGTTGAAAATTGCTTCGTCAGTGAAAAGAATTTTGTCAAAAACCGGTTGATCAAAGTGGCGGTCCATCATATCCATGCAAAAAGTAGCTCTGTTGTCAAAATCAGCTATGGATAGCTCTTGTACCGGAGTGAATTTGAAAGGATGGTAATCGTTGATATTAAGTGTTCTCTGAATACTTGCTCGGCTAATATGCGGTATGTCCCGTGCGGCATCCCTTTGGGAATTTTCATTGCTTTCCTCAAAATATAAAAGAACATCAAGTTGATTTTCTTCTGTAAGAACTGTCCTAGGCCGGTTTCTTTTATTGTTTATCACAACGCCATTTTCCAGATCTCGTGTAATTCTTAAGAAGATTTTCTTACTTGGAATTCTGCTATTTGGATACAGTCTTCTATACTCCCTTAACGCTAGTGCGGGACTCTTATTGTTTCTAATGAAGCACTCATATAAATTTAAACGTTGTTGAATAGTGTAGTTCGACATAATTATTTCTTAAATTTACTAATTTAATCAAGAAATGCAACCAAGCTGTCAAATTTCATGCAAATAATATTTCGTTTGTTTCCATGGTTTTGAAGCACAGCCTACTTAAAATTGTTGATAGGGTTGTGGAAAGGTTGGGAAATAATTGTGAGAGAAAAAACACGAAGACAATACTTAGCTTGATGACGTTTATTACTCGACTGACTTTCAGACGCTCTATATAAAAACGAAACAACAAAAATGATTAGTAAGCAAAGACATTTTGCGGCACCATTATCCACACAGTCGCCTTGGCCGTCTGTTTCGATAATCGCTAATCATAACATTGATAAGGCTTATTTAGTATATGGGAAGGAAACATAAAGAACTATTTTTAAATAGATTCACACTATTTTAACAAAAATACACATTATGTATTTAACTGATTTTTAGAGAGTTTTACGTTTGATCTGGAAAACGGCGTGGTAATAATTCTTCAAAGCAATTAGAAAATCTAATTTAGATATTCTTTAGCATATAATATTAATTTTGTTGTCTTCGTTCATGTCATGTCACGTTTAATAGTTTATATTATGTTTTAGTAAAAATTGTTTAATATTAAAATTGATTCCTGAAGAAAATCCCCAAAACTCGGGAACCGTGACTTGTAAACCTATGTTATAATATATCGTTGAAATCGTCTTTCGATGCTCTATTTAAATCCGTTATAAAATATAGGGGGTTGCATTTAAAAATCTTGAGAAAACTGATGGTACGCAAAACGTGACAACACTGTAACATTTTTTTTCAATTTCAATATTTTTACCTACACGTCCAATAAAGCATAAAATTATGTTTTTTCCTGCACAAAAATGAAACAAAAAAGTTGATAAATACCAGAGATACAACAAGTTGAAAGTATGTCAAAAATTGAAGATGATCGTAAATATCTCCGAAACGGTGCCTCGTAGACCCATCTTATGATACATCGTTGAAATCGTCTCTAAGAGAGCTATTCAAATCCATAATAATATACAAGGTGTTCCATTTAAAATAACAAAGTTGACATCTGTCAACGCAAAATGACACACCCTATATATATAAAAATATAATATTTAAAAAATCTAGATAAACCTAAGAAACTTTTGTATAAAACTTTTTTCCCTATCTCGTACAGATTCTGAGATAAGGTAGTGGGTCATCTTATGTGGGCCACCCTGTACAGTGAGGGCATAAAGTCTGGAAACCTTGAGATATGTCAAAAACTATACAAGTTGGGGAAAAAAGTTTCATATAAAAGTTGTATAGTTCCTTACGATTAATGATTCAAAAATGTCTTGAAATATACAGGGTGTTTTAAAATCAAGTTACACGCCAAAACTTCAGAATCTCTAAGGGAACACCCTGTATATTATTTCATTTTAAGAATCTACATGAAATTCTGATCATATTTTATTAAGCATACCCTATCCCTAAAGTCAAATGTTTTTGAGATAAAAAAATGAGAAAATGTAAATTTGGCTTTAAACAAAATTAACTTATTTCCCTATGCATAGTGAGACCTGGTGGATTATTTTAGAACTCCCATAGAAACTGTCATGTACTGACAATAAACTGTGTCAATTTTTAACATATTGTTGGAGAGTTACTTTTTTCCTGAAAAAATTCTTTCAGAAAGAGAAAGAATAGAGATTCTTATGATGTTTGGATGGGGAGATCGCCAAAGAAATTTTGACGAAGTATGTGAACTTTTTAATAATACGCATCCCGAGCGAGGACAAGCAATTGCAAAATCCACAGTTAGCAAAATTATCAAAAAATTTCGTGATCATGCTTGTGTAAAAGATCTTCCCAGGACAGGTAGGCCAAAACTAGAAGATGATATGAAATTTAATATTTTACTCAGTTATAACGAAAATCCACATTTACCTACAAGTCAAGTAGCATTAGATTTAAACCTTAGTTAATCATCGGTAAAAAATATTCTGCACACGGCAAAGTATCATCCCTATAAAATAAGATTAATCCATGAATTAAATGGAGACGACTTTGACCGCCGACTTGAGTTTTGCGAAAGTATACAAGAGCGGTGCAACCTGGATCCATTCTTTTGTAGAAATATTTTATTTTCCGATGAAGCCACCTTTTTTCTTAATGGTACTGTCAACCGACAAAACTGTAGATATTGGTCTACAGAGAATCCCCACTGGGCTCAAGTGGCTCATACGCAATATCCCGAGAAAATCAATGTTTGAGCTGGAATATTTCAAGATAGAATTATAGGTCCCTACTTTTTCGACGTAAATTTAACCGGCGAAACTTATCTTGATTTTTTACAACTCGAGTTGATGAGTAATGAGCCCGATATGCCTACTGCAGCAATGTGGTTCCAACAAGATGGAGCACCACCTCACTACGCGTTACCTGCTACCACCTCAGTGAAATATTTCCTAACAGGTGGATAGAACGTCGTGGTCCCTACGAATGGCCGGCCAGGTCCCCGGACTTAACTCCCCTAGATTATTTTCTGTGGGGATATTTAAAGACCAAAGTTTATTTGAACAGACCTCCTAATATCGATGCGCTGAAAAATCGTATAAGAGATGAAATCCGACAAATCCCACCTACTTTCGTTCGAAATCTACAAAAGTTCATCAATCGATTAGGATATTGTCAGGAAGTGAACGGACAACAGTTCCAGCATTTATTACGTTAAAACGCATCATTTAGAATTTTAGACTATCGTTGTTAGTCGTTATTAAAAAAAATTTGTAAAACAGTTTTCTCATTTTTTTATCTCAAAAACAGTTGACTTTAGGGATAGGGTATGCTTAATAAAATATGATCTGAATTTCATGTAGATTCTTAAAATGAAATAATATACAGGATGTTCCATTAGAGATTCTGAAGTTTTGGCGTGTAACTTGATTTTAAAACACCCTGTATATTTCAAGACATTTTTGATAAATCGTAAGGAACTATACAACTTTTATATGAAATTTTTTACCTAGCTTCCAGACTTTATGCCCTCATTTGTATATATATATATATCTAAAATCTGCCGATGTGTCAAGAATCATCAAAATCGGCGATGGTAAGCGTAAGTAAATATGTATCCAAATTTTTATGACCCCCACAAACCTTACAAGCCTCGAATGCTGAAAATAGTTTGTGAGATAAAACATAGCTTTTGAATGCCGAAATGGTTTTTATATTCCATATCTCAAATAACAAACTTTTGTGTTGTCAAAATGACTTTTTATAAGATAAATACATATAGGTGCTTGTTGGATATAGTTTTGATGACCGCTGAACATTATAGGCATATCACTGTTCTGTAAGTAAATATCAATCTTCAATTAATTCAACCAATGATAATAATCTGCTGTGCTTTTCCGATATTATTACTTCTTATTTGTCTTCACTACTGAAAAATACAAAACTACATCTGACAAAGACATTTGGCATTTTCAAATAACACCAATAAAAAACTTAACCTACATATTTGATTTGATACTAGTGGCTAAAGTTATTTATATTGTTTTAAATTATTTTTTTTTTATAAAACCGCCATCAAGAAAAACAGTAAAAAGTAAAAAAAATATTATTGCAATAAAACGACATTTATGTATTAAGAATCTTGACCGTGATACTACTAGTATAATGTCTATTTGGTATCTTTATTAGTTTGACGCCGATTTCAAGATGGATTTAAATATCATTTTTCACTTTTTAGTGCTACTTTTGAAGTTGGTTTTAATATTTTATTGTTTTATGTAAAGTAACATTTTTCTAACTGTTTTGGAGAAACAAAAGTGGGCCTTTATTTAACACGAAATAAAATTTTTATATAAAGGTTAAAAAAGGCGTCAGAATCTCAATTTTTTATAACGACCTTTATTAATAAGCATTAAGAACATTGTAACAGAACATGATCAAGAACGAATTCAACTTATTAGATTAATCTAAGAACCTTTTCTGCAAGGTTTTAAAGCAAAAATGTTTGAAATATTTAAGGTTACCACGTTAAAAAGTCCCTTACAACATGGTATTTCCCTTAATAACAATATCCCGCATCCAATATTTTTTTGAAATAAAATTCCTTTGCAACTAAAAATCCACTTTAATTTTACATTAAAACCCTCCAATACCAGAAAAAGCTATACATTACTATATTTCAATCAATTCTTAAGTATTTTACCCCAAAAACCCTTTGTTTAAAACCCACGCTTATAATACTCTTACGCCACTCTTGAATACATAAAGCACCACATAAAACACATCATTAGAGATATGTACCAGTGTTCAAACTGCACGTCTGGTCTTTTTTAACAGTTCCAAAAATTTTAAGTTATTTTTTAACATAGCACGATCTTTTTCGATTACTTGATTCAATCTATTGGGCATTGAGTTATAATTGGGATCAAGTTCTTCCCAGCATTGATAGATTATTTTCCACAGTTCATCCGAATTTTAAGGTCTAAAGTTACATTTATATTTTTTTTAACAATCAATCCCCAACGTTCTTTATTGGATTTATATCCGGACTGTAAGAAGGCCAAGGCAACACTTCCACATTATTATTCTGAAGCCACTGTCTTATATTATTGGCAGCACGAACAGGGCAATTATCATGATGGTAAATAAAAGAGTTGTTTGTATATTGTGCGACTGCTGGATGTATTGTGTTCGAAAATTTATTCGTAATATTTTGCAGTAAACCTGCCTTAAATGCGATAACATACGCCTAATCCATTGACACATCCCATACCTTCACGGAAAATAGTCTAGATTTGAAAGTTAAGCCTTTAAGCTAGTATATTTTTGTTGAAATTGTCTGATATTTGTACGGTATACATGAAATTGACCATTATACAACTTTTCAGCGGCCAACACGATCCTGCTTCATAATTGTTGCTCAAAATATACATAGTTTAAGGCAAAGGTTAGCCTTCCCTGTTTTCGCCCTTCTGCGTGTAACATTTTTGCAACCACTCGGTTTTATCATCATGAATACCAATCTTTACTTCATCAATCACAACATACCTAGAAACTGCAAATAGATTTTGTCTTAGGTGACGAATGAGCGCAGCGTTCGAAACCCTATTATTCCCTGAACCTTTCTAATGATCCCTCTAACTCCCATTGTTCTTTGATTTTTAAAATGGTCGTTTTACTTTTCCCTTTCCTGTCTGCTAGGGCTCGATTCGATTAGCCTTCTTCTATTTTAGTAATTATATAGTATATAACTGTTATAGTATAAATTATTTTTAATTGTGACGTGTTGCCGCTTTTACCTTAAACCAGCCATGTTAAACTCAAAGTCACTGGTGGGCCAAAAGCATGAAGACCATCGACTAGGTGGGCCGCAAAACCTTATCTTAAACAAGACAAACTACTAAAATCTTGAGAAAAAGTACTATTATAGGACAAGTCTGTTTATTAAATTTCCAATAAAAAGGACATTACAAAAAACTACAGACATTAAATTCTCTTGCCAGATATTTGACATCTTTTGTCTTTAATTAAGTTGTCTATTTGTGGCGCGAATTTATCGGCAGAAATAACTTTTAAAACTGCGTCCAAGTGTGCGTCCGACAATCGCGATTTTGCGGAAGATTTGTTTCCTTTCATTGAAGAAAATAGTTGTTCACACTTATAGGTAGTTCCAAACATTGACAGGATTTTACAGGCAAATTTTCTCATTTCTTGGTATTGAACAGGCAAGTACTTATAAAATTCGAATGTACCAACACTATCAAATTTTTGTTTTAAATGGGTCTGACACTGAATCTCAATTACTTCCATTTGCAAGTGAGGGCGAACTTTATCAATATCGATAGTGAAAAGATCAGTAAATAGAGAACAATTTCTTGGGTCTTAAAATCCTGAAAACGCTTCTCAAGTTCTGCCAGAAGGCTTCTCATTTTCTCTGAATATATTTTGTATGATATTGGGACACTTGTGCTTTCTTGATATCCCTTACAAGTCAGAAAATGTGACAGATTATCCTCTGCTAACTGTTTTTCCCACAACATCATCTTACACTTGAAAGCTTTCACATGATCATGCATATCAGTAATAACTTGACGTGGTCCTTGCAATTTCGTATTTAAGTCCGACAAGTGTTTTGTGATATCTACCATAAATGAAAGATCTTGTAAAAAAGGTACATTGCATAATAGGCTGACATCTTCTCCTTTTGTTTCCATGAACACGCGTATTTCTTCTTTGAGTTTCGAAAACCGGTCGAGTACTATAGAACACCAAAGCCATCGCACCTCTGTATAATATGGTAAACCAGTATACTCACTTTCTAAATCACGTAAAAATGCAAAAAACTGTCGCTGATTAAGGCCTCGTGACCTTATGAAGTTTATAATTTTTTTCACTGACTTTAAAACACTTTCCAACTTGATCACTTTTGTGCTTAAAACTTCTTGGTGGATTATACAATGAATATGATGAAAATCTGGTTTGTTACTGCCCGTTTCTCTGATCTTTGTCTGTAATATCTTAACGAAGCCATTTTTTACTCCAGTCATTGAAGGAGTTCCCTCTGCTGCAACAGAACACAGTTTTGACAAATCTAAATTGTACTTTTGCAGAAATCCATAAACAGCATTGAAAATATCCTTCCCAGTTGTTGTATTATGCAATGGTACTAATTCCAGTAATTCTTCATACACATTGATATCTGTATCAACCGCACGAAGAAAAAGAGCGAGTTGCGCCACACCACACACATCCGTACTTTCGTCACAGGCAATAGAAAATGCAATGAAAGAGTCTGATTTTGTTTGTATCTGATCACCTATATTGGCAGCTAAATCAGTAACTCTTTTTGACCTTATGAAGTTTATAATTTTTTTCACTGACTTTAAAACACTTTCCAACTTGATCACTTTTGTGCTTAAAACTTCTTGGTGGATTATACAATGAATATGATGAAAATCTGGTTTGTTACTGCCCGTTTCTCTGATCTTTGTCTGTAATATCTTAACGAAGCCATTTTTTACTCCAGTCATTGAAGGAGTTCCCTCTGCTGCAACGGAACACAGTTTTGACAAATCTAAATTGTACTTTTGTAGAAATCCATAAACAGCATTGAAAATATCCTTCCCAGTTGTTGTATTATGCAATGGTACTAATTCCAGTAATTCTTCATACACATTGATATCTGTATCAACCGCACGAAGAAAAAGAGCGAGTTGCGCCACACCACACACATCCGTACTTTCATCACAGGCAATAGAAAATGCAATGAAAGAGTCTGATTTTGTTTGTATCTGATCACCTATATTGGCAGCTAAATAAATCAGTTTATAATTTTTTTCAACTCTTTTAGCTTAAAACTTCTTGGTGGATTATACAATGAATATGATGAAAATTCTCTGATCTTTGTCTGTAATACAAGGATATATTTTGAAATGGCTAATTCCAGTAATTCTTCATACACATTGATATCTGTATTCACACTCTCGGGACTTTACAAGGCACCCTTTTATAAATTCACCTTCAACAAATGGTTTTGAGTGTTTCGCGATCAACTCCGACAGTACGTAGCTCGCTTGAAGGACATATTCATTTTCTTGCTTTGGACGTGTAAGCATAAGCTGCTGATCTTTCAACCGTGATTTTAACTTATTTAACTTTTCGATTCTGACCATGCCTGTATACTTGTCAAACATAGTTTTATGAATATCATAGTGACGTTTTATGTTATATAATTTTGGGACACCGACTGTACTATTACAAAACAAACAAATAATTTTTTCTTTCACTTCACAGCAAAAAAAACTCTAATTCCCACTTTTCTTGAAAGATGCGATGCTCATCTACAACTTTCCTCTTACTTCCACTTGGTTTTGAAAGAGACATGTTAAAAACTGTATCCGAAATAAATTATAATAAGTACTGTTAAGTGTTGTAACAATAAGTGCGCAACTCAACTCGAAACTCTATCGCAACTGACTCATAACTGACTAAATACTGAACGGCTGAACTCAATCAAACACCGCTTATATACGGATTGTGATTTCCAGAATGTTCAGATAGCGTCATCTGTGTTTTTGCGCGATAGAATTTCATGGAACAAGCCAGATAACGTTTGGCTTTAGGTTTTAGGTTGAGTATGTGTAGTTCATCCTCCTAAACACAGATGGCACTATGTACAATTGTACATTGCATTATACCAATCGTTGTTGCAGCGACGCGCGTTTTCAAAAACGGTTTTTAGCTTGTTCGGGAGCCGCATTATCTGGCTGTTTTCAAAACTGATTTGGGCCGCAGAAAAATGCTCACTGGACCGCATGTTTGACATGGCTGCCTTAAACCAATGGCAATATCCGTTATCTTAATGAAATGCGGTGTATATTATTGCATTTTTTTATTGTGCCGAATATCCTAAATAGGGTATATAAATTCTTGATTTATTTCAAACCGACAGTTTTCTAAAGCAATATTCGGTTTCTTATGACGAATGTTAAACACGAGTATTTCAAAGAGTATTGAAAGTTTTAAAAAGCTAAACAAAATAATAAATAACACTTATCTCAAACGTTATCTTCCAGATCGTGTAGACATATCTAAACTTACTTAAGATAAACCTGTCAAGTTTTACACCCCCTTTTAAAAGTTTCTGGTTATCATATGGCCCTTTTCGTGGGAAGATTTCTTTGCCTAATAATAATTGAAACATTTCATTTGTTTGGATTCAGTTATAATGAATTGTGAATTTGCTTTTGTTAACTTTGCTACGTTAAAAATACAATAGAACATTTCATAATAGCAGGTGTTCAAAAAGGGGATGTGTTTTTTAGAAATGCAGTGTTTCCGATCAGAAAAGATTGGCTGACAGGATATTTCTTTGTTTCCCTTTTTTCACCATGGTTTTTCTGATCTAGAATGGTGATAAGTTAGTTTAGGTTTTAGACATTTATATAAAATATACTTTTATTTTATTTAGACGGAAATGTGTTATATTTCAGTTTAATACAATTCTCACATAAAATAGAATTCTAGGCGACACCAAATATTTTTTAATTAATACGTCTATGACGTCGCTTCGCGTTCCAGCCAATAAAAGGCTTCTAAGGAGGGCAGTTCTTGTCAAAGTTCTAGTACTTATGGTTGTTTTAAATTCTTCTTTTGTGGTGGTTTATGGGGCTTCACATATACAGTGGGTTGTCAGAGTTGAGGGTTTATCAAATATATTTTATTTTGATTCTAGTATTTATTTGGGGAGTAATTTTTACATAATTTCAGGTGATAAATTTATGGTTTATTTAAAGAATTTTCTTGTTCTAAGATTAGGGATTTTAAGTAAATTTCGTCATTTTTTAGATTTTAATTTAGGTTTTAACGTTTTTTTTGGTTATTAATTTTGAGCATTACTTTTTTGTACAGTATTTTATTTTTGTTAATTGATATTTAAGTTGTTTTTAAAAAACCAAATCTTTTATTTAAATAAACCTCCTTCTTGCTAAAATATCTATATTCAAGAAAAATATACCAACGTTGTTGCAGTTTGTTGTTGTTCGAGATATAAGTGGCCGCTGAATTGGTGAGATCAGATATTTAATTAATTTGTACTAACAATTATATATGATAACAATATAATATAATTATTAAATTATAAACTACGAAGAAACCTACAGAGTATCTTTGATTTTACTTATTATATCTTAGTTAATTTCAGTAATGTGATAGGATTGCCCGCTATGTCTAAAATAAATAAATAAATTTATATTCTATAGGATTATAATGCTCGATTAAGATCAATAACCCTGTTAGAAGTCTTTTGAAAACTTACATTTTTGACCTTTTTTAACTACTAAACGACTTTCCTATCTCAGCTTTTGGTTATTTATCCGCTAACAACAACAAAATATCAAATTTTGACACCTCCTGTCAAAGTAGAAATTGACGTTAGCAGATAGCTAACTAAACACTAAAGGCCGTTTTACATGCTGCAATTCTTCTTTGCAATATGCAATAGTCTTGAACAAAGGCATGAGCAGTTTGGCAAAAGATACAAATGTCTTGCCACTGCGCATGCTTTTGTTCAAGACTATTGCAACTTGCAAGAAAGAATTGCAGCATATAAAACGGCCTTAAGATAGGAAAGTGCAATCCGTTTTGTTGCAAGGTAAGTCGTTTAGGAGTTAAGGCCGTTTTCCATGCTGCAATTCTTCTTTGCAATATGCATTAGTCTTGAACAAAGGCATGCGCAGTTTGACAAAAGGTACAAATGTCTTGCCACTGCGCATGCTTTTGTTCAAGACTATTGCAACTTGCAAGAAAGAATTGCAGCATGTAAAGCGGCCTTTACAGAGCTTCAATAGGTGGCAATTTTTAAACGTCATTTTCTAGAAAGTATTTGAATTTAGGTATAGGAAACATAACACAAAAGTTTAGAATGTTCAGCACAATAAAATAAATGCAATAGTAAACAAGCCATTTCATTTAGAAAACGTTGGTTTAAACTAGAAGCAGCAACACCGCACCATTTAAAATATTTTTAAAAGAGAGTTTATGTTCAGCCAAATTTTCAAAATAATCTTTTTCTTGATTTTCCAGATACTTCTAACACGCCACTCTCCATGAATAACCCTAAATACACAGGATTTGTTTTCTAAATCAATTTGTTGTCTCGAAAAATTGGAAATTTACAGCAGATTAAAATGTGGACTAGTTAAAGCTGTACATATTTAATGTCATCTTCCTTCTACACCGGTAAAGGTAAATGCGAGATAAGCCACTGTATGTCTTTTAGCACCATATTTTCCATATTTTTTTTAGTAACTACGTCGAGTCATGCATAAACTAATAAAAAATGAGCAGGTACATAATTATGCCTTTCTTTTTGAAAGGCTTTGCAGCGTTTAAGAAGGAACAACAAAGTTCAATTAGTGAAAATCCCCGTCACATTGACCTAGAATTTATCTGTTGATTATGACGGAAAGGACTATTCATTGTTTTCGCAGGTTATTATAATAATGAGAAATTAAAATTTTAAAAGAACGTTACATTCTAATATTGAAGCTGATGATTGGGTTTTCGGTCCGCAGTGAAAGTACCCGAGGAATAAAACTTCAAAAAAACTAGTTCTTCCGACGTTTCGGGGAAAAGTCTACCCCTGTCTTTAGCAACCGAAAAAAACGAAAAACAGCATAAGTATATTTCATTTTTAAATAAAAAATTTTCTCAAGGCCTGCAAATCTCTGACAGAATGCCAATTTTATTCTTATTCTAGACAACCCCAGCATGCCCAAGTGCTACCCCCCACCAGCGCCGGATTTGCTCATGATACCGACGGGGACTAATCTTTATACACGTCAAGGCGTTTCCGTCGATGCCCAAACATACCCTAAAAATATTTTATATTACCTAAAAATCAGTGGCGGCTATTCAGGCGAAGTAGGTGAAGTGCTACTTCACCAGGAAAAAAACAAGCAAACATCTAACTATATTTATTATATATCTCTTAAAATTTTAGTTTTTACAATCATTTATTCACCTAATTAGCAAAAAATAAACTGTACATCTCGAATTAATATTTTACTTCACGTTTGGCGGCATGTCTTTTTAAAACTTTCAATCGAACTTTATTTATAACTATAACAGTGGCGCAAACCGCTTTGACTTTGCTGGAGGTGCTATGTTTAGTTTACGATTTTCCTACTATATTGCCATGACACCGCGTATCCGATGACGTCGAGCCCAGCGCCATACAACGCTCTCGGTGAATTGCAGGCGAAGTACACTACACCCACGTGTCGTTCAGTTTCCGGCGGTTTTTATTTTCGCGGATTTCGCTGCAACCGATGAGTTCCTTTGCAGTTAACTTGACTGTTTTGTGTTAAATTTATTTACTAACTTCAAATTTGAAGTTAGTAAATGTGTTTGTTCAAGACTGGAATAAATTAAAAGACGTCTTTGAATTAATTTATTACAAACTGTGACAAATCTGATGAAAAATCAATCCGCCTTGCGAAAGGATTTTGAGGTGAGATGAACGATTTTGAATTCACGTTTCTGGCATTAGTGTTTAATGACATTTTCTCAATCACGGTCATACTATTTGACGTTCTTTAAAAAAAATCGCTTGACATTCATTTTTGCATATCCAATATAAAAGACTGTCGTAAGGCGCTCTGTAAAAAAAGAAATGAACATTTTCTTAATAACATGTTTGATAAAGCAAATTCTATTACAGAAATAATTCATTACGAATGTGAGCTTGCTAAGCTTTCACCTGAAGAAATTAGGGCTAAGTATTGAATCCTTTTTTATGAAATATTGGACCATATTTTAATGTAAATGACACTAAGATTTCAAGACTGTGAAAAACTTACATTTTCATCTTTGGCAGGCTAAATTTTCCGAATATAGTTTAAATTTTCCGACTAGCCCGTTTGAAAATTCGTTACAGTTATATGGGGAAATATTTTCAAAAAGTCAACGACTTAAAAATGAGCTTAGTTTTATTTTTGCCGATGAGAGTAATTGGAATATATCCCTGCAAGAGCAAGTGAAACAAATTTATAAAAATATATGTATTTTTACCGAAGCATATAAATTGTTTTCTCTTATTTTGACAATACCGTCAAGTTAAGTTTTTCTTGCTTCAAATGGGTAAAAACGTATTTAAGAAATACAATATCTCAAGAAAGACTTACTTCTCTTGGCATTACTTCAATTCAAAAGGAATTTCTGGAGGAGATTAGGGCAACTCATCCATTTTATGAGGATGTTAAAAATAAATTTGCTGCTATGAAGGATAGGAGAATTGATTTAGTATACAAAATTTAGGTAAGTCATAAAAAAATATTCTACCCCTCCATATATAAAAAAATTCTGAAAAAAAAATTATTGCGATATTTTCTTGCTTCATTTGCACTTCACTTACTTTTTCACCCGCGAGCCGGCAGTGCTAAAAATATTGAAAGAACTAGCCGTTACTTGTCAAGTTAAGTCAATCGGTTTAAGAGACAGTGAAAAAATCACCCCCAGGTGTTTACAGATCTTCACGTTTTAGCGTCCATAGATGCCAAAAAATATGTTTTATCAATTCCGTCGATCCACCTGTCGGTTTGTTTGTCTGTCAGTTCACGTCATAGTTTAAAAGCTACTTACCCAAAATGGCCGCCTGTTACTATGAAACTACTTATCCAATTTATCACAAAAATCAAGTATTATATAGGAATCAACTGGTAAAATTTTGGTACGAATCCAAAATGAAGGAAGAAAATAGCGGCTTAGCAACATATTTAAAAATTCACCTTGAAAATCTACTTAATGCACTTATCTCAAATTGTGTGCCATAAATAATTGTGGAATATAGATGAATTAGTAAAACTGTAGTACTAATTAAAGATAACAGAACAAAATGGCGTCTAAATATAATATTTGTAATCTGCAAAAATCGCCCCCTCAGATTTTACATATCTTCACGTTTTAGCGTCCCTAGATGCCAAAAAATATGTTTTATCAGTTCCGTCGGTCCGTCTGTCTGTCTGTTTGTCAGTTCACGGAATAGCTTATCAGAGTGACTTCAAATTTTGGTCAAAAATTAAGGGTCATATAGGGCTGACCTGGTAATATTTTGGTAGAAATTCAACATGTCTGAATAAGATGGCGGCCTAGTGAAACGTTAAAAAATTATTACTGAAAAAACTAATTATCCAATTTACCCTAAATTTTGCACAAAAATCAAGTGTTTACAACATTTTGGTATGAATAGAAGACAGCAAAACCGAATGGCGACCTTTTAAAATATGTAAAAAATTAAAGATTAATTTTAAATTTTTTGTAATTAAGTGTCATATAGAGATAAACTGGTAAAGTTGTGTTACGAACTCGCTATCCTTGAGAAGAGGAACAAAACAGCAACCAAATTCTGTAGAAAATTAAATATGATGTAGGGATAAACTGGTACGCATCCAATAATGACGTAACAAAATGACGGTGTGTATTAATATACAAACTACTTATTGAATTTATCAGCTCGCCAGGGGACGCGGGTGAAGCGCCGCTTCACCTACGTTTTCCAATCAATTTACTTAAAAATAAAAATATTTTTAAAATATTAAGCATTTTATAATCTACATTTTTATTACAAAAATGTAGTACGTTTTATATAAATTCACATTATTTACTTAATTATACAATTATTTTCTATTAAAACTAATGCGTTATATACTCAAAAAATAATAATGACTTAAAAACGTAGCGCGCTGAACACCTTTTCATAAGAGTGACCCGTTCAGGATTCACAGTATTCGGTATCAGACTCCCCCTGCATGCCGGCTTTCACACTAAGATTTGTTTACGGCAGTTGGTATGGCAACGCAATGGTGAATATCCGTAAGCCAAATAGAGATGTGAGCGGCATAAAACTGCTGCTGCAGGCTACAAGCGCTTGTTATAGAATTAATTTAAACTAGTGCGTTCGGGTCATCGGAGGCGGAAGCAGTTTTGCATCGATCGAATCCAATCGAAATTACACTTAAGATTAAGATATGTACACTGTGTCCCAGATTGCTTGTAATCACAGAGTTTCTCGGTAACCAGCAGAGATAGAACTTTACGGTTTTCGCGACTCTATGTCAATTTTTCGAGAAACTTTGAATGCCGCAAACAGAATTGTGCCAGATTGTTTCGTTCCCGAGATACAGAGTGAAATAGAAATTTTGCGCTTTTGAGGGTGGTATCATATTTCGGACACCCTGTCAGATAAAGAAAAGGTAAAAACTGCTATGGATAGATATTTTTACGTAGAGTCCAGTGCTGTAGTCGAAATTTTTTTTAGACAAACCGTTTTTGAGATATAGCCCAAACTAAGTATTTTTTAAATGGGACACCCTGTATTATTTGGTTCCAAAAAAATTGGCTTTTTTTTCTCTTTAAAATGATGTATCACACTATGCACTTTTGACGTAAACTAAGCCTTATAAACGCAATATTAAAAGAAAAACGTAAGTTGGCCATGGAAATATGGCATGGAAACAAAAATCAAAACTATTTGTTTCTTAAATATATCAAATATTGCCGTGTTTATTCTCTTATCATACGAGTTACCAATAATTCTAACAGGTAAATTAATAGATATTAAGAAGAAATGAATAATTTTGAAAATAGTCATAAGTATGATATGATGGTTTGTTTTATTGAATGTCTTGAAAACAGTGATCAAGCATCTGATTTATATTTTAACAGGTAAGCACCAAGCGCTTAAATTATTATGAACCTCCTTTCAAAATTTTTTTTTCAATTTCACTTTGAGTTATGGACTATTTCCAAAAGCTTTTTTTATATCGTAGATATCCAGAAAGGCCTCGGCCACACAAGGCAATTTTTCGCCGAATTAAATTAAATTTAATTAATGATGGATCATTTTCAAAGCACAGGCCTAAAACATATAATAAACGAAATCACGAGAACAATGAGATTGTTGTATTAGCAAGTATTCAGGCCAATCACGCGAATTCATGTAGGCATATTCAGGAAACAGTGGGGGTGTCAAAATCACAAACGCAAAGGATATTAAGAAAACATAAATATAAGCCTTATAAAGTAAATGTAGTACAACAATTGCATCCTGGAGATGCAGAAAGGCGTCTAAATTTTTGTAACTGGTATCTTCAAAAAACCCAAAATGACCCTGACTTCGGTAGCAAGGTTATATTGCCGACGAAGCCTATATAAGTTGTAGTGGTATTTCTAACAGGCATAATAATAGGCAATGGTATACGGAAAACCAATTTTTAACAAGAGAACGTCAGCAGCAAAGAAGGTTTGGGTTTAGAGTCGCTTGCTTTATATTGGCAACAAAGATTACATTCCATATTTACAATAATAATTTAACGGCAGATAGATATCTAGCAATTTTAAATCAAATACTACCGGATTTATTGGATAACTTTCCGCTAGCAAATCTGCACAATATTTACTTTCAGCAGGACGGTGTTCCTGCCCACAATGCCATAGGGCCATTTCTATTTGAAAATTTTCACGATCGCTGGATTGGTACAAATGGACCAGTAAGGTGGCCTGCTAGGTCGCCAGACCTCTCAATATTAGATTTTTTCGTTTGGTCTTACTTAAAAAACAAAATTTACCTGAATCCAGTCAATACGATGGAGCAGCTGCAAAATGCAACCATTCAGGCATTTAGATCATTGGAAGATAGACCTATAATAATGATGAATGATCTAAGAAGAATTCGCACTGTGTGCCAATTATGTGTTCGTGAGGGGGGCGGCCATTTTGAACAGTTTTTCTAGTTATGTAGAATTTGTTTAGTATTGTAATTAAGTTTATCAAGATTATTAAGTTTATTTATTTCATAGTAAAAAAATGGTTATTAATTTTTTATGTTGTTTAATTTTGCTTCTGGACACTTTTAATATCTACCTATATTTCCATGGCCAACTTACGTTTTTCTTTTAATATAGCGTTTATAAGGTTTAGTTTACGTCAAAAATGTATAGTGTGATACATCATTTTAAAGAGAAAAAAAAAAGGCGAATTTTTTGGAATAAAAAAATACAGGGTGTCCCATTTAAAAAATACTAAGTTTGGGCTATATCTCAAAAACGGATTGTCTAAAAATTTGTGCGACTACAACACTGGATTCTACGTAAAAATATCTATCCATAGCAGTTTTTACCTTTTCTCTATCTGATAGGGTGTCCGAAATATGATACCACCCCCAAAAGCGCAAAATCTCTATTTCACCCTGTATCTCGGGAACGAAACGATGTGGCACAATTCTGTTTGCGGCATTCAAAGTTTCTCGAAAAAGTGACACAGGGTCGCGAAAACCGCACAGTTATATCTCTGCTGGTTTCCGAGAAACCCTGTGATTACAAGCAATCTGGGACACAGTGTACATTAACATTTTAAGAACAAAATAATATATTTAAAATCTTATAAATTCATATTATTTCCCCTGAGTATTAAAAAACGCTCCAAATCAAATCTACGGATAATTAACATCATAAAAAGGTTAAAAAAACAACCATTTTGGCATGGCACCCCGAAAATTATCGTTCTGAACAGGGTGAGTCAACGATTGGAAAAAGTAAATTTACGTCCAAAAGGTAAAATCTATCATATCTAAATATAAATAGTTTTATTAATATAAATAATAAAAATAAAAAAGTGTTTATGCTATGAGATATACGTGTAAGTCGTGCTCATTTTAAAAATATTTTAAATTATACGTAAAATAAAAGTAGGGCTACTAAAAGTTGTATTTTTTGCTATATGGCTATGCTATATGGCTAAAATTAATACTTTTTTAAATATTTGGCTTTAAACGAAAAAAAAATATAAATTTGATACACATCTATGATTAGCAATATAATGCCTAGTTGTGCCACTAAAAATAAAATATTTTGCTTCTGCACAAAATAGGCATGGAATAAAGGACTGCTTTTTTGAAGATATTACATACAGGGCGTCCAAATTTAAATACCCAACTTTAACATATTTAAACCAATTTATTTCAGTTTTTTTAAATGGAACCCCCTGTATATTTTTATTTATTCTTTTTAAGCATAAAAAAATCAACAACTTTTATTACATATATTATACAGGGTCCTGCAGCTCACCTCCCGTCTTTTATTATACCTTAACCATTTATTTTAGAAAAAATATTTAAAAGCCACTATATGCTGTTGATTAGAGAGCACATTTTAAAAATATTCTTGATTATACAGGGTGTTACAAAAAATAGTGGCGCATAAAAGTTGAATTTTTTAAAATGGAACACCCTATATTTTTTTACATTTTTTGGAACACTGTTTGCCTAGTCTACAGACTCCTAGAATATTATCTCTCTTTTTTTAATAGTTTCGGAGAAAAAAGGTAAAATCGAAGAAAAAAAAATTATAGTCTACATTTAAAATATTTATAAAAATTAGATAAAACATCTTAAAAGCTAAGGTAACCTAGTAGCTTACTGCAAAAGGTTTATAGTTATTCTGCTACGAGTATTATAAGTCCTAGTTATACAGGGTGACCCAAATTCCATGTCAAACGTTGCAAAATAAAAAATTATTTTTCTCCATTTTTTCAAATGGAACACCCTATATATTTTTTTCTGTCAGGTACAGAATTAACAGATCAACATTTTTTATTATTACACTTATCTCAAAATTCCTGAAGGTTTTTGAAATATTCTTAAAAAACTAATGTTGTACTTTGTTTTTCAGTACGATAATTGAATAAACTCACTAGTAATGTGGAAAAATGGAACACCCTATATATATTTTTTTTCTGTCCAATACAGAATTAACAGATCAACATTTATTATTATTACTTATCTCAAAATTCTTGAAGGTTTTTGAAATATTCTTAAAAAACTAATGTTGTACTTTGTTTTTCAGTACGATAATTGAATAACCTCACTAGTAATGTTCATACCTTCGCGATTTTAAATATTAGATAGGTCAGCGTAGTTCTAGCTATGGGGAAAAACCTAAAATCCTAACATTTTTTCTAATTACGTTTGCTGCATAAAATTTAAATTACTGCCAAGAGTTAAGGCTCGACTTAAGGTGTAACAGCTTTATTTAACATTATTAACAAATATCTAATTATTGCTAAAATTAATTTTTACTTAGAACATATGTTCGATATGTCTTCCATTCTCTTCGAGGCATAAACGAAGACGGGTATGAAAAGATCTTCCTACTATTCTTAATACTTCGGGCGTAATACTTTGAAATGCGGTTCTAATCCGTTGCTGCATATTTTCGGGAGTTGTTGGAGGTTTGTTGTAAACAATTTCCTTAACGTAGCCCCATAGAAAAAAATCTAATTTCGTTAGATCAGGCGACCGGGGCGGCCACGCACTTGCTCCCTGTCTTCCAATCCATCGATCTGGAAAATTATTATTTAAATGATCCCTAACTGGCAACGAAAAATGTGCTGGAGCACCATCTTGTTGCAACCACATTGTATTTCTCAGATTAACCGGCAAATTTTCGCACAAATTTGGCAAGTGATTTTCTAGGAAGTCGAGATACATGGCTCCAGTTAAATTTCCATTAAAAAAATGGGGACCAATAACATGTTCACCAATAATTCCCCCCCACACATTAACTGACCATCTGTGTTGTAGATCAAGCTGCCTAAAAATTCTTGGATTATGGTCGGCGTAGTAATGGTAGTTATGACGATTTACAAATCCATTCTTATGAAATGTGGCCTCATCAGAGAATAAAACTTTATCAAAAAAATCAAAGCTTAACCTAATTTTAGCTTGTGCCCAATTACAAAAGTCAACACGTTTCTCAAAATCTGCTGGAAGGAGTTCTTGATGCAACTGAATATGATATGCATGAAATTTATGGCTCTTTAAAATTCGCTGAACAGTTCTTTCGCTTACTCCTACGGCATCCCCGACTGCTTTTTGGCTAATAGAAGGATTTTCCGTGACAGCTAATAGCACAGCTAATTCATTTTCTTCCGTTCGAACGGGCCTATTTCTAACTGGTCTCGTATAATTTACATTTCCCCTTGCCATAAATCTCTCTAATAAGTTCGTCATGCTCCTTCTGTCTGGGTGCCTTCGTTCTGGATAATTTTGCGCATAAATCCTACTGGCCAAAAAGGCATTTCTATGCGATTCTCCTAACACAAAAACAATATCAACCAGTTCTTCGCGGGTGTACTCCATGACGATAGAACGTTCAAATAAAACTTCTAAACAGTGACGCAAATAAACGAAAAATGAACTATGTAGAAGGTAAAGACCACTATATGAAAAATCCGATAATTATTTCAATTTGTAAAACTTAAAAAACGAATAAGTAAATTGCCGATATGTTTTAGTTGTTTGACAGTTTCTAGACAATTTGTTTTTCATGGCCTACTTAAATTCTAGTTAATAATTTGGGCAACACTTGTCAATAATATTAAATAAAGGTTAAGGCCGTTTTACATGCTGCAAGTTTCTTGCAGCAAGGGGTTGCACCTGCAAGATATTGCGCGCAATTTGTCTTGCAGACTGTAAAGCGGCAGTTGTATTTCAATTGCAAGTGTCAGCGTATGCCTTTGTGCAAGTCTCTTGCAACTTGTAGGAAGACCTGCAGCATGTAAAACGTCTTTACGGCTTAACTCTTGGCAGTAATTCAAATTTTATGCGGTAAACGTAATTACAAAAAATGTTGGGATTTTAGGTTATTTCCCATAGCTATAACTACGCTGACCTATTTATTATTCAAAATCGCGAAGGTGCTTACTTATGAACATTACTAGTGAGGTTATTCAATTACCCTACTGAAAAACAAAGTACAACATTAGTTTTTTAAGAATATTTCAAAAACCTTCAGGAATTTTGAGATAAGTGTAATAATAAAAATGTTGATCTGTTAATTCTGTATCGGACAGAAAAAAAATATATATAGGGTGTTCCATTTTTCCACATTACTATTGAGTTTATTCAATTATCGTACTGAAAAACAAAGTACAACATTAGTTTTTTAAGAATATTTCAAAAACCTTCAGGAATTTTGAGATAAGTGTAATAATGAAAAATGTTGATCTGTTAATTCTGTACCGGACAGAAAAAAAATATATAGGGTGTTCCATTTGAAAAAATGGAGAAAAATTTTTTTTATTTTGCAACGTTTGACATGGAATTTGGGTCACCCTGTATAAGTAAGACTTATAATACTCATAGCAGAATAACTATAAACCTTTTGCAGTAAGCTACTAGGTTACCTTAGCTTTTAAGATGTTTTATCTAATTTTTATAAATATTTTAAATGTAGACTATAATTTTTTTTTTCTTCCATTTTACCTTTTTTCTCCGAAACTATTAAAAAAAGAGAGATACTATTCTAGGAGTCTAGACTAGGTAAAGAGTGTTTCAAAAATGTAAAAAAATATAGGGTGTTCCATTTAAAAAAATACAACTCTTATGAGCCACTATGTTTTGTAACACCCTGTATAATCAAGAATATTTTTAAAATGTGCTCTCTAATCAACAGCATATAGTGGCTTTTAAATATTTTTTCTAAAATAAATGGTTAAGGTATAATAAAAGACGGGAGGTGAGCTGCAGGACCCTGTATATCTAACTTCAATAGTTTTCGAAATATTTTGAAATTCTCTTTTTTGCGTAATTTAGAAAATTACCAACTCGATCAAAGTAGCCATAGTAGCTGTCAGTAAAACAAAAGTATTTAATATGAATACAATAGTTTATTACCTAAAATTAATACAATGAAAATTTAGATAATATAATAATTTGTTAATAAAATTGCTACAAAAAACAGGAAGCAAGACTACAAGAAAATATAAATGAATCGTAATTTGTTAAAAGGGCATCAGTCAAAGAGAATAGGTTTTGAGAAAATTGAAAAAAATGTTTAAATTATCAAGATAATAAAATAATAACTCTTTTAATAATTTCAAGATGTTGTATATCATCATATGAACGTTTTTTGCGATAACTGTTGTCTTCGATTTATATCCTGTATTTTTTGCAAAATTTTGAAACTTCATGACTGATGCCCTTTTAACAAATTGAAAACTTTCGAGATATAAAAATCCTTCTGTGGGTTAATATTTTTCGTCTCTATTCATCTTCTTGGACGTTGTTATTCACTGGCCAATTTAAAAGATTTTCATAAAATGGCTGGTGTTCATTTGGCACATATTGTTTTAGTTTGGCAAAATCTGCCATTTTTGAAGCTTTAATGGGCACTTTTTCGCTTAGATATGCACATCTATTAGGCGGGACAGGTAATTCTCTTTGGAGGCTCATAAAAAAGGTGTGAGAAATGAGGCCGTTGATCAAAGGGTGTGCCTTTATGTGGCCTTTTATTTCATGGTCATACACAAATTGATACAGGGTACTCACTGCAAAATTAATTTTATCCTTCCTTGGTTTGTGTTTTGTTTCTTCAGAAAAGGCAGTCTTTTTGTAATAATTTCTCCACCACATTTTAAAGTCCAAAATGTCTGTTGCTTTAACCTCTTTGACATGGAATTTGCCTGGTTTACCACTCAAAATAATATGTTCAGTTACTTCGTGAAGGTTGAAAATTTTGTCATGTTTCTTTAGTCTTCGTGAAATAATTCCAAAATCCCTGTCACAGGGTAGAAAACTGTGTCCCCTCACAGGAAAATAATGCTGAATCTTTTTAAATCTGCCAGAGTCTGTTAGGAAAAGCATATACCTCATTATAGTTTGATTTTTATTCTGAGCTGAGCAGTTGTCAGAAAAAAGACGAAGTTCTGTAATTTTTTCTAGGATTTGCTTTAAGAAGTCATGCAAAATCGAGCATACTTCGTCAGGACCTTTCCTCCCTTCACCTTCATGGTATATGTACAAAAAACTGGTGTTAGCTTTAATATTAGTGATGGCAAAGACGTTTATAGTTAACTGGCGAAGATAAAAAAGTTCTTGAACAGGAACTTTAGGCAGATAAATATTTTGCATGAAATCAAAAGCTAAAGATAACACGTTATCTTCTTTCTTACCTTCATCCGATGATTCGTGTTTTAAGGCTGAATAAAATTTTTTACTTTTACGCTTGTGGACTATTAGTTCAGCCACTGCAGCGCGTTTAGCAACTTCATTTAAATGGGGTGACTTTATCTTTAAGTTAAGTTGCTCACATGTGCAACATGTGTCAACTTGAGGCCTTCCAAATCTAGTTCTCGGCAAAAAAAGATCGGTAAAAAGAATAGCTAACTTTCTTGTCAGGATTTCTTTCAAGGTACATCTTATGCATTGTTTTGAAATCTAAGTCAGCGCTCAAATAAAAAAGCTTTTGTCCAGAGTAGTGCGATTCTTTTAATGGAAATGAGGCAATGTGTTCTCGGACCTTTAATTTAACAGCAGGAGAAAGGCAATAACTAACAAATCTTCCTCTTTTGTCTTCTGGTATTTTCCCCTCCTGCTTTAGTTCCCTTACTCTTCTTACTCGCTTTGGAGTAATATCCATCACAGACGTGAAAGCTTTCAGACATACTTCAAGTCGTGTACAACCTTTTAGTAAGTGGTACTTGAAACTTGCTGTGTTTAATCTAGAAGAATCCTTTCTTGGACGTCGTCGCTTGACTGAATGAACATCAATCAGGCCTTGGATAAACATGTCCTGCTGGTTCTTACTGTTCATGTCATAAAACTTTGTAAACATATCCAAGCAATTACCTTCACCAAGACTCTCCAAACATTTCCTTTTACACCTACAAAGGAAACAAAGGAAAATCAGTGCTGCAAACATAAAATACATTATATTTACACTTACCCGCAAGATAATATACATTTCTTAGCTTGTACGTTATTCCCCTTATGGTTAACATATAATTTTCCTTTAGTTCTAGCATCCTTGATCTTGTTTCTAACGTATTTGCTTGGATCGCCTTTTCTCTTGCGTGAATCAGTTTGTTCAGTGACACTGTCTACATCACTTTCACTTTCCATTATTTTTATATATTTATTGTTGTAAATTATTACAAATAAGAAAACATTTATTTGCAATCAGGTTGATAACAACTTTCAATCTGACAGATTTAATCCTAACCTAAAAATCACAACAGTTCTGCCTCACCTGACGTTGCCGGACCAATTTTGTTAAAACGGCATAAGTCACGGACTGATGTCTTTTTAACAAACTCCGATCATTTCGGGCGCCTATAACAAGGTTGTAAATGCAAGGACAGATGCCGTTTTAACACGAAATGATAGTTCGATTAATATAGGGTTTAATAAAATTAAAAATTGAAAATGGTTGTTTGGGTGACTCATGCCCATTTAACAAATCACGATTCAAATATCATCCATTTCATATTACATTAAACCAAGAGTTACACGCTGAATATTTTAAAATCCGGGTTAAGTTTTGTAACCCAATGATAAGGCGAGTAGGGCTATTTCCGAACTTTTTAGACAATATTATGTTTTTGGAATGAATCTTACATTTCAAAGCAAAGGATCCGTGAACTGGCATAATATTAAAAATTGTGTTGAAAAAGGGGTCTACTCGTCTAATTTGCAAATAAGTAAATACACTTCAATGAAGGAATACATTTCAGTTTAGATAGTCGAAAACTTATATTAATAGGTACCAATTTTTAAAGTTATACAGAAAAAACACTTATCAGACTAAAAAAATTCGCTTTTAAAAATTAATCAAATGTTTTCATAGTTATATTTTAAAAAAAAATGCTCAAATAAGCGTCCGCCTTCACGAATACACCTGTTGAACCTTTTAATAATATTTTGCCTAGTTTTAACTAGCATGTTTGGTGATATAGTGGCGCATACATCCCTGATTCGTTCCTGCATGTTCTCCCTTGCTGTAGGTGGTTGGGTGTAAACACGATCTTTAATATAACCCCATAAGAAAAGATCTAATGAAGTTATATCGCAAGATTTGGGTGGCCATTCGATAAAACCGCTACGAACAATCCATATTTGATTAAAATTAGCGTCCAAAAATTCACGAACGTCCCGACGGTAATGAGCGGGTGCACCGTCTTGCTGCAGCCACATGCCTCTTCTTTCTTCTATGCTGAGTGGTCTAAGAAGAATAGGCAGCTCAACGTTCAAAAAATCTAAATATCTGTGTCCACTAAGTGGTTCATTAAAAAAATACGGACCTATAATATGGTTTCGAATGATTCCACACCAAACATTTAATGACCAGTGATTTTGATGTTGTACTTTTCGTACCCAGTAGGGATTTGTTATTGCATAATAATGCATATTATGCCTGTTTACAGCTCCATTGCTTCTAAATGTAGCTTCATCGGAAAACATGATATTCGCTAAAAAGTCCGGATATGCTTCTATTCGCCTTAGCATTAAGTTGCCAAAGTTAACACGCCTTTCAAAATCTTCATCGTGCAACTCTTGGTGTAATTCTGTATGATATGGATGATATGTATATCTTCTTGTGCGGTCCTGCTTACTGTAGATTGTGATGTTTCAGTTAAACTAGCAAGTGGTCGACTACTTAAACCGGGATTTTCTTCTATATGAAGTAGAACTTCCAACTCTTTACCTTGATTTGTGGCAATTTTATTGACAACTGTTCTCTTCGGATATGCCACATTGAAACTAGCATCAAATCTCTCCATGATATTTTGAAAGGACACTTTAGAAGGAACGCGTCGATCCGGATATTTTGCTTCCTATAGCCTTTTGGCCAGAAGGAAATTTTTTTCAGCTTCACCCAATATATAGACCATATCTATCAATTCATTTTGTGAAAAATTCATTTTAAATTAGACGAGAATACGAAAGATGAAATACAATGCACTAACAACAACACGTTTTTGACATTTCATACATTTAGTCGCTAGTTGCTATAGACTGTTTTTTCCACTTTGATTGATCGAGTTGTTGATTTTCTAAATTACGGAAATTTGAAAATATTTCTAAAACTATTGAAGATAGGTATATGATATGTTTAATAAAAGTTTTATTCTTAACAAGACTAAATAAAAATATACAGGGGGTTCTATTTAAAAAAACTGAAATAAATTGGTTTGAAAATGTTAAAGTTGGGCATTTAAATTTGGACACCCTGTATGTGATATCTTCAATATTCCGAAGGCAGTCTTTTATTCTAAATATAATATAACTAAATTTAATTTTGTTTTGTTTAAAGCTAAATATTTAAGAAAGTATCAATTTTAGCCATATAACATGTTATACAAAAAGTGTTAGAATTTTATGTAGAATTTAAAAATCAAGTCAAATATAGGGTGTCCTGTTTAAACCTTTTACTTCGACTATCCTCAATTAAAGCTACAATTGGACCTACATCCGCAGAAATTAACACCATGCTGACAACTGTCAAATTTTAAATAAACTTAATAAATCAACTGTATATTATGCCAACTTCGATCATTTTATGGCGACTTGTGGAAATATCAATTTGCAAGATTAACGGTCTTTTATGCTCGTACAAAAAATGGAATAATAAGAAAATTCAAAAAACAAAATGTTTACATGACAGTTTGTAGAAAAATATTTAACAGCCAAATTAAGAAGTCACCTTTTTCCACAGGGTGTTTTTAATTTACGACAAAAAAACAATATATTGCTTTACCCCGGTATAACGTTATTTAAATATAGAATTATTATTGTTAAAGAAAAACAGTATATTGTCAATATATTTGTCCATAAACTGGTAAAAAAAATCGTAAAAATCGAATTAAAACTTAGAAAGTTATAAAGCATCAAACTAAGCTACAAATCCAGTAAAATTTGAATAACCATCAAATGAACATAATATAATTTTAAAATACTTCTTATAAAATGCTAGTAAGTAATAATATTAAAGATGCTGATTAGTTTGTTATTGTTTCAGTGGTGAATATGACAAAAAAGACACCTCAGAATATTAACAATGTGGAGGAGATAAACGCCTATAACGAATTGAATGGTTACAAGACAAAACCTCCAACCTTTATAACGTGCGTTAATGGAATAGATAATTTGGGATTAGGTAAGTACAATCTGTCAACTGAATGAACCTGGATAGAAAGAATGCGGGTAAAAAACTTCTTTCCGTTTTAATATACAGGGTGTCCGGGAAAATGTGGGAGATCTCTCGGACTCAGATAGAACATTAAAAAATAAGATGACAAGTTCCCATAAATTTTTTTCCTAGCGGCCCTCCCTAGGGAGATACGGCCCCCTAAAGAACCCCACTGGAAATCGGTTTTTCTAGAATAACTTTTAAACGACTCAATATAATTTAACGAAAATTTAATATGATAGACAGTAGTAAGGACCTCTCAAAATACTCCCTTAAAACATAATTAGCTTGTTTAGTTTACCAGGGACGGACTAGATTGTACATTTTAACGCTCAAATTTTTAACACCCTGTATGATAAGGAGTTAAAAAAAATAAATTTGGATACCTTGAACATTAAGCTAAAGAAAAGGTACTCTTGTTCATTGTCGATAAAATGAACCGTTTTCGAGAAAAAAAATAATAAAAGTATTAATGTTTTATTATTGTTTATTTACCAGTATTAAAGAATGCACTTTTTTACAAACGTTACTATGGTACGAAATAAATAATCTCGCATTGACGTGTGCATTTGAAATCTTCTTGACACGTTGATCTTTTTGTACCTACTTCGATATTAATTTATTAAATTTTGAATACCTTGGTAAATTTAATTCGATAATGGGATACACATTTAGTGAGTATGCAGATATGCATCTTATGTACGGACTTGCATCTTGCAATGCTTATGAAGCAAGAAGGTTGTATGGAGAAAGATATCCTAATCGCAATATTCCAAATGAGAAAACATTTCAGCGAATTGACCAACGTCTAAGAGAAACTGGTGGGCAATTCTCAATTAATAAGGTAACATTATTGACGTTCATTAATTATTTTTAGGAAGTTTTGGGAAAAGGAGTACTGATGCTGGTGTGAGGAGAACAGTACGTACGGTGCAATTGGAGGAAGATATTTTGGATACTGTAGCTGATACTCCCTCAATAAGCACTCAAATATTAGCCGCGCAGCTTCATGTGTCAAAAAGTACAGTTGCTGAAGTACTTAAAGAACAGTTGTTATACCCTTATCATCTGCAAAAAGTGCATCAACTACTTCCTGAAGATTTTCCTCGAAGAATCCAGTTCGCAAACTGGTTGTTAGATCAACAACGAACAAACCCAAACTTCATTAGCATTATTCTTTTTACCGATGAAGCAGGATTTACCAAAGATGGTATTGTAAATTTACATAACTCGCATGTATGGGCTGATGAAAACCCTCATGCCACTGTCGTTCATCATCATCAACATCAGTTTCAATCCATTAATGTTTGGGCAGGAATAATCGGCAATTTTTTCATTGGACCATGCGTATTACCGGCACGATTGAATGGTGAACTTTATTTAGAGTTCCTTCAGAACGCTTTTCTAGATTCAATAGAGCATTTGCCACTTGAAACCCGCCAAAGGATGCATTTGATGCATGATGGAGCCCCACCCCATTTTAGCGTTGCTGTACGGGACCACCTAAATAACGTCTATGGAAACCGTTGGATAGGCAGAGGAGGTCCCATTGCCTGGCCTCCACGGTCTCCCGACCTAACGCCAATGGATTTCTACCTGTGGGGTCATCTCAAAACCTTGGTGTATTCCTCTCCGGTTGCTACTAGGGAGGAACTTTTACAGAGAATCACGTTTCATTGCGATATGATAAGGAACAATGCTGGGTTGTTGTGGCGAGTACAGCAGTCCTCTATTCGTCGTGCCCGCGAGTGCATCACAAATCACGGAGCACATGTTGAACCCACTTATGAAGTTTTTAATTGACTTTTTCTATTTAGCGTATTAGGTTGTTCAGGATCAAAACATATTTAATACTCCCAAAGTTGTATTCTTTTATTATTTTTTTTTCTCGAAAACGGTTCATTTTATCGACAATGAACAAGAGCACCTTTTCTTTAGCTTAATGTTCAAGGTATCCAAATTTATTTTTTTTAACTCCTTATCATACAGGGTGTTAAAAATTTGAGCGTTAAAATGTACAATCTAGTCCGTCCCTGGTAAACTAAACAAGCTAATTATGTTTTAAGGGAAGCATTTTGAGAGGTCCTTACTACTGTTTATCATATTAAATTTTCGTTAAATTATATTGAGTCGTTTAAAAGTTATTCTAGAAAAACCGATTTCCAGTGGGGTCCTTTAGGGGGCCGTATCTCCGTAGGGAGGGCCGCTAGGAAAAAAATTTATGGGAACTTGTCATCTTATTTTTTAATGTTCTATCTGAGTCCGAGAGATCTCCCACATTTTCCCGGACACCCTGTATAACTGGTCCGTTCAAAATATATATTTTTACAGCATCAGGAATTCGAATAAAAATAGTAAAAATATATTGATCGGTATCGATAGTATATCAGGGAATTTTTCCCCAAACTCCGGCCCGTTCAATAAGCAGTCATTGTCAGAGAGAGATAGCCGTGGTCGGCGCGGATGGCGTGGAAAAGACGAAGATAAAAGATCGTGATTCGAGGCTTGGTTTGAATTGTGAACGGGCCGGGGTCTGATGTCCGATTTTCTGATCAGTGGTGTCCCCGAAATAAGAAAAATTAATTACTAATTAATATTTATAATACCTTAAGTTTTATTTGTGTATGTGGGTATTGCCTGTTTTTTTTATTTTCTTGTGTGTATAATTAGTAATAATCATAGCCATTTGGAGAACTTGGGAAAATACTTGCAATAATGTGGAACTTGTAGAACTTGTGGTTGAAGACTTTCTTCACAAAGATATGGAAGAGCACACACAAAAGGTGATAAAAAAAAATTAAATATTTACTCCCATTTCCAGAAATTGTTTGAAATATTTTATGGGGGGAGAAGTTTTTTCGCCGTTCCAATTGACGTTAAATAAAAAAAACTTCTTGTTAAACTTTGTTTTATTAATAAGGATTAATTAGTTGTTTTGTTAATTTTACTTGTTAGTTAATTATTTCCGATTGTTTAGTTATTTTATATTGAATGATAGACTCGACTCGCTTCTTGGTGCATTTCTTTAGTTTTAATTAATGAATATAGTGAGTGAGTATATACATGCATATTTCATACCTATTTAAATCTTAATACGTATCTTTATTTGGTGACATATTTCTAGATTTTAATTATTTCTTGAAGCTTATATATTTCTTACAATAATTAAATTTTCTTTACCCAACAAGAAAACCCGTTTGTCTCTCAAAAAGGATTTTGATGATTTTCATTAGGCAAACAATAAACAAGTTTTATTTAAAACTAAAAACTGCGCCTACACTCAGAAAGCTTCTCCTTAAATTGCAAGAAACAATGGATTTCCCTTATAGTCGCGAACGTTAAGGATGTTGTTGAAAGCCAATGGCTTTTTTTTCGTAAGTGACAAAATAAACGAAATATTCTGTTGGAAAGACCCGAAATTTTACATTGGCGCTATAAATATACAAGGGCAATTCGAAATTATAGAGAGGAGGGTCGTAACATAGTTTACATTGATGAGACATGGGTCGATAATGATTTAACTTTTGGGAAATGACGCATTGGGAATAGTAAGCAATATTAGGGCAAGTGGTGAATGTTTGGAATTGATTATATTTAATTTATTTATGATGTGATAACGATCATAATAATTTATTACTTGTGTTTATGTACTGGGTGTTTTAATTAAAATTAAAAAAGTTTTAATAAAAATGGCTCTCGTCGAAACCATGAAAAGTATTTTCCGTTTCTATTATACCCCTAGCGGCAATTCTTTGAATTTGAAAATATTTTCAAATGATTTGTCGTGGCCGCTTACACCGAAAGTATAAAAAATTATCGCTACAGAACGTAACAGCAAAGGAAATAATTTCCTTTCTGTGATATCGCGGATGGCCATTATTGTTGGAACACCCTGTACAAAGTGGTAAAAGTTTTCTAACAAAATTTATATATATATTTTCAATCAAATTTTTACTTTTCTTTGCCAAAAAATATATGTACGTGAGAACTCGATAATATAACAAAAATAATTTATTTGAAATGGAATACCATGTATACTTTTTAATTTCAAAGACATCGCTTTCTCTTTCCTCTAAATATACCCGGTGATATATTTATCTTTGAAGATGACTGAGTGAATCGACAAAAACCTTGTCATAAATTTCAATGTGCTAGAGAGAGATTTGATTTTTACACCAATCAATAAAGCAAAAAAAATAGTCGTTTTTTGCCAAAAATACTAACCAGAATCCGAGTGCGCCATCATACACAAGATAGTTCATAGTAATATTCTTTTATGTTTTCCACTCACGACTAGGTATCAACTTAGGTTATAAACAATTTAATGCAAAAAAATCCTATTTTTTTCGTTTTTGGCTTTTAAAATCGAAACTAATAAAGTAATCTTAATGGTATAACGACATGAATAGTAGAGAATGAACTTACAAATAATATAATATCATCGCCGACTTGATCGGATCATTAGAACAGGAGAAAAAGCTGACAAATCTGAAAAATTAGGCTTTTTCCAAAAATGCATGTCCTTATTTTTTGAAGATGTGGTGGAAGCCTTTGATGAAATAATAGTCATTGTTAAGTACTTTATGCACACCAAAACCAGGCTTTGTGGAACTAATAGTTTTTGAACAATTGCGCCTTGAACCAAAATTTTATGGGCTCATTCCTGTGTAACACTCGAATTTTGTCCCGAATTTTAGATACATTAGTTAATTACATTTTTAGCAATATACTTTTTAGCATTTCACTAGGCCACCATTTTGTTCCGCCGTATTGGAATTTTACCAAAATATTATCAGGTTACTGTCATGCAATCCTTAATTTTTGACAAATATTTAAACTTAATATGGCAAGTAGATTTTTAGCTAAACCGCAAATTAACAAAGAGACAAACAGACAGACAGATCAAAAGAAACTCTATTTTTTTGGGACCTAGGGACGCTAGAATACGAAGATACGTAAAATATTGATTTTTTTCCATGTTTATAAATGTTGTAGTTGACCGCCATTTTGTTTTGCTCTCTTGAAATCGTACCAAAATTTTACAAGTTCAACTCTATACAACAATTATTTCTAGAGCAAAATTTGAAATCAATCTATAAAATGGTCTTTTCGGGCCGAATTGTTAAATTATTTATTAAGCCGCCATTTTGTTTGGCCATCTTAAATTCAAATCAACATTTGCCAGCTAATTTCCACATAATCTTAGTATTTCTTAGTAATAATATTTCACTAGACCGCCATTTTGTTTCGCGTTAATGGATTTTCACCAAAATGTTACCATTTTATCCTCTTATGATCCATGGTTTTTGACCAAATTTTAAAGATAGTGGATAAATAGTTTTTGAGCTATGCTGCATACAGATAGACAGACCGACAGACACAGCGATGGAAATGGGAGAACATGTTTTCCGAGGTCTAGAGACCCAAAAATGTAAGAATCTGCAAAAATCTCGGTGGGTGATTTTTTCATAATTACAATCTTCCCTTTTACGAGGGAAGTCCAAAAGTAATATTTATTGATATTATCATTATTATTATTATCATTATTATTATTATTATTAGTATTATTGTCATCAATATTAATGAGTAATAATCTGATTAAAATAACTTCGCACGCCTATGACACGGGAAGAATTTTGACGAGATTCTTCCCTGCCCTTTCAGGCGTTGATAAGGTTCATTCGCTTGTCACACTTATAGGTTTTATGTCATAAAATAGAATATTATGACCGCAACATATTTTTATTTTCGTTTTGAAACACGGCCATTATTTTGGAATATTTGGAAGAAGGCGATTTTGAAACCAATCTTCAAATAATTTTGCATCTGTATCTTGGTAATCCAAAGATGCATTGGCTATGTTTTTCGAAGATAGTAACAAAAAGTTTGGAGTAAAACCATTTTCTTAACACGCATACAAAATTCTAATCCTCTGTCCCTTATTTGGAACTTACTTGTTGAATTGTTCTATTCTTTTTTGGGGCTGCCATGGGTATCAAACCATGTTTCGTCAAGATATATTATTGGGTGATTTTCTGCCCTATATTGCAGTACGGAATTTAAATAATCCCAAGCCCACCGGACCTTCCTTTACAGCTACGACAAAATATGTGGTATACCTGTCAGAATACCTGAATGCACAGTTGGATAGATTTGGAAGTCAGATACTTTGGCCGGCACGAAGCCCTGATTTCAATCCGCTAGATTTCTGTGTGTTGTGATGTACGAAATAGTTGGTGTATAGAGAAACAGTGAATTACGGCAAAAAAGTTACTGTATTTTTTCGTTCAGTAAACGAGTGTATCGAAGTGAAGCGAAAATCCTTTGAATATTTATTACCGAAAACTGACAATTTTATTAATAAATATTGTTTCTCTATGATTAAAATGCAATATGGATTTCAGTGAAAATATTAATGTTAGCAAATTTGGCGCCAATATAATTTTATGGAGTTCATGCATTAGGCCAGCCATAAGAGAGGGTCGGCAGACTCGTTACAAGGCCAGATAATCATAAAAATTGGACAAATATGCCTGCTCGCTGACCTTCATAAGCGAATAAATAGGGCGAACCCCGGTGTTCGCAATGCCCCTATATCAAATCAGACACCGGTGTTCGGCCTGGCGTTGAATGTGTTACTACAGCTGTCTCTTTTTTATATAAGAAAATTTTGTTTCAATAGCATTTATTAAAAGATAGAAATTTACGAAAAAATTAATTACTCTTAAATATCTATAAAAAAAACTCTCCCTACAATTTGGTAGTTAAATTGAAAGGTAACAACACAATAGTATGTAATTATTAATAAAATTTTGAACGACATTTAAACGCAAATATATTGAAAATGGCAACTCGGGTACAGCGGTTTTATGTAGGGTCGAGTGGGCTAATTGGAAACACTTTTAGATTGTTTGGACGAATATAGTGCTTTAAAACTCAGATAATTGTATTAGAATGTTTTTCAGTTATAAAGTAGAATAGTTCTTTTTTAGTTTGCATATTTTTGTAATAAATAGTTCATGATTTGTGATGTTTTTAATACATAAATCTAATTCACACTTAGCCCATAGTGTTTCCAATTACCCCCTTACCAAGGGTGCAAATGTAAACATGTATAGTGCGGGACAGGAAAGAAAACCGGGCGGAGTCAATTGGTTTAGGAAGGTCGGCCAAGAAATCTCTTTAAACCAGTGGTGTCCCGCCGTTCTTTAAATAATATAGTACACCTTTTTAACTATACGCACTTCAGATAATTAAAAAATATAACTACGCTTAATGAACCTTTATCTATATTTCGTCTGTTTTCTTTCGTATACCGCACTTCTATATCTCTTTTGTGTTGCAAAAGCGGCGAACTTTCGAATTTTAAAATGATTTAATTTTGATTTTTCTTGATCGATTTACCTATAAATATATTTTTCTTGAGTTCTGTCTTTAACGGTTCCTGGGCTACTGCCTACGTCCACTATTATTGGACCACCCAGGATAGTGATACACTATTTATAAGTCCAGATTTTACAAGGGCAGCGAGCATCCAGTGAACGAGATTTATCAACTTTTTAATTTATGCAGTTCGACGTTGGGCTACACGGGTATGCCAAAAGTGGCCGTATGTCTCCGTTTGTCATACATACAGGGGCGTTTCCTAATGTGCTGATGTTAAAGGGGAAGTTTTTATGTCCTAAAAGTCTTTACTTTTGAGAAACAGGATGGTAGTTTAAAAAGAAATTTTTTTTTCATCCTAATTCTGATGCTATTGTAGATAACTGCATGAAATTTGATACACGTCTTCTATGCATTAAGGAGCATACGGATTTACCCAGATTAATTACATGCACGCTACTGGTAGAAACTTCAAAAATTGATTTTTAATAAAAAATGCCCTATTATACATAAAAGACGTGTATCAAATTTCACACAGTTATTTATCTATAATAGCATCAGAATTAGGATTTAAAAAAAATGTTTTTTTAAAACCCTGTATCTCCAAAGTTAAGACTTTTAGGTTCATATTAAACTTTTTGTTAAAAAGATCCAAGAATCACCCCCCTTTAACATTAGCACCCAATTAGGAAACGCCCTGTATAGTACTTCACAATGACACCCCCTGTACAAAGTAATATGACAGACGGAGACAAACGGTCACTTTTGTTATACCCGAATAGCCCAAAGTCGAACTGTATAAGTTAAAATTTTGATAAATCTTGTTCACTGGAATCAATGCTGGCTCCTCTACTATATCTACATTGATGTGTTAATTTTGGAAAAATATTAGTTCTGTAGTTTTTCAGATATTAATTGCAATATTAGATATTTTTTGGTATTGAACAGAAAATGAATTATTTTGAAGCAGTTTATTGACAGCTACTTTGTGAACAATTTTACAAAATATATGCAAAAAAACTAAGCCATTTTTGAGGTTGGCGGCTGTGATTCTAATGGTCCGATTCCTTCTAAATCGTTGTCTTCCTCTGAAAATGATGAGGTTTCGTCGTCACTCCTTGAAGATCCCAGTGTGATAACTAAATCACCAATAACCGTTTCAATTTTGCCATCTACTTCTCAGTATTTATCTCCAATAGAACGAACATGTTTAATGATTTCCAATTTTTAGCCGATATTGAGTCAATCGCTTCTAATGTTATTTTATTTAAATCTTTACTTGAAAGTTCACCGGTGTTGCGCTCTCGAATATATTTTTTTACTCCTGCCCATGCAAGTTCAATAGGGTTGAGGTCCCACATGTATGGAGGCAGCCTTAAAGGTGTATGACCAAAGTTACGTAAAAGACCGTCAATTTTATACTTTTTTCTCTAGGCTTGTTGGCTGATATTACTTCATTAAAATTGATATTTTCTCCATGTTGGATCATATACAAGATTGTTCGATTTAGGCCACGATATCATATAAGCTTTTGTAGAATATTTAGTTGGCACTTTATCTTCTACATGAGAATGATAAGACGCATTATCCATTACCACGACTGATTTGGGAGGAATATTAGGTAGAAGCTTCTCGAGCAACCAGTCCCGAGCGAAAAACTAAAGCAGCACCTGGAGCAAATCCGGCTTCTGAACCAGCATGAACTATAATAAAGCGACTACTAGAGCGGATTCCCTGAACAGCACCTGTAACACTTTCACTTTGCAAGCATTTGTTCACTGTCATATCATTATCTACCCAGGTTTCGTCTAGATATACAATATTGCGTCCTTCTTGCCTATATTGCCTTACAGTTGATAGATATTTCACCCGCCAGTGAAAAATATTTGGTTTCTCAATGAGCAATTTTCGTTTATTTTGGCACTTGCGCCAAACAAAACCATTTGATCGTAAAAGCCGATTTAAGGTTTTATACCCGTACGGAAAATCTATTTTGTTCTTTACAGCACGAAGTTGGGGTTTGCAGGTCGGAACCTTCTTCAAGTTTATATAAAAATCCTCTATTGTTCGCCGAATTACTTGAAGATCACCATCGTCAAATTTATTTTTGTATGATAATCGGGATTTTTTTTTACCAGGAGATTTTTAAAGGTGAAGTAGAACATGAGCGATCATTATGTTCTCTTTGAATTTTTATTACACTACTTTCCGAAACACCGGTGTAAAATGCAGCGCGTTCTGTTCGATTTTGAATTGGAATAGTCAAACTATTATTTTCGGCTTCTCTAGTACAGGCCTCTGTAACGCTCGCAGTAACTTCACGTGCACCGCATCGAATTGTTTTTCTTCTTTTGCTCGCCATCGTTACTTCGAAATAATAATTCAAATTCAACGCAACGCATTTATATAGAAATGAAAACAAATGCTCGAATGTATAGGCGCCACTGGAAGTAGCTTGAACCTTCTAGCGGCAAGTGAATCGAGACTCTAGGCACATCAAACAACTCTATCGAAAATTTAGATTCATCAACGGGATGTATCTCTGAGGAACTAAAGCCGGTTTTAACATTATTTGGAGTGACTCCTTCTTTAAGTGTTAACATTGAATTTCCCCAAACTGTTAGTAAAACTGGGGTTTTTCCATCCAATACTTTTTTGAAGTAGCATAGTGGGTTTCTGGATAAAAATCTTCAGAGGTCCATGGAGGTTGATAATGCTGATGCTTGAGTTTTCTATTTAAAACCAAGTACAGTTTCTATAGTAAGACTCAAAGATGAATTTTAATAGACAAGAAATTATCGATATGATTTATCTGTTAGGAGCAAGTGAAAAGAATTGTTTGTCAGCAACAAGAATATGACACGAAAAGTATCCTGATAGAAGACAACCACGCTTTTGAAAGGCTTAACGGTTTGATTGAGACGGGAAATGTAGAATACACGAGAACTGTTTTGAATGAAAACAAGTTATTTGTGATGTAATTAAAGCCACTGTTCTACTAATTGTATGAGGATGGTTATCACAGGCGACTAGGATTTTTGTCACTGGGCACTACAATTTACTGACGAAGCAACATCCACAAAAATAGAAATATCAATAGATTTAATTTTCATTGCAAAGCTACTGAAAATCCTCACCATATTCATACAACTAGACAAAATAGGTGATCTCTTAACGTCTGGGGTGGAATTGTTGGAAATTTTATCATCGGTCTGCATGTTTTTGAAGAAAGGCTTACTGCACGCCGATATCTCCATTTTTTGAGGGATATTTTAGAACACTATTATACCAAATCCCTATTAACGTTTCTGATCAAATATGGTTTATGCATGACGATGCCACGATGATTCTTAATCAGTGATAATTTTTATTTTTTGAAGTTTTAAACTTTTTGATTCATAATATTCATATATTAAATTAAGTGAAGTTGAAAGAAAAAAACTTTGCCATATTTTGCCGTAATAAATTAAGATGTCGACCTCTAATATTTTTAAAAAGTGGCCATAAATCTTGAACAACTCTCTCTCTATATAGACCCCACAAATCCTATATTGGGTGCATAGTCAAAAAGGGATAAATCTGAAAATATAATAATATACAAGGCGTTCCATTTAAATTAATGGAGAAAATTTGCATCCAGAACTTTTATTTACCCCGTATACCGTTATTACAGAATACTTAAGAAAAATATCGCAGTTGGAAAATTACCGCATTTGGAAGTTTTTACCATGCTCTTAGTAATCCCTACAGCTTTCGTATATTTTTTTTTCTAATTCCCACTATAACCGAGCTATTGGACATTGGACTTAACGTACTGTTGGACCCTCTGTATATTGCCTTTGAATATAATAAGGGGCGGCAAGAAAATACCGCTATCAGAGATATAGAAAAACGGTGTTTTTTTTTAAAGAAGCTAAAACTTTCTACTTTTCGTCAGATGTGCAACACTATATTTTGTTCAAAATAATTAGGACTCTATGTATATTACAATTTTCAAAATTTCTAGACAAATAGATGCTTATAATTACTCCAAGAAAGTATGTTTCCAATTACTCCACCAGCACAAAATTTTGGGGTAGGTAATTGCAAACACCCCTATCATCTATTTTACATTATGAAAAAGACAAAACCAATCTGTATCAAACTATAAACACTTATTGTCAACAATTCAAAGGTTTTTTAAATTTTAAAACAGGATCTTCAACAGCATGATGCAACTCCACAAATAAACGCTATAAAATGCCGGTAACACGTATTGCTTGCAGAATAAATGATCCCCCATTAATGCTCTGAGCGGGAATTTAAAATCTTCACGGATTTTTAACAATTGTTTTCAATTACCTCAAGTCTCCAATTACCCCACCTAACGCTAATAAAGATAATATAAATAATATTTTCATTCAAAACGTGAATACCTTAAGGCGCAAAAAAGTTGAGACCATTTAAACGTAAGCGATATGTTACAGCTACCAGTGTCTAGAATTTACTTTTTTTAAGAAATTTGAATTTCCAGAGAAATTTTAAAAAATCGAAAATAAACTTTTAATTAACACCCTGTATCTTGGATATTATCGACTTCTCATTACAGATCAATTTGGTTAAATCCTAATATTTTTATATAATGAATCTGGGGTGTTGCAATCATTAATTCGCGAACATCCTGTATAATATAAATGTATTACACGAAAAAAACATGGGGTGTCAATGAAGTGAAGTATATAGGAGATGGTACTTTAACTTACTATTAGCTGACTCGGCATACCTTGTTATGCTTTTTCCGTTAGATGGCGCGATGAGTTTCCAGTGGAATTATAAAAATATGGGGCGCATTCACCACATCGTCAAGAAATGTTATTAAACAATACAAAAATTGGTGTTGTAAGGTCTCGGTAACCCGACGATCATTAAAAAAAGTGTTTTAAGTATATAGAAGATATATTACTTTGTAGCCAGCGTTATGATTAGCGTCCACGCGATTAATAAACATATATCCGTGACCAAAAATATATTGTCCTAAATAATAATACTTTAAATACATATTTGTAGATTAATACATATTTACAGCCATGTTTTATTTCTCTCCCAAATAATAAGTGCTTAGTTATTAAACCAATTAAAACCAGGTATATGTTTTAACACAACTGAAAAAACAAATCTAAAAATATCTTTCGAAATTGGACACCACTCTAAGTGGCCGCTAACTGGGACAATTACGTTGGTAATAGAAAAATAGGGGCGGTACTATATGCGGTTGGGCGAACGTAAATTGTAAGTTTTACTGAAAATACCAATTAAATTAGCAAGGTAGTACCTTATTAGATTTCAGTTTTCATTTGACAACGGGTTAAAGAAATACCACCTGAAATACGCGGCGTTAAGTTAATCATCGAACCCGTAAGTGTAAAATGGATTATCTTGACACTTTTCTAGGTAATTATTTCACAAATTTAATTTTTTTTTAGAAAAAAAAGGTATTTTAATTTCTTCTTCTTTGAAATTTAACATCAATCTTCTATATATTTAAAACCCTAAACCAGATTTCAAGTTCGTGAGAGAGTTGTACTACACCAATTCACATAATTTTTTTTTTAAATGATCGTCTGGTCACCCAGACTTTTCAACACTATTTTTTACATAGTTTTACTGCGTATTTTTTCTATAAAACCAATATGTTTTCCTTCAATAACATTTCTGGAATATGTGGTGAATGCGCCCCATATTCTTATAATTCCACTGGAAACTCATCGCGTTATCTAACGGAAAATGTCGAACTAGGTCTGCCTTGTTCATCAAAAGTTAAATTGTATTAATGCAATATATTGCATAATAAATTATCGCCGTTGTAAATGTTCAAACCAAAGGCTCAACAAATTCCTTTTGATAGAAAGATGCCTAGCATTGGCTGAATGAGTTTGCTCTTCACCACGTTAATATTTCGAATTATAAATTACTAAGCTATTACTGTAGGCGCAATATCTTTGCTAAGGAAAGTGTTTTGGCGAAACCACTAACTTTATCGCAATTCTGCCATGAACCTGATTTGGAGATTTAAGGTATTTTACTGGAGGGTTCGAAGACCGTGGTTGTTTGCCTATATAGATCATGTCTTGGCAATAATTTTATTAGCTTTCTTAAATTATTTCAGGAAGCCCTAAATTATCTGGTTACAATATCAAATAGGGTGAAAATTATGGGAGATTTTAATGTTGTTCGAATGCCCATTCCCAATAATCACCTCACTGAACTGATAAATTTGATTAGCTCCTATGGTTTAGTTGTGACAATTCATGAATGTACTAGAATCTCTCAATAATCTAAAACTTGTATAGATAATATTTGTACTAACTTAGGTCCAGTACTTTTACTAATAGGTAATTGAGGACGTCCTATCTGATCACCAGGGCACTGTATTGTCTTTAAATAGGAATTATCAGCATCAACATACGTAACGTGAGCAATAAAAACCTTGAAAGATTTAACTAATGCTTAAAGAAGACCAACTGGGTTACTTTTTATGAACTCAGTGACTGCGACTCTAATTGGCTGACGGAATATCTCATTGAAATATTTACAAACTTAATTAACAAACACTTTCCTGTCAAAGTGATCTTGAATAAATTTTCTTTACTGTCCAATGATTAATTTGGCTTTATAGGTGGTAGGTCCACAATTCAGGCAATTCTTGAGTGTGTGAGCTACATAGTCGAGGGTCTGGATGAGGGTGATTTGCGAACTGCGGTATTATGCGGCCTTAGTAAGGCGTTCGACTGTGTATCTCACCCTATCTTGATCGACAAGTTACAATTAATTGGGATAGATGGTCCTCCCCTTGCCTTAATAAAATCATATTTAGGGCAGGTTATTTCGGTGAACGGCCAATTATCAGATAAACAAGTAATTTCCAATGGCATACCTCATTAGTATTATTATGTTACCTTGTCGCACTATACTATATGCTGATGACGCAACTCTTTTAATTTCCGGCAAGACGCAAACAGAAATTAAAGGTACCACTGCACTTTCTTTGTCAACCGCCGAAAACTGATTTACCAGTAATCAGCTTAAACTAAATAGCAGCAAGATGCAAATAATTAACTTTAGCTTTAATCACGGGTTTATAACGGCTGAGCATGTCAAGCTGTTAGGGATTATTTTGGACGATGGTGTGAAATGGCACCATCACATTGATGATTTATGTAAGAAGTTGAGTAATCAGATACATCTTTTAAGACAGTTAAAAAGATCTTTCCGTACGGATGTGTTACTTACAGTGTGTACTGTGTTTCAGCAATATTCATTCTCTGCTAAGTTATGGAACAATCATATGGGGTAGCTCATCGTATTCCGAAACAGCTTTTAGGCTTCAAAAGAGAGCAATTGAGGGAATGGGCCCTCTTGTGTCTTATAAACCTTTATTTGTTAAATATGGTATCATGCCCTTTCCTTGTATATTTATATATCAAACATTACTTGAAATACATCGAAACTCCAGAACTCTGCCTAAGCTTTCTTGCAATCATGACTATAATACTCGATCTTCGAACACTCTTCTGTTACATAGAGGTCGCCTTACAAACTCTGTACGTAATTCTCTTCATCTTAAACTGTATAATGCGGTCGGGAATAATATTAACTCCTTAAACTTCTCGGTTTTTAAAATAAATATCAAAACATTTTTAATAAAGAACTTTTTTACTCTGTGAATGATTACACAGGGTAACAAAATGAAAACAAAAATTTGGTGCCGGAAATCTAACATCTGATTTTAGATGTTTTTAATGTGCTGATTCCAAAAATGCCACCGGATTTTTTCTACCAGCTCTAGTTTTTGAGATACAGGTTACAGGTTAATTGATATTTTTTTTCTGATAAAGGACAACAAATAAAGAGATAAATATGTACTTAATCGTCAAAATAGAAATTTCCCAGAATCTAATTAACCAAATGGATACCTGGAATTGTCCCTGACCCAATGTTTCTGTACTAGGAACTACTCAATACACTGCTCTTAATTACTTTTATACCTATAATTGCCTATGACCCGATCCTTCTATACCTGCTTGGCTGTACTCGATTTAGTATATTACTGAGTTTTCCCAAGTAAAGTTGTGCTATCATTTTGTGTAAATTTTGATCGTTTTGTAGTATCAAGACACTAAACTGAAACAATGGCATCCACAAGCAGACGTACCTGTGTAAATCATCCCGATGTTTTTTGCTATGTATGTGGTGAATACACTTTGAAAGAGAGCAGAAAAACGATTTCTGACTTTGTGAAAAGAGCTTATCTTGCCTATTTTGGCGTTCAGTTAGGAGATCAAGATAAATCTTGGGTCCCACATTTCATATGTAAAACATGTGTTGAACAGTGGACAACTGGAAAGAGAAAGTGCCTAAAATAGAAACAATAGACACAAATGGACATATCCTGATCTAGATTATGCAAGAAGGCCTGTAGCGCATTCGGAAGAAATACCCGTTCCATCATTCAGCAGTCTACCCGAACTGACAGAAGATGATACAGAAACATCAACGTCTGACGAAGTTCAATAGAATTCAATCAGAAAACGACAGCGAATTTGAAGCAGATTTAGCAACTCCGCAGTGTGTCAATCAAGAAGAACTAAACGATCTTATAAGAGACCTGAATCTCTCAAAGGAATCCGCTGAATTACTTGCATCCAGATTAAAAGAAAAAAATCTACTTTGTCCAGGTACTAATATTACATTTTATCGTAAAAGAGATAAGGATCTGCTGCCTTTTTTCGCTCAGGAAAATGCCTTGGTATTCTGTAACAATACAAAAGGGCTCTTAGAAATAATGGGTTTGCCTGAATACAGTCCAGATGATTGGCGCTTTTTTATTGACAGTTCAAAACGTCGTTTAAAATGTGTTCTTTTACATAACGGTAACAAATATGGCTCAATTCCTATTGGTCATTCTACTACCATGAAAGAAGAATATCAAACAAATGCATTAGTTTTGAGAAAAATTAAATACGAAGAACATCAGTGGGCAATTTGTGTTGATTTAAAAATGGTTAACTTCTTCCTTAGCAGAGTGGTTATACAAAATATACTTGTTTTTTGTGTCTTTGAGACAGCAGAGCTAAAAATGAGCCCTGGGTTAACAAAAATTGGCCTTCAAGAGATGTCATGATTCAAGGAAAACAAAACGTGATCAACAAACCTTTGGTTTCAAGAGAAAAAATCTTACCTCCACCCTTGCATATCAAGCTAGACCTAATGAAGCAATTTGTGAAGGCTTTAAATCGAGATGGAAATTGTTTTGGGTATTTGTCACGTAAATTTCCTGACATTTGCAGGGAAAAACTAAAAGCTGGTATATTTGATGGTCCTCAAATAAGGCAACTTGTTAAAGATCCACAATTCACCACATCAATGAACGAGATTGAATCTAACGCTTGGTGTTCATTTGTTCAAGTAGTACAAATTTTTCTTGGCAATCATAAAGCAGAGAATTACGTAGAATTAGCGGAAACTATGCTTTCAAATTTTAATATTCTCGATTGTAACACGAGTATAAAAGTTCACTACCTCCACATCCACCTAGATCGTTTTCCAGAAAACTTTAGTGAAGAACATGGGAAAGATTCCATCAGGATATTAAAACTATGGAAGATCGTTATCAAGGACGATGGGATAGCCACATGATGGCGGACTACTGCTGGAGCCTTCAGCGAGACTGCCCTAGTAAACTCTATTCTAGAAAGTCGTATAAAAGAAAATTTTTATGTGATTAGTGACTAATATAATTATGTAAATTAAGTTTTTGCAATAAGTACTTAAATCCATGTGTCTTTGTTTTTTTAACTGGCAATAGTAATATTATATATTATAATGTTAGAACGTAAAATATATAGACAATTTAAAAAAAAAAAAAGAAACCTAGATCTGATAGACAAAATCTGAGAACTTTTTTACATTCTGCATCCAAAAATTACCCAGAAACAGTTAAAAAATCGCAGGCACCAAAATGTGTGTTGGCCTGTGTTATCTGAAGGCGCCACCGATATAGTTTTTAGTTTATGTTTGTTGTTTTTAGTTATAGTTTTAGTTTTTGTATTGTTTTTTAAGTATATATGACTTATTATTTTATTTTTATGGGTGTTATTTTTTTGTATATTTTAATTGCTGCCTTAATCTTTTTATATAATGAAATGCAGCATTTTTTGCTTTTTCTTAATTTTTTTTCTTCTCGTTTATGACTTGCATCAAACATGTATATGTATGGATGTTAAATAAAGATGTCTATGTCCATAAAAAAAATCAGAGCCATATTGTAACTTTTTGATCTCAAAATTTTATTAAAAAAAATCAAACTAAAGAACGGTTAAAACGTGTTTTTGGACTTTAACTTTTTTTACTTCCCTCATAAAAGTATTCTAACGACCAAAAATCACCCTCCGAGATTAATTTAGATTCTCGTTTTATGGCCCCTAGATGTTCTTATACCGGGTGGTTCACTTATAATTCCAAACACCGTTTCCTCGGAAATATCAGAATGTATTAAAAAGAGTTTAAAATGTAATCCAGTAAAAAATTCATCATCGACTATGTTATTTTAAAGGGAACACCCTGTATAATATTATTTTACTAAATTGGCGTCTTCTTGCTGATTATAAAAGTGCCAAATTTGATATCTTTATCTTTAAAGACAACACGCATATAAAACATTCAATCAGGTGTTCAAGAGTACTTCTTCCAGTAAGTCGTCTAGTTTGTCTTGAAGGAAGTACAAATAACCTGCACCGTTTAATCCGTTTACAAGTACTAATGGCCCAATCAAATGGTTTCCGATTATTCCCATCCAAACGTTAATCGAAATATAATATAGTTTTATTTTAAGATTTGGTCTTTATGTGTTAAAAAGCGGACCATGATTTCCTTTTACACTTCTTGACAACATACCGAGCTTTTGCTCTAAGCATTTTGAAATTTATCATGTTTCCGAGTGTTTTATGTCTTTTGTATCTATTAAACGCGTGTTTACTTAATCTGATTGCCTTTTTGCACTCTTCGTTCCACCAAGGGACTGGGTTGCGTTTACATAAGTCTGATGTTTTACCAATAGCATCTTCGCCTGCGCTTACCAAGATGTCAATAAATGTCATTCATGTCATCATTTTGTATTGGCTATATTCAGTTGTCAATAATATTCTGAAATATATCCCACTTTGCATTCGCTAATTTCCATTTTTCAAGTGGTAACGTTTCGTAGGATTGTAAAAGGTCTGTTATTACTATAGGAAAGTGGCCACTTCCAAAAAGATACGGCAGTACGTGCTACTCTAAGAAAGTTGCTGATGACAATGGATCACAAAAACTTAGGTCCAATATTGACGAGGTGCCCTTAAGCGTATTGAACCTTGTTTTTTCCCTACTATTCATTCCCTACTATTCAGCAGCACAAGATTAGATCTGTCTATGGCATTATACAGTACTTGACCTCTTGACTGGGTGTTGTTATTTCTCCATGACATATCGTGACTGTTGAAAGCCTCCTCAACGACTTACCAAGTGGTGATATGCTCTATATGGACGCCTCCAAATCAGAAGATTGAACGTCTGCGGCCGTCGTAACCCCCAGCTCAGTACTTAAATATAAGATATCTGACTACAGTGTCTACACTGCGGAGCTATATGCCCTATTCCAAGCTCTAAACTATATTAATCATAATAACACTTAGTGTTATATTCGCAATAAGGCATATCTACACTACATATCCTATCGTACAGCTTATTCAGCAAGTCCTACATAAAATACAAGCTAGTGGAAGGAAGGTTGTATTTGTATGGGTACCATCCCATATTGGAATCTCGAGGAATGAACAGGCAGATGCAGCAGCACGACCAGCAGTCACAGACATTAATTCAATGGTTGTCCAGAACACAGTGAATTGTGACTTTAAATCTTGCGTTAAAACTAGTGCTTGTCAAAGTGAATGAGCTAACTCGCGATCAAAACTGTTCGAAATAAAACCATTTGTCAAACCATGGAAATTCCCAAGCGTCCGGAGAGGCCAAGTTACACTGAATCGGTTGAGAATAGGACACACAAGACCGACGCATGAATACTTAATTTTAAAAACATTATATGTGATATATGCCATGATCCAATTTCAGTTAAACACATTCTTACAGACTTTCCAAAGTACGAACATAGAAGAAATCAATACGGTATTAAAATCACTATCCCCGAAACTCTATACAGTGAATTTAGTATAAACAATTTAATGAAAAGACTGTGATCTAGGGAAAATTTAATTTAAAAAACTGGTTTTATTGGTAATGTCATAATTATAGTATCTTACCTATGTTATCTTATGCGCTAGTGACCTTTGTTGTCGATGCGCGCCTGAATAAAAAAAAAGTTTAAAAAATGACAAGTCAAAGAATGTTGAAAGTTATTTACGAAAATAATATAGTGGACATACAATGCGAATTTGACAATCGTTTTTTTTTTGTTGGAGGTGGGAAATCCTTTTATTTGAAAATCATTTGGAAAATGTTACTGAGACTCATTGTTACAAGTTGTCAAGTTGAGAAGATGGACGGTTATTCCAAAAAGTTACGTTATAAATACCGAACAACAATGCAGGAAAGGCGATTTAAGGGCTTATCTTTTACCTATAGAAAATAACGTAACGGAGCCAGTTTTTTTTAAAATTTGCCTAAAAGTGTTTTTGGAACGTAAAGTCACGAAATCAAGTTCTGCTTTCGTCGTGAAATAATAGTATTAAAATCAGCATAATTTGAATCATATTATTTCGACCGGCTGAAATCTTAGTAATTTCTCTCGGGGCCCTAAAGGTCTATTAGGCTAGACCAGGGGGCATTTTCGGAATTCGTCGACACATTAGCCGCTCGGAAAAATTCGGGCCCTGCAATCGCAAACTCGTAAAGTTCAGACGTATAAGACTAATACGTCGGCGATTTAGCATAAGCCAAATAATAATTCTTTCGTTGTGGTTGTGAATCAGTTTTTAGCTTTAAATTAGCGTTAAAATATTGATTTGAATTCAATAGTATATATAAAGTTGAAATGGATACAAAGACATTGCCAAATGTGTGTTATAAAGAAACATGCTCCAATACCATTAGGCTGCAAATAAGTGATCAAGACGAATTTCAGGTATCTTAATTTTTTTACTTTTTAGGTTATACTTATGTTATTCTTCGCTCATATTATATTTGCGGAAGTGTCTGCTTGATCGTCGGACGGTTGAATAATTTTAGTAATTCGACTATCGTCTCGGATGACACTTCGAGTAATAATATGTTTGTTCCGAATATTGTTTTTTGCAAAATTTATAAACTATAAAAATATGATCATTTATAAATTAAGGAAAAATCAGAGGCTACACGAGACTTTTGTATGAAAGAAAATTTTTTTTTGTTAAAATTATGCATAATAAAATTATGCATTGATTAATAAAAGTCCAAATATCTCTAAAACGACTGCTCGTAACGACTTCTAACAGACATACCTTTATTTACGTAAAAATTACCGAGAAAAAAATCGTTTTTTTACCAAAATGTTTTTTTTTATGTAATACCTGGTTGTTGAAAAAAAAACTTAAACTGACGGGAGTTTTTTTTATTGTAGAAATGGTTGACTCAATTGGAAAGTGTTAGGAAAGAAACTTGGAGAGTTTCAAAAACTTTTAAGCTTGGTACTAAAAAACCACGTATAATATTCAAAAGATTATACCACTGTCATTTTAACGTAAAACAAAAGAAGAAAAATGGCAGTTGTAGAAAAAGGACTTCTAGAAATATAGACTGCCCAGCAAAATTATGTGTAACTATAAAACGATTTATTCCAGACACAAAGTCAAAAAATAATGATGTTTATATGCCAAAATGGCCGTGTATTGTGGAGTTTCGGGATGAGCATAATCATAATTTAAATTCTGCTGCTGCTCTTAGAGAGCGACCACTTGCTCTGAATGTAAAAAATCGCATTACCGAACTTTTTGAGAAAGGTCACTCAGTCGCCTCTGCATATCATTCTTATATTTTATCACTGATGGAGGAACATGGGGACAACTATGAAAATATTGTTATGGATAGATACTTCACTCCTACTAAGACTGATGTAGAAACCATATGGAAAAGCAATTTCAAAAAAAACTATGGCGAAAGAACTGGAGAAAGTATGTTGTTTCACTTAGATAATATGCTCAGAACGTTATCAAACAAAAACGGTACCCGCTTTAAAATAATTAGACACCAAGACCATTATGCTGTTGCCCTCTGCACACCAATTATGCAACGAGTTGCAACCCTTGACCAGGCGTCTGAGATTATGTTTGTTGATTCCACGGGCAACTGTGACACACAAAACCACAAAGTTTACTACTTTATAACACAGTCTGCTATCGGAGGATTACCTTTGGATTGCATCCTAAGTAGCAGCCAAGAATCAAATGTATTTTTAGAAGTCGTGCGTGCCCTTTATGAAATTTTTCCCATTAAAATTAAACCCAAAGTTATTCTCACGGATGACGATTTGGCAGAAAGGAGCGCTTTAAAAAAGATATGGCCTGATTCATGCTTCTTATTGTGTACTTTCCACGTTTTAAAGGCCTGTTGGAAGTGGCTTAAAACAGGCAAGAATAAGATTTCTTCAAATGATGTTCAAACATGTTATAAGTATTTTAGAAATATCCTCGTATCCAAATCATATGAGGATTTAGAAAAGTCTTGTTTGAAATTCACAGAAAATTGTAAATATGACAATTTCACAAATTATGTGAGTAATATGATGGACAGAGCTGACACTTGGTGCCTTTTATATCGACAACATTTACCACTAAGAGGAACTGATACTAATAATTACATAGAAGTTATATTTAGATTACTTAAAGATATTCCACTGGAAAGGACGAAAGCGTTCAATTTACCTCAGCTATCTGACTTTATTACTACTAACTTTGAATCTTATTATAAGCAACGAATTTTAGACATTTTATTAAAACGAGCATCTAAGACGGTATTAAGTCGTTATTTGCCGGATGAAAAGGACGTGGCTGCTGAAGATATAATACAACTTAACGACTTTGCATATGAAGTTCGAAGTCAGAGCGATAGAAATATTACCTACTTCGTTGATTTATTAATTTTCAAGTGCACTTGTTCACAGGGATTCACTGGTAAACACTGCAAGCACCAGGCAGCGGTGGTAAAAAAATTTAATATACATTCAGTTTTTAATACGTTATCTTTGAAAGTTAAATTGCACCTTTACCAGATTGCAACCGGAAAGCAGGCAAATGAGCAGCTATTTTCGTCGATTAGAGACATTACGATGGAGAAGGAAACTGATAAAGTTGTTAATACAAATCTGAGTTCTTCACAAAATGTTAATTCTCCTATGGATATTTATGCTGATGAAAACAATACTGAAAGCATAACTACGGTCGAAAACTATGATATTGCCGAAATAAAAGAAAAATGGAAACAGCACTCCGAAAGAATCATGGAACATTTGGAAAAAAGCCTGTTATTAAAGCATATTTAAGCAATTGTGACAAGCATGCTAACTCAGAGCAGACTTTGTTATCTGGTTTGCATACTGCGTTTAAATATAAGGGCGTAGTGTGTAAAAAGAAGCGTCCTCAATCTACACGAAAAAGAGGTAAACATATATCTATACAGCCTACATCAATTGGTCGTAGAAAGACAGCAATGGGAGGCAAAAGAGCAATGTGCAGTGGAAGAACACCACATAAATTTAAAAGAACTGTTAGGAAAGCCCCACATTCCTTAGCGGAATGTGTTGACAATAATGTGGGTTTGGGGGGAAATAAATCAAAAAAATGAAAGAATTAATACTGTTTTACCTACATAATAATTATGTTTTGTTCTTTTACAGATTTATTTAGTTATAATAAACGTTGCTATGAATTTTTCTTTTAATTTGCACCAATACTTGCATAAATAGTAGCTATAAAACTTTTCTAATACCCTCCGTATTACACGTTTACGGCAATATTTATTAAAAGTTAAAATAATTCATATACATATATACAAAATTCAAGGCTCACTATGGGGATCTGGGAAACGCTAAGAGATAGATGGGTAGTTTAAATTTAGCAAATTTGCGTATTTTAGACCTTAGTAAGATGCTGTTTTAACTCCATTGGATAGATCTAAAAAAATGGCAATTTAAATTTATAATTGTTTTTGAAACCTGTTCTCAAGTCAGTAAAAAATATATCAATTTTCAAAATTTCCGTTTCTTTTTCGGATTTCTACGGAACGACTCGGAATTTCGTTGATTTTAAAACAACATCTTAATAAGCTCTAAAATACGCAACTTTGCCTTTAAACTACACATCCATCTCTTACCGTTTCGGATATCCCCATGGTGAGCCTCAAATTTGAATCACCCTGTATACAGTATGTCTCAGTAAGTTGGACCATATGGAAAAATTTTTTATTATTAACTTTAGGAAAAAAGTTATTCTTTATAAAAAGTTCTGCATGTTCTAAAATCTAAAATACAATTATCAGATATTAAATTTTCTCAAGCGTATACGAGGTATTTTAGAAAGTATGAATTTTGCTCAAGAATAAAGTACCCTTATTTTTGTCAATATCGAAAAATGTTATTAAGAAAAGTTGATCATAACTAAAATCTTGTCCAAATATGCAATTACATGCAATTATATAAAAATATTTTTTTATTTGATAACTACAATAAAAATGCAAATGTAATGCATCATCAAAATAATGCAACATAGAGGTTAAGAGACATGAAGGTTATCAAATGTTTAACGAAAAAAAGAGATAACTGAGTAAAGTTTTCGAAATTGTCAAAAATAAAGGTACTTTATTCTTGAGCAAAACTCATATTTTCTGATATACCTTGTATACGACTGAAAAAAATGTATATCTGATGCTTGCATTTTAGGTTTTGGACCAAGCAGAACTTTTTATAAAGAATAACTTTTTTTCCTAAAGCTAATAATAAAAAAGTTTTCCATATGTCTCCAACTTACTGAGACATACTGTATATGTACATTTTTTCGTAAATCGCCGACTTATAAGTGTAATACGTCAGTCCTTTACAAGTGCGCGGCGTCACCTTTATACGTAAATCGCCGATGCATTAGTCTAATACGTCGGGGTTTTACGAGTCTACGATTCGCATCACCCGAGTTATTCCGAGCGGCTAATGTGTCGGCGAATTCCGAAAATGCGACCAGGGGTGCTCAATCGGTCGATCGCGAGTGCTTTTTGAGTAGATCTCGAGAAGAAAAAATTTTTTAATAAGTATGTACTTAACTAAACTACAAAAAACATGTATTAGCGGCAAAAGGCGGCTTTATCAAAAGAACGCGCGGTACTTGTCAAAAAAAAGCCACGTTTTTTATTCTTGCCGCTTTTCTAGAAATTTCGGGCGACGCGTTTAACGGGAACATTCGAGACTTTCGTTCACGCCGATATAAATGTTGCGCCTGCAGGAATTGGAGTCATTCTGAATTGCAACTTGAAGGCAATACTACGTCGATACAAAGTTTATTATTAAATAGTACAAAATGAGTGCAGCGAAGAAATCTGAAACGTATCATTTTAATAACGATTGGGAGGAAGAATTTTTGTTTTGTATGGTGAAGGATAAGTGCGTTTGTCTTATTTGTCGTGCGTCAGTTGCAATACCTAAGCGTGGAAGCTTAGAGAGGCATCATAAAACAGTTCATAAAAACTATGAAAAGGATTTTCCGCCACAGAGCGAATTAAGAAAACGAAAAGTACGTGATTTGATATCTTGTTTGAAAAAAGAACAAACCATGTTCACAAGGCCAGCCAAACAACCAAAAGCTGCTACGATCGCGTCATTTAGAATATCTCATATATTGGCGAAACACAAGAAACCATTCGAAGATGGATCGGTTGTGAAGGAAGCATTTATTGAAGCGGGTGAGACTTTATTTGAAGATTTTAAAAATAAAACAGAAATCATGTCTGCTATTAGAGAACTTCAGTTATCTCGTCCGACTGTCACAAGGCTTATTGAAGTCATGAGTCAGGACATGGCAGAAAAACTAAAAAATGATATCATGGAATGTACATATTTTTCTTTACAGTTCGACGAATTCACCGATATGACAGACACTGCCCAGCTGTGTATTTTTATTTGGATGGTATTGAATGACATGTTGGCTAAGGAAGAATTTTTGGCCATCATTCCTCTGAAGGGGAAACCCGTGGCGAAGATATATATGACGTTTTATTCAATTTTGTAAAAAACCACAAGCTACCAATATATAAATTAGTGTGCATTACAACCGATGGAGCACCAGCAATGACAGGAAACAAAAACAGTTTTGTGGCATTGTGTCGAGCTAATGAAGATTTCCCTTCATTTTTTTCAATCTGTTGCATTATACATCAACAAGTTTTGGGTTCAAAAGTTTTAAACATGGAGGAAATTATGGGCATTGCAACAAAAATTGTGAATTTCATCCGTGCGCGTAGCTTGCAACGGAGCTCTTTAAGTTGCAGTTGAAAGATAGGGAGTCGGCCGAACACACTAATTTAGTTCTTCACACGGACGTCAGGTGGTTGAGTCGCTGAAAATTCCTAGAAAGGTTTCAAGAATTATTGCCCGAAATAACAGCTTTTCTAGACGAAAGAGGTGATGACACTGAGATGTTGAAAAACGAAAAATGGCTGACTGATTTGGCATTTTTGACTGACATCACAATGCACTTAAACACCATTAACTTGGAGATTCAAGGTAAAGGAAAAACTGTTATGGAGATGATTAGCGCAGTAAACGCATTCAAAAGTAAATTGCAACTTATGATAGATCAACTGAAAAGAAAGGATCTGAAACATTTTCCGTCTTTGAAAGCAAGGATTCCTCAGTTGAATTATGATACATATGAGGCTGAATTATCAAATATTTTGGGACAATTCAAAATGCGTTTTTATGATTGTAGTAAATTGGCACATGTAACATCATTTATGAGTTATCCTCTTTCATGTAAAAACATGGAGGAATTAGCTACTGAAATAGCAAGCCAGTTTAATATGAACTCATGTTCTATTGAAAATGAGTTGGTGCAGATTATATCAGATATACATCTCAAAGCTACAGCATCTGATACAAATTTCTGGTGTTTTATATCTGAAGGTAAATATCCGAATCTAAGGCAAATCGCCCTTCAACTGACAGCAATGTTTGGGTCAACTTACTTGTGCGAGTCTGCATTTTCTGAAATGAAGATAATTAAGTCAAAATATTGCAATCGACTAACTGACGATCATATGTCATCATGCTTGCGATTAGCACTCAGTGGTTACGTACCATCTTACGAAAAGTATGCTGAGGACATGCAGTGCCACGCTTCAACATTCAAAGCCACTCCTTAGTTAAGTTTAACACCATATGTAACTCTTTTGCTTTGTAACAACCAATAAACTCGCAATTTTGAATAACTATGAGTTTTTTCATTGATATTGTAGAGAAGAACCTAACTAAACCTAACCCAAACCTTGACTAAAATAATGTATATTGTGCGGAAAGCTAATATCTATATATGCTACGGTACACCCTACCTAGGTAGGTAGGTAGGTAGGTAGGTAGGGTGTATGTATCGTGTACGTACGACAATCCTGCATCACACATACTTGCAGCGTCTCAGATTCGATCGTAAGTAGTCTAAAAATATTGAGGTAGATCGCCAGCAGTTCAAGTTTGAGCACCCCTGGGCTAGACTGTCTAGTAATTCCGTTGATACCTAATATTTTGTTTTAAATAAAACTTCTATTAAAATATGTTCTTCTTTTGTGGAAAGAAATTTAAATTGTTAAAATACCGTCGATTCTAATTTGCATTGCGGCAATATTTTACAGTTTCATTTATTAGTGACTGGTTTCGTTGCACTCATACATATATTTAAACCATGTAATTGGTCACAGTGTTTATTTTTCTATTAAAACAATTAAACTTTTTATTGGATTTACTTTTAATTAAGCATATAATTGGGCTGTATGGGTGGAAAGTTCGAGAGAGCAATTCTCGTTTAAAGAGGTTTTGTATTAACATCGTCTTAAAGTTAGTTTTAATTTAGATAACGTAGTAGACATCAATCTAATATGGTAAGATATTATTTTTACTTCTCCTTATAACAGCCCATATATTATATTATTAGAAGGATATCCAAACAACCTTAAAATGCGGCAGTTTTTCAACGTCTCATTAACCGATAAAGAAGAAAATATCTGGATTAAACTTTTGTTATTTTAAGTTCAGTTATTATTATTAAAATGTAGTATATCATTGTGAATGTCTGATTTTACCCTAAGGTTTAAATTAAAAAATAAAGCAAAACAATTATCATGAAACTCTTCAAAAAATGAATTACTGTTTCACCTAAAACTGAGTCATGAGTTGCCTGGCAAACCACTAACTTGCTACCTATTAATCAAATATAATTAAATAAACAACATGCATTTTTTCGAGGTATGTAACCTTATTTTATTAATTTTGTAATAATTTGTTGTATAAAGTAAATTGTATACAGTATAAAATTTTGAATTAGTTTAAAAAAAATGTAGATGTCTTTTTATAATTTTACTACTAAATATTTTTGAAATTAATTGTAGATAGGAAAGGAAATCTTTACATATACCAAAAAAAAAAATAAAGGAATGAGCAATTTTTGAGAAAACCCACTTTGATAGGCGAAACGTCAAGTTAATTAGTGTTTGATTTTGCAAATAAACGTGTACCCATAAAAGAAGTCCAATATATATATATATATATATATATATATATATATATATATATATATATATATATATATATATATATATAAATATATATATGGTTGCGCCGCACTCTATAGGCTCGTGGACTAAAATTTCCCAAATCACACACTTGTTATATAAATTCTATTTACGAGTTTAATTAAATATATAATAACAAAGATCCTTCCAAATAATAAAATTACTCATTTCCTTAATAAGAATTGTAAACAAATGGAATAGTGCAGAGAAAGTGCTAAAATATTTGTTGTTGTCCATCCTTGAACTGTAATAATGTAAACATTCAGCATGACCAAACCTTAAACATTTTAATAAAAAATAAGTATAATTATTTTCTACTTTAACAGTAAAAAACAATTAATTTAAATTCTTTTGGTAAATATTTACATCTCAAGGTCCTAGATAACGAAAAACTTGTTTTCCATTTCCAGTCGGTCAATCTGTCAGCGATATAGCTTAAAAAGCTTTTAACTATAATTTATTTCGAATATTACACAAACATAAATTGTGATGGAGATAAAATTACTTTCATCCATGACAAGCAATAGGGCTTTCGCCACCAAAAGTTCACAGCAGATCTTACCTTCAAGACGCACAACCACCGAGTTCTATAGGGAGCCCTTGCCCTTGACACACCCAAAGTACTCCATCAAGTCAAAGATGACGTACTTCTTAAATAACTTCTTGCAGATTCCTCTAAAACTTTGCGCTTGGATTTGTCAGTTTTCCTTCCAACCAAAGAAAAGGTTCGAAGAAAAATGTTGCCTTCATCCTGCGGCTTTTTGGGAGCGGAGTAACCAAATGGGGGGAGTTTTTTGCATTAGCGTTCTGGTGATATTTGAGCCACTAGGTACTATAATATAATAATATAAATATAATATAATAAAAATAGTGGAATAAACCCGATTTGATTGGCCGGCACCAAAGTTTACTGAATAAAAATGTAAGTTTCAGCACTTGAACACCTGACTCGATTTATCTATTCCTCGCGTCCCGCCCCGGCTGCGTAAAGGCATAATGTACTATTATTCAGAGCAGTGGTAATCTGAATCACAGTATACTATGGGTTTATGTTACGCGTAATTTCAAAAAATATTATGTACCGCGATTCAGAGTACGAGCTGGTTTTAATGTGCTGAAACCCAGTATATAATGAATTTAAATAATTTGCGTTGCTGTTAGGACAATTTGTATCACAAGTTACCACAAAGTATTTGTTACATAATTAATATTGCTGATGTTTTTTAGACTAGCTATCTTGAATTATCCAATATATTATATCAGATACAATTGAATTTAATTTGTGACAATATTAGAAAAAATATGATATTATTATATTTCATAAAAAAGACACATTTTTGTGATTGAACAACTGGGTTTATTTATATATAATATAAAAAAATCGTTAATGACTTTTTGCACTTGGTTTCTAAAAATATTTTCTATTAAATTATGCTTCCGTTTGGCTGTTCTTTTCAATTCCAAATTAGACGGTCTACCTGATTGAATCCGTTTCTTTCCAGATGTAAGTCCATTTCGTATCCTTCTTCTGCTAATAGCCGTGGGTTGAACCCCTATTTGTTTTGAAGAACGTCCTTTCCTTAAATTGCAAAGGAAACTTCCGAGTTGTGTTGATGTTTTTATTTTTTTTAATTCAACATTAGCTTTAATGATGCAATTCGTAAAATCGGCGGTGATATTTTCTGATGCAATTTCTATTAGATTCTGAAAATTTTCTTTTAGACTTTCTACTGCTGAAGTGTGTTTTCTGTGAACGTCTGATTCCTTTTTCTCTGTTTCCAAAATGGAATCAACCTCAGTATTAACTAACTGTTGAATATTTCCTTGTGGGTTTTGATTAATAGGTGTGTTGTCAAAAAAATTTTCAGATTCGTCGAAGTCCATATTTTGGAAAAAATCATCTGAGGCGTCATCACCGAGAGCCAACTTTGCTAACATTTTCTTATCTGACGGAGTAAGTAAAGGGGCGTTCGGAAGAAGTACTCCAAAAGATTGTTGCACATCACACAGATGTTTGCAAAATTTACCTCCGATACCAAAAGGACAGTCGCATATTCCTAAAGCGGCATCCACGGTATAAAGCAACATCTCATCACTACTTATTACACAGTAACTATTTTCTGAATTTTTTTCGCAAGAAAGTTTTTTGGCCTTTTCAGAAAATTGAAGATAAAGTGTTTCATTTTTGGAAGATCAACTACTAGCAAATAATAACAAGTGTCTTCTGTGATAAGATTCAAAGACGTTCGATATAAAATCTACTAAAGCACATAAGTTGAATGCCTTGCATCTTTGCAAAACAACGTCCTTAAATATTCGTATCGACGCCTCTACATAGTTGTTGGTATTATTTCCCCTTGTGATTAGGGAGGCTCGGTAACACAAACACCACTCTTCCCTCCGCTGCCAGAGGGCGTCTATATGTTTTTCTAAACGTGGATATTGCATAAATTTTTCATTATTTTTAAAATCATTAAATAACTCTTCGGCCTCTTCTAAAGTGGTAGCAAACATTATAGAACGAAACGAAATCATCACCTCTTTTCTAATTTCTTTAGGGATTTGATTTTGGCTATCCCATAACCAACGCCAGAAAGCCTGAAAGCCAGAAAGCGTGAAAAATACAAAGAAGAAGTTTTGGCTTTAACTGATGTGATACAGAAAACACAGATGCGAGCGCGTTTCTCTCCGCTGAACTGTCGTCAGTCATAAATATACTAGGATAACAAGCATGACCAAAACCTTCATTTCCTAACGTTTCTTTAAGTAAGTTGAAAGCTAAAGTATAGTTCGCTTCGCTTTGAGAAGTGTGTAATATGCAAGCTAATGGTATAGCGCCAATTTTAGAAGCGCAAAACATAAACGTGACACATGTATTTGTTTGGTCACACGAACCACTAGAGTCAACAAAAACAATTTCTTTAGCAAAATTTTCGTTATGAGCACGCATCATTATTGGAGTAAGTATAATCACAATAAGAGGGTTTTCCTTTATGACTATATTAATCTGTTTTTCTCTCTTGTAAAAATCGATCTTTTCTTTCAAGACCTTTATCATCGAATCTTCATCTCGACCACCAAAATTCGATTTTCTGTAACGAAAACACAGTAAATAATACAATACAACATTCCGGCATATTACTTACCTCCAAGTTTCATATAGGTATTTAACTTGACGTTCTGTAGGATTCTGTGCATTAGCTAATACTAACGATAATTTAGTTTTGTCTGTTTCGTGGCAATTCTCCAACAACATTTCGTGGTAATTTCTAGCTGTCGCATTTGTTTTACCTTCGCTAAAGTATCGAAGAAACGTTTCTCGTACCTCTGGTGACATTCTTAAATAGCTAAATGCTTCAGCTACGTACACTCGGTGGGAATGTTTAAATGTAATCTAAAATATACAGAATAGTTTTATACACCTACAGTTTTTATAATCTAAAAATAATTTTTGTCAAATAAAAACAAGATAATAATTTTATCTACTCCTATTAAATTATATATTAATTATTCACTTACTTTTGAACAATAATTAATAGTATCTATAAACAAACAACGTGAGTTATAATAACTCACGCTAACCCGAGAATTAACCGAATATGAAAGTAGCTTTATTGTTATTTGAAGGGAGTTGTCACTTAAATAATTTTACGTTTTCAAATTAAGTTAATACTGATTACTCTTTTATCTTAGTATTTATGTTTATAGTCGTAGATAAAGATAGTATTCAACTTGCGGTAATGGTCATAACTCGCTTGATGAATTACCTACACACTCGCCTGCGGCTCGTGCTGCAAAATCTATCTGCGCGAGTTATGACTTACATTACCGCGCGTTAAATAATATACTATTACTAGAAATGATTCGTAGTAGTATAGAAATTCCCACTGACCTTAATACAACCGTGATATCCATCCTTTAAATACCTGTCGTTTTTTATCGTGTTTCTATTAACTATTTTAATCAAAAAGTCAATTTTAGCATTACACTCTTTATCTCTAATTCGAGTGTCTTCCCTTTTTCTACTTTTCACTTTGTTAAAACTACTATGCTGACATTTAAAAACTTTTCGGTATAGGTATCGTTTGGCCGATATATATGTATAACGCACAATCCAGTTAGTGTTTGTTTTATGACTGAAATCTGCCAACCAACTATTGCACCAAGCACTATTATCTTCATTGTCTGCCTTTTTGAAACGAAGTATTGCCATGAATCCATTGTCGTATAACTCTAAATATTCTATTAATAATGAATCACTACACATATTAACCAATACCTCCTTATAGTCCATTTTGATTGAGTTTAAACTAATTCACTTCCACAGGTTTGTACAACAAATAAATAATCACGAGAGACAGAACATAACCAAACTTTTTCCAATCAACTTGTTCTCAGCAAGTCTGAATCGGAGTATAAATTGGCCGAGATGCACGAGCGTAATTTAAATCCATTATATACTGCGTTCCAGCTCTTTATAATAAAGTCGTGCTCTGAATCGCGGTACATATAATCTTTAGAAATTACGCGTAACGTAAACCCATAATATACTGCGATTCAGACTACAACTATTCTGAGTAATAGTACATTATGCCTTTACGCGCCCCGGCTGGTACATTCTGGGTAACGGTCGGGTCTCCGGCACATACACAGTTGTTCAGGCTCCGTGATCGCGCCAGTTTGTTATTGTGCTATATAGTGAGACAAAAAATTTTTATTTCTTTGACAATTATGAGCCAATATGCCTATTAGATATTGCTGTGTAGATGGTTGTAAAAAACATGTTTTTTCAATTCCGTCGTTTCGTGTGTCGGTCTGTATGTCTGTTTATTAGTTCGCGACATAGCTTAAATACTACTTACCCGATTGACTCCAAATTTTGACAAAAAATTAAGGATCATATGAGGATGACCTAGTAATACGTTAAAAAAAGTTAGAGTCGTGTATTATATGAGGTTAAGATCCAGTAAAAAAAAAAAAGTCTTTTTTTTAAATATTCCTTATTGCAAAAAACCAAATCTAAGGGTCTATTGGACATATTTGTAATATAATTAAACTTCATAGAAAAAAAGAGTATCAATTATTTCAGCACAACTGTCATGAACGTTGTTGGATTCCAAGAAAGTTTCATTATCCACTGGACAACATTCAATAGTCGGAAAATTAAAGTTCTTCAAAATAATCACACAGTTAAATAACAAAAGTATAATAACATCTATGGTATCATACCGTACAGAAAAACGTTTGATCTTGTAATCGAAATAAGACAATATTTCCAAAATTCAGCAGGCATCGAAGCTACTCAAAATCAGGAATATAAAGCACAATCTCGATACCTAGGTTAGAAAAACTTTGAGGGCTGACCTTATAATAAAGATATGCGAATATTTACAAAAATTAGAATGCAACAGCGAAACTACTAGAAACCCTAACGGACGACATCTAGTTTGGGCCGATCAGAAAAACTTTGGGGGCTGACCTCGAAATAAAAAAAAATTATTTGCGAAACTAAAGAAGCCCTAACGAAACTAAATCAAGCACTAACGTATGTGATCAACTTTTAGCGAATCGGAAATTCTTTGGGTGCTGAGTTTCAGACAAAATAAATGAATATTTCCAAAATTAAGAAGGCAATAACGAAACAACTTAAAGCACTAAAAAGCAGTAACAAATGACACCTAGTCTGGGCCAAACACTTTGGCACTTTTTGGGCACGAATATCTCCAAAATTAAGCAAACAATAACGAAACTTTAATAAAGATTTAAAATATATCTAGACATATCAATATAAGGTATTTAAAAATAGATGTTATATAAATTCAAATCATTGTAAAAAAACTTAGATCGGTTAAAATATTTACCTTTTTGCACTTCTTTCAAAAACACCCTGTATACCGACAATTTTGAATTTTAACATTTCCTTAATAAATAACGTTCAACGTTTAGCTTCAATTATTTGCTTGCTGATGGAAATTCTTAACAATTTTTTTTAATGAAAAATATTTTTACTCGATATATTAATTAACTAGATCGTGACATATTTCACTGCAATTGGACCGTACTAATAACGTTTTTATGGATATTTCAACATTTTATTGCTCGCTTTATAGTCTAGAACAAATCAAATTACTCAAGAAAAATTGGCGTTATATGAATCGATTTTTGTTTCCACATCCTCCATAGTTTACCGAAATGTGCTTGCCGAAGTTCGTTTTGTTCGAGCGAGGTTATAAAACTGTATTCAATTTTAATTCTAACACTACCACCATGAAACTGAAAATATAATGAATATATATTACAGTTTTGGGTATCTAGTCTCATCAAATTGAATTTGTTTTGGTTTCAGAAGCAGACATGGAAGAAAAGGGCAAGACAACTATGAACAAACTGACAAGGAGTCTTTCTCAGATGTCAAATACCTCTCAGAAGTCTAAAACCAGATTTTCGGATAATGGCGATGACAATCCGAGGTAAATAAAATAGTATATTACATAAAAAGTGTTAAAAGCGGAAGTTTTCAAACGAGGAGGTATTTAACTTCTTCGAGTTTGAAAACAATCACTTTCACACGAGCAATATACACTATTTTTTCTACAGCCGTGCGGAAAAATCAATTTTCCGCACTGATATCCATGCGGAAAATTAGTTTTTCCGCACAAGTGTGGAAAAATGTTTACACACGTAATATTTCAAAATTAATTTATTATTTATTAATTTATTAATCAACCGTCTTTGATATACATCTCGGTGTGTGTAGTAGGCTTAATTCATTTCGTTTCGGTTAGCTACCAGGTTTCTACGTCACTAAAGACGCTTTTATTGCTTTTATATGTGCGTATTGTCCGTAATTTTGCATTATTACAATGAATTTAAGTGAATTTGACAATCTGGCTATGCAGGACAGGGTTCCAGAATATATTATGAACGTGGTAAAAGAAGTAGATTTGGATTTGCTTCCAGAAAAATCCAAAGTCAAATACATTCTGGAATACGAAAAGTTCATCAAATAGTGCGCCAACAAAAAAATCAACAACATTAGTAAAGAAGAGGTGCGTCTAGTTTACTTTCAAGAAATTTCAAAGAATGTTTAAACTTCTACAAAGTGGTCCAAGTACTCAATGATAAAATCTATGCCAAAAATTAAGAAAAACGTTGATATTAGCAGGCATTTTAAATCGTTTGCTTATTTAAAAAAGAAAATGGTGGGTTTTAGACCAAAAAAGAAGATACTTATTTACTAATCAAAGTCGCAACACTAATTGGAATCGCTGGAGACTGCATGCGTAAAGATTAACTCATCTGTTGTGTGAAAACGAAAGAAGAAGATTTGTTTCTGGTGAAAATACCCGATAGCAAGATTTACCAAAGTAGAAGCTTTATTATAACTGAAGAAAAAAAAATTAGTTTTATCAAAAAGTACATGTCTCTGCGTCCCAAAAGTACACCGCATCGAAGGTTTTTTGTCAATTTCCAAAAAGATAAATGTGTTACTCAAACTGTTGGAATGAATAAGTTTGGTAAGATGCCATCACACGTGGCTGCTTTTTTGAGACTTCCAAATCCAGAGATCTTTACTGGACACTGTTATAGCCGCTTTTCAGCTACTATGTTGGTCGACGCTGGAGTGGATATTGCTAATTTAAAACGTCTCAGGGGATGGCAATCGACAAAAGTTGCAGAATGTAAGTGGACGAATTCATGGAGAACAAAAAACGCATAGCCAACCAAATTCTATATTCAACTGGAGAAAATTCTCCTCCGCCTTCGCCATCTATAAGTTTCGGGTATGAAATTGATAGTATTGCTGACAACGGACCAGTAAATCAGCACCAATATGACAAGTTAAGAATAAAAAAATGTCAACATTATTGCCAGCACCAAAAAGCTAACCACCAAAATGCTTCCAATTTAGTTAATAATGTCTATAATTGTCAATTTTTGGTTACCTACCATGTTAATTACAACAAAGAATAATTTTTTTAACCAGTTTTCTATCATGAATAGAAGAAAAATCATATTGCGGTCAGTAGAAACAAATTAACTTTTATATATATATATATATATATATATATATATATATATATATATCATGATTTTTCTCATTTTTTTTATTATCTTTCTAATTATTCATGTTTTAAAGAGCCATTAAGCATTTCGGTGTTACCCACGAACATTTTTCTTATTTCTATGAGAAGAATATCCTTCCGAAATATTGAGTCACCCCGTATACCGTCGATAGTAATTTAATAGTTTTTTTTAAAGGACAGATAACGGGATACATTATTCATAGCGCGCGTTAATCAACAAATACCTTAAAACATTCATAACTACGTCAAGTAATGGTAACAGATTAGCAAATGTAAAAAAAAACGAGAAATTTTCTATGTTAACTGTCACACATATTTCATACCGCTTCTACAGTTTCGTAGTACAATGAATAACTGCATTTTAAAACATAATGAATAAAAATACATTCAAGTAAGTATATATAACATTTTTGGTGATAGGTTTTTCCATAGTTTTAATAACGATTCAGGAAGACGCAATAGAGTCCAGTACTGTTGCAAGATTCGGCCGATACTTGGTGGAAATCCATAACTAAGATCTATGGCACCAAATAAAAAAACAATTTTTACTTAAAATTTCCTCTATATTAAAGAAAACGAACCTATGACATGTTTCGCTAACATTGTGACTTCATCGAATGATCCAAATACAATGAAACTAAAATGGACAAACAAAACCTTTTATTAACTGTTTTACAACCGATTTTACATATTTATCTAAATCTATATTAACAAACAATATTTATAAAAGGTGAATTGTTCAGGTCAGTTTAATTGTTAAGTAATAGACCTGTGGGTTCAAGTTTATTTATTTCTAAAGATCCCAGTAAATTTAATTTTAAGCCTTTCTTTTCTGTATGTAAAGCTTTATTGAAATGAGGATTGTGTTTAATTAAATGAGAAGCATAGTTAGATTCGTCATTGACAAAGCATTTATAATATTGATTTATCCTTCTGTTGAAACTTCTACCTGTGTGCGCTATGTTTATGGAGAATCTTTACAAGTTAATTTATAGACCCCTGATTTATGATTTAGATTTGTTTTTGATTTATAATTTTGTATGAATTTGCTTAAGTAGTTATTGGTTCTCAAAAGAAGCTTCAGTAGGTCTCTTGGACACCTGGTACTTCAAATTTCTATTGAAGTGTGCCATCTATAATCAAGTTTTTCACACAATGTTCAAAATTGGGTTTTTCTAAAATACATGAAGCTAAAATCAGGCAATAAGGGCAAAGCAGCGAATCGAGGTACAGCAGCAGGCGTATCAAAGTGGTTAATCGAAGAGAAGACGCAATATCTAAACGGATAGGGATACTAGGGAAAAAATAAAAGTAAAAAAGTAAATAATATTAATCATATGAAATAATTAATTCAGAAAAATAAATTAAATTCACTTTTTTCGAATTCTAACAAACAAATCCTAAAGATATCATTATTCAGGTCATACATTTTTTGACAGATTTTTGTAAATCTATCTAATACAAATATCGCATATAAAGAAAATAATTTCTTAGAAAAAGGTTTTAAATTTATCTTACAACCTAATGTTGCTCTTAAAAATTTAGAAATAGTGAGAGTTGAAACAGAATTAGCACTTAGCCAGTTGCCACATAACATTAGCAAAAAATATGAATCCGCTACATTAATTAAAAAAGGATTTTTTGAAAGGAAACAGTCCAAAACAAGAAATTCAAATTGTCAATAGCATTACAAATTAGTCTTCAGATATAACTTTTACAAAAGCTGATAAAGGTAATACTGTTGTGGCAATAAACAAATCTGACATCAATAAAACATTAGAATATTCAGATCTGAATAAATATAAAATATTGAAGATTGATCATATTAATAATAAAAAAAATGTTAAACTAAGCATTCAAAGCTGTAAACGTTTGTTTCGTGATAAAAATTCTAATAAACTAACATTATTAAACCCCAACCTCCTAAACTTTACTCTCTAATTAAACTTCATAAAACAAGCTATCCAGTCAGACCTGTTGTCTCATTTCTTACAAGCTTTTAAAAAAATTATATGTATTGTTCTAGAGAGCACTAATTTTTCAGCCAAATATTCGATTCAAAATTTATACGACATAGTACAAAAAAACTCAACGGATCAATTTACCAAAAAATGCTCAACTTATCTTCACAATTCAATACAAACTTCTATCTTTAAAACAAGTACACATTATTAAAAAACAAGAAATAATGAATTTTCTTTCCGTCTGTTTAGAACAAAACTATTTTGAATTTAATAATAATATACATAACAGTGTCCCCAGTCCCAGTATGTGATTAGCTGAAATATTTATAGATTTTCTTGAAAACAACATTAGCCATCACCCTTTTTGTAGCAAATTTCTTTATTGACATGGAACAGAAAGACATAGAGATATATTTTTAAAATTCATAAATAATTTACATTTCAATATTCAATTCTCTACAGAAAATGAAACGAATTATCTCTTAACTTTCTTGATTCAGCCATAAAAAGAGAAAATAATAAGCATATATTTTCTGTTTTTCACAAACCAACACACACTGAAACAACTTACATTACACTTCATGTTATCCAATACAACATAAGTGTGCAGCCTTTCATAGTATCATACATAGATTAATCACATTACCCCTAATTAAACAAGATTTCCCAAATGAACTCAATTAAACAAATTGCAATAAATAACGGTTATAGTCCAAATATGATAAATAATATTTTGAAGAGAAAAAGTTATAAAAAAGCTATATGTTTAGATGACTTAATTTAAAAGACCCTTCACATAACTACAAAACAGGCAATTTTCTAAGAAAACTAAATGTGAATGTAGCATATAAAACCAATAACTCCTTAGGCAAATTCATAAAACATAATAAATCAAAAATAAATTTAACAAATTTAAATAATAAATCAGGTTTCTTATAAAGATTCTCCAAAAACGTATATAGAGTAGAAGTTTCGACAAAGGGATAAATGAACATGTTTTGTCAAGGGGGATGACGGATCTAATTATGCTTCTCATCTATATATTCAAAAACTAAGCCAAATTTTTAGCACATTCGTGAGAGAGTCGTACTACACCGATTTAGATTTTTTTTTGAAATTATAAAATCAATTATACAGGGTGTTTCAAAAAATCGGGTCTTTGATTAATCGCTTCCTGCTCAACCCGCTTGACGTAAAAACTGCATTTTGGCACGCAGTAACTCTTGTATTTTATTTGATTATTTTACATATTTTAAAATTTCGTAGCATTTATACAGGGTGTTTCAAAAAATCGGGTCACTGACTAATCGCGATTCTGCTAAACCTTTTGACGTAAAAAGGTGAATTTTGACATACAGGTTGATTGTAGGATGTAGAAGTTCAATAAAAAGTCATTTTTCAAAACTCAAATTTTCAATAGGGTGAAACAGCCCCTTAAATATTACAATATTCTTTATTTAGAAAGCAATTGATTTTTCGGAAAAATGATTAAATTCGTGTATTTTATTTGATTATTTTACATATGTTTCTTAAAAATGTATACGGGCCACTGATTAATCTTGATTCTGCTCAAACTGTTTGACGTAAAAAGCTGAATTTTGGCGTATACGTTGATTGTAGGATGTGGAAGTTTGGTAAGAAGAGATTTTTCAAAATTCAAATTTCAAGGGGATGAAACCGCCCCTTAAATATTACAATATTTTTTATTTAAAAAACGGTTAGTTTAAAAAAACTCTTGAACAGATATGTTTTATTTTATTTTTTTTACATATTTTTTTAAAAATGTATACAGGGTGTTCCAAAAAATCAGAAATAATTTATAAACAAAAATCTCCCAAGCCCGTGTTGACATACATTGAAAGAAAACGCAACGAAAAACGTCGTTTATAGAGAGGTATGTATTTAAATAAGGCGATTTAAGTACCTCTTTATATCCCTTTCGTTATCGCCATACACGAACGAAATCGCGGGTACTCACTAGTTTAATTAATTACAATAATAAATTAAATAAACATGTTAAAGTTTTACGTACAGAAAAGAAAGGCATATAATTAAATTTACTAGAATCTTTAGAAACAAACAAATTTAGGCACACAGGTCTATTACTTAACGATCAAACTTTGATTGAAATTTGATTTGAATATTTTGCTAATAGAGATTTAGGTACAAAATAACCTTTAATTTGTGATGTAGGTATATATGAAAAATCCATTGTAAAACAGGTAGAAAAAGATTTTGTTTGTTCATTTTATTTTCATTGTACAGGGTGTCCCATTTTGCGGGGTATTTCCGTTATTTTTATAGATAGAAAGTTGCGATTTTCGCGACAGTGTTTTTTCATAGCCCTTTTGGTTTTTAAGATACAGGGCTCCTGTCTCAACTATCAGATAACTTACCGAAAATGTGAAAACTATTTCTTATGTAACTTTCCCCGTAGAACTCAATTCCGCCTTCGGAATCAGGGTCAGGTTAAAAAATTACCGGACCCAACTTTATTTTTTTTAAATGGAACACCCTGCATATTTAAAGAATATAAAATTTGTCTTTTTTAAATCTTTAAAAATATATAATAGTATGCACTTTTTCTCAGAAACACGCAAATAAATGACAATTTTCTGAAACTAAATGCACAATTTAATAGTTCTTATATAAAATACTTATAGAGTTCTTTAATAACAGTAAGTTTGTAACAACCGTTTTATACCATAAAGTAACAATATAACAAATACAAAAAAATAACATTATTTAAAAAAAAGAAAAAACTAATTTTTATAAATGTGATGTTTAAATTGACGACCATTTTCTCTAATGCAAAATTGGCACATTTTTGTAATTCTTTGAATAGCGTTAAAAAGAAGCATTGCTCTCATTCGCAGATTTCATACTTCATTTTGCATAAAGCCCCATAAAAAATCCAAAATTGAGAGATCTGGAGATTGTGGGGGCCATCTAATAGGTCCCATCTTCAAGGATTTCTACTTCTGTAAGACCTCCTTCAAAATCCTATAAACTAGATGTCTGCCCAAAATAAAACATGACACCACAACTCCAAAGCATCCTTGTGGATTTTCACTATGCCAGTTCCTGGTATTATGACGATTAAAAATTCCCGCACTTGAAAAAAAGCATTCGTCTGACTAGATAACAAGTCTGCCAAATAAAGCGTTAGCATCGATTTGTTGCACTATATTAAATTTGTATGGATTATAATTATATTTCTTCAAGATCCTCTGACCGTCAGTTTTTGGCACACCAATTTCCTTCTGAATTTTTCTACATGAGGACGAAGGTGTTGCTTCTATATATACATCTATCTCTTTTCTTTCCCTGTGCTATTTGCTGTATGTTTTAGAACGCGGTTGAACAAATAATCCGTGCTCACCTAAACGGTTGCCTTCTTTCTGGATATCTAAGAAGCAATAACTTATCATGATAATACAGATTTTCATAGCCGTAATAGCTTACTTACCTTTGGAAATATTATTCCGAGGCTTCTGCAGAATTTTCATTTCTCTGTATAAAACATACCAGCGTATTATATTTTTCATAATTTACATACGCTGCCATTATCAGTGCAAATGAAGCAAGATAATATCGCAATAATTTTTTTTCCAGAATTTTTTTATATGTTGAGGGGGTAGAATATTTTTTTACGACTTACCTAAATTTTGTATACTAAATCAATTCTCCTATCTTTCATAGCAGCAAATTTATTTATAACATTCTCATAAAAGGGATGAGTTACCCTAATCTCCTCCAGAAATTCCTTTTGAATTGAAATATTGCCAAGAGAAGTAAGTCTTTCTTGAGATATTGTATTTCTTAAATAAGTTTTTACACATTTGAAGCAAGAAAAACTTCTTTCCACTGAAGCACTTGTCGACGGTATTGTCAAAATAAGGGAAAACAATTTATATGCTTCGGTAAAAATATATTTATTTTTATTAATTTTTTTCACTTGCTCTTGCAACGATATATTCCAATTACTCTCACTGGCAAAAATAAGACCAAGCTCATTTTTAAGTCGTTAACTTTTTGAAAATATTTTCCCATATAACTGTAACAATTTTTCAAACGGGCCAATCAGAAAATTTAAACTATATTCGGAAAATTTAACAGAACCTGCCAAACATGAAATGTAAGTTTTTCACAGTCTTGAATCTTAGTGTCATTTCCATTAAAATATGGTCCAATATTTCATAAAAAATCCTTTCGTAAGGTGGAATGATTTTTCATCAGATTTGTCACAGTTTGTAATAAATTCAAATACGTCTTTTAATTTATTCCAGTCTTGAACAATCACATTTACTAACTTCGAATTTGAAGTTGTAACAACACCATAAATAAATATAACATAAGACAGTCAAGTTAACTGCAAAGGAACTCACCGGTTGCAGCGAATTCCGCGAAAATTAAAGTAAACAATCACCGCAAACTGGACGACACGTGGGTGTAGTGTACTGCGCCTGCAATTTACCCAGAGCGTTGTATGGCGCTGGGCTCGACGTCATCGGATACGCGTTGCCATGGCAACATAGTAGGAAAATCGTAAACTAAACATAGCACCTCCAGCAAAGTCAAAGCGGTTTGCGCCACTGTTATAGTTGTTATAATAAAGTTCGATTGAAAGTTTTAAAAAGATATGCCGCCAACGGTCAAGTAAAATATTTATTCGAGATGTACAGTTTATTTTTTACCAATTAGGTGAATAAATGAACGAAAAAACTAAAATTTTAAGAGATATATTATAAATATAGCTAGATGTTTGCTTGTTTATTTTTCCTGGTAAAGTAGCACTTCACCTACTTCACCTGAATAACTACCACTGGCAATTATTCGAAGAAATTGATAAATATATATATATATATATATATATATATATATATATATATATATATAAACTGCTTTATAAACCAAAAGTCGATCCAAAAACCGACGAGAATATTTGACATTTATTTTTGTTTGTTGTCATAAACAGTAGGCATAGCCTACTATTAAATTACGCATTTAATTTCAGAAAATTATTAAATAAATATACAGGGTGTTATTTAAAAAATTAAAGTAGGGTCCGATAACTGTTTGACTTGACCCTGTATACTAATTCCGAATTGGCGGAATTGAGTTCTACGGGGAAAGTTTTATTGGAAACAGTTTTCACATTTTCGATAAGTTAATTATTTATTTATTTCTCTTTGGGACACATACAGGTCTAGCCCACAAAATTGTGTCCACTATTTACATGTTAATTTAATCGTTAACATACATCTAAAACTACACAGCTACATATTATAATCTATTACTTAACATATTGTACAATATAATCAATACTGGAAAAAAAACTTGTCTTAATACCCATTTAGAAAATCTGCCTTTAAAGTTTTTTTAATATATTTGGAGGACATACAGAACAAATCAAAGTTATCTTAGTGAACATTTGCAGAGTTTAACATTTTAAATATAGGAGAGTTTGCACAGCTATTAGTGTGAGCCATAGGAGGTACAAACGAACGAATGTTTCTTAGATTTCTTTGGGATAAAAGATAAGTTGAATCGACTTGGCAACAAATATTTTTTGCGATCTGCCAGGCTCAAGTGTTTAAATTCTTTACGTAAATAATTGTAATCTGTGGCCATGTTGTTCCTAAATGCCAAAGATTTTAAAAACTTGTTCTGTACGCGCTCCATTCTTTGAATATAGACATGATACATGGGATTCCAAACAGAGGATGCGAAATTCAGTCGACTAAAGCATGATAGAGGGTCAGTAAAGTACTATTATTTTGAAACGCTTTCGATTGCCTGTTTATGTATCCCAATATTCTAAACGCATTATTAACAATATTGTCAATTTGTTTATCAAAAAGCATCTTATCATCGAAGATAACGCCTAGATCTCTTGCTTGGCCCTGTCTACGAAGCTGGTTTGAATTCAAACTATAATTGAAAACCACTTTTTGGTGATTACGGATAAAACTAATTGTAAAACAGTGTTTAAATATAGACTATTTGTAGAACAAGATTGTTCAATCCTAGCGAGATCTGCTTGCAATTGCTGACAATCGACGCTATCTTGTATTACTTTATAAATCTTCAGGTCATCCGCATAAAATAAATAACTCGAAAATTTAAAGCATTTACTGATATCATTTATATAAATGATAAAGAGCAAGGGTTCCAGATGACTCCCTTGGGGTACCCCAGATGTTGAGATAAATGAATCAGAAGAGGATCTCGCAACCGCAACGGAGTGCTCCCGATCTGTTAAATAAGATCTGAACCATTTGAGGATTATGCTGTCTACACCGATATCGGACAATTTATTAATAAGAATTTCATGATTAATTCTATCGAATGCTTTGCTAAAGTCCGTGTAGATTGAATCGACCTGAAGACGGTTATCCAAACTATTTAAGATGAATTGCGAGTAACTAATGAGGTTAGAGTCGATCGATCTATTTGCAAAAAATCCGTGCTGCTGGCTATTGATTATGTTTTTAACTAGGTAAAAAATATGTCTAAAGGCTAACTTTTCAAACACCTTTGCAAACGTACAGAGTTTGCAGATCGTTCTATAATTTTTTATGTTACTCTTATCACCAGATTTATGGAAGGGCACAACAATGGCCCTTTTCCATACAGTAGGAAAATGGCCCTCATTGAGCGATTGATTAAATAATTTTAGAAGTGGTTGGCATAAACCATTATCGCATTTCTTGACAAATATAGCCGGAATGCCATCAGAACCGGCTCCTTTTTAGGATCCAGTTCTCTAAGCACAGAAAGAACTTCCGATTCACACAATTGAAGTCCACTGAAAGTCGCATTTTCTGAAAAACTCTCTGACGTTATTAGGTTCTTAGTTTTTGCAAGTTGCAAAAAGGTTACAAACATCATTATTATTACTAGCTGTACATTTTTCAAGATACACTTCCAAAGGTATATCTGTTTTTCCGCGTTTAGCAGATACAAAGTGCCACAAATTTTTGCAATTTGTGGGAATTTCAGCTTCAATATGATTGATATAATTTTGGTAGTCTTCTCTAATTAGTGTCTTTGAACGGCTTCTAAGAGTTCTAAAGGTGTTAGTAGTAAACTTCAGCTTTTCTTTCTATAAAAATAACAAAGATACCCCGCAAAAGTACCCAAAATGGGACACCCTGTATGTACACTGCTGTAACTAAGAAGTGCACCAAGGACATTTTTTATTGGTATGTTTGACCAATTGCTAGAGTATGCAGCCCGATAAGGACAGCCCCAGGACGCCATCGCAACCGGCTTATACAGGGTGTTATATGAGACCCTGTCATTTTTTGAAAAGTTTATTGGACCAGAAGAATTCTTTTTCACTTTGTGCAACCAAAATAATCTAGAGCTAGATACAGAAAAACAATTTCCAGCGGCTTTGTTTTTTCCTTTTCGACATACAGGATTTTTTGAAAAATTGATTTTTTTAAAAATGGTCTGCTGAACGAGGTCCACTTATGGCAATCAGATTCAGTATGGTCTATGAGATTATAAACAGGATTGTCACCCTTAAGTATTCCACCATGAATATTATATACAGGGTGCACCAGAAACTCTACCGATTCTAAGCTTTAGCAATGTTGGAAGTATTCCAGACTTTTGTTATCTACTGTATTATTGAGACATATTCTTAGTTAATTCAAAATGATGGGTAAACAGCTTATGTAAGTCTGTATTAACAAAATTAACATGTGAAACTGTATTTTATTGGAAAAAAAAGAATTATTACAATTTTTATTAAAAAAATCTGTTTTAAATTAAAGGCAATATCTGAAAGAACTAGAGCAAATTCCTAATGTAAAAAAACTGTTTCGGTAAAAATGTCCATTATTACTAAAACTAGCATTAGAAGCAACATCGAATTCAAAATTGATAGAAAAAAACCAAACCAACAAATCACTATTAAACGTCCACCTATTAGTTTCTGGTGAACCCTGTATACAATATTCATGTTGGAAAATTTAAGGGTGCCAACCTTGTTCATAATCTGATAGATATACCTTTGATTACCGCAAGTTCAGCAGATTGTTTTAAAAAATCAATTTTTCAAAAAAACTCCGTATGTCGGAAATCAAGAAAATATTTCAAAATCCCTAGAAACTGTTTTTTCGTGCCTAGCTCTAGATTATTTTGGTTGTACAAAGAGAAAAAGAAATCTTCTACAGTAAGAATTCTGATCGAAGAAACTTTTTAAATTTGGCAGGGTCTTATATAACCCCCTGCATAAAACGATTGCTATGGTGTCCTGAGGCTGCCCTTATCGAGCTGCATACTATAGAAATTGATCAAACAAAAGCCGAAAACCCCAACTCAAAATCTTAATCCGTATTGAAAATATTTCATTTTAGATTTCCGATAAAAATTCCTTTGGGGCACTTCGAAGTTCCAGCAGTATATTTGTATCATCCGATGAGGCCACAGTGTTGACGAAACATGTTATAAGTTTATTTTCTTTAATATAGTGGAAGTTTTAAGTAAAAATTGTTTTTTTTTTACTTAAACTTACAAGTTTAAACATTCTTCACCCAATAAGTTCTAAAATTGTACTAAAAACTAAGCAAAAAACCAAATTGCCAACAAAACTGACTTGAATGTATTTATATTCATTGCCTCTGGAAATGGAGTTGTACTACGAAACTAGGCCCGTCTTTGCCAAAAAATATATGCGACAATCACCAAAGAAAACTACCTTTTTTTACGTTTACTAGTAAATTTTTGTCAAAAAGCAACGAACTCAATAAATTCGTTAAATGTGATTGTGTCTTAAGACAGTATGTACAGGGTGTTCCAGCGAGGACTGAACAGGGACCTATTTTCGACCTTCCTTGTATTTTGGAAAAATTCAAAATAGCCAATCGATGTATTTTTTCTTGTAGAATCCAAAAAGTCATCGAAAAAATATTTGAACCAGAAACAAAAGAGTTACGCTATGCATCAGGTGTTTTTTAAATGGAATGTATCCTTTTTTATACAATTTTTGGAAAGAGTGATTTTTTTTATGTCCGTTCTGATTAAAAGATTTGATTTTGAGATAGCTGTTTATATTACATTTTAATGTTTTACAAACTAAAATTTTAGCTTCACCTGTTTAAAATATACGATAGGTTGGTATAGGTGATCAAGGTAAAATGACGTTTGAATGCTTTGTCAATAAAAATTGACATTATTTTAATTATTGTCGAAGTCTTCACCTAAAAAATATATATTTGACTCTGATCGAAATGAAATTCTATTTGGACGAGAGACTACAGATTGTTATGCTATTTTACAAGTGCCAAGAAAATGCAAGAGAAGCAAGAAGATTTATTGCAAATTTTCATAGAAATATATCCATCAATACAATTCTAAGGATAAAAAACCTATTTGAGGAAAATAAAACTTTACATGATAGAAAAAGAAATTCAATAAAAAATAATTATTAAATAATAAAATAAAACTACTAATAACATAAGTTTTCAATGTGACCGCCGTTTTTCTCGAAACAACATCGATAACCCCTTTGTAGCCTTTCTAAACTTGCTGTTACAATATGATTTTCCTGGTTAAGGCGGTTTATTTCATCGACAATTTTTCCCATGATCTCTTGAATATTTTCGTTTCGTTGTTTGTATACGACGTTCTTCAAATGGTCCCAAAGAAATGTATCCAAAACTGAGAGGTCGGGGCTATTGAGCGGCCAAGCATATGTTCCATTTCGCCCTATCCATTCGTTATGGCGCCCATTTAAAAATTGAACCACATCATGCACGGCATGAGGAGGCGCCCCATCATGTTGCCAAAGTAAATTCTGATATTCTGCCAATGGTAAGTCTTCCAAAAAATTTTCAATTTCGTTTTCTAAAAACTCATAATATCTGTGCCCATTTAAAGTCCCGTTAAAAAATATTGGTCCCAAAATTTTATTGTTTTTTATCCCACACCAAACATGAATAGAATTCCTCCCTTGAAATTTAATAGTCTGGAACTTTTTTGGATTTTCAACGGCCCAGTGGTGACTATTATGTCTGTTGAATACTCCCGATGTTGTGAGAGTAGCTTCGTCGGTCCACACAATATTTTTGAATAAATCAGGGTCTTCGTTTTCTTGCCGAATTACCATTTGAGAAACAAATTGGAAGCGAAGTTCTTTTTGTGCCGGTGTTAGGTGCTGAAGTGGAAGGATACGAAAAGGCCTAAATTTATGAATTTTCAGAGTCCTGTGAACAGTCCCTCGGGTAACTCTTCTGCGCCTTACACCGCCACCGTACTGAACTTCCCGAACTGCATCCGAAATAGATTTGGTTGGATTAACTTGAAAATAATTTATAATGGCCTGGTCTCGATTTCTTCTTCTTTGTATATTTCTTTTTCTATCATGTAAAGTTTTATTTTCCTCAAATAGGTTTTTTATCCTTAGAAATGTATTGATGGATATATTTCTATGAAAATTTGCAATAAATCTTCTTCTTGCTTCTCTTGCATTTTCTTGGCACTTGTAAAATAGCATAACGATCTGTAGTCTCTCGTCCAAAGAGTATTTCATTTCGATCAGAGTCAAATATATATTTTTTAGGTGAAGACTTCGACAATAATTAAAATAATGTCAATTTTTATTGACAAAGCATTCAAACGTCATTTTACCTTGATCACCTATACCAACCTATCGTATATTTTAAACAGGTGAAGCTAAAATTTTAGTTTGTAAAACATTAAAATGTAATATAAACAGCTATCGCAAAATCAAATCTTTTAATCAGAACGGACATAAAAAAATCACTCTTTCCAAAAATCGTATAAAAAACGATACATTCCATTTAGAAAACACCTGATGCATAGCGTAACTCTTTTGTTTCTGGTTCAAATATTTTTTCGATGACATTTTTGGATTCTACAAGAAAAAATACATCGATTGGCTATTTTGAATTTTTCCAAAATACAAGGAAGGTCGAAAATAGGTCCCTGTTCAGTCCTCGCTGGAACACCCTGTACATAGATATGACTTTTCATAGGTCTTGGTGGTATGCTTTCTGCTTAAAATGCAGATCCAAAGAGTCCACACCGGAATCATGGGAACCCCAGTACTGGAGCTACCTATGCCCTTACCCCTTTTGCCCCGACTATCGGAGTGTGGCCAGGTTGCTAGCGCTTACCGTTATTGGGGTGGTGTCCTGGTGCATTCTCTACACCATTGTTGGTAAGTAAAAATATGACCTAACCATTTTAGAATAATTTAATTTATATGAAAATTTCACACCTAAATTCCTAACCAATCAAAGCTTTTATTTTGAATCATTTCCATGGCAACGCAAAATATTTCTGGAAATATTTACCTTCCAGGGTACTCTAGGCGATATTTTTAATAAGTGGAAATTTTCTGAACTTGACATTTTGTTTTTAAAATGAAAATTAATATTTTTGAATACTTTTTGGTTACTGAGTACTTAAAAAATAATTAAAGAGTGTAACGCAAAAAATACTTTATTGGAGAAAGTTTTTTTTTGTTACTTTTTGGAGAGCAAATGACCAAGTTGGAGCTGGTCAAAAAGTTTTAAAGTTAGCTCGGCTAGTGTGGATTACCTCTTATTTTATTGGCCAAAATTTATATGGCGCCATCTCACAGCAAATAAAAACTACTAAAAAATATATAAACAGTTTAATAAAAATTATACTAAAAGCTATAAATAGATTTTAAAAGTTTAAGGATTTTATTAGTTTTTTTTTGTACTCTGGTCTTTACATCTGCTGACAACTGACTACTTAACTGCCTGAACTGTGTATTAGCCTCTCCGGAACCTCTTCGCCTGTAGGCTTTGGATTGTCCCTTGGTTAGCCTCTTCTGTCTTCAGGACTTCAATGGTATCTCGGAGGACTCAACCACAGAACTGCTTGGCGTGGTAATCTGTCAGCCTCAGTGATTACATGTAAAGATGATTTAAAGTTTTAGACCAGAATAGTGACTTTCAACTTCAGAAATAATTACAAACTTTTTTTATGACAATTAAATCCTTAAAAATAACTATGTTATAGTGAAGTTAAATACCATATCAAATAGAATAAACTAAAATTTAAAATTGGTAACAAATTTTAATTTTCCTGTTACTCAAGAACAAAATCACAAAAGAAAAAGTATATCTATGCACTAAAAATCAAATCAGGTGAGAGGGATAAAATCAAAATAAATTTGAAAGTAAGAATAAAAATCAATATTTTGTACTCTAATTACAAAATATTTTAAAAAAATATAATCCATATGGCCTTAGCCAGTACAGGTAAATATCAATATAACATAGATATGAAATTAACAATAAAAATGACTTTCAGCGACCATAGATGTGGTGAGTGTTTCGATAAAATTATAAAAATATGAAAAACTAGAATAATAATTTATGGAATATTGAGGTTAAGCCTCCAAAATATTGTGGCAAACGCCTAAAAAAAACTTAGAGAACTCAATATTAAATTTCCTTTCGGATATTACTCAGTTTAAAAAAAAATATGTATGAAAATGCAAGTTTAAATCATCATCTTTCAATCAAATATGAAAATATTTAGCTAAACCAACTCCTGATATTAAGGTATATCAGTGATATTGAACATATGATAAAATTCGAAAGGATTACTTACATTTTCATGGGTGAAATTTTTAAGAAATTAAAACACTCACCTAACCACTATGGCGGACCCAGCTGAAGTGGCTGTACCTTTTCGGTCAACTTGTCCACTTCTATCGTCAAAAATTGATGTTTTAATCCCGGTAAAGTACGCTGTTTTACAATTTAACATATTAAAGAAATCTTTAATTTGATTCCGATTTAAAAGTCGGTAACTGCGAAATTATAACTAGATAATAGAGTTCTATGCCGAAAATCGACAATCTATAATTGGTACAAAAGCGTCAGTTACCAGATCGACCGAGAGATGGCGATACCCATCTTAAAATATCTTTTTAATTTATAAATGCAATCCAATTATAACGAAATGACTGTTTATTTCGTTATAAGAGTTAAAACTAAACCAACATATTTTATTTAATTCTTACTTATAATTAACCGCAAAATCAAAGTGTTTTTGAAAGTCTACTAACAACTTTTCTCAATGGCGAATATGAAAATATCTATGCTTTAGTAAATAAATATAATATTTTGAAATCTTATAGTCCAAATTGAACCTAACTTTACAAATCCGTGAAAACTTGAGACAGGGTTTAAATTCTTCTGTATTGTTCTGAACAGATTTTCCTTCGAATTATGTAGATTGCACTACTAGGTATTGACAGGTTACATTCATCAATAATACAAGTATTTTAGATCTTGATGATTTATTTTGAGATTGCAGGGCTCTTTGCAACGTTTAAACAATTTATAGTTTTCAGCTTTCTCTATTATAGTAATAAGATTTTGAAACTTGACTAATATCGACAAAAATGTCAAAAACACCCCATTTAAACGTCAGCAGAATGCAACTCGGGAGCCCACCAGCGCTAAGTTTGCGAATGCCACCATTGTTAATCAATTGTTTCTTGTTTCAAAGCCGTCAAGAATGAACTGCCATCGTTTAATTAATATAACGTAAAAGGCAACGTTCTACCAATTTTAGTTCAAAAAACTCAATTTGAAGCAATAGAATAAATTTGTTTTAAACAATTTTTAGTAGTTTCAGAAAACTAAAATGGATGGAACGTAATGCTTTTCACGATTATATGTAGGTAGGTGTTTTATACTAGAAAAAAAACAACTTTCGTTATATACCAGTTATTTTGGGTCTTATTGCCTTGTATTAACAGTAAATCAAATCAAAATTCCATACAATTCTACTAACTATTTATAGTAATCTACTTCTGGTAATTGCTATTATTGATATTAATATTTATTTATGATAATAAATTAATTGTGTAAATTATTTGATGGGTGACTTGGAACTTTCGATTAGTTGGTGACAAAGGTTTGTCGAAGAAATATTGGAGATGTTGCTCCTCATGGATTCAGTTATATCCTGAAATTTATTTTGGTCTGAAAAATAGCGAATATCCTCGCGCATAAATTAATATTATCAGAAAATAAAAACAATTTCCGTCGTATCATACTGAATTCTTTACAGTACTATATGCCAATATGCCAAATGGTAAATTTTCAAACAGTTAGGGTATCTGAATTTTAAGAGTTGCTTTGATTTGGTATGTACGAGGGGTAGTACAAAAGTAGATTTTTTTACATGAAATTTATCAAAAGCGAGAATTTACAAATCCGAAATCATTTTGAAGTATGTATCCTTAATCACTAGCCGACAAGATTTTTCTAACACAGGCCAGCTCATTATTTTCACAATGGAAATACCCTCCCAAGAATAAAAAAAAATATGCGGAAAGCCCTAATACGTACCATTTTTTAATAGCCTAATTAGAACCTTTTATATTGCAGGTAAACTATTTTATTGTGGCGCGGCTAAAATGCGTCGATTTTACAACGGAAAAATTACCTATACTGGGTTGTTTACAACATTAGATATAAAATAAACGTTAAACATCACTCTTCTGTTGAGTTTCGAATTGAGTGGTTCTCTGTGCATCGATAAGCAAGTGTATGTGAAAACGAGAATGTCGAGTCAAACGCGCCGAAGTTGCCAAATTTCTCCTCACAAATTTTGTTATATTTGTGGAGAATTTCTGGTGAAATCACAAGCCAGGCCATTTTCCGAAAATGTAAAAAAGCTTACTTTAAATATTTTGGTGTATTAATTGGGGACCAAGATAAGCGGTGGGCTCCCCATGTGTGCTGTGTTAGTTGTAGTGGATCATATGTGCAGTGGATGAAGGGAAAGAGAAAAAGTGTGTCTTTTGCAGTTCCAATGATATGGCGAAAACCCACCAATCATTCGGACGATTGTTATTTTTGCCTGACAAAGACTGAAGGTTATTCCAAAAAGGGAAAGCACAATATAGAATATCCAAATTTGCAATCTGCCATACGACCTGTTCCTCATAATGCAAATTTGCCAGTGCCGATTGCGCCTTTAAATTGGTAAGCTATTGATTTGGGAGATAATGGAGATAACGCATCATCAGGCAGCTCAGAAGAACAGAGCACCGATCCCACTTTTACCACAGGTCCCAGTTCCGGCGGACCACATTTGATTGTTCAAAGTGAATTAAATGATTTAGTACGTGATTTGGGGTTATCCAAGCAACAGTCAGAAGTTCTGGGTTCCCGTCTTAAGGAATGGAACCTATTGGCCAAAGAAACAAAAATTACGAATTTCAGAAAAATAAATGCTATGTTTTCTGAATTCTACAGTACGTTGTGCGCGTGTACTGATATAGACAGTTTAATGCAGGAACTTGATATTGAACATTCTCCCCGTGGGTGGCGCTTATTCATAGACTCATCTAAATATAGCTTAAAAGCCGTGTTATTGCATAATGGAAATTTAAAACCCTCTATACCAATTGCCCATTCAGTTGCAATGAAAGAAAATATGCGCACGATTTTGGATAAAATAAGTAGTAATAGGTATAAATGGCAGATATGTGGGGACTTAAAAGTTATAGCGATTTTAGTGGGACTTCAGGGAGAATTTACAAAATATTGCTGTTTTCTTTGTTTATGGGACAGTCGTGCAATAAATCAGCATTATGTAACAGAAATCTGGCCAGAAAGAAGCGAATTTCATCCGGGATCTCAAAATGTTAAATTTATACCTCTTGTTGATCCCAAAAATGTCCATTTGCCTCCTCTTCACATTAAACTTGGGCTGATGAAAAATTTGTGAAGGCTTTGAATAAAGATGGTGATGGATTTAAATACCTAAGACAAGTCTTTCCCCAGTTAAGTGATGCCAAATTAAAAGAAGGCATTTTTATTGGGCCACAAATCAGAAAATTGCTGGACGATGTCAATTTTACGGAAAAGCTTACCAGGCAGGAACTCAGAGCATGAACTTCATTTGTTAATGTAGTGAGAGGATTTTTAGGCAACAGTATGAATGAAAATTATGAACAATTAGTTAATGAACTCTTAGGTGCCTATAAAGCGCTTGGTGCTTGGTGATCATTAAAAATTCACTTCCTCCATTCCCATCTGTCATGTTTTCCTAAAAATTTGGAAACTGTTAGTGACGAGCAAGGTGAAAGGTTTCACCAAGATATCAGAATAATGGAAATTCGGTACCAAGGGCGATGGGATCCAGCCATGATGGGTGACTACTGTTGGTTTTTGAAGAGAAACCTCACCTCATAACGGAAAAAATATAGTTAATTAGTGTTTTAAGTTAATATTTTTCTCGTTTGCTTTTCTCTTAGATGTATGGTATGTTTAATAGGCGAAAACAGTAAACATAGTCAATAAACAGGGTTAAGAATTTTCTGAAATCATTTTTTCTATAGATATTAAGTATCGTAACATTCGATATGGTTCTACAATTCTAACAAGAAAACCCCACGTGCTACAACTTTCTATTTGTCATTTTCGTATTTGGATAGGTCAATTCTATTAGATTATGCTATTCTGATTTGTGTTTTTTTTTGTCGGACAGTGAATGGAATATATTCATATGAAATGCAAAAATGGTAGCAGTATATTTTCCGTTTTTTTTGTTTGACTGGCAATAAGATAGCTTATCAAAAACTAAGACAAAAACGGCTCAAAGAAGCAAAAATGTCAATTTTTAAGCATCAACAAATCAAAAACAATTGAAGATAGAGATATAGTACTCTTATTAAAAAACACTTGACCATATAATCCAAAAATGTAATAATATACAGTGTGTTCCGTTTAAAAAACGCAACATCCTTGGCGTAAGTCTTTTGTTTCTCATTCAATTGTTTTTTGTTACGATTTTCGAATTCTCCGAGCTCAAATACATCGATTGGCTATTTTGAATTTCTTGAGAAATACGGGGGAAGTCAAAAACTACCGTTTTTCCTCTTTAATGGAAGACCCTGTACATACTGTAGAGAATAATGTAGATCTTACAATGCTGGACAACACTGTAAAGTCATAAACGAAACGAATATTAGGGGAGAGTGGGGGAATCCCAGTCAGGTGGGCAAGTCCGGTCACTCGAATTGTTTCGCGATAAACGTAGTCACTTTCTTCAACATGTGCCGCCACCTTTTATCCAGCGGTATAAGTTAAACCTCCTGGGTTTCGTTTTCCTTACTGCACTGCACTACATGTGGTGTCGAGGTGAAGTTATTGCCAAATTTTATTATAATATTTCAACGAATTTAAATCAAGGTAAGTAATCGAATACGTTATATTTTTGCATGTAGCTCAGAGGAATATCTTGAGGGGTAACTTGCTGTTTGAATCCTGCTTTTTCAGGCGCTTAAATAAAGAGAGACAATTTTGAGGTTAGGTTTATGTTGCCAACGTGCTTTCGGGAAATTCCGGTCAAAAAAGTTGGGGTAATACCGGTCGTGACCGGTATTACCCTATAGGTTTTCTTATGATTATTTGAAATATTATTATTTTTTGTTTATTGATTAATTAACCATGTGTTTTATTTGTTACAGATGCCTAGAAATTATATTAAAAAAGGAAACAAAGCTAAATGGACCTCCGAGCAACTCCAAAATGCATTGCAATTTATTGAAGAAGGAAATTCAATTCGATCAGCAAGTCAAAAGTTTCACATTCCTTTTAGCACAATACAGGAAAGAAAATCCAAGAATAAGATTTCTGCTCCGAACATGGGAAGACCAAGTACGTTATCGTTGGAGGAAGAAGCTGTTCTAGCTGACCGTATAAAATATTTATCAGATATTTTTTATGGTGTTAGCCCTCTACAGGTTCGACGAATTGCTTACGAATATGCAACCAATAATAATATAAATCATAACTTCAGCCATACATCTAAAATGGCAGGAAAGGACTGGTTTTATGCTTTCTTGAGAAGAAATCCTACAATAAGTGTTCGAAAGCCAGAAGCAACCAGTATTAATAGGATAACCGCCTTTAATCGAGACGAGGTAGGAAAATTCTTCACCAATTTGGAAACTGTAATGTCTAAGATCCAATATTTGCCAAACCAAATATATAATGTCGACGAGACAGGCATATCGACCGTTCAAGATCCTGGAACCATTGTGGCGACCAAAGGGAAAAAACGTATTGGCTCTGTAACAAGCTGGGAGAGAGGCAAGACAGTTACAGTTATCTGCTGCATGAATGCAGCTGGCGCATACATACCTCCACTTTTTATTTTCCCTCGGAAAAGGATGTCCCCGCTTTTATCGAAAGGTGGACCTCCATGTGCTGCCTATAAATGTTCCCACAATGGCTGGTCAAACGAAGAGTTATTTTACGAGTGCATTGAGCACTTCATAGCATATTCAAAATGCAGCAAAACGAACCCATGTCTATTGATATTGGATAATCATAGCAGTCATATAACATTAAAAACTTATAATTTGTGTAGAGAAAATGGGATCTGCATGTTGTCCCTACCACCACATGCATCACATAGAATGCAACCCTTAGATGTTACCCTATACGGGCCACTAAAAGCTGCTTTGCGCAGAGAATGTGATCTCTACATAAAGTCAAAGGCATTAGTGAAAATAACACCCTATGATTTGGCAGAACTGTTTAATAAAGCTTATTCCAGGACTGCTACGATGGCTGTTGGAATTTCCGGCTTTCAAGCAACTGGAATTCACCCAATAAATCCCAATATATTTACCGATGAAGACTTCCTAGCGGCAGATACTTTCACCAGTCAGACAGATGAAGAAAAATTAGTGATGGTTAATGATTTCGACACTTCTATGGATGATTCCATCAATGCAGGCTCATCAACATCAAGCTTAGATGCAGGCCCATCTGCCTCTTCTGATGGTGTTTCAATTATAAGTTCTTCCAAACCACGTCCTGTTCCCAATGTAGGTAACCCCACTGAAACGGAACCACCCACTTTCAAAGATTTCAAGAAACCAATAAATATTCCGGGATCTATACCTACTTCAAAATTTTACAATCTGTTGCCAGGCCCTTCTACCAGCTCTACGAATAAAAGACCATCGGTTGGTCGAACTAAACAACATTCGCAAATATTAACCGAGAGCCCTTTAAAAACACAATTAGAAGATCAGGAGAAGAAGAAAAACGAAAAGTTAGAGAAAAAAAAGAAGGCAGAAAAAGGAAAGAAACCACAAACATCCAAAAAGAAAAAGGGATTCAAGAAGAATTTGAAGAAATTATTGCAAAGCGACTCATCAGATGAAGAAAATATAGACGAAAAAACTCTGTGCCAGGATGATGAGCTGGATGATATGGAGTGCGAAGAAAACAGTGAAATCTGTGTAATTTGCGGGGAATTTGGGAGGGATGGCGAGTTATGGTACCGGTGTATTGTTTGTGGCCGTTGGATTCATGAGTTATGTAGTGGTTGAGATACAGCTGAAAACTATAAATGCGATATTTGTATTAGAAAGTGAAACTTTGGGTGTCTTTTTATTTTTGATTTAATTATTTTTAGTGTTCCAGTGAACTACTGTTCATGTACCTAGTTTTTTAAGTTAGAACTTGTTATTTCATTTTTTCCCTCCATTATTACACTAATATACTTTTCCGATTAAAATTATTGTATTATTATTTTTAAAAAGTGCCATCCTAAGTGGAAAAGCATTGAAATTTGGCTGACCGGTATTACCCGAAGAGTGGGGAAATACCAGTCAAGGACATCTCATTGGTAGGAGTCTAGTCTTTTTTTGCAGTTTTTTTATTTTGATGAAACAGATATAACACAGTCTAGCGGATAGATATGGCTTCCTCCTGCACTATTTACACGTGACAAGAAAGCAATATTTTTTGTTTTATTTGCAATTTGGCTTAACCGACCGTCATTCCCCCACTCTACCCTAATATTAATAATAAGTTTCGCAGATTATTTATTAATGTCACTCTTTAAAAAATTAAAGGTACAATCGCCGCACCACCCAGCGGAAAGCTTTTCCAGCTCCTAATTCTCGTCTTGGGAGCTAAACTCGGAGGATGGCTGACGAGTCTCACCAGTTTGCCTGGGCTGATCGGGATGCTCTTCACAGGAATGCTCATGCAAAACGTGCATATTGTTAACGTAGATTCTTCTTTTAATCCCATCACGAAGCATTTGAGGTAAGAATAATAGTTAGTTTCCCACAAGCCCCTAAGAAAACACATTTAACAACTGGACAAAGCAGGTGCGAAAACAAATGATAACACGCACATGTGTTGTTTTTCTAATACACGTGTATGTTAGGAAAATAACCCATTCATAGAACTATTAGATCAACAGCAAAAGTTGTGGTACGAGCGGGGGTCGAACTCGCAACTATGGATCTCCAGCCCATTGCTCTAACCAATTGCGCTATCGTACCACTGCACAGTGGGCTCCGGAATAACAATTTTGGTCAAAAAGATCAAAAATATTGTTTGTTCAAAATAAACTTTAGAATGTGATAAAATGCACTAGTATAAGACACAAACGCTATTTGGTGTGAAAAGAAACACCATCAAAAAATTATACAGGGTGGAGGAAAAGACTGGAAGGCTTATTTCTAATTTGCATGTATGAGTATTTTAGGAATGAGCGTTAAAACATGTGTGTGGCCTAAGAATTTGCAAAAAAGGGTAGGACCATAGAAAATTAACTAAATGACACCCCCCCCCCCCCGATTGTAACGCCAAAATATTCTTTTGTTTGATTTAAATTTTTTACAGTAAAAAATAGGCCACAAAAATTAGTTAAACTCTATTAAGCAAGTAAAATAATGATTAACAAAAAAAATTTAGTTGAACTTATTAAGTAAGTAAGATAATTATTAACAATACTATTCCTCTTCGGAATCGGATGATTCACTTTGTGCCAATGATGAACTATCGTCCTTAAGCAGATGCAAAGCTTCAGAAAAAAAAATATGTTTATTTTTCTTGGGTAAACTTCTTAATCCAGATATAAATGGATCAGAAGAGATTAGGAATCTGTTTAAGAGATCTTGGTTGGTATCAATTCTGGACGTTTTTCTGGAAAAATGCTCTCTGTTGTGCTTAAGATCTTTGTTACGTGATTCCTGCGCTTCTTCTGATAAGATCCCTATAGGAAGTATTGCCGCCGAAATTATTGATGCACCATGAATTAAGACTTTATGCACGCTGCTCGGCATATAGTAAAATGGATATTTATTTACCAGCAAATTAGCAGTTTCTTCCGCATATTCCTGAAATTTACTTTCGTTTATCGCAAAACCTGATGACATGACTTGTAATATACAAGAGCAACGTCTGATGCATTCTTCGTCTAGTTCTAATATCTTGGAGGTAACTAATGGATCAGCAAAAAATCTTCTACTGGTATTGCCATCATTACTTGTTCCACTTCCACCTGCTTTTACTTTATCGATAATCAAACCCATTTCGGTTCTAAATTTAAGCTGAATATTTTTCTTTCTTTCTTTTACACTGTTCTTTTCCTCTTGCGATCTAGCCTGCCATTTTTTGATATCTAGTCTGTAAGCCAGATGTAAAAAATATTCCATGAAGAGTATCCACGCATGGAGAGTCGATAATCCATAATCAAGGGCCTCGTTGTTAATTGGTCTAGTTTTTACATTTTGTATATTGTTCATTATTTTAGGTGTTGCTTCACAGATGTTACAGGCTTGGCTTGAAGATGTCTCTGTCATAACACTACAGATCTTCCCGTCAATCATCGTCATTTTCATTTGGTGTTTGATAGATAAAAATTGACCGTTATGATTCATCTCTGTAGGTTTTAGTTAATTAATTTTAGTTCTTTCACTACTCGAGTAAAATGACTTTTCGGGCCTTCCCAGCAAGTTTGTTGGCGTTTGCATGTTATCCATTTGCGGGAATAGAAGAACAGTACTATTTATCCATTTAGCGTTTTGTTTTAAAAACCTACTCTTCGTACGATTACTTTTTTCCACCTTTTGGATAGCTGGTCGCAAATTTCATTAATTTTTCTTTTTGTAGACTCTTCAAACTTGGGGCTTTTGATATTCATTATATTTAAGATCTCGCGGCATACTTGCAGATTTTTATCTTTACGATTACCGTTTTTATCAATCCAGAAATTAAACACATCTATTCTTTTAAGATTCATGTTTTCACTTGCTCTGGATTACTCTGTAATAGAAGAATTCAGTCAGCAAATGAAAAATGTAAGATTTTTTTTTATTTATTTTTCTCATTAAAGTATCTATTTCTAGTCTCATGAACAGTTTTAATCCAGATTTTATTCAAACAAGAGTTTTGCAGTTTTCAAAACATCTCTCTTTAATTTGCAAACATCCTGTATATCTAAAAATGCTTAACCCTAGGAAAACTTCACCTAATAGACTTTGGTTTGCATCGTACCTTCTCAATAAAACAAGAAACTTTCGTTTCTAGTATAGGTATAAGTAAAAAATCCATAATGTTATTTTTATTATTTTTTTTAAATACATCAAAAAATTAAAAATTTTGCCTGGAGGCGAATTGGGGCAAAAGTTTTTAAAATATTTTTTTTCTACAGACACTACTGTATCTAAAACCGAATAAACTGGAAAAACGGAGAATGACAGAAAGCAATATTTCAATGTAAGAAAGTGTTTTTAAAAAAATGATAATACATCTTGCGCATGTAAGCAGTAAATAAGCTCTGCGGCCACATACCAAATTAAATTTTAACAAAAAAAAACGTTTTTAAATTTTACTTACCTTTCTCTAATTAATCCGTATAGTTAACAAACTGTAGACACTGTAACTACTTTCTACAAAACAATTCAAAATCAGATAAAAAAATTTTTTAAAAATACATTTTATTCAAGTTTCAAACACCTTGACATCAAACTTCTGACTGACAGCATACAGTGCAACTTTTGTTTATGCATTTATTTTTCTAGGCCTACTAGATTGTTTGCTTTAGAAAAATGCTTACTGGAAGGATATTATAAATAGTTTATTTTAAATCAGTTATGACCAAAATTATGATGCGAGAATCCACAGTGCACTGATAAGCAATTCGTTAGAACTTGTACATATTCAAACCGACCAGTTTCATAACCATTGGTGATTCTGCCTAATATTCTAATCTTCTTTTCGCCGTTCCTGACTGGACGACAAATCAGACACAGCTATTAGGTTCCGTCCATGTTAGCCAATTTATAATTTTTAAGTTATGCCCGTATACGCCACATTGTTAATAGAAGTAGTTTAACATGAACACTGCGCCATAAGGTTAGAATGTTTGCCAGAATCAACAATAGTTATGATACTGGTTGGTTTGAATATGTACAAGTTCTAATGAATTGCTTGTCAGCCGTACGATAGCCCAATTGTTCGGAGCAATGAGCTAGAGATCCAGAGGTGCGGGTTCCATAACTTCTAGTGTTGATCAAATATTTCTATAAAAAAAATTAAATTAAAAAACTACCGTAAAACGTGGTGTATAAGGACAGTCCGCCAACTTTATGAAGATGTTGCAAATAATGGCATTTAAAAAAAAATGTTAAATGATAGTTTTTTTAAAAAAACTGCGTTGTCTCTTTTCGCCTGGAAATGTGGTGATTAGGGACGGTCATGTTATTCTCATTTAAATGAGGCTGAGGTGTAATGGGACAACGTTTAAAAAAATATATCGTGTGATACTAATAAAATTCAATATAACATATTTTTTTTTATTAAAAAACTTAGTGATCTTGCAAAAATATTTATTTTGCTAAACTCTTACAAAAATACAACAGAAACACTAAAAAACACTCTTTTAAAGATTTATAAACATAAAAACTAATCTCTAAAATGAACATTCTCATAATTCTGGAACTGCTTAATCCTAAATTAATTGAAAGTCGTTGGTATCCACATTCTGGAATGTGTATAATCCACGTCTTTCTTTAAATAATTGTAATTTTTTAATGATCTGTTGCTTATTAAACTCTGCATCATCCGGTGTATTGGGATAATAGTAAACGGGACCAGTTTTGCCTTTATCACTTTCTTTTTTTCGTAAAAAAGAGCCAACAAAATTTTCATCTAAAATAGAAATAATTTTTCCTATATAAACTCTGTTTTTTATGCAGGCAGTCTTTCTTTCTACTGGGAACTTAACTAAAACCCAGTCACCTATGCTAAAATCACTATTTGCCTTAAAGCTATCAGTCTCATTAAGTAGTAAATTATCATTGCAGTCTTTGATTTGGGAAGTGGTTGGAGATTCACTGGATTTTTTTCGCATCCAATTAGCTAGAGGAAGATATTCACTATTATCGTCGCTTAATGTAGCATTAATCTCATTGGCGCTTTGCTCGGGAGAATCATAAAAATCTGCTAAAACGTTGTCTTTATCTGCATAATTATTAAGCATTTCATCCTCATGTAAGCTGAGATCGCTTTCGCTGGAGCTATCACACTGAACACTTTTGCCAGGTTCAACTGATAATTTTTTATTTGGTTCTTTTTTGCTTGGTTTCTCTGAATATCTCATCTTTTTCAATAAATCGATCATTTTAGTATTCAATGCTTCTCTTTCATCTTCATATAATTGTTCTTTGGGCAATAACTTTAAGACTTCTTCTTTGTTTAATGGTATTATTCCTGTCTTTTGAAACCCCAGAAATGATATTGGTTTTGGCATTCTCCGATATTTTTTTTAATAATGCTTTTAACAAACGGGGAAATATCGTTTTGGGGATGCTAGCTTCACTACGCCCTTCTCCTTTTTTCCATTTTTCTAAAATATTACGCCATGCGATTTTTAGAGGCCGAAAAAAGGCGACGTCTAGTGGTTGAGTCAAGTGAGTGGCGTTGGCCGGCAAAAATACCATATCCACGTTGTGATTTTTCAATTCCATTACTATGTCACAGGAAATGTGTGACGCCAAGTTGTTTCCAATCAGTATTTTCCTACCTTCTAGTTGTCTAAAATATGGTATTGCAGTTGTTTTGACCCAGTCTTCAGAACAGTCAATATTACACCACCCTGATGGTGTCCGATTATATCTAGTGTTACGTGGTCCCCCTTCAGTCCATGCAGAATATAAATTCTGAGTTTTGTAAACCACGTAAGGTGGTAAAATTTGTTCATTTCCTGACACTGCGAACATTATTGAGGTGGCTGACTATGTAGTATTCATAATACGTTTTGGATGCTTGCAACCCCTTCTAGTTATTATTTTTTTACGTCCTAAAAACAAAAGATGACATTACCTATGTGAATATTACCAAGAGAAATTATATTTTACCAATATCATCTGACAAATTTGTCTCATCGTACTTTATAATATTGCAAGGTGGCACATCCTGTAAAGCAATCGAGAGATTGGTGAAATATTCATTTAACATGTCACGTGAAACTTGTGACCTAGATCTTTTAATGTTTTCGCACATTCCTTTCGAAAGTTGTGATCGATGTCGTTTTAAAAAACTCGTTACAAATTCGGGCCCTGGAAGATTATCCTTAAAACGAACAACTTTTCTACCCAATTTGTCCACCTAGTAGGAGCTACTTTGGGCAATCGTTTGTGGACAATGGAGTCCAAAGCTTGTGTATGTTTAGACAGCACTTGGGAAGTTTCTCGAACTTTAGCTTGCAGACCCCCTAATTGTCCTGCCGTCACTGCAGCTTCATCATAGCTTTGAGCAACTATTTTTTTCTCTCCATTAATTTATTTAGTAACGTTATAAACTACGGTATATAATGCATCTGCTGTGCGATTTTCACGACACATTCTTAAAACCTAAAAATCGCTCTTGAATACTTTCGTCTGTTTTAACGTAGCGTATTACTATAGATAATTGGCTAAAATTAGTGATATCAGTTGTTTCGTCCAGAACAATAGCAACGAACCGCGCCTCGCCAATCTCCTGCTTAATTCTTTTTAGAATAATGGTTGCAACAGCGGAAATTAAATCATTCTGGATTCGATTCGACGTTCCGCGAAAAACGCTAGACTGCTCTAAATGATTTTTTAAGCAATGATCATATTTAGCCATTAAACTAAGTAAATCTTGAAAATTTCCTCTATTTGAAGGAATCCTTGTTTCGTCATGACCTCTAAATCCCAATTCCTGCTGTCCGAGAAAACAAACAACATCGGTATGTTTTCTTAATATTTGCCTATTTTTATCGACTAGTTCATTGTGTTGGCGGTGACTAATTTCCAAGTGTTTATTAAGGGCGTGTTCAATTCTGGTTTTGCCGAAAACTTTTTCTTTTATGACGGTCTGCAAATGCGCTTTGGACATAATGTGTCTTTTTACAGCTTTATGGAAATTGTTTAAATCGGAAAAACCAGTTTTATTCCAGAGACCTTTTTCATTTTCAAAAAGTAAACATGGCCAACAAAATAATTTACTTATATTTTCACACCCTGTTAGCCATTTAAATTGTTCGTATTGTTTTTCCGGATAAAAATGTCTAATACAGTTTTTCATTTTTGTGGTAAAATTTTTCATAGGCGGTTTTGCCCTTCCTTTGGAAATTATTTGAAGCTTATTAGCGAAGTTTAATGTTGAAAATCTCTTTATTATTAAGACACACACCACACATTCACACACACTCTTCTTACTAAATTCTCCAACATTTTCAACGTTATTACCGACAACCGAAGTTGACAGTATTTGCATATCCACGTCCGTAATATTGTCTTCCATATCGCACCATGCACGACGCGACGTACGTATACGACAACACACGGATAGCCGTTCAAACAAAGAACCTACTCCAACGATAGCTTCCGCCCCCACTTAAAGCACGCGACTGAAATGCAAAAATTGCAAACAGCCGGTGTAAAGTTCAATAACCTCTGGCTCGATTCACAGGAAATCAAGCATGCAGGACTTGACTGCAGAGAAGCTAGCGGCCCGCATAGGTTCTATTCCATTTTCTATTGTCGCTCGGTCGGAGTCAAGTCCGCCTTTATTATGGGCTTGATAATTAAGAAAATATTTTAGCATTTTTAATATAAACTAAATTAATTGTTTCCTATTTCAAAAATTACATTTTAGAAGATGTTTTGTAATTTTTTTTGGGGAAGCACTGCTTCCCTTGCTCCCATATACTCACGCCCCTGGTAATCATTCAAATCGATGAGTTCCTTGCCTTAAAACTAAAAATTATGTTTTGTGTTAAACACTATATATAATTTCAGGGGAATGTCTCTGGTTATAATACTTATAAGAGCAGGCCTGGACTTGGACCCGGCAGCCCTCAAACGCCTGAGATGGTCAGTGATAAAATTAGGTCTAGGACCATGGTTAATTGAGACCATCGTGGTAGCCGTGTTAGGATATTTTTTCCTTGGCATTCCATGGAACTACGTGTTCGCTCTCAGTACGGTTGTAGCAGCCGTGTCTCCAGCAGTTACTGTTCCTTGTTTATTAAGGTAAATATAGAATACTTTTTTACAAGTAAAATCAAAGAATTTGTCAATGCCATGGTTTAATAAAGAGACTTAATTGTTTAACTAACCAATTCCGAGTCTCAACAAATCATCAAGTTCTTAGTCTCAATTACACATTTTTTGTTTAGTTTTTTCGTGCGTCATTATACCTACAATTGCACAGGAAAAACAAAATGTTAAAAACTTTACCTTTTCTTTTTCACATTTGTTTTCTTACCCTGTATGCTACTGTTGCTATTATAGTTTTTAGATATACACCAAATTTTGGTGGTACTAATTTTTTAATAATATACTTACCAAAACTCCCATATGTTCTTTTTCTGTTGACTTCTTGGTCCACACTGTATATGTAAAGATTATGATCTAATGCCAAGGATTACATAACTAAACTAGATCTCGTTTTGAAAAGTACTTATTTTTGATTAGAATAAAATGTATATTTTGTAAATATCTTTAAAAGTAAAAAAGTTATTTAGAGTTTATTCAGAAATAGAGTTTTTCAAGAATTTGGAAAAAAACGCATTTTTAAGTTTTTTTAATTTTTTTTATCGCATTTTTGTGGTGATTTCCGATTTAGCGGTTCTAAATTGTTCTACAAGTTATTGTCGACAAAATGCGATTAATAATAAATGAAAAGAGGTCTCCAATTAACATAAACACTTGTTTCTGTTTTTACTGTAGACTGAGATCCAAAGGATTCGGAGTGGCCAAAGGCATACCGACTCTCATAATAGCGATCGCCGGCGTTGATGACGCCGTGTCTGTCGCCATATTTGGTATGATAAAGAGCGCCATTTTCTTCGACGGATCGTTGACGTTTGTCATCCTACAAGCTCCGATCTCGATCGTGGGAGGCATAGCGTTCGGAATATTCTGGGGCTTCCTGTGTCACTTCGCCCCGGAACGGAGGGACCCTTATGTGGTAAGTAAGTCCAAATTTGGGTTGTAAAGATGATGTTTCCACGGATTTCTTACTTTTTTTGGGCATATTTTTAAATAATTATAGCAAATTGAACATTTTAAGCACAGCTAATCGTAGATAAATCAATTTTTTCTATCAAAAAAAATCACCAAAAAGTTGTTTTATTCCCCTTGTTCAGTCACAGATTTCTTTTAATTATACTGCTGCTTGAGGTCGTTTTAGACTTTTGTGCCTTTGCAAGTAGTTGAAATATGCATGCTTTCACTTATCTTCAATGTTGTTAATAAATGTTTTTTTTTTGTAAAAGTTGCTGAAAACACTAATAATTTCTTTTATTAATTGCTTTTATATAACGACTTGTATTTATCTATATTCTAAAAATAGAAAGCCATTGTCCAATCTTAAATGCAGTGTTGCCAGAAGCTAAATAGACTATTATCAAAAAATGTACATGAAATTATTAGGCTTGCTAGATTGTTACAATTAGCAGAGATTCAACAAAAAATTAAATATTGCATCGGGGGATAAACAAATGTCTACGATCGACTACTAAAAAAAGTCTTTGCTCTTTCTATATACCTATTTTACTTATTTTAGTGTAAGTAAATGTATATGTTATATCAACAATAAAAACATAATACTGAATATACAAAGTAGATCTTGGTAATTGTCAGGCATTTGGCAACACTGCTTAAACGTCAAATACGTCAAAATAAACTTAAATACAGGCAGTGCTGCCATGTCGTATTTACCGTATGCTGTTTTTGGAACAGTATATATTTGATACTTTGTAATATAAATATGATAAAAAACGTGTGAAACCTGTGGGACTATCATCGTCACAAGGGTCATTCTTGCAAAATGGAAAAAATCCAATCCAAATCATAACCAGTCAAATTTTTTTCAAATTTTATTGGTGATTATAAATGGAATAAAACGTATTCCAAAAAAATTGTAGGGGGTTATGGTCTGCAAAACTTAATAAATCACATTACCACGGTATGGAAAAGCGAAAATTGATTACAGTACGGAAAAATATCACAAAAATATGTGCCACTTTATTAAGGTTTAAATAATTATTTTAGTTATTTATTAATAAAACTGATTGTAAAACATATTTGAAAGAGGACAATTTAAACTTTAGACAAATAAAAACTGGTTTGATCTGTAACAACTCAACGCAGGCGATGTATACATTAAATAACTTGAAAAAGAGTGCCATATTGAAATTAACAATGTTATATATATATATATATATATATATATATATATATATATATATATATATATATATATTTGGCAAGTATATTTCTTTAAGATTAGTTGAAATGCAGTGTGGTTTTGGTTTTCATACAACTCCCACTTCCAAAGAATGGGGATGACGCATCGCCAAAACCGATGTGTTATCAGTTGTGATGGCAACACTCGCCCAATAGTGAGTACTCCCTTCAAGCACTTCTTGCATTTCTTCCGCATTCTCGTCCGCAGTCACCAACATGTCGAGTTAAAATGATGAGACATCACAATACAACCGTTCTCTCATACAAAACCTGTGACCAAAGACACCACCTTTCACCGCACTACGTTAATTAAGAACAGCAAAGCTACGATCACATATTTCACCGCACTGCACATGAGAGACACATAACACTTACAATATAATGGAAACTGCCGTGCTTCGAGTTGTTGTAAAGTTTGCAGCGCCATACCTCGGGTCGTTGCAAAAGTTACGAGATGCCTAACTTTTTTTTCTACAGTTAACTGTACAAACCGAAGGCAGCGATGGCGCCATCTATCGCGAATTTTTAAAACTAAATGCGCGCGGCCAATTCAAATAATTTTTAGATTTGATGGACCTAAAGAAAAAATGGCCTTCATTTATGTATCACCCTCTTACTTTGTAGTGTATTAATTTATTAGCACTCTTTTGACAATACATGGGAAGTAAAAAGGACCAAACCTGGGAAATATATACAGATATTTTTTTTATATTGGAAGATTTCTGTTTTCAAATGCAACCAATAAAATGAAATCTATTTTTAAAAAATCGGATAATTCTTTAAAAATATGGTTCCAACACCGGTTTTTTAATTTTCGAGATAAGGCACACAATTCCTAGGGAAAAAGAAATAGTCATATACAGTATTTTCCTCTCAACTTGATGCTGTATCCTGACTTATCCCTAAATTCAAAAAACTAATTTAGGTTTAAACCATTTAATCAAAAAATTATGTCATAATTTTCAAAATTTATTTTTATTTTAAAAAGTGCATGTATAAAGAGAAAATATTCGAATTAAAAAAAATATATTTATATCTTTCCTAAGTTTCGTTCTTTTTACTGACCCTGTATTAATTAACATTTGGTAATAAGATAATACACTACAAAGATACAGGGTGATACATAAATGAAGGCCGTTTTTCCTTTAGATCCACCAAATGTCTCACTGCAAATAAAAAAAATCTCCTACTCCATAAGAAAATAAATATTCATTTTCCTCCAAATCTTGACTGTTTTATTTCAAAATTACAGTTTGATCTTACAATAAAAAATTAGAAGTCTTAAAATTTATATAAGTAGTGGTCACGTACTTCATTAATAAAAATGTTATCTGATACATAAAATGCTCTAGGGATTATTAATTTTTAACTTTAAATATAAGTCAATACATTATAAAAAAATACCTTGTTGTGCACCATTTTTTTGTGTTTTATTTACCATTGTATATTAACACATCTATCACTATTATTATTATTTCTACACCTAGATCTTGTGAAATTTTCACTGCAGATAGATAAAACTGTTGAACAAAACTAAAATGTATTTATTTGCAAATACGAACTTACAGAATAAACAAGTGAGCTACAAATGGTTCAAGATACAAAATATAAAATACAATATAAGCACAAAAAAAAAGAACAAAAGAAAGAAGAGCAAATACATAATGGTTAATTTTGAGAAATATAAAGTAATTAAGAACAAAATTACATACACATGCAGTACATTCCCATATATACTATCATATTCAATATAACTACAGATGTAATTTTAAATAAACGAGAAAATATAACAATATTGATAATAAGACACCCTACTGGATGGATTTCAGATTTTTTACAAGGAAGGTGTTTCCAAGTCCGATTCAATAGATGTCCGTCGGAGAGCTATGATGTACTGAATAGAGTACCCCAAGGCTCTGTTTTGGGGCTACTGCTGTTCATAATATACAGGGTGTTTCCTAAACATTGGTAAAAAATTCGTAGGGTGATTCCTGAGGTATTTTTATGAAAAAAAGTTATTATAAACATTTGTCAAAAATGCTTCCTAAGGGAGCTACGCCCCTTCAAATGGGGCACCCTGAAGACGGTTTTTCCTCCATATTTCCGAAACCGTTCATACAAAAATCATGAAAGTTGGTACATCGTACAAACTTTGAATGCTGAATCAGAATTTGAGCTCAGAGTATCAAAATTTTAATCAGGGGTGTACCATACCGGGGGGGATGGGGGTAAAAACAACCCCATTTTTTTATGACATGCTTACTTTACATTCTGACATCATGATATGATACCTGGAGGTTTTTTACGTAAAAAAGGTACTCTTAGTTCATATCAATAGGGATAGTAGTTTCCGAGAAAATCGCAATTTTCTACAGCGATGCATGGGCACCCTAAAGACGGGTTTTCCTCAAAATTATTGAAACCGCTCACCGTGAAATACTGAAATTTGGGATACTGCATAAACTTTTGACGCCAAATTAGATTCTGAGCTCTAAAACTTTGATAATTTTATCAGAGGCTTATCATATTGAATTGGTTAGGATTAAAAACAACCTAATTTTTTGATAGTAATTTATTTTTGACATTTTGATCTTAGAATTAGATCTTTGAATATTTTTTACGTAAAAAAGATACTACTTCTGGTTCACATTGATTAGACTATTAGTTTTTGAGAAAATTGCAATTTATTCCGTCGACGCCGTTATTTACCCCTTTAAGAATACATAGGTAAGCAGTAAGTATTTTGTCGTTTGATATTTTTTTGGAGAGTCCTTAGTTTCGGGGGTGATAGAAATGCTTTTCGAAAAACAAGAATAATACGAACTATTTTATTATCGAAATATTCATTAATTTAATTTTCGTATTACTTCACAAAAATTGTTGAAAATGACCACCATCTGCTAGGATACTTGAATCTAGTCAACAATTACTTTTCTTCGTTGATCTCTAGAAGGAATATCTTTTTAACGCACATTTAGTTTTTCATTTAGATGAGATCTACCCAACACATACTTACTAACTGCAAATTTCTCAGCAGATAAATACAATTTTCTCGAAAACGATTAGCCCAATGAATATCAAGAGTATCTTTTTCACGTAAAAATTCTTCAAGAGTCTAATCATCAAAAAATTGGGTTTATTTTTACCCCTAACCACTTAAGTATGATACGCCTCCGATAATTTTTTTTTGGGAATTCTTAGCTCAGAATCTAATTTGGCGTCAAAAGTTTATGCAGTATCCCAAATTTCAATATTTCACGGTGAGAGGTTTCAATAATTTTGAGGAAAACCCGTCTTTAGGGTGCCGATGCATCACTGTAGAAAATTGCGATTTTCTCGAAAACTACTATCCCTATTGATATGAACTAAGAGTACCTTTTTTACGTAAAAAACCTCCAGGTATCATATCAGGAAAGTAAGCACGTCATAAAAAATGAGGTTGTTTTTGCCCTCAACCCCCCCGGTATGGTACACCGCTGATTAAAATTTTGATACTCTGGGCTCAAATTCTGATTCAGCATTCAAAGTTTTTACGATGTACCAACTTTCATGATTTTTGTATGAACGGTTTCGGAAATATGGAGGAAAAACCGTCTTCACGGTGCCCCATTTGAAGGGGCGTAGCTCCCTTAGGAAGCATTTTTGACAAATGTTTGTAAAAACTTTTTTTCATAAAAATACCTTAAGGAATCACCCTACGAATTTTTTACCAATGTTTAGGAAACACCCTGTATATCCCGGACATATCTGAAAACATACAACACATAAACATATAACAAAATATATATGCTAACACATTATTTTTAATATTTTCAGGAAACTTTTTCACATAAATTTATCTAACATACCCAAAAAAGGATTGTTTAAAAGAAATTCTGTTGCATTAAATATAGTATTTTGATCTAGAAAAGACCAGGATAGACTTATTGTTAGCCGAACCAACTCAACACACAGTCAAAAAATTCTTAAGTTACATTTTATAGCATCCACATGATATATGTAATTTTCCTATTAAACAAAGAGTTAAGGCTAGAAGAAAGTGAATTTATTATTCTCTAGAGTTTTTTGCAAAAAAGTATATAAAAATAATTTTACTTTCTTTTGTGATGTCCAATAATCCCAAAAAAAAATCTTTATTATAGCTCTAGCAGACTTCATGCGTGTATTATGTGTGATGTACCTAAATGTAATGCATGAATTGCATTGAACTGTGTCAAATAAACATTATATTTAAAAATAATTACTATTAGAAAAAAAGCTTCTTATATTCTTTAAGGGTAAACAGTTCCCAGTTTTGGACTAGCTGGTGTATCTAAATGAATATTAGAGTCCAGTCTTAGTAAAATTATTTAGTTGTATACAGTTTTATGCACATTACTCACATGTACCGGTTTTTTGTTACTAACTATTAGGTAATACCTACCTCCTACAACAACTCTTATTTTCTCGGGTAACACTACATTCTAGTTCTGGTTCTTCCCACTTCTACTGGGTTTGTTGCTTGTTGGACTAGGTACATCAGTTTCTAAAAATAATTCACTTGTATTGTTATTGTTTGATTTGATATGTTCCCTAAGGCAAGCCTATAAACATGAATTCCTATTGAAAACCTCAAGCCCTCTAAATCAGTATAATTGAATAAAAGCATTAAGTTTGGATATCCTATATAAATGACAGAACTAATTCTTGAAAACTTTCCATCTCCTGTATGAAAAACAAGACTAGAACCATGAAAATTCTGTTCTTGGCTTCATTGATTTTCAAAATACCTTTTTGTTTTAATACCGCGTTTAATCAAATTGTATTAGTATTTAGGCATTTCTGCTTTATATAAGTAGATAGATATTTTATATAAACGAATGAACTTCCCAGTACCAAATAAATGAGGTAAACTTTCTGTTGGAAAAGAGGTTGTTCTTAAACCTCTTTTCATTCCCTGCGAATATAACAATTATTTTGTAGATTTTTTTTACATTACCAACATTTGTGTCAACAAAATAACAATCACATACACCCAATTTAAATTCAAAAACCACTGTTAGCACTGTTTACGTTTACGATCAAAATTAGCCGTTTGGCGTCAAACGGTAACTCGTCCAAAAGCGCAACTAGCGGCGACTGTGGATCGTTGTAGAACTAACAAAAATACGATAAACTGGTTGCATACACAAAACCTTTTCAAGGGTTCCATTTGAAGTTACTTATATATTTTTATTTATATATGATGAGAGATAACTCGGTGACGCACGGTTGGTAAGGAAATTGCAAACTTATAGACTTCTCATCCCGTCATCGTCATCCATTGTTTCACACCAATCAGGTATCAACAGAAATGCAGGAAGTGCGCGAAGGAAGTACTCACTACTGCGCGAGCGCGAGTGTTGCCATCAGAACTGATAATACATCGGTTTTGGCGATGCGTCATCTCCACCGTTTGGAAGTGGGAGTGGTTTTTACAAAGATCGGAGAGTTTGGTGTGGAAAATTCAACTAACCTTGAATGCAACAGGGGTGAAAATACTAAATAGAAATTATGTAAATATATCTTTTGTTTTTTTGAAGAGCTTGTTTATTCGGTTTGTTATTGATGACGTAGTGGAATAATATTTCATGACGATCTAAATTTGTAAATTATGTAAATGATATTACGGAGAATTAAGAGAAAAAAAATGGATTACAAGTTCCTCAATTCTATCTTTTTTAAACAATTAATTTTATTGCAATTCTTTAGAAAAGCAACCTATGGTGTTTTATTTAATATTTTTAAAACTCCAGTCCTCACACCCATTTTTCACTATACTTTTTCGGTTTAAAGCTTATATAAAAAGATTCGAAATATAAGTATAGTAAATTTAGTTAGTGTAGGTGGTGGTTCTATTTGTCAGACGTATGCACCTATTTGATATTCGAAAGAAAAGAAATAATACTAAAAAGTATTAAATATTACACTTTTTTCAGAATTACCCTTAAACAAATATTTTTCGAATCTAGGCTAAATTTGGCGTTTTCTCAGCTACTGTAAGAAGCCTTATTGGTCCAGTAGATTTTTGTGTGTACGGGGTGGTCCAATAGAAATCGGCCAAGAGAAATCGCTGTAAATTATTTTCAAGTTCGAAAGATGGCCGCTAGGGGGCGTAACAGCAACACAAAAGTGTAAATGCCAATTTTCTCTTAAATTTCGATAACTGAGGTATGTTGAAAATATATGCATTGTATTCTTTAATCAATTACGCACTTTTTTGCTTCAGACCATTTTTGTCTATTTCCAAACATAAAGTGGTGGAGCCATAAACTGCACCGTAATGACTTTGTTAGTGGTCACAGATGGCGCTGTTTCGGAATTTCCCAAATAATGCTGATTTTCTCAAAAAATCAAATAGTACGCTATGACTTTCATACCACAATTTATTTGGTAGTTACGAAGGGCATCGAATAGTCAAAAAAATCCAGATCCGCATTTAAATTAAGAAGGTTGATGATGGTTTCTCGAATCCGAAACGTCGAGACAAAGTGACAACGGCAAAGTAAAAATTATATTCATTTCTCGTTTCGATTAATCCTAAATTTTTAGGAAAACCAAAAAACTGGAAAAAACAAGGCTCCAATAGAAACTTAAGCAATATTGCATAACTGTAAAGAACAACAACTTAACAAAGGAGCAAAACAAAAAACACTAGAACTCAGTCTCATAATCATATAAGCTTTGCTATAAAATACATAAAAATGGAACACGGCAGGGCAGGACTCAGTTTGGGCAAAAATATTAAACCGAGTTCTACCTTGCATCAATGAAACAACAAAAAAAATGACGAAATGAACTAACAACAATTGTACATATTTTAACAAAAACTTAAGCCCTATTTCTGCGAGTTTTACAAAGTGTCAATTTTGACCGGTAACGTAAGTCACTTTATATTTTTTTATTTTTTATACTTAATAAATCATTTCCTATGCTCAATAAATGCAATTTTTTTTCAAGGTCATTATATGTTTTGTTACCCATAGTGTACTTAGCTTAAGATTAAAAACACAAATTGAAATTTCATCGCAACTTTTGATCTTTGAAATTTTGCAAGATTATTTATTTTTGTATTGTTGTAAATATTCGGTAATATTAACCTTTTATTATTATTATTTGTATTATTATTACTATCATTATTATTACATTTTTTAGTGTTTTATTTTGGCACACACACGATTAGTTCATGAAACACAATTTTGATAACAAAATTCAAGATGATGACCTCAAACTGAACGATGAATTTTTACATATATTATTGGAATGTGACATAAATTGATACGAGATTTACATAGTCCCGAACAGTTGCGTATTTAAGAGGGGGTTTGGGGGTTAAAACTCCCAGAGCCTCTATTATTTAAGCTTAAATAATACAATTAGTAGAAAATAGGGACCCTCTTTTGGGATTGTCGGGCCAAAACCCCCCAGAGATAGTGTTAATGTGTTTTAGGTATATAAAAATAAAGTAAAGGCCTTTTTTTTGCTTGCTTTTTTGGGACAAGTTTTTTTACATCAAACGATATAAAAATTGAATTATTTGGAAATTATATATTTTTAATTTTATTAATTAACTCCAATAGAATTTTTAACAGAATGAACAATTAAAAATAATAAATCCGGAGTTTATAAATTAAATTGGTGATCATGCCCAAAAGTGTATATAGCCCAGACTGGGAGAACTTTTAAACAGAGACTAGCAGAGCATAAATGAAGTTTCATTAAAAATAAAACAAATTCAACATACGCCGAATATTTGTTAGATAATAACCAGGCTTTCCATGAAAATTTTGAAATATTACATACGACAAACAAAAGTAAAAAATTGTCACTTTTAGAGTCAATGGAAATTAATAAACGCAAAAACACCCAGTATCTCTTAAACAACCATTTAGATAATTCACCTCTTTTAAAGTTATTTTGTTAGACATTTTCGTCCAGATACTATTTAGAACTCTCGTAGACCATAACACCCCAACCCCCCCCTCCAGAAGCAAAGTCACAACTGGTCCCGAAAAACGTAACGAAATGTCCTGATCGGCACTTAAAAAAATTATCTTTGCATTTTCACTTCAAGTGTACAGCAGTTTAATTATATTGATTATAATAAAATACCCTAAATTCTATTATCATTTTAAATCATCTTTCTTTACACGTTTTAGATTCTCTTCCTCTAAAGAAAATTAAATGAGTATTTGGAATTTTAAAATGTGGCATATCAATTTTAACTCAATCCATTATTTTAAAGAAGGGCCGATGGCGCTGGCAGCCTGTCTCACTGTACAGGGTGTCCGGATTTGGTTGCAAAAGCAGGGTATCTCGCTTATTTTTAAAGATAGAACCTTGCGGTTTTCACGAACCTGAGCTAATTTTTTGTGAAACTCATGAAGCCGTAAACAAAATTTTCATAGCCTTCTTCGTTTATGAGATACAGGGCGAAATAGAAAATTTTGCATTTTGGGACCCCCCTCGTATCTCGGTTATCCTTTAACTTAACGCAAAGAAAAAAATTGCTGCTTATGCAGTTTTTTTACGCTGGATCTAGTGGCGTAGTCATATTTTTCATTTGAGTTGTTATTTTTTAGATATGACCCAAAGTTGTGTTTTTTTAAATGGGACACCTCGTATATTTGTCCAGAAATTGATTTGTCCTTTTAAAAGCTTCTCAAAAATATATAATAGTATGAGTCTATTTTAATAAACAACAACAAAAATCCTAATTTTTATAATTATCATCCCAAATATCTACATCCTAACAATAAATCAAAATAAATATGTAATTAAATATTTATCAAAATATGTATTGATAATTTCACAACAAAAAAGTACCACCTACCTAGATTTATGTAACACAAGAACAAAACAGTAATACATTATTATGTAACAAGCCTTTCAGCAAAAATCAACTGTCGTATAAGAACTACAGTAACCAAGGAAATCAAAAGAACTGTTTAAACTGATTTCCATTTTGAAAACATGCTTCACACAATTTTCGTATTCGTTTTACGGAATAAAGCAAAATAACGGGATGATTTTGTAAATAGCGAAAACTTTCTCTTATTGCATTTCCTAAATCTTGGACATTATCATAGTGATCTTTGTAAATTTATTTTCCAGATATCCCCATAGAAAGAAATCAGCCAATCGACAAATTTTTAGGGGGCCGAATTAAAGGACCATTTGTTAATTAATTGATTGGTAAAATTATTGTCCAGAAATAATCTCGTCATTCCAGAATTGTGTGCGAGAGCAATGAGATTGTTGTCGAAAATAAATTTTGTTAATTTGCGCTAGAGGGACATCGTCAAGTAATTCAGGTATAGCTGCTTTTAAAATTTCTATATAGCGATTGGTTGTTAGAAAACATCAAATATATAAAATTTTATATGTGTTCCTAATATGAAGCAGGAGACATTTAGACCAAACCTGCCCTGCTGTCTTCTGGGAAATATTTGGTGTTGATTTTCCTGGGACCAAAATCTATTATTGTGCCTATTGAGTATACCAGAATTACTGAAATGTGTTTCATCTGACCATATAACCTTCCTTTCAAAATTTCTAACCATAATAGGCACTTTCTCGGAAAACTAATTTTTAACAAAGAACGTCACGCTCTGCAAGGAAGGTTTGGTGCTGCACGAGCCTAAATTTATATGGGTGGATTTGTGCTTTTTTACAATAATAATTTAACAGTTTTTGGAATCCCAATTTTAAATCAACTGGCCCTACAAGATTTGTAGGGATAAACTTGCCGCTAGCATTAGCCTAAACCGTAATTTCAGCAGGACAGCCTGCCCTCGATTTTCTTTATTATATGTTTTCGTACGAGGTTTGAAAATGATCCGTGATTGGTAAATTCTGTTTTATCCGATAAAAAGTGGATATATTGGGTTGCCCCCTTTCTGGATATCTAAATAAAAATTAAGCAATAGTATTTCAACATATCAAAAAATTAACTATTTACCTGTTAAAATGCATCTCAGAAGCCGCTTCAACATTTTCATTACTTAATATAAAACAAGCTAACATATCGTACTTTTCATAATGTTGAAAGTTTGGTTTTCTTCCATAATAATACAAATATATTTTTACACAATAAATAAATACAAAAAACTAGCGCTATATTTTGTATACGCGTACAAAATTGGGAAATGTCATTTGTTTAGAAAACAAAAGAAAACGTTTATAGTTTTGCAGTTTATGCAAAATTTGGGATGATAAAAAAAAAATTATTAATTTTTTTGTTGTTTATTAAAATAGACCCATACTATTATATATTTTTGAGACAGCTTTTAAACGGACAAATCAATTTCTGGACAAATATACAGGTTTGTCGTATTTAAAAAAACACAACTTAGGGTCATATCTAAAAAATAACAACTCAAATGAAAAATCATTTACGCCACTGGAAGAGTAAAAAAAAAAAGCAGAATTTTTTTTGCGTTAAGTTAAAAAAAATACGAGGAGGGTCCCAAAATGCAAAATTTTCTATTTCGCCCTGTATTTAAAAAAATATGAAAATTTTGTTTGAGCTATATCACAAAAAATTGTTTAAAAATTTGTGAAAACCGCAAGATTCTATCTTAAAAAATATCCATACCCTGTTTTTGCAACCTTTTCGGACACCCTGTACAATAGAAGCAACCGAGACCAAACGTTGTAATGGTGCACCGGGTGTCTGTAAATGTGGTTTCCAAAATTTTAATTAATTATTATTCCACGTGCGTAATTTTATATGAATTATAGCAGTCGTATGATATGACATTGGTTACTATTTCTCTGATTTTAAATGATAGGCCCAGTAGTTAATAATTTGCAAGGGCGCACAGTGTTTTATGCAATGGACAAAAGTCGAAAAATGTGTCATCGGTTTCCACTTAAATTTTAATGTATCTACAGAAAAATAAGTCCAAATATTACGAAAAGATAAAAATTTGCCATAGCAACCCGATAAATTTGTCGTAGTAGCCTAACAAAATATGACAATTATCTTTGCATCATCTGCTGGTTATTATAATATTTTAATTATTATTAATATTTAATTATTTAAAATACTTTCGTAAGGTTTTTATGAATACAGTTAATTATTGTTATGTTATTAAATGAAAAATAAACAACAAATACATTTAAAATTATTGAAAACTACTCAAGGTAAAAAGATTAAGTATATGCGACTCGACCTACTACAAGAAAGGATATGGTGTGGACCTTAGAGGAAGAATAAAAATAGAGTTCAGTATTTACATATTTAGCCACTGCCAAGATTACCTCACAGTATAAGGTCGAACGTACGACGATGCCAAGCCTAGCCAGGAACACCGATGTTTATACCAATTTATATTACGGTGAATATGTTTAAACATGATGCAATAAAATTTTCATACAAAGAATAGTAATGTATTTCCAGTATTAGTTTCTAAGCAGTTTAAAGAAATCACTTTTATTACAAAATAGTGAAATACAAACTAAAATACCCAAAGTCTCAGATCAGATTTCACCAGTAACAAGAGTTTTAGTTAGCTATGGCAAACCCAATCGACAACTCCACGTATTAGACCATCCCACTTTCATTGACAAGGGATCCTTATAGTAAAAAAGTATAATAGTCTATAGTAAACATTGTTACAGAGCCACGTGACCGACGTGGCTTAAACACTAATAACGGGTCGTGGAACTACAATCAATTTTAACATTAAAGAAATTAATTTGTTAAAAAATATTTTATTAGATACCAAGCTTTTCTTATCGTCACTACTGCGTGTGTTTTAATGTATTATTGTGTATTTGTTGATATGGCTCAAATCTTCTAATTATATGTTGCCTTACTTTAAAAAGCAGCGTTCTAAAGGTGTGGTGACATTAGAAGAACATTAATTTTTTAAATATTTTATAAATAAGTTTTATTTACTTTATCTTGGACATTGCGAAACTAGGAGCTTTAGTTGACCTAACTATGGTGCGGCAATGTGAGTTTGTAAAAAAATGGCCGTTTAAGTTTGGAATTTTCTTTTAATCACTAAGTCAACAGCAAGATTTCCTCTTCCAGGAGACTTGTCTAATGGAAGATACCTTATTCACTTATTTTGGGTCACATGATGTATTGACCAATCCGGTTCAGTATAATCGAACGTTTATTTCGTCGGAGGTCATGTGAGAATCTTCAGAAGCAAAATGATACAAAAAAGACTCTGGGGTAATTTTTTTGCCGATAGTTTTTCCTATCAGAGAATTAAAATAATTATAAAATATACCTATACTATATTAATATAGTCGAAGGGCGTCTCACACTCAAAAAAACATATTGCGATTTCGAAAATCACTAGATTTTGGATGAAATCTGGGGAAATAATAAAGGTTCGGATGATTTCGCGCCTTTTTTTAGTTTACAGTTGAGTTGGGCTAATTTTTTATATAAGTTTTGTCAGGTAAAGGAATTTAAACGGTGATTCTTTGGGGATTATAAGTAAAAATGTGTCCGTAAACATGTTCTAAACTGGCTAGAATTTAAGATTTAGGACATTGAAAACTAAAAAAATCATTTTTTTTTAAATTTTAGCCATTAACATGGAAAAACAATATGACAATTGGCTATTCTATTCTTATCTTACAGCGCTCGCTTTTTTTACTTTACTCGCAAGAGGAAAGTATTCTATTTGCAAAGAAACATGTTTTCTCAGTTCCCTCGGTTAGTCTGTATGTCTGTCCGCGACAAAGCTCAAGAACTGCTTGTCCTATTTACTTCAAGGTTTGGTTAAAAATTAAAGGTCATATGATGATGACGTGGTAACATTTTGGTAAAAATCGAATATGGCAGAACAAAATGGTGTTTTATTGAAATTAATTAATTTATTTATTTATTTGCAAATTTTACGGGTACATCCCATTTTATTACAAAAGTACTATGTATCTATGTTTACTTAGAAACTATTTGAGACCTATTTAAACAGAAAGTCCGCTTTATGTGACGGTGAGCAAATCACATCACAGTGACATACTCAAAATATGTAAGGCTTTTCTTTTTACATAATTCAAGCCAGATGAAAAAAAGTCAAGCTCTTCATGCTGATTCGCAAATCTCATTGCCCTTGTAATAGGTGAATGGAAACCAAAATTGGTATTATGGTGTTCAATATAAAAAAGTTCAGTTCTTCTAAGCGATCTATATGGTACATGCAAGTTAATCAGCCGTAGAAGAGCTGTACATCTCACCCGGCCGTTTAAGAGGTTAAACAATAGGCTCACATCGTTAACAGTTCTTCTGTTGGTTAATTTATCTAACTTAAGGATACCACGGATGTGTTCATAATTATGATCAACAATGATAATATTTAATTTATAGGGACATAGCCTGAGAAATCTGTTTTGAACTTTTTCTATACTATACTTATAAACTTCATAATTTGGCGACCATATCACAAAGGCATATTCTAGTACAGATCTTACTAGAGTACAATAAATTAGTTTTAATGAATTAACAGACAAATCTCCGCTGGTTCTCTGGATAAAACCTATCAATTTGCTTGATTTAGCAGTCACTGAATTAATATAGTCACTGAATGAGAGACGATAATCAAAAATCACTCCAAGGTCTTTCACTGTGTTAACTCTATCCAGAGGCGCACCAGCAATATTATAATATGTATTGAATTTTAATTGTCCTTTAAAAAAGCTAATGTAACTACATTTACCAGTATTAAGAGCTAGTCCGTTTACTCTCGACCACTCCACAAATCGGTCCAGGTCCGACTGTAAGGCATCCGAATCGACAGTGGATTCAATCACTTTAAATATTTTAAGATCGTCAGCGAACATCAAAAAATCAGAAAGCAGTATAGAATTATAAACGTCATTAACAAAAAGGTTAAACAATAAGGGAGAGCAGTGTGTGCCTTGAGGCACCCCCGAGACGGCTGCGATTGGGTTAGACCTGAAGCCACCAACTCTGACCCTGTACGTCCGCCCTTGCAAATAACTCTCGATCCATTGAACAAGATGTTCACCGAAACCCAAAGCTGAAATCTTAGCCAATAGTAGCTTGTGATTAACTCTGTCGAACGCCTTGGAGAAATCCGTGTAGATAGAATCTACCTGAACATTCCTCTCCAAGGCGCTCAGCAGACGCGACTGATAGACAGCCAAATTGGTGACCGTAGATCTGCCCAACACAAAACCATGTTGGTAATTTGAGATTAATTCTCTACATAACCACGAAAGCTGCCCATACATGAGTGCATCAAATAACTTAGGAATACTAGATTGGATACAGACACTACGATAATTCTTAATAGATTCCTTATCACCGGTTTTGTGGATTGGGACCAGAAAACCCTCTTTAAATGTATCCGGGAATTGACCAAACTTTAATGAAACATTAAAAAGCATAGTGAGAGCCTGAGACAAGGTGCAGACGCAACGTTTCAGCAGATAGTTCGGAATCCCATCCGTTCCCGAAGATAATTTATCAGGCAATCCATTGATCTGCTCAAAAATCTCAGATACTGAAAACAATCGATAGTTTATGTAAACATGAGGATTTGATATATAATCGGGTACAGGAGTGTTCTGGTTAGCAAAAACAGTTGAAAAATATGCTGCAAAAGCATTAGCTATGTCTACACCCCCTGAAATCCTCACATCATCCAAAAACATTGTAGATGGCAAACTAAATGATGAACGATTTTGATTTACAAATGACCAGAAATTGCGCGGATTGGTATTTATGTCAGCATCAACTCTCGCAAGATGTTGGGCATAACATAGAGTAGTGAGGTTTTTACATGTTGTTCTTAACTCGGAGAAGTGTAAATAATGGTGATATAAGCCTGATTCCTTATATAATTTATGTACCCTCTTTTTATCAACAATGCATTTTTTTTAACTCTGTAGAGTACCACTTTGGAAAATTGTTTGAAACAAATCGTCTGCGCGGTACAAACAGTGGGATCCCCTGATTAACAATGTCGTAAAAGGTGTTTGTCGCGGCATTGGCATCAGAAGAGTGATTTATCATACCATCCCAATCCACCGATGCAAAGAAACCATTTAAACCTATAAAATCAGCTTGCCTAAAGTCCCACTACTCTTCATCCTGCTTCAATATATTATTACAAGGAACAATCCTATAACAAATTCATAGGCAGAATGATGAAGACTATCTGGGAGTACAGCATCTACTGATGTACGCACATCCAAAGATTCAAAACTGCTAAAAATTAAATAAAGGTATACATTACGTTTGTTAGGTATGGTGACATTTTGGAATAAATTAAGGAACCCAAATGATTCACTTACGTGGACAGCCGAAGAGCCCACTGGACAATTAACTGAGTCCCTAAGTTATATCGTTATACCATGTGGCTTCTGGTAGATTGTAATCTCCGAAAACGAGCAGCTTAGTGTCTGGATATTCCTGACGCAACTACTCCACAGTTGTGCAGTGTGCTACGTATTTACCAACATCACTACTGGGAGGTATATACAAGCCTCCAATAATGATGTCCTTAAACCTACATTTAACTAATACAAAAATTTGCTCAACTGAGGGGTTATCATTATGAATTAAGTTCGAATTTAAATTTGCACGAACTGCAATTAGGACACCACCACCACGTTTTTTCTCACTAGATTCCGCTGATCTGTCTCTTCGGTAGATATTATATCCGTCAATCTGCATCTCCGAATCACCAACATCGCCATCCAACCATGACTCCTGAAAAAATATTACTAAGAAACTGCTTATCCATTCTATCCAAATTTTGCAGAAAAATTAGGTTTGACATGACCATCAACTGATAAATTTTACTACAAATCCAAAATGGCGGCCTAATAAAATATTGTCTGTCAATGCAGAAAACTGCTACATCGATTATGTTCAAATTTTGTTCAAAAATCAAATATTATATAGTGATGAACTGGTAAAAATGTTGAGACAAATTCAAAATGAGGGAACAAAACGGTGGCTATCTGAAAAAAGTACTTATCGGATTGATTGATTGATTGACGACATCCCCATTTTAAATATTTACTAAAAATTTAGGATTATTTGAAATGATAGATGAAAATAATTTCCACTTTGCCATTGTCACTTTTTCTCCTCTACAAAACGGCACGGTTAATTTTCCAATCCGACGTTTCGGATTCGAGAGACCATCATCGACTTTCTTAATTTAAATGCGGACCTGGATTTTTTTAATTCACTATTCAACCCTTCATAGTTACCAAATAAATTGTGATATAAAAGTTATAGAGTATCATTTGATTTTTTTGAGAAAATCAGCTTTATTTGGAGAATTCCGAAACGACGTCATCTAGTGACCACAAGTAGAGCAAAAAGCACTTTTTTCGACTCTAGGTTGAATAAAATCGGTTCATCCAAAATAGAGATATCAACATTTGAAAGCAATAATGTTTTACCTTGCGCCACAACTTTATTTTTGAAAATAAACAAACATGGTCTCAAACAAAACAGTGCGTAACTGGTTGAAGAATAAAATGCTTATATTTTTAACATACCTCAATTAGGGAAATTCAGAAGAAAATTGGCATTTACACTTTTTGTGTTGCTGTTACGAACTCTAGCGGTCAACTTTCGAACTTGAAAATAATTTACAGCGATTTCTCTTGGCCGATTTACTTATAAATATTTTTTCCTTAAGTTCTGTCATTAACCGTTCCCGAGCTACAGTCGACGTTTTCTATTATTGGACCACCCTGTACATTTTAATGTCTTTATAAAACATCAGACATTTATAGCCGCAATAATCAAGTGATTTTGATGTTCGTTTGAAAACTTGAGTTTAATCCCTGATAGGGTTAGGTAAATTTATATTATATAAAAGCTTCTTATAGACATCTCAATTTCCTCGTATAGTTTTAATCCAATATAGTACTGCTGACAAAAAACAACAATTATTGCAAACTATTTAAAATAATTTTTTGAATGTTAGTATATTTTTTTATCTCTTATTTGGTTTTTTTTCATAAATTATTACAAAATATAATGCCAATAAATATTACCAATTTGTTTGTTTAAAAAATAAGTTGCAATATGAAACGAGTAGAAATTACGCCTACAGAATGCTCGAAACCACTTTGCTATAAATTATTTCCAGCTCTGAATATATTAGTTGCTTATTACAGTTATTTAATGTTATATTATTTCTCAGTTATTGTTAAAATGTAATCACTGGTACTTTCCACCTTTCTATAAATGCTATTATGTGTTACACAATAAAGATTATTTTATTTTAGTCAGTTTTGAGAATCCTTCTTCTACTAGTTGGCTGTACCATCTCGGTTTTCGGTAGCGACTACATAGGTTACGGTGGTGCCGGGCCCCTAGGTTGCGTTACCGCCGCCTTCACTGCCCACGTCGTCTGGACCAAGCAAGGGTGGGACTCTGAAGACAACCCCGCCTCCGAGGGATTCGAAATCCTGTGGATTTTCTTCGAACCGATTTTGTTTGCCGTTACGGGGGCTCAAATTAAATTAGATGAGTTAGATGGAGGTGTAGTACTTATTGGTAAGCCCTATATTTTTATCATAATATCGTATAATACCGGTTTTATAAAAATTACCACAAAAGATGCAAGCTAATACATGGACAGTCAATTCGGCTTCCACTACACACAACAAATCTTCCTTCGCAACTTATAACTTCCTTAAGAACCCTACTTCACAAAATCAACAGGCTAAAAACGAGGCACGAAATCATTATAATCGCATAATTTTGGACACCGAAAATGCCTTCAACACACGTATAAAAAGCAAAATTCATTAATCAAAACTTCTGCGAAAGTTACTTTCCACCCTTACTTTCTGCTGATGAAAACGTCTTCACGTCTAAAACAAAGCTAAGCTTTTTGAAAAATCAATTCTCCGCGGATTCTCCTTTAATTCATGTCACTTAGCCCTTCCATCAGTACCAATTTTGCCACAAAATATGCACGAAAAACACTGAATACCAAAAGGTCCTTTGGCTTTAATGTTCTCGACTATAGTTCTAAAAAAGTGCTGAATTGGCCTCTATCCTTACCAAGTTATTCCAAAACTCCTCTGAGAAGGGTATTTTTGCTAAAAGCTAAAAATCTGCTTGTATACAGCCTGTTCCCAAAAACGGACCCAAAATAGCCAATTATGAGTAAAGCAATGAAACAATGAATTTATTCATGCTATACGTAGGAAGTTTACATACGTCAAGTTTAGGCACATATTATATCACAAATAGAAAGTTCCAGGGAGATACCGCAAATAAGATAGTGATCATATGTAAGCAAAATCCATTTGAAAATATTCTGCAAATGAGAAAAAAACATTTAGCTACTAATTATTTTTTAAAATATTTCTGGAGACAATTCTTTGACGTGTAACGGCAACATTTCTGGTCCGTGGAAAGATATCCCAGTGTTAACCCTATGAACCCTGTGGCATTCACTGTAAATATTGTCTCTATTACGTGTCTAGTGATAATAAACCTCTGCATGTCTTATGCAACTATCCACATTTTCCCTGACATACAATAGACATTGAAATATATACAACTTAGGAACCGTTAGTATTTTAAATTCAGAAAACAAATGCTTACTTCATCCCTGTAACTCAGCTTACCCATCAATCTGATGGCTCGTGTTTGGAGGCCGAAAATTCTACTACCATTTGGGGCATGGCCTCAAGCCAATAGGGCAAAATTTATTCTAGATTCGATGGAAGCGTTATATACAGAGAGGAATACCTGTCCGGACACCACATCCACCATCCTCCTCAATACCTGATGCAATTCTCTTCGCCGCCAGAGCAATATGTTCATTCCAAGTTAGTTTCGGGTCAATTTGTACACCCAGGAGACCTATTGAATTACTCATCTCTAGATCCTGCAGATCCTTTAGAGAGAACAACAGGAGCTCAGTTTTAGCACTATTCAAGCTGAGCTGGTTACAATGAAACCAAGTATATCAATACTGATCTTTTAAATTATCTTGAAAGGTATAAACTTATCCACGACAAACAATACGGCTTCCGCCATCAAAGATACTCAGCAGATCTTCTTACCCTCGTAACCGAAAAATTGAAAAAAGTCCATTGAATTCCACGGAGAAGCCCAAATTATTGCCTTCGATATATCCAAAGCATTCTATTAAATCTGGCATGACGCATTTTTTAACAAATGTCCTGCCTACGGCCTTCCTCCAAAATTTTGTACTTGGATTTTTTTTTTCGAAAAGAAGTATTTCTGTAATAGTTGACAGCCATTCATCCGACTTTCACAAAATCAACGCAGACATTCCACAGGGTTCAGCGATGGCATCTGCTTTCTTTTACCAACAATCAGATTCACTGCTATATTGACCACAGTACACTCCATTTCAACATACAATTTCCCAAACCTGCTTCTAAGACTCAAATTGATGACAGACAGTAATGACTTTATCCCTAACCGGAGCAAAAAACCTTGTCCAGTTTAACGCCACTAAGACACAATATTATTTACTATCTTACAAATCATCTCCCAGTACCTACACCATTCAAATGAATAATCAAATGCTTGAAGCCAAAGATTTCTTTAGCCTAGTCGATATCACTTTTCAGAAAGATCTTCGCTGACATGACCAGGAGGCTTAAATCACTAAAGCTTTATCAAATTTCTGGCGATCTGTCTCTGTTTTACAGATTAATAGATATAGATATGGAGGGGTGACTTGCGCTAACTTAGGCCTCTCAGGTGGGCCTATTGTAACCTATTGAGTTTTACTCATCGAGCCAACATTGTGTAGTTTAACACTGTGGCTGCCGAGCATTGTTCGATTGTGACCATTTCTGGCAACCTTCCATAATTGATTCTCTGGTATTTACGAGAGCTGGACAGTAGCAAAGAATGTGTTCAGCAGTATCATCGTCTTCGATTGATTCGAAGTTGAATCTGGGAGGATATGTATTTTTGCTAAAAGCTAAAAATCTGCTCGTATACAGCCTGTTCTCAAAAACGAACCCAAAATAGCCAATTATGAGTAAAGCAATGAAACAATGAATTTATTCATGCTATACGTAAGAAGTTTACATACGTCAAGTTTAGATACATATTATATCACAAATAGAAAGTTCCAGAGAGATACCGCAAATAAGATAGTGATCATATGTAAGCAAAATCCATTTGAAAATATTCTGCAAAGGAGAAAAAAACATTTTGCTACTAATTATTTTTTTAAATATTTCTGGAGGCAATTCTTTGACGTGTAACGGCAACATTTCTGGTCCGTGGAAAGATATCCCAGTCTTAACCCTATGAACCCTGTGGCGTTCACTGTAACTATTGTCTCTATTACGTGTCTAGTAATAAACCTCTGCATGTCTTATGCAACTATCCACATTTTCCCTGACATACAGTAGACATTGAAATATATACAACTTAGGAACCGTTAGTATTTTAAATTCAAAAAACAAATGCTTACTTCATCCCTGTAACTCAGCTTACCCATCAATCTGATGGCTCGTGTTTGGAGGCCGAAAATTCTACTACCATTTGGGGCATGGCCTCAAGCCAATAGGGCAAAATTTATTCTAGATTCGATGGAAGCGTTATATACAGAGAGGAATACCTGTCCGGACACCACATTCACCATCCTCCTCAATACCTGATGCAATTCTCTTCGCCACCAGAGCAATATGTTCATTCCAAGTTAGTTTCGGGTCAATTTGTACACCCAGGAAACCTATTGAATTACTCATCTCTAGATCCTGCAGATCCTTTAGAGAGAAAAACAGGAGCTCAGTTTTAGCACTATTCAAGCTGAGCTGGTTACAATGAAACCAAGTATATCAATACTGATCTTTTAAATTATCTTCAAAGGTATAAACTTATCCACGACAAACAATACGGCTTCCGCGATCAAAGATACACAGCAGATCTTCTTACCCTCGTAACCGAAAAATTGAAAAAAGTCCATTAAATTCCACGGAGAAGCCCAAATTATTGCCTTCGATATATCCAAAGCATTCTATTAAATCTGGCATGACGCATTTTTTAACCTACGGCCTTCCTCCAAAATTTTGTACTTGGATTTTTTTTTTCGAAAAGAAGTATTTCTGTAATAGTTGATAGCCATTCATCCGACTTTCACAAAATCAACGCAGACATTCCACAGGGTTCAGCGATGGCATCTGCTTTCTTTTACCAACAATCAGATTCACTGCTATATTGACCACAGTACACTCCATTTCAACATACAATTTCCCAAACCTGCTTCTAAGACTCAAATTGATGACAGACAGTAATGACTTTATCCCTAACCGCAGCAAAAAACCTTGTCCAGTTTAACGCCACTAAGACACAATATTATTTACTATCTTACAAATCATCTCCCAGTACCTACACCATTCAAATGAATAATCAAATGCTTGATGCCAAAGATTTCTTTAGCCTAGTCGATATCACTTTTCAGAAAGATCTTCGCTGACATATCCAGGAGGCTTAAATCACTAAAGCTTTATCAAATTTCTGGCGATCTGTCTCTGTTTTACAGATTGATAGATATAGATATGGACGGGTGACTTGCGCTAACTTAGGCCTCTCAGGTGGGCCTATTGTAACCTCTGGAGTTTTACTCATCGAGCCAGCATTGTGTAGTTCAACACTGTGGCGGCCGAGCATTGTCCGATTGTGACCATTTGTGGCAACCTTTCCTCCATAATTGATTCTCTGGTATTTACGAGAGCTGGACAGTAGCAAAGAATGTGTTCAGCAGTCTCATCGTCTTCGATTGATTCGAAGTTGAATCTGGGAGGATGTCCAACGTGTGAATCTGTTTGTTTAGCTTACAGTGTCCTGTTAGCATTCCTAGCAGTTTTCTGAGATTACCTCGAGAGAACCAGAGGACGTACCCTGCCCGAGCGGCCTCAGGTGCTTTTTCATTTCCTTTAAATTCGTCCCTTAATTCAGGACACTGTGACCGTGTTCCTTGGGATAGTATTACGGATTATGTTCTGATGAACTCTCATCAATTATGCCTCCCGCCGAGATACGAACATGCAAGTACTTAGAATCTTCCACTTTGTTCGGTCCTTTAGTGTTGCGATTACTTATTACCTTATTCTCCTAATCTGCAAGAATTTAAATTCCACGACCTCAATAAACTTTCTCTCTCTTCACTTAAAGCAGATAATAAAAAAAATAACTAGAACAATTTCACATAATTCTTTGTTTAGATAGATAGATAGATAAGTCTTGTTTTAACTTTTTTGTTTTCCACACATCCTTATCTTCAATAGAAATGTACTACATTAAAGTACCCACTGGAAATCCGCAATAGACACTAAAAAAAGTTTCTTTAAATTTTCTTTTAAAATATAATGTTTCCATTCCATTCCATTCCATATAAAGAGTGTCCCAATTTTGCTGGGTCGTCATCAACTATAAAATTTTAAATGGGACCCGCTGTATTTTTGTCCTTCATTTGATTCCCTGTCAAAAATAAACATAAGTTACCACTTTAAACTATAGTCGATATCTGCGTAGTTTCCGAGATAATTAAGGTTGTGTGTGATTTTTTGAAAACTGAAACTATTTTTCAAACCCCTATAAAAAATAGCAAAAATCTAAAATTGGGCGTTTGCGTGGTAATTTCCAGTTTTGTAAAGGATTAATGCATATACCGAATCCCAAATTTTTGCCACACGTATACAGCGTACGTATACATACTACGAAAACAGTCTTGCAACTTTTTAAAGTGACAAAGTCGATTTTTTTTAAACAGAACACCTACTATGTTTTTTATTTATGTAAATGATCATAAAGATACCTATTTTTCATATTTATATATTCTATACCTAAATTTGCAATTAACAGAAACTTTTAATTATTTGTTGAATATTGCGATGCTGTATACTTAAAAAAAACTATAGGAGGCTATGGAATGGAAAATAAAAGTATTTCTTTTAAATATGGCAATTTTTCAATTTATTTGTATTTTTAGTGGTTGTTGTTTTATTGCAATCACTTAAATTTAAAATAATTAGACTTTAAAAAGGTTTCCTTGTATCGGTGTTTATTAGTTCTATTTTAAAGAGTGGCTCAATATTCAAGTAAAGAGTGACTAAATTTGTATAACTGTTACATTGAAAATAATAAAAGTCCAGAACTTGCATTAAGAGAGTATAGCCAAATATTTCCCATGGCAAGAATACCAAAAAATTTTTGACAAGATTTTCAGTGATTATCAACTCATGGAGTTCTGAAATATAGAAAAAGGAAAAAGCCCATTCAGTCGTCTCTGAAGATTCTCAAATGGAGGTTTTATTATATTTTATTGAATATCCTACCAACTCCTTAAGAGATGAACAAAGGGCTTTGGATTTTCCCATGACCAGCATACATCGAGTATTAAAAGAAAAGAAAATATCCCCATATAAGTTTCTTACAGTTGAATTTTTAAGCGAAGCTGATCTCAGACCAGACTGGATTTTTGTATACAAATGATGGACCTGTATTTTGCGAGAGGGGTTTTAAATAAAATCCTTTGGATAGATAAGGCGATATTTTTCACTACGGGAATGCATAACAAAAAAATACTCACTACTATTCTGAGACAAATAAACATTTAGTAAAGCAAACTAAAAGGCAAAGACATCAAAGTGTCGTGTGGTATTATAAACGACTGCACAACATTTTTAAACCTTTAAAGAAATTATGGAAAAACTCATTGACCTTCCTGAATATATTCGTGTAGACTTGGTATATCAATAAGATAATGCTCTATACCACTGTGGAGAAGATATAAGAGCATATTTAAATGAGCAATTTAAGGGAGAACTGCACGCAAAAAGTGAAAAACCAGCGACAAGGTCGAGTTGAAAATAAGATGAAAAGCTACCTACGCATTAAAAAAAACTTCCTGCACGTCCAACCTCAAAAAAATGTGTTATGTATAGGTAATTTAAATTATATTTCAATTAAAAATGGGTTCAAAAGGGATTACGCGCTGCAGAAATACAAAGACATGAGTACGATCAGTATCATTTCAAATTTTGTAGTTACGTAGACAAAGGATCAATGTAAGGCGGTAAAGAGCCCTTTTGTGGAAAAAAAATTATATGCGAAGGCATGTGCGTCAAAAAGTGGTCAAAAAATGGTCGAAAATGGACAAATCTACTTTTATTTTATAACTCTAGATTTGATTTTTTTCATAAAAATTCGCCTTTAGCGCCCAACTATACATATTTCCCTATTAAAATCACATTGAAGCTAATACATATCTCTTATAGTTTTAACGTAATATTGCAGCGGCGGAAGGCTTGCAAATGATCCATATTACTGCGTGCAGTTCCCCCTTAATTTAAGTATATATAGTAACGGTGATATATATATAGTATGGCCGCCACGAAGTCCCGATTTGACAGCAGTCAGATTATTTTTTATGGGTATCACTTAAAGATAGAGTGTATAAAAATTGAAAAAATTATTCTGTGAATGAATTAAGACAAAAAAATCGTGAATAAATTATTAGTCTTAATAATAGTGACGCCGTCCGAAATGTTGTGACAAACATTCAAGTGCGATATACACGGTGTATAGCAGAAAACGGACAGTATGTGGAAAATCGATTATATAGTCATTTGTTTTAAATTTTTCCTGTTTTTTAATTTCCATATAATCGATTGTTATGCTATATGGTGTTATATGTTGTTTATGTTGATCGCTACGTTACTCAAGAAGTTTGTTTCTAATATTAATTTTCAATAATGGTTTTAAATTTAAAATTTAGCAATAAATAAATACAGAATAAAAATAGGAATATAGTTACTCAAATAGAAATATTATCCATTCCATGGCCTCCTATAGTTTTTTTTGAGTATACAGCATCACAATATTCAAGAAATAATTGAGATTTTCTGTTAAATTGCGATTTTATCTGTAACCATTGAATTTAGGTATAGAATTTTTTCACTTTAAAAAGGTGCAAGATTGATTTCTTAATGTCCATCCTGTATAGGTGAGGACAAAAATTGTGTATTCTGTAAATACATTGATCCTTTATAAACTGGAAATTTCCACCCAAACGCCCAATTTTAGATTTTTGCTATTTTTTTTATAAAGATCAAAAATCGACTAGTTTAAATTATTGGTATCTTATGTTTATTTTTGACAAGGAATCAAATAACGGACAAAAATACAGGGTGTCCCATTAAAAATTTTATAGTTGATGTCGTCCCAGCAAAATTGGGACACCCTGTACACATGAAAACATTATATTTTAAAACAAATTCAAATTTAAAAAAACTTTGGTGGGTATTTGTATGTGGAACACGATGTATTTAAAAATTATAATAGTTTCCTTTAACGAGTGTAGTAATAAGAAAATAAACTAAACTAAATCAATAATAAGATATATATATATATATATATATATATATATATATATATATCCAATATAAGACAAATACATCGTTTTTTCTTTCTATACAGGATTGATAAAAAAAATGCCCAAATTGAAAATTTTGAACATAATCCATATTATGTGACTAGGATCAAAGCCAGATTCCTATGTGAAGTACAATTTAACAATTTCAGTCTAATATTTTTTGAGCAACTCTACATAGCTATAAAAGTGGCATCTTGATCTCTAGAACATATCCAAAAATTAAGAACATCCGTTAACATGTAGAACAACAAACAACAACAAAAATTATCTTCTTGGACACACCCAATTCTTGTTGATAGCTTTAATACATTTCTTCTCATTCTTAGCAAAAGATCAGTGATAATAAAATGCTGATTGTAAATTATAAATTCTCGAGGGTAAATCTAAAAATAAATTCTAGAGAATATTTGGAAGAATGTATTTATGGCATTATTGGCATTGGCTTATTTTTTTATTCTAGGTGTTGGCATACTGATCGCATCAACCATTATACGTATTGGATGTACAGTTGCTTTAGGAATTGGCTGTGGTCTAAATCTGAAGGAAAAAGTATTTTCAGCCTTTGCCTTGATGTCAAAAGCCACGGTGCAGGTAAATAAAATGAAATTTAAGTAAGCTAAAATTTAGACAATTCAGGAATTATTCTGAAGATAATAGGCATTAAGTCCGAAACGCTAAACTGTAGGGCTATCCCAGTTGGTATCACTGATTAAAAAAACACAACTATTTAAGTGTGTAATAATATACATGGTACTCCTTAAATTGATTTTGCGCATATCACCAGCCTTGTCACTTCAACCCCAAAATCTTAGATGGGAATAGGGGTCGACTTATACCTTATTTTATTGTATTTTTTTTTCCATGGTCGTATTCTGTGCAAAATTCCCTTTCCCATGATGTATCACAAGTTATATTTTTCTTTCAAAATGGCGACACTAAAACCGGACTTCTGAAAAACATTATATTCACCTTCAAACTTCTGAGGTGACCTGATTAAAATGAAACTTTTTAGGTTAGAAAAAGCATGAAAGTATGTTATGTTTTTTCAAAATGTTACGCCTCTTCGAAAAAAAAATCAAAATGACTACTTTTAATGTAAATTTTCTGCCAAAATTTAAATTGGGCCTTATATTTTATTTATTCGTTTAATTTCTCGTTAAATTGCGTTTCCAATAATGTGCCACAAGATATCTATTTGTCGCTAAATTACAACAATATTGCGATTTTTCCTCCGAGCTACATAATTTTTTATCGGGGAAACTACTAAATCAAACTTTACTATTTTTATTAGTTAAACTATGTTAGATTTATTTAGTCATCATCTTTAGTAGACAATAACTAAGTATTTTAGTTAGTCTCAACATGTGTCAGATTGGTTTATAACATATAAACTTAAATGACCAGGCCGTTTTATACCCGTACCCGTATAACCAGTGTACGATTCTAATACTCTAACCTCAATATTCCAGTTTATAGAAATAGGTAAACTGGCCATTTTATTTTTATAAAAACGTGACAGTTGATTAATATAAGTATTTTAAAATGAATTTCGCTTACATATATTAATTTTAAATCTAGTTAAATCGCATACTACAACTGCCAATAACCAGATAATGATGGCCGTATTATGCTATTTTGTTTTTCATAGCCTAGGGGAGACCGGGGCAGGTTGCATCAAAAAATGGATAGTATTTTTTTCTTAGGTTATCAGGTAAATAACATTCAGAGTCAGGTGAAAAAAATATCTATCTGTATTTCGCTAATACATCAAAATATAATGAGAGGCTTAAAAAAATTAATTAACGCTTATACGCATATATTTCTTGACCAAGTCATGTGTTGCAACTTACCTCATTTGTGGGGCAACTTGCAACAATAAGATGGGTAAGTTGCAACATACTACTCTGGTTCATCTGAGTATTCAGAAAAGCAATTTATACATATAAAAAATGGATCAGATTTTGCGCAGTGGTCGTGGGCCCACATTTTACATTTTGTGCACTGTAACCAGTCTTCCTTCTCTTTTTCGCCCTGGTAAATTTCGTTACAAACTAGACACAACGTGTCGTCATCCTCAGAAGAAATTTCCCAGTCATCATCTTTCTTAGGATGCTTTCTCGCTATGTTTTTTTTCTTAACTATATGAATGAGTGGTTCATCATCTGAAGAGTCATTGGGGCATATTTGTCGAACTTCTGGCCCTTTCTTACATGATGTTAATTTTTTCATTTGTCTTGGTTTGTCAATATTTGTGGACGTTTTTTTCTTTCTTTCATTTCTCAGTTTTTCCTCATTTTCCAAAGCCTCTTTTTCAGGTGAGTCGGTTAATATGGCAGTTTTTCTTCTTTTCTTACCTCTTTTAGACTGAACCACGCGTGGGGGGGCTTTAGGAAAGGGTCTGACCAACTCCGGGCTAAATTTTGAGGTGCTTGGTTGCTGCTCATCAGGAAAATCTTTAGAAAAGGGTCTAACACACTCCGGACTAAATTTTGAGGTGCTTGGTTGCTGCTCATCAGGAAAATCTTTAGGAAAGGGTCTAACACACTCCGGACTAAATTTTGAAGTGCTTGGTTGCTGTTTATCTGGGGTGCCAGGAAAATCCAAAGTATGTGTACTAACTGCTTCTGTGTCTGGATTCGGTGTACCGGCCACTTTCGACGTTTGATCCATTTTATCAATGCTGCTTAGCGATTCCGGTTGTGGCCGATCCGTTGTAAAAGCTGGTGCAAAATCAGATTCAGTGAATATATTAGGATTCACAGGATAAACTCCAGAAGCTGAAAAACCTGAAGTGATATTTTTAGGAGTTACCGCATTTAAAAATGCAAGCTTTATGATCTGTGGCAAATCAAAAATAGTAAGAGTTTTTCCTGGGTTGTTTACCAACCAAGCACTAATACCTGAGCTGCAGCATTTTTTAAAGGGTCCAAAAACTGCTACATCTAACGGTTGCAACCGATGTGAGCAGTGTGGTGGAAAAGAGACCATAATGACACCGTTTTCTTTGCATAGATTGAGAACTCTACAACTTAAGTGGGATGAATGATTGTCTAATAATAAAATCACTGGAGTTTCCTTCGATGGTTTGACATGTGAGATGAAATGCTGAAAAATATAAAACGTATTTTCTTGCATCCAGCCGGATCCATTTGCCTCGCCTATGCAACCGGAAGGACCATCGCGGATAAAATATTCTCTGAAACGTTTCCTTGGGAATATGAACATAGGTGGTATGAAATTTCCTTGGGCATTTACGGCAACCGCAAGTGTGATCATTTCTCCTCGCTCAACCGAAGTAATGGATCCTACCTGCTTAGCACCTGTAAAGAAACAACATAGTGCATTAAACAGAAATCAGTATAGGATATTAAATGTGTAATTACCTTTTTGTGCTAATACTTTTCTTGGGCGAAGAACGGTTGACACCCCCGTCTCGTCCATATTCCATATTCTAGAAGCTTGAAATTGGCTACGCGATAGAACATCCATGAGCTTGGCAAAAAACATGTCTACGTTTGTGCGATTAAAACTGGAAGCTCTGACAAGGCTTGTGGCTTCGGGCTGGCGGATAGAAATGTCGGTGTTTCTCTTAATAAACAGATTTAGCCACTCCACTCCAGCTTTTTCGTGGTCATCCCAAGAAGAAGGAACTTGAATATTATGTAATTTTGCACATTGATATGCTAACTTGCGGACCCCAATCGGATCAAGTCCAAACATAATATCATTGCATTTTTTGATATACTTCACAAAAATTTGTTCTTGTTCTCTGTTAAATATTAGTCGTGGCTTGGCATAACCGCTATCTGGCATTTATATTGTATGCTTCGTTTCGCGAAATTTTTTTGTTTTCGCTACATATCGTGAAAGCGTTGAATAATGAATATTAAAATCTTTAGCGATTTTTCTAATAGAAAACTCTTTATTCCCAATATTTTCTAATACTAATTGGGCAGCGCGTTTAATAGCATTATCCGGAGTCGTACCCCTCTCGGTTTTTTTCTTATAATTTGTCATGATCCCTAGAAAAAGAAAATTTATATGAAGCAATAAACTAAAATGATGGAATAAAATGAAAACGGGGCACGTTGCAACACCGGGGTAAGTTACAACACCGTTGCAAAGTGCCCCGAGCAGAGTGTTGCAATTTGCCTCAATTTGACCTTCCTAATCTAACCTCTAAATTTTTTTGTTGTTTTGTAGACATCCCAATTATTATCTAGGCAATAAACACGTAATATATGTGCTATAACTTACCACTAATGACACGTGTGAAAAACAAAGCAGAGAGGTTTAATTTATTAAAAAACTGTTCAAAAATATTACACTCAACAATCACAAATCAAGTAACCTGCGAAAAAACCGTCTGTCATTCGACAAGAATAAAGTGCGTTCGCCAACACGTTTGCCAGTCGATATTGAATGGAAGAGTGCGTTCAAGAGATTAGATATCAAGTGTGTTGCAACTTATCCGTGTTGCAACCTGCCCCGGTCTCCCCTACTACTTTTTCTCAATGTATGCTATTTAAGCTGCTTTTACGTTGAACGATCGTAAGCATCTAGGAACAATTAAACTTAAAATTAATATAAGCGAAAATTATTTTAAAATGCTTATATTAATCAAATGTCACGTTTTTATAAAAATAAAATGGCCCGTTTACCTATTTCTATAAACTGGAATATAGACATTAGATTATTAGAATCGCTAACACTGCTTATACAGGTATGGGTATAAAATGGACAACCTAGGCCTGGTCATTTAAGTTCAAATGTTATAAGTAAATAAATCTAAAATAGTTTAACTAATAAAAATGGTAAATTTTGATTTAGTAGTTTTCCGGATAAAAAATTATGTAGCTCGGAGGAAAAATCGAAATATTGTTGTAACGACAAAAGGATTAACTTGTGGCACATTATTGGAAACGTAATTTAACGTGAATTTAAACGGATAAATATAATATAATACATTGTCCAATTTAAATTTTGGCAGAAAATTTACATTCAAAGTAGACATTTTTATTTTTTTTTTTTGGAAAAAGCGTAATATTTTGAAAAAAACACAATAATATGCTTTCCTGCTTTTTCTAACCTAAAAAGTTTCATTTTAATCAAGTCACCTAAAAAGTTTGACACTGTCTTTTGTTTTGTATGTTATATGGTAACTAAGGTACCTGCGGCAAACAAGGCCCTGCGGCTAATAAGGCCCAGCAGCCAAACCTCAAACCATAGGGTTCTTTCATAAATCTGGCAACATCACTCTGCGTCTAAGGAACTTGTTTAAGGTCACACGCAATTAAATACCCCAAATTCGGCACGTGGTTAACAAAATCAGTTGTAATCCGCACGACGAGTAGTGAATATGTCCGCTTATTAATATTTGACACAAATATCTAAGTAAATAATTCGTTTACATAAACGTTATATTTTCGATAAATGTACTTTGGGTTCTACGTTGTTTGGGCTGTATTTTGCTGTAATATCGATAACGAAAAGGTAAGAGACACTGAGATTTTTTATGTTTTTTATAGTTTAGGAGTGTATCGGCAAATAAGGCCCATTGACTTTCGGTTAATAAGGCCCAATAAACGGTGGGCCTTATTAAACGACGTTGTAAAATATTCTTTCTATTCGTAGGTTGTCCTACAATAATGCCACCAAAAGTCAAAAAGCGAGCAAAAAGGACTCCAGAACAGCTTCAACATACCCCGCAGAACTCTGAGAAACCATCTAAAATCTGGTTTTCTAGATAAAAAAATAGTACAAGCCAGCGTATTAACTCTGGATCAAGAAAAACAATTTTCTGAAAGAATTGTCCGGCTTTGTGAAATTTAAATGCCCTTAACACCATTGTTAGTACGTCGATCTGTATACAAATTCTGTGTCGAAAATAACATCCGCCATCCATTTGATGTCTCCAAAAGAGTCGCTGGTAAGGACTGGCTCTACGGGTTTTTGAAACGCAATCCTCATTTGTCCAGGCGAAAGGCCCAACTGATGAACCCAGCTCGTGTCCAAAAGTTAAATAAATTTATAGTTGGCGATCACTTTAATAAATTAGTTAACATCATCGATGAAATGAATTTACACCAAAATCCACAAAACCTTTTGAACATGGACGAAAAAGGATGCCGAACAACCATTTATCATCAAAGCAGGTTATTGAGCAAGAAAGAAAAATTTCTTTTTCTATCATGTAAAGTTTTATTTTCCTCAAATAGGTTTTTTATCCTTAGAATTGTATTGATGGATATATTTCTATGAAAATTTGCAATAAATCTTCTTCTTGCTTCTCTTGCTTTTTCTTGGCACTTGTAAAATAGCATAACAATCTGTAGTCTCTCGTCCAAAGAGTATTTCATTTCGATCAGAGTCAAATATATATTTTTTAGGTGAAGACTTCGACAATAATTAAAATAATGTCAATTTTTATTGACAAAGCATTCAAACTCATTTTATCTTGATCACCTATACCAATCTATCGTATATTTTAAACAGGTGAAGCTAAAATTTTAGTTTGTAAAACATTAAAATGTAATATAAACAGCTATCGCAAAATTAAATCTTTTAATCAGAACGGACATAAAAAAAATCACTCTTTCCAAAAATCGTATAAAAAACGATACATTCCATTTAAAAAACACCTGATGCATAGCGTAACTCTTTTGTTTCTGGTTCAAATATTTTTTCGATGACATTTTTGGATTCTACAAGAAAAAATACATCGATTGGCTATTTTGAATTTTTCCAAAATACAAGGAAGGTCTAAAATAGGTCCCTGTTCAGTCCTCGCTGGAACACCCTGTACCAAACGTGTCCATTCAATTGCACCTGAACATGCGGAAAATGTGACCATTGCTGGGTGCTGTAATGCTATAGGAAACAGTATCCCACCTATGGTCATATTCAAGATGAAGCGATTAAAACCAAAATGGGAAGAAAACTTACCACCAGGTAACCTGGTTAAAATGGCTGAAAAACTTTTCATACATACATACATACATTTCGACATACAAGTTATGTCGTTTGTAAGAGAGTACGCACGCTTGCTGCTTCTCCAGTTAAAACGGTAAAAATCAGCGGTTATTGTGAACAAAAATTCGAGAATTTTTCACAGTGTGTTTTTATATATGTAAAGAATACGTTCCTTCAAAGACAAGTCAAAGTAAGTCCTTAGAACAGTTGAGTTTTCTATTTCACTAAGCAATATATTACATTCTAATATGTCCAAACAACTGATAAACGATCTTGTAAACAATAACGATTTTTTTGGATGCTATCGCAAAGCGTGTAGCCAGTACGGTAACGGTTAGCTTGGAAAAACACCTTACTGATCTAAATACAAAGATTAAATCATTACAAGAGGATGCCTCGGATGTGAAAGCTGATAATGAGAGTTGAGGTTGGAGGTTGGAGGACCTGGAGCAAAAGTCCAGACTTAACCGACTTCGTTTTTACGGCATTTCGGAAAAGACCGAAAACTTGAAAATGAACGTAGAGGCCCTAATAAAGTCCAAGCTTGAAGTTCGAAATTTTGAAATAGAGGAATGCTATTACACAGGAAGAAACAAATCCAAACCTACAGCAGATATTGTAAAATTTGCTAGCGTGAAACAAAGGAATGAGGTATTCTTTAACAAAAAGAAACTAAAACATTCAAAAATAGCTATCAGTGAAGATCTAATAAAAAGCAGGTTCGAACTTTTAAATTTTGCAAAGGAAAGATTGGGAAAGGAGAAGGTCTAGTCCATGGAAGGTAAAATTTTTGTCAAGAATGGTGGAAAAAAGGTTCTATTGAAGTCTGAAGAGGATGTCACGAATTTTTCAAATTAGCATGATACTGGATGAGTGGTGCAAATGGTCTGCGTAATTTTAGATTTAAGCTTAATTTTTTTTCTTTTTTACTTGTTTGATTTTTTTTTCTAAATTAGATAAACTTAGCCTAGATTATTAGTTTTTGTTTTTCGTCTTATATTTCTTAAGTTAATAACTGAATTGTGAATTTGGTTTTTTGTTGTAGTGCGTAAGTGGAAGCCGGTCTTTCTACGAGAGTTTAGCTCGTTTACTTTTAGATTCAATGAAAAATTTTAGAGTGGCTTTCCTAAATGTACGATCTCTGTCCAATCACTTTGCGCAGGTCAAAAATTTGCTGAATCGAGAACAATATGATGTCTTGGGAATATCGGAAACATGGCTGTCTGATAATATACCATCTAATATAATTTCCGTTGATGGTTACAATTTTGTAAGAAGGGACAGGGGCTCTGGGGGTGGAGGTGTTGGTATCTTTATCAGAGATTTATTTAAATTTAATATGATGGACTCACATTTTCATGAAGGCTTAGAGCAAATATGGGTTGAATTAAATTTGAATAAACGTATAATTATGCTAGGTTCACTGTACAGACCGCCCAATAAAAATTTTGCTGACTTTATAAATACCTTTGAGGATACCTTGTCTCAGTTTTCCATGTCTTCCGATGAAATAATTTGCGGCGGCGATTTAAATACAACTCTTTTAGATCTGGAATCCACATCTTCCTCTACACTTATAGATAGCATTCATTCTTTTAATTTAAAACAAATAATTAATAACCCAACAAGAGTCTTTAATTCTACTAATAGTTTACTTGATGTGATAATTGTGTCAGATGAAACTCACCCCACATCCGTGGATGTAGAAAATGCCTCTAATATATCTGATCACTTTTTAGTCTGTTGTTCTTTATGCTACCCTGTATCACAAGTAAAAGAGAAAATTACTAATACAAGAAATTTTAAAAGAATTGATAAAGAACTACTTAGTGATTTTCTTCTCCAGGCTCCTTTTCGGGACATAATAAACATTCAAGATATTAACGGAAAAGTATTCCTCTTCAATGAAATTGTATTAAATATTTTTGATGTTTTGGCCCCATATAAAAAGAATGTTTTTAAAAAACCTAAACCTTTATGGCTAACAGACAATGTACAGGCTATGATAAAGCTAAAAAATAAAGCCTATAAAAGATTTAAAAGGACGCGTAGTCAGGTACATTGGGAATATTTTAAACAAATTAGAAATCAGACCAATATTGTTATAGCTAATGAGAAAAAACAAAGCTTGGAGTACTTTGTTCATACTTATAATCAAAATCCTAAATTATTAGGGAAAAAAACTGAACGATCTTAATATTTATAATAAACCTTCTGTATCTATACTCGATAGTTTAAACAGACCTAATGATTTAAATTCCTATTTTTTACAGTTTTCAGGGAATCAAGTGGCTTTTGACCAGCTTTTAGTTCAAAGCTACCGGCAAAGAAAAAAATGCGATTTCCAGGATTTATTTCATTTTACGACTGTCGCTGTCGAAGATGTAAAACAGTGTCTTTATAATATAAAATCCATGTCCACAGGCCCCGATCTCATTAATCTAGAGATGTTACTGTTATGCTGCCCCACAATACTACCCTATCTAACTAATATAATCAACTCTTGTCTATTAGAGTCTACTTTTCCCGATCCTTGGAGGCTTTCACGAGTAATTCCTATTCCTAAAAGTGGTAATATATCAGAGTTTAGCGACTTACGTCCTATTAGTATACTTACAACACTATCGAAAGTACTAGAAAATATAATGCATAGGCAAATTTCTGGACACCTAAAAATGTATAATCTGCTTCCATCTTGTCAATCCGTCTTTCGTCCAGGTTTTAGTTGTACTACAGCTCTGTTAAATATCACTGACGATATCATTAAGGCTACAGATGCAAGTAAATGTACTGTTCTTGTTCTATTGGATTACTCGAAAGCATTTGATAAAATAAGTCATGAGCTGCTCTTATCCATTTTAAAATTTATAGGATTTTCAGTACCTGCTATAAACTTAATGCAGAATTATCTTCTTAACAGGCTTCAGTTTGTCGAAACCTCTGCCGGTCGGTCAAATGAGGGTAGTGTCTGCTGCGGAGTCCCGCAAGGGTCAATATTAGGTCCTTTATTGTTTAGTATTTATACAATTAATTTAACATCCTGCTTGAAATATTGTAATGTGCATCAATACGCTGATGACACTCAATTATACTATTCTTTTTTTCCGTCCGACTGGCCCGAGGCAAATAGGGCTTTGGAAAGTGACATCCATAATTTATTGTTATATTCTGGGCGCCATAACTTGCAAATTAATCCACAAAAGTCATCGGTTTTGTTATTTGGCAAAAACAAAGACTACATTGAATCTGTTTTGACAATAAGAATAGGTAACGACACATTACCTTATAAAAAAGTAGCAAAAAATCTGGGTCTCTACTTAGACACTGACTTACGTTTTAAAAATCTGGGTCTCTACTTAGACACTGACTTACGTTTTAAAACTCACATCAAAAGCTGTTTACAGAGAGCCTACGCTAATTTAAAAATACTATATCCACATCGTCATCTTCTCAATCAAAACCTAAAAATTAAATTAACTGAGGCCTTGGTTTTATGTCAATTTAGTTGTCTTGTACTCACCATGTCTAGATGTGGAAGATAAAATAAAAATAGAACGGGTTCAAAGGTCATGCCTTAGATATATTTATGGAATACGAAAATTTGATCCTGTATCACATAAGCTAAAGACATGTGGCTGGCTTAACATGGAAAAAAGGCGGAAGATTCATTCCGTGGTTTTATATCACAAGATAATAAAAAATGGGTTACCACCTTACTTATTAAATAAAATTACCTACCGAACGGACGTACATAATCTCAATTTGCGTTTTAAAGGTTTGATCTCGCCTCCATATCATAGAACAGCCGTGTTTCAGCGTTGCTTCACTTACAACATATATCTCTTGTATAATGGAATTCCTCACGAAGATAAAGAATTGTCCGTACCGGCCTTCAAATGGGTATGCAAAAAAAGAATTTTGGCAGAATGATTTTTCCAAGCAGTGCTTGGACAGAGACCCTCGACTATTCTCTTCATGATGTTTTATACTTTTTTTAACGAACTTTTTTCCGGCTACTTTTTGTGTACGACATAAACAATAATCTTTTTTTCCAATTTTTTGTTACTGGGGTTGAACTTGAACTTTTGCAAATTGTTTTCAGCCCCTTTTTTGTATTCATTATTGAGTACCTTTGTAATAATTTTGGAGTGCAAAAATAAATGTATTATTATTATTATTTTCTTAGGCATCTACACTGTTACAAGGATCCACAAACTATCTTGCTAGTATTTGATAGAACTGCAAGTCATCTGGATATTTCCATAACCGAAGTTGCAGATGAGTTATATATAAGGCTGTTTTGCTTACCTTTTAACACAACACATGAATTGCAGCCCTTAGATAAAGCTGTTTATAGGTCCTTTGAACACTACTGGGATCAAGAAGTTCTTAGGTTTTGGGAAGCAAATCCAGATCGTCGCCTGAATAAATCTCGCTTTGGCCAAATTTTATCTAAAGTTTGGCCAAGATGTATGAAACCGGAGAATATTTTAAGCGGCTTTCGAGCTACAGGTCTATATCCAATTGATCCTACTGTGATTCCTGAATCAGCTTTCGCCCCTTCACTAGCAACTGAACGTCCTTACGCTGCGGAAATTATTGAGAACAACGCTAATAATGGCAACAACGATAATGAGTTCAATATGCAATGCATCGATCATAGTTCAGACGAATCTTTAGATGATATTCCACTCAGTAGGTTAAAGAATATTATCCAGCAAAAAGTCCCTAATAGGATCCAACATGTTTCTGAAACACTTGTCAAGACTAATGATACGACACAGACACAAAAAAAAGTGGTGATCTTAATACATCTTTTAAAGGACTGCTTCCTACACATGAACTGTTTAAATTGAAAGAACATAAGAAGACTTCAAACAAAAAATCTCTCAATTACTAAGTTCTAATTCCAAGCCTACAGTATCCGAAAAAATACCAACCAATACCATCATCATCAAAGGTGGCAGTGAGAAAGAGCCCAGATGGTAGCGTCCCAGTAATAGAGTCCTGGTATTGCTCAGTGTGTAACGAAGTAAAGCTATTGGATATGCGGTGGTGTGTGTCTTGTGACACTTCATGCCACGAAGAATGCATTGGTTTTACAAAAAATGACAAAGATGACTTTATTTGTAAACGTTGTTAAGTGTTGGTTATTTTTTTTAAGAATTTATTTTGTTTTTTTATGAATGCATGCTTTATTTTAGGTTGGCCTTTATACCCGACCTCAATGTTTCTGGTGGGCCTTCTTAACCGAATATTCGGATAATAAAGCCCATTTGCTTTTTTTTTAGTTAGTTACAACTTTTGCATTCATTTAAGACTACAAGCGTACGTGTAGTTTCCTTTAAAAGAGTCTGAATTAAGATAATCTTTGTGTTTTTTATTTGTTATTTTACTTTTTTCCTAAATAAAGTAGTTTCTTTTTAACTGGGCCTTATTTGCCGCAGGCACCTCATAACGTTTTTCAGAAAACCGGTTTTAGTGCCGCCATTTTGGAAGAAAAGGCTTCAAAGAGATATCTGGAAAGGTAAAAAATTAGAGCGTGTACCCTATGCTCTGTGTCATCCGGTATATATATATATATATATATATATATATATATATATATATATATATATATATATATACAACGGAAGCTTTCACGGCTTTGGTCAATTAAGAAATCATGGTTCTTGGGATTAGACCGTGTCAAATTTGAATTACTATCCGACGTTTCGCCTTCAATTCACGAGGCATCTTTAGGAATGCTCCAGAAGATCTGAACGTTGAATGAGCTCGAAGAGATTCAGGCAGGCTTTTATATCCGACTTGTGCTCGCCGAACCATGACCCTGTGTTAAGATCGGTTTCCACGTGTGATATAGACCGTAACCCGTATCTCTATTGAAATTTTTTGTATGTTTAAATATTTCAATAGACTTTTCGTTTATAAAAACCTGGAACCGATGCTAGAACCTCGTTTTCCTTTACATTTATGAAATGGCCAGTGTTATGCTGGTGTTCAGCTACAGGCAGACCCCACAAGTAGAATAGAAAGACGCATTACCAATTTGATCAACACATCCAGTCTACCACCAGCGGAGAAAAAATCACTAAAACCAAGCAGCTCCAAGACTCCCAGGTTCTACGGTCTTACGAAGATACACAAGGACAACGTACCACTTCGACCGATCGTCAGTGCAATAGACTCGCCCACATACAAACTAGGTACATATCTTTCAAATTTTCTTAATCCATTTACTGGAAAAACAGATTCTTTTATTAAAAACTCTGCACATTTCATGGAAAAACTCAAGACAATCCAGTTGGATCCCGAAGATATTTTGGTCAGTTTCGATGTAGAATCACTTTACACAAATGTTCCTTTCAACGATTCAATTTCCATTATATCAGACATACTGGATAACAATAATCTTGATAAGAACTTAATAGACTTAGTGGAGGTGCTTCAGTGCATTCAGTGTTCAGATCTCGTGGAGTAAAGATTCCTGAAGAAACGTCGTATAGTAATTCTAATTTGACACGGTCTAATCCCAAGAACCATGATTTCTATATAAATATATATACAATATATATAAAAAAGTAGGTATTTTTATGGTTATTTGCATAAATAAAAAACATAGTAGGTGTTCTATTTAAAAAAATCGACTTTTTTCACTTTAAAAAGGTGCAAGATTGATTTGCATATATGCATTGATGCTTTATAAACTGGAAATTAACACCCAAACTCCCAATTTTACTATAGCTTAGATTGGTAATTTATGTTTATTTCTGACAAGGAATCAACTAATTGACAAAAATACAGGGTATCCCGTCTAAATTTTATAATTGATGTAGTCCCAGCAAAATTATACATGGAAACGGTGTATACTTAGGTATGAAATTATGCCGGCTCCAATGGCGAGTTACGCATTGCTGCCAAGTTTACCGTTTTTCTGGTATAAAAGGAAACATTTTTTTAATGGAACACCTTATTTACTTTATTAAAATCTGCGTAATCCTATCAATACTTTTTGTTAAGAGCACTTTTTGGCTAGATATGATAATTATTCGATAAACTCTACAGTATCAGTAATCAAAACCGTTTTATTGAATACTTTCAATACCTAAATATCATTAATTGTAAATCAGTGAAATTTTTCTTTCTTTTATCAAAGATGTTACTTTCGTAACATTTTTTTTATTAAAACTAGTCTTAGATTAATCTAATATTTTAGGCAGCTCTGGGACCTGTGCTATTGGGAATTGCCAACGTGGAAAGGGTGTACGCCGATAAGATTCTTATGGTCTGTATCCTGTCAATTATGCTGACCGCGCCCACGTCTGCCGTCCTCATGACACTTTTAGGCCCACGCCTACTCACCAAAACGACGGTACCCTTCTGCGCAGACGACATGAGAAGATCCAAGAGACTATCCGTGAGAAGTCTAAGAGACCTCACCGTAGATCCGGTGAATATAGATAAGGACTTAACAATAGAAGAAGAAAAAGGCGGTGAAAGAGACAATAACAAAACATAAATGTGATATTAAGATTTACTTAAGAAGATATACCGATTATACCTATTAGTATTAAGTTACATTACCCACAGGCGAATCCAGGAATTATTGTTGAATTATATCAAAGTACAGTATAACTTGGATAATCAGATATCGTTCCGGCATATGCTTTGACTATAGAGGTGTCCGGATTATTGGAGTGATTTATTTTATTTATTTTTTAAATGAAAATAACTCAAAATTTGTAAAAATTTTTATTATAAAACAAAATCAGGAACTTGTAAAAAATGAGTTTCCTCACAAAAACAGAACAAAAGTGTGTGGATGTACAGGGTTTTTCCTTATAATTTGGCACCGCCTTAAATCTTTTATTTCAAAAGATATAAAAAAGTGGTTAATACAAAAGTTGAATCTGAAGATTTACACCACGCTAAAATAAAAAACAAATGACTATCGGAAAATATAGAAATCGCCATGAACTTCTTTATTTTAAATGGAACACCCTGTATATTTTGAAATTTTTAGATGCGCCTCATTGTATTCTTTTCAAAAATATATAACATGTCTATATTTAGAACAGTAGTTTTTGAGCTATTCGTCTTCAAAATAATCCCTTATGAAGTGCTTAACTTATTTTATTGGATCTAGATAGCCGTGAGTGGCCGTGGGTGTAATTCAGCCATTATATGTATCACTGTAAACATGAAATGTCAAATGAAACCAAAATTATTATTTTTGAATAACAGTAATACATTTTATTTACATGTTACGTCAAATTAAACATAATACCTAATAATAATGCTTTTCACTGAAGAATAATTAATAAATAATTCAGTTATACTACGCAAATCAAAATAACGCATCAAGGGTAGTGCGTCAATACCGGGAACAAAAGCCAGGGGTATGAGTGCCATCTAGAAAGACAGTATCATATAGTAAAAAATTTGTGGAAAGGAAAAACTTTTTCAGAAAAAAAAGAACATCAAATGCAAATTTAGAGGAAGACTTCAATTTTTTATAATATTTTGAAGGTAATGTTCTATTTATTTAATAAACGCGAAGTTTAAAAAAATTATCTTTTAGAAAATCCGCACCGCTCAATTCCCGATGTTACAAGAGTCTCAGGGAAATCATGGAAAACCATTCATAGGATTTTGAAAAAATATGGTTATCATTCCTACAAAATTAAGCCAGTGCAATATTTAACAGGAAATAATGTAAATGAACGACTTCAATTCTGTCTAGAAATGCTCAGGAGATTTCGAGAAGATGACCAATTTTTTAACAAAATTCTGTGGTCTGATGAAGCTACTTTCACTACGGCCGGAATGTTTAACAGAAAATACACCCGAAATCCACATGTAATTGATGAAAGGAAGAAGCAAGGGCGTAAGTCGTTCATGTGTGGTGCAGCATATTAGGAGAGCAAATTATTGGGCCAATTATCTTTGAGATTTAGATTTCTTAAATAACGAAATAGAGCACCTTTTAGCACCAAGATAGCGCAATACCTCACAATGTCTAACCGATTACCAATTTTTTAAATAATCGCTATGGTTTATGGATCGGAAGGCAAGGCCCAATCCAGTGGCCGGCCAATAGCCCCGACCTCACACCCCTAGATAATTTTTTGTGGGGATACTTGAAAGATAAAATCTACTTTAATAGGACTGATAATTTACAAGAATAATGGCAAAGAATAGAGCAAGAAATAGTAATTTTAAACACCGAATATCTCTATATATATAAATTTAACGTACAACGTAAATAAAATATATTATTTTTATTCATGGCTAGAGTGATTCACGAATCATAATGGCTATAAATATATAAAAACTACAGTTCTTAATATAGACATGTTTATTTTTAAAAAAAGGACAATGAGGAGCATCTAAAAATTTAAAAATATACAGGGTGTTCCACTTAAAATAACAAAGTTCATGGTGATTTTTATATTTTCCAATAGTCATTTGTTTTTGATTTTAGCGCTATGTAAATCTTCAGATGAAATCCTACAACTTTCGTATTAACCACTTTTTTGTATCTTTTGAAATAAAAGATTTAAAGAGAAGGCAAATTATAAGGAAAAACCCTGTACATAAACATGCGTATGCACATATATTTCATGTACCATCCATATTTACATAAATGTAGGTATATCTTATATTAATCAATCTTCAATGGGAAACTTGTTCTCCTCAGCCCACCTGATGGTCAGTGAAAACTATATTTCCATCATCCTTTGATTCAGAAGATTCTTCTATGTTTTGAATGTGGCTTTTTATTGCATCTTGGATAAGCTCTTCTTCAGTTAAATCAATGGTAAACTCTTCTTCCCCCACAGCCCATTGAGTAATATCCTTGCTGTTCAAGCTATTTTCTGGATCAATGACTCTTAAGTATTCGATTTGAAGCTCTGAGAGTGAAATATCCTCGACATCTGATTCTTCCATAATCTCAATCAGCTCACATAAAAAATCTGACTACGCCACTGGATTCTACGCGAAAAACTGTATCAGAGCCAGTTTTTACCTTTTCGATAAGTTAAACAACAACCGAAATACGAGGGGGAGGGAGGACATCTTTCGTTTCACAAAAAAAGTAGCACCATGTCGCGAAAACCCTCTATCTTTACTGATAAGAGAGATACCCCGTAAAACAACGAAAATGAGACATCCTCTAGATATGTATGTTGTATAAAATATTTTCGTGTCCGTTGCAGAGGTAAAATTTTCAAAATGCCCGAATAACAGCAGTGGCCGGATTACTGGAGTGCCCGGGCTATCGAAGTTGCACTGCAGTTAATGTCACATTTATACGATGTAATAAAATGTTTAAATATTTTTTAATTTAAAGAACATTATAATATATTGTTAATGCTCCTACTTACTATCTATTTCCTACTGTATTTTCGATGTGCGCTTTACTTTATAAGAAGTTCTTAGAAATAAAATATTCTTGGGAATGAACTTAAACAACGAAACAAATTTAATTAAATTTGTATTGTCACGTAAGATGAAACTTCTGGTGGAGGGCCGCAACCCGACAGTCCTCCCCCCCTGGATCCGCCTATGGCATTACCTTACTAGTATTATTTTAAGTATTAACCAATGCAGGGTCGTATACAAGGGAATTTTTACTTAATAAGTATTAGCTGAGCCCTATATTGTTGCAGCGAATTTGTAGCATAATAATTATTCTTTTTATATTATTTGTCATTATTTTTACTAATTTACTATAATAAGGTCCCTATTAATACTAAATATTGTACAAATTATGAAGATTAGCGCAGAGTTGTGTACTGACCATTACTGCCAAATTTTAAAAAATCTTCCCCTTAATCTACGATGATTTTTTTTTATTATCTATAAGATATATCTCTACGTTTTGTATCGTACGCAATACATTCTATTTATATAATAGTTTGAATTGGGTCAGTGTGCTCAAATGTAAGGTGGTCAGGTAACATTTTGATCAGTAGTTATAAGAAATATAAATATTTTTTTAAAGAATCATAAATACATATTTTCGAAAATTTAAAAAAAAACATTGTTTTATTTCAGTAGCAGTAACATGGACCTCAGATTTAATATATAGAAAGATACCTAACAAAATACCAGTGGCGGCTCTTCCATAGGTTCATTTGGTTAATCACCCCCAAAAATATTCCAGAAAATAAATTATTCAAACCGTCTCTCCTAATAGTTGTCATAAAACGCGAACCTTGGGAAAAGTTAAATACGCTACACCAGGGGTGCTCAAACGGTCGATCGCGAGTGCTTTTTGAGTAGATCTCGAGAAGAAAAATTTTTTTAATAACTAAACTACAAAAATTTATTACGTAATAAAATAACACTCTGCTAGTAGCAAAAGGCGGCTTTATCAAAGGAACGCGCGGTACTTGTCAAAGAAAAGCCGCGTTTTTTATTCTTGCCGCTTTTCTAGAAATTTCGGGCGGCGCGTTTGACGGGGACATTCGAGACTTTCGTTCACGCCGATATAAATGTTGCGCCTGCAGGAATTGGAGTCATTCTGAATTGCAACTTGAAGGCAATACTACGTCGATACAAAGTTTATTATTAAATAGTACAAAATGAGTGCAGCAAAGAAATCTAAAACGTATCATTTTAATAACGATTGGGAGGAAGAATTTTTGTTTTGTATGGTGAAGGATAAGTGCATTTGTCTTATTTGTCGTGCGTGAGTTGAAATACCTAAGGGTGGTAACTTAGAGAGGTATCATAAAACGGTTCATAAAAACTATGAAAAAAATTTTCCGCCACAGAGTGAATTAAGAAAAGAAAAGTACGTGATTTGATATCTTGTTTGAAAAAAGAACAAACCATGTTCACAAGACCAGCCAAACAATCAAAAGCTGCTATGATTGAGTCATTTAAAATATCTCATATATTGGCGAAACACAAGAAATCATTCGAAGATGGATCGGTTGTGAAGCATTTATTGAAGCGGGTGAGACTTTATTTGGAGATTTTAAAAATAAAACAGAAATCATGAGTCAGGACATGGCAGATAAATTAAAAAATGATATCATGGAATGTACATACTTTTCTTTACAGTTCGACGAATCCACCGATACGACAGACACTGCCCAGCTGTGTATTTTTATTCGGATGGTATTCAATGACATGCTGGCTAAGGAAGAATTTTTGGCAATCATTCCTCTGAAGGGGAAAACGCGTGGCGAAGATATATATGATGTTTTATTCAATTTTGTAAAAAACTACAAGCTACCAATATATAAATTAGTGTGCATTACAACCGATGGAGCACCAGCAATGACTGGAAACAAAAACGGTTTTGTGGCATTGTGTCGAGCTAATGAAGATTTCCCTTCATTTTTTTCAATCCATTGCATTATACATCAACAAGTTTTGTGTTCAAAAGTTTTAAACACGGAGGAAATTATGGGCATTGCAACAAAAATTGTGAATTCCATCCGTGCACGTAGCTTGCAACGGCGGCTCTTTAAGTTGCAGTTGGAAGATAGGGAGTCAGCTGAACACACTGATTTAGTTCTTCACACGGACGTCAGGTGGTTGAGTCGCGGAAAATTCCTAGAAAGGTATTTAGAATTATTGCCCGAAATAACAGCTTTTCTAGACGAAAGAGGTGATGACACTCAGATGTTGAAAAACGAAAAATGGCTGACTGATTTGGTATTTTTGACTGACATCACAATGCACTTAAACACCATTAACTTGGAGCTTCAAGGTAAAGGAAAAACTGTTATTGAGATGATTAGCGCAGTAAACGCATTCAAAAGTAAATTGCAACTTATGATAGATCAACTGAAAAAAAAAGGATCTGAAACATTTTCCGTCTTTGAAAGCAAGGATTCTTCAGTTTAATTATGATACGTATGAGGCTGAATTATCAAATATTTTGGGACAATTCGAAATGCGTTTTTATGAATGTAGTAAATTGGCAAATGTAGCATCATTTATGAGTTATCCTTTTTCGGGTAAAAACATTGAGGAATTAGCTACTGAAATAGCAAGTCCGTTTAATAAGAACTCATGTTCTGTTGAAAATGAGTTGGTGCAGATTATATCAGATATACATCTCAAAGCTACAACATCTGATACAAATTTCTGGTGTTTTATATCTGAAGATAAATATCCGAATCTAAGGCAAATCGCCCTTCAACTGACAGCAATGTTTGGGTCAACTTACTTGTGCGAGCCTGCATTTTCTGAAATGAAGATAATTAAGTCAAAATATCGCAATCGACTAACTGACGATCATATGTTATCATGCTTGCGATTAGCACTCAGTGGTTACGTACCATCTTATGAAAAGTATGCTGAGGACATGCAGTGCCACGCTTCAACATCCAAAGTCACTCCTTAGTTAAGTTTAACACCATTTGTAACTCTTTTGTTTTGCAACAACCAATAAACTCGCAATTTTGAATAACTATGGGTTTTTTCATTGATATTGTAGAGAAGAACCTAACTAAACCTAACCCAAACCTTGACTAAAATAATGTATATTGTGCGGAAAGCCAATATCTATATATGCTACGGTACACCCTACCTAGGTAGGTAGGGTGTATGTATCGTGTATGTACGACAACTCTGCATCACACATACTCGCAGCCTCTCAGAGTCGATCGTAAGTAGTCTAAAAATATTGAGGTAGATCACCAGCAGTTCAAGTTTGAGCACCCCTGCGCACCACGATATTCGCCGAGCGCGTTGTGTTCCTTAGGCATAATAAAATACGCTATACTAAGCTAGGCTGGGCAGTCCGAATTGCCCTGATTACCTTAAAGCCTGACGAAAGTATCCGAAGATTTCACAGATACCGAGCGGCAGCCGAACGTGATAGCAAATGGAATATGAAATCGCGATTTGGGTCATCAGCCGGTCTCTTCTCATAATTCGATCGATCGGTCGCGGTATCACTTCGGCATGCGGAACTTCAATTGTTCAAAGGTCGCGCGGTCGATATTCTAACTCGATACTGTTTCGGACGTTTTTAATCGATGAAAATTGATTTATATACTGTTTCTTGTAATATATATTTTTTTTATTTTTATGATCTATGTGTGAGTTGGAAATATACAGGAAATAAAATGTTGGTAGTGACTAGTGCAAAAAAATAAACAACTAAAAAGTGCTTACGAAATTAATTTTGCAAAAATAACCAATTTCAAGATGATTTATGGTTGAGTTCTGAATATAGATGAAATAAAATGTCGGTAGTGCAAAAAATTAAACAACTAAAGAGTGCTAACGAACCTAATTTTAAGAAAATAACCGAATTCAAGGTAAGTGGTCGCAATTTGCCAGAACTTAGTATAAGACAAACTAGTAAAGACAAAAATAAAAGAGGTTCATCGAAACTTTCGCAAAAGTATGTACGATTTAGCTAACTGGATATGTGGTTGTGAAGTCTCTAACTCATTTTACTGTTATGTTTGTTGTTTTCTAAGGACTCGTCGGACTCATTATGGTGCAAAATCGATGTTAAAGACTTAAAACACTTAAAAGAAAAAATAAAAAAACATGCGTTTTCTGCAGATCACATGAAATGTTCGGTGAACTATGTTACGGTCGGAAGTGTTGATATTCGCACTCAGCTAGACACAGCTTAAGTCCCTTAAAGATTTTAATGAAAATGTAATTCGATTCTTCGTTCATTTTTTGCAAATGTGTCAATGACGTCATAATAAAAACGTCGATGCTCCGACATATTTTGGAGAAGTTTATTTTCAACGGACAACAGCGATGTATGCGAAAGTCTCTCCTGCCCCGTTGAATTTCTGACAAAATTTTTTATACGATTAAGTGTTGAAAAATTGCGTTCTACTGATGAACTTGTGGCAGGTATTGTCAACACTAATTCACAAAATTTCGACGCTTCGGTGTAGGCATCTTCCAGCTCCTTGTCTTTTAAAAATTGTATTAGTTCCTTAGCGTTATTTTTTGCGCTAATGTCATCAGTTTCGTAAATCACTTTTAGTTTAGATCGCAGTAACACTCGGTCGAAGAACTGGCCATAATGATGAAGAAGAGATTTAAACGCATCTTCTGGAAAAGTTTTTCCTTTAAATGCATCAAAATTGCAGAGCACGAGGAATTTAAAATCATTTAAACCGTTAAATCTATAGTTTATTTGTTGCTGAATTTGATCGATTATTTCATAAAAGAAGCGTCTGTATGATGTTTGAATATCTCCCACCTTGTCTGTTCGAAGACGCTTGGCTTGTGGCTCTACATTTAACGTCATCGTTTTCTCCCAAAATAGGTCAAAGTCATCTCTTTTTTGGCTTAACATGGACTTAAAATCATCCACCTTTTTTAGGCAAAAAGCAATATCATTTGTTTTAGTTTGTAATATATTAAAAACATTGTCCGAGAATGGAAATATTTCTGAAAATATGTTCAACAACTAATTAAAATCAAAATCTCGTTTCAAAAAGTACAAAAACCTCCTCGAACTATTTATTGCTTCTGAGTCCCACGTTTCATTATTTTCTATTATATTCTCAAATAGTTCAATCAGTGATTCACGATTTTCAGATACTGTTAACACAAGTCTTCCATTATAGTTCCACCTCGTAGGAGCAATCGTTTGTTGACAATGGAGTCCAAAGCTTGTGTACGTTTTGTTGACTTGGAAAAAAAACACCCATGCCACTTAATGTAACGAAAAATACTTTACACTCTTTAATGTGATTGATGAACTGGGATAAAATTAAATTTAATTTATGAGCAAAACATGGACAAACATAGCACTTGGGAAAGTTTCTCGAACTTTAGCTTGCAGACCCCCTAATTGTCCTGCCATCACTGCAGCTCCATCATAGCTTTGAGGAACTAATTTTTTCTCTCCATTAATTTCTTTAGTAACGTTATAAACTACGGTATATAATGCATCTGCTGTACAATTTTCGGACACATTCTTAAAACCTAAAAATCGCTCTTGAATACTTCCGTCTATTTTAACGTAGCGTATTACTATAGATAGTTGGCTAAAATTAGTGATATCAGGTGTTTCGTCCAGAACAATAGCAAAACCGCGCCTCGCGAATCTCCTGCTTAATTCTTTTTAGAATAATGGTTGCAACAGCGGAAATTAAATTATTCTGGATTCGATTCGGCGTTCCGCGAAAAACACTAGACTGCTCTAATTGATTTTTTAAGCAATCATCATATTTAGCCATTAAACTAAGTAAATATTGAATATTTCCTCTATTTGAAGAAACCCTTGTTTCGTTATGACCTCTAAATCCCAATTCGTGCTGTCCGAGAAAACAAACAACATCGATAAGTCTTCTTAATATTTGTCTATTTTTATCGACTAGTTCATTGTGTCGGCGGTGACTAATTTCCAACTATTTATTAAGGGCGGGCTTAATTCTGGTTTTGCCGAAACTTTTTCTTTTATGACGGCCTGCAAATGTGCTTTGGACATAATTTGTCTTTTTACAGCTTTATGGAAATTGTTTAAATTGGAAAAACCAGTTTTATTCCAGAGACCTTTTTTATTTTCAAAAAGTAAACATGGCCAACAAAATAATTTGCTTATATTTTCACATCCTGTTAGCCATTTAAATTGTTCGTATTGTTTTTCCGGATAAAAATGTTTAATACAGTTTTTCACTTTTGTGGTTAAATTTTTCATAAGCGGTTTTGCCCTTTCTTTGGAAATTATTTGAAGCTTATCAGCGAAGTTTAATGTTGAAAATTCCTTTATCTTCCATATCGCACCATGCACGACGCGACGTATGTATCACACAACACACGGATAGCCGTTCAAACAAAGAACCTACTCCAACGAGAGCTTCCGCCACCACTTAAAGCACGCGACTGAAATGCAAAAATTGCAAACAACCGGTGGAAAGTTCAATAACCTCTGGCTTGATTCACAGGAAATCAACCATAAAGGACTTTCTAGGACGTTCTAGTCCATTTTCTATTGTCGCTCGGTCGGAGTCAAGACCGCATTTATTATGGGCTTGAAAATTAAGATAATATTTTAGCATTTTTAATATAAACTAAATTAATGTTTTCCTATTTCAAAAATTACATTTTAGAAGATGTTTTGTTTTTTTTTTTTGGGGAAGCACTGCTTCCCTTGCTTCCATGGACTGCACGCCCCTGACTGCTTTTGGTAACTATATATCGGAGACGGTACACTTGAGGCTCTCTAACGATGTCAAACAGATTTTCGTATCATTTTTGTTTTCCGTCTATTCACGAAAAACTTTATTTCCGATTTTTCGGAGATGATACACGATAACTGTCAAAAAAATTGAAATATTAATTTGAAATACTCAGAAAACGTTCCTCTTTGCGGTCTCCTTATTTAAAATGGTAGAGATTGAAGTTCGGAAAGTATCTTTTTTTTTGATTTTGAAAACTTTTCTCAGGTTAAAATTGAAAAACAAGATCAATTTAAAGTCCTGAGGTACCTAAATGAACCAGGTTTCCGACAAAAACAAAAAGATTATGAAAGAGCACGAATACGGAAAAAATCTTAGTTTTATTTTTCTATCGTTCGCCAAAACATACAGTTCTTTTCAGAGAAAAGTGGTACAAGTCTTATTACTTATTTTCATCACATTTGCTTGCAACCGGCTTTTGCACCTAACATTTCTTTACGTTGTCACTTGTTAGAGGTATAACACGTCAAACATTGAAAACACTCGTGCCAGGGCAGTTCCGACGCACAGTGGTTCCTCTTATATGGTCGATAGGTGTCAAAAATATAAAAAACTGGAAATTAGAAAAACAATTGCTTTTAAAATATGTTTTAGCCCAACCCGTATAAAAAAATATGTTTCTTTAAAAAAATGTGTCCGTATGTATACAGGGTGATTCATTATAAATATTCCCAATTTCACATTTTTGCTTTTAATTTTAGCACAGAAAATCAAAACTATATCTCTGTTTTCTGTGATTTAGAATTTATAAATAGAATAGTTATTGGATTTAGTAAGTAGTGTTTGGCGTAGGTACGATTTTTTTATGTATACATGGTGCTCCAAAAATATGATCAACATTTTTTTTTAAATGAAATATTCCATATTTGAACTAATTTCGATTTTAATAAAAATAGACATACTTAACATTATTAGGGCCTTATTCAAAATTTATTAAAATTATTTCAAAATATTTTTTTAAAAAGTATGACTTGTTACCTTTGCACTCCTTTAACATAATATATATTCTTTTGCAAATGTATTCAACTCGTAATTTTAATGAGTTTAAATTCAAATAGTCTTTATTTGAAATATCTGGAATATTCTGCATGAAAGCATGGAACACTTCAGTCGCTTTTTCACCCATTCCACCTTTTTTAGTAATCCAAATATCATAAATGAGCCTTCTTTGAAGTTTAAACTCATAGGAATTACCTGGAAAAGAATAACGTAGCCATAATACGTTGTAGTCAAAAGCAACTTATTTACACATTTTTTACGAAGTTAATACATTATTAATTTAACGAGTAGATGATTGTAGAACCTACATTATTTTTTTTCCAAAATGTAAAACCCAATTTAATATTTTAAATTAGAAAGCATCACTAACTAAAGTTAACAAATACTTTAAAACTTAACAAATTCGTGTATTATAAAAGAGAAAAAAGTTTGAAAAGACTACTTTCTGGTGCAACCCTCAGTATAAAAAGTAATGAATAAATTTTAATTCTTTAATAGATTTTTATATATACCGGGTGGTCGAAATTGGTCTGTTTTAACAGAGAAAACCTATTTCCTGACTAGATAGAGCAAAACTGACTTAGGTGTCATGGGCTCGATTTCTGAGAAATGTTTAATGGCAAAAACCGCCTGCCGATATTTTCACTGCCAACTGAGATATAGGGCGTTTTTCAATTTTCGGCCATTTTGAAAATTGTCCATAACTTTTTTATTTTGCGGAATATTAACATTCTGCAAAGACATTCTAAAGACACTTTTTTATGTGCAATCCAGTGGCGTACTCAGATTTTTTCTATAGTTGTCCGTTTTATCATAAATAGGCAAAACTTTTTTTTTTCAAATGGAAATCATAGTTGGCTATAAATTATAAAAAATGCTCGCGTTTAGCCCTTTTCAGTGATATAAAGTTGTAGGTACTTATTTTCAAAAATAACGAAAATATTAGGTGTTTTTGGTTTACATCGAAGTAGGCCTTGGAATAATGACGCGCGTTCAATATTTTGAATATATTGCTGTCAGATTACTGTAGTCTGGTGTAATTATTGCGTTTTAGTGTTATCTTTATAAAGTTGTGTTAAGTTGCTGACAAAATATGTTTGAGAATTATGAAAAGTACGATATGTTAAAATGTTACATATTATCTAACGAAGTTCCTGAAGCAGCTAGTGAATTATATTTTAATACATTTCCCGAGCGACGTCAACCGGATAACCGAATTTATCAAACATTAAAAAGTAATTTAGTAAATTACGGAAGTTTTAAAAAGTTAAGAACAAGACATTATGAACTAAAGGAAGAAAAGGAAATCCAGCAGCTAAATATAATTGGTGAGGTATTAGATCATCCTGGCACCTCCTCTCGAACATTGGCTAATATAACGAATGTTCCAAAGACCACCGTTTTAAAAATACTCAAAAAACGTAAATTCAAACCGTACAGAACGAGAAGAGTTCATCAACTCCGTGAAGGGGACGCCGCTAGAAGATTGAGATTTTGTCAGTGGTATGAGCAAAAATTCATGGAGAATGAGAATTTTCCATTAAATATTATTTGGAGTGATGAATCCAGAGTAGATACTTCTGGTATATTTAATAGATATAATTCATATCACTGGTCCACTGAAAATCCACACGTAGTTGTGCAACAAGACCGGCAAGGTCGGTGTGGATTCAATATATGGGTGGGGATATTCCGAGGAAGATTTGTGGGACCTTATTTTTACGATGGAAATTTAACTGCAGATGATTATGTAAATATTTTGCGCACATATATTGTCCCTTTGTTGGAAGACATACCTTTAGCTGATGCCAGAAATATCTACTATCAACAAGATGGTTGTCCCCCGCACAATGCAAGGATCACAACTGATCTTTTAAACTTCGAATTTCGAGAAAATTGGATTGGTACGTGGGGCCCCATACCTTGGCCTGCTAGGTCCTGTGACTTAACTCCCTTAGATTTTTTTTTGTGGGGAAGATTGAAGGACTTGATATTTAAAGGAAGAACCTTTCACACAAAAGAAGAATTGCAAGAGGCCACTAGGCAAGCTTTTGCATCTATTAGCCCAGTTGAACTAATAAATAGTTGCAACTCGGTACGCAAAAGATGCTTAGTTTGTATTCAACAGGGAGGGGCTCAATTTGAACAACTTCTCTAAATATATTTATCAGAAACCTATCTAACTAAATACCTAGATTTTCATAATTACTTTTTATTTTGACTTGTAGCTGTAAATAGTAGTTTAGTTTGTTAATTTTGTTCAACTTTGCTATGTAAACAAAAAAAAATAAAAAAAATTAATAATAAATAATTAAAATAACGTTAGCTAGTGTTATTTAAAGTTGTGTTTAAGTTGCTAACAAACTATAAATCTTAACAATACATAATTGAGATATTGTCATCACAAATCAAAGCCTACTTCGATGTAAACCAAAAACACCTAATATTTTCGTTATTTTTGAAAATAAGTACCTACAACTTTATATCACTGAAAAGGGCTAAACGCGAGCATTTTTTATAATTTATAGCCAACTATGATTTCCATTTGAAAAAAAAAAGTTTTGCCTATTTATGATAAAACGGACAACTATAGAAAAAATCTGAGTACGCCACTGGATTGCACATAAAAAAGTGCCTTTAGAATGTCTTTGCAGAATGTTAATATTCCGCAAAATAAAAAAGTTATGGACAATTTTCAAAATGGCCGAAAATTGAAAAACGCCCTATATCTCAGTTGGCAGTGAAAATATCGGCAGGCGGTTTTTGCCATTAAACATTTCTCAGAAATCAAGCCCATGACACCTAAGTCAGTTTTGCTCTATCTAGTCAGGAAATAGGTTTTCTCTGTTAAAACAGACCAATTTCGACCACCCTGTACATACCTTGAACTTTATATTCCATTATCACGGATTTAACTAAACACACTAAGAATAATATTATATAGCAAACACAACTACAATATAAAAAATGGCAAAAAACGTAATTACCGACTGTTAATATAACTGTCACATTTGACAGACAACATAATATTAATATTGTTACTCAGGCAACATCCATTGTTTTCAACGCATACTTCGTAGTTTTTTCTACATAGATTAGGTCACAGTGACAACAAATATGCATGTTGTTTTTTATATTTTTGTCACATGAAGGAACCCACTGTGCGACGGGTCCGGCCGCCTTTGTGTCAAGATTTAAAATACGTTCTTTAAGAAAATACAATACATATCTTATACTATATGTACTATATTTTATTCAATTTTAAGTTATATATGAATAAAACACAAACACAAGTGTAACTCTTAAAACAATAATTTATAAAAATATAGTGTAATGACAACATAAAATATTGAAGAAATATTATCCTAACCTTGCAAATTCGATTCTCTATTGAAATAATGAATTATTAACCCCTTCTGGGCAAAGCTTCGATTTAAAATCTCATTTAGTTGATGAGATATTGCAGAAAAAGTAAATTACTATTTTACATGTTTTTACGCCTTAATGGTAGTCAATAACGAAAGAAACTTAAAATCTTCTAAACCTAACCTATTTAAAATAATGTTAAAAAGTCGAAATACATATGACCCCTTAGAGGAAGAATAAAAATAGGGTTCATTATTTACATATTTAGCCACTGCCAAGATTACCTCACAGTATATGGTCCATCGTACGACGATGCCAAGCCTAGCCAAGAACACCAATGTTTATACCAATTTATATTACGGTGGATATGTTTAAACATGATGCAATAAAATTTTCATACAAAGAATAGTAATGTATTTTCAGTATTAGTTTCTAAGCAGTATAAAAAAATTACTTTTATTGCAAAATAGTAAAATACAAACTAAAATACCCAAAGTCTCAGATCAGATTTCACCAGTAACAAGAGTTTTAGTTAGCTATGGCAAACCCGATCGACAACTTCACGTATTAGACCATCCCACTGTGGTATAAGACCATCCCACTTTCATTGACAAGGGATCCTTATAGTAAAAAAGTATAATAGTGTACGATAAACATTGTTACAGGGTCACGTGACCGGCGCACAGTGTGGTAAATCGGCCATGTAGTACGACATAATTATTCAAGCATTGTTTTAACGTTTTTTAAATTTCATATAATACTTTTTTAGGATAGGTAACAAAATGTTTTGCAAAAAAAAAATGTAAACAAGATGCGGGTTACTAAAATGGCTTCAGTTTTTAATAAAAATGTAATGTTTTGTGTAACTTAAAAACACAATTGATGTCAAAATGCATGAATCATTGCTTTAAACTTATTATCAACTAATAGCTATATGACTCATATAAAATTAAGATAGAATACAAGGTGTCTTGTCAAATATTGCTTTATTTAGGTTATGTAGAATTGTGAGTACAAAATATCATTGAGTTTCTATTCTATTCATTACATAAACAATAGAAGAACTTTTAGACTAAACAATATGTAACAGATAATGTTTTAGAAAAGCCCACTACGTATGCACCTGCACCCAAGCACTCCTTAATTTTTTTGATATTGGTAATAAAACATTCAAATAAAAATTAATTAGTTAGGTATACTTTTCGTGATAAATAAATTGTTTTTGTTATTTGCCATATACAATGAAGTCGATATTTTTTAGATATTGCACTTAATATATTTTTATATTTATTTTTGTATTTATTTTATATTTTATATATTGCACTTTATATATTTTTATATTTTTATGAAATTATCTTTACAAAAATGCCAATTACTGGCACTGAACTGGTAGCTTAGGAGATATCTTCGTTTAAGATTTATTTTTGTAAAGGTAGAAAAGTCGTTAAAATTTACCTAATTGATTAGTTTTTTATTTGAAATTTTCATTTCTAATATTAAAAGAATTGAAGGGCGTGTGGTTTTATAAAATTATATCTTAGTTATTTACCGAATTTTAAAAGTGTTATCATTTTGCTTGGAAATAATGTGGTATTATAACTGTTAATTTAGTTTTAACACGATGTGGCATGTAAAACTTCTACCGAGGGATAAAATATCCATATTTTTAAAATGGGTTCGCCATCTTGAACTTTAAAAAGATGACAGCTGTAATACAAAATTCCGAAGTTTTGTACCTTAGTCTTTGCAAAATGTTTACCGTTATTACACTCGGACGATTATTTGCAAAGTTCTGCTCATATAAACATCGTGCAGTTTTTTTTGGTGCAGTCAGTAGTTTAAGGAGCCATAGTTAAAGCTATATAAATCCCGAATGGGCATCTATGAGCAGCTAATTTTTTGGTTTTTGGTTAAAAGGGATCCTTTTTCTTATTTTTTATATAAAAATTAAACTAAACTTCAACAAACTTTTTTTTGCATGCTCTACAAGTTAAAAAAAAACTACCTAAATATAGTAATACCTAAAAAGACCCAAATTTTCTGAGGTAAGGGCTTTAATATTTAAAAAGTTTTGATACCGTAGAAAACTTTAATTATAAACAGTAGTCGTGTAAGAAATTAGAAAAACATTTACTATGTTTAGTATCATATTTTCTGTTTTGAAAATGATGTATAGAAACATGTTAATTTCAGATTTAAAATATTTACTAACTTTAAGGCTTCCCCTCCGAGAACTGTAATTATAATTTTGTTTCTCAATTGCATTTTTCTCTTATTAACACTATCTTAAATATAGATTTTTAGAATATGTTAAGAATATTGCAAAATTACATTTGGGAGTTATGTCGTGCTAGATGGCCGATTTAACTCACTGTGCGGCGTGGCTTAAAAACCAATAGCGGGTCGTGGCACTACAATAAATTTTAACATTAAAGAAACTAATTTGCTAAAAAATATTTTATTAGATACCAAGCTTTTCTTAGCGTCACTACTGCATGTGTTTTAATGTATTATTGGTTATTTGTTGATATGGCTCAAATCTTCTAATTATATATTGCCTTACTTCAAGAATCAGCGTTCTAAAGGTGCGGTGACATTAGAATAACATTAATTTTTTAAATAATTAATAAATAAGTTTTATGTACTTTATCTTGGACGTTGCAAAACTAGGAGCTTTAGTAGACCTAACTATTGTGCGGCAATGTGAGTTTGTAAAAAAATGGCCGTTTAAGTTTGGAATTTTCTTTTAATCACTAAGTAAACAGCAAGATTTCCTTTTCCAGGAGACATGTCTAATGGAAAATACCTTATTCACTTATTTTGCGTCACATGACGTATTGACCAATCTGGTTCAGTATAATAGAACGTTTATTTCGTCGGGGGTCAATCTTCAGAAGCAAAATGATATAAAAAAGACTCTGAGGTGATTTTTTTACCGATCATAATAATTTTTCTTATCAGAGAATTAAAATAATTATAGAATATACCTATACTATATAGTCGAAGGGCGTCTCACGCTCAAAAAAACGTACTGCGATTTCGAAAATTACTAGATTTTGGATGAAATCTGTTCTGAAATGAGTTCGTAAACATGTTCTAAACTGGTTAGAATTTAAGATTTAAGATATTGAAAATTAAAAAAAAATTTTCATTTTTTAAATTTTAGCTATTAACATGGAAAAACAATATGACAATTGGCTATTCTATTCGTATCTAATAGCGCTCGCATTTTTTTACTTTCCTCGCAAGAGGAAAATCGTCTAGTCTTGTAAGCTAAGTAGTCGATTTTTCTTGAAATCTGCTCATAGGCAAAAATTAGCATTCCCTGTTTTCGCTCTTCCGTCAGCAACATTTTTTTTGCAGCCATTCGGTTTTTTAATTCTGAGTTCCATACACATGTAAACAAACATCTCGAAAACGATTATTGTAACTTTATCAACTTGACAACTAAAGTTATTTTGAAATTTTTATGGTGGCACCGAAAATCCTACTTAAACAAGCATAAAAAAAAACTATTTGCATGCATAAATTACAATTTTTTTTCCTGTTTAGAGATTTTGTCCGCCACTGACCAACAACAAATTTTATTATAATTTAACCGTACCTATTGCAATTCTGGGATATTTTTTTTCACAAATTAAAGGTTCTGCCAAAAAACCGACCCTTTGAGTCAATCTGTAGTTTTTTCAGGCTGAATTTTTGAATATTTTATTAAGACGCCATTTTATTCCACTATCTTGGATTCATACAAAAATTTCACGAGCTGATTTTCACATAACGCTTGATTTTTGTGCAAAACTTGAGATAAATTGGGTTACATAGTTTTTTAGTAATATTTTTTTAACATTACACTAGGCCGCTATTTTGTTTCGCCATATTGGAAGTTGCAGTAGTCTATAAACCTAACCACCCTAAAATTAACTGATAAACTAAAATTAACTTGAAATAAATTTTGAAAACAACCTGTTGATGGTCAGATAACCACATGAAGTTGCTGTTTTCTTGTGGTCATTGGTGATAGTTGCCCTGTAATTCCTCAAAAAATTGTTTATTTAAAGTGTCAACTCACCTCATAACTCCTTATGCTTATTACAAACCCTTCCCTCATCTCTGAACCCAGCTTGGTTACTAAGTAAACGATGAAAATATGAAAGCAAAATAATAAAATAGACTTTATTAGAAACATATAGGTAAAAACAATAATCACATTAGTGAACTTTGGAAAATACTGCATTATTCACTTTTGACGCGGGCGGTCTTTTGATAAAATCCGAAATAAACCTTCCCACTCGTACGAGTTTTTTCAGATCCACCCCCGTTTCTGCGCCGAGTCCATGCAGCATATACACTAGATCCTCAGTCGCCACATTACCAGTAGCACCCTTGGCATAAGGACAGCCCCCTAATCCTGCCACGGAAGAATCCACAACAGTCACGCCCTTTTCAAGGGCCGTATAAACATTCACTAAAGCTTGACCGTATGTGTCGTGGCAATGTATGGCCAATTCATTCGCCGAAGTGACCTTCAGGATGTCGTGTAGCATGTTTTCCATGGAGATTCTTGTTCCCACGCCTATGGTGTCGCCCAGCGAGAGTTCGTAGCATCCATAAGACAATAACGCTTCAGCCACTTTGCTAACCGAGGCAGGCTTCACGTTCCCATCGTAAGGGCACCCGACCACGCAGGATATATAACCTCTGACTTTTAGGTTATGTTCTTTGGCTTTACTAATGACTTCTTTGGCTCTGCTTATGCTTTCTTCGACAGTACAATTTATGTTCTTTTTTGAAAACCCTTCTGATGCCGAGAGGAACACTGCGACTTCTTTGGCACCCAGTTTCACCTAAAGCAACGAAAATCACGTAAGAAATTATAAAGAAAAAAACAAAGAGTGTAATCTGTCAAAAACGCCTACAGCTACAAAAAAAAATCAGCAAAAAGCTAAGGAATTAAAATTTACCATCAGGTTAGGTAAACTTTGTTAATCTTCATAAATAAATGTTCTCAAAGTTTTACATTAGCTGTTCAGGTTCCGGTGCCAAAGACACTATTTTATTAACCCACTAAAAAAAAAGGAGGTTTTTAACTTGCGTGTGTATGATCACGATTTTCTTTGCAAGTACTAAACTAATTTGTAGAGCAACATTTCCGGATGGTTTTATATACAGTGTGGTCATTTAAATGTGGGATTTTTTTTTATTAACTACACAATCAAAATAAAAATATTGCCAAAAGTTGGTCGTCCTCGATAATCATATAAAGTGTACTTAGAATGGTTGCAAGTCAACAGCATTCAAGGTAGGTCAAAAAATATTAAAATCATGCAAGAGTAAAGTACCCTTATTTCGAAAGATTCAGCAAAATGTTATAAAGAAAAGTTGTTTAGCATCAAAAGTTATGCCTGGATAACAAAACATAGCCTCCTGAGGAAAAAAAATTTAAAACACTTTCATAGTTCAATCAAAATCAGATCAGATTCGCATAACTCCGTTCAAATTTAACTATACTTGTAAAATTAGCTCGGATTTTTAATTTTTTAGGGAATAAAAAATTTCAGGTTTGTTGCAACGGTATTAAACACAACTTGGAAATTTCGCCAATATTCTTTTTAACAAGATGAAGCATTTCTGAAGAAAATAAAGCACATTAAAAAACTTTGATTTGAAGTGCAAAATTTTCATTTCAAATATTTATTAAAGAACTGTACAGGGTGTCCGGATTTGGTTGCAAAAGCAGGGTATCTCGCTTATTTTTAAAGATAGAACCTTGCGGTTTTCGCGAACCTGAGCTAATTTTTTGTGAAACTCATGAAGCCGTAAACAAAATTTTCATAGCCTTCTTTGTTTATGAGATACAGGGCGAAATAGAAAATTTTGCATTTTGGGACCCCCCTCGTATCTCGGTTATCCTTTAACTTAACGCAAAGGGAAAAATTGCTGCTTATGCAGTTTTTTACGCTGGATCCAGTGGCGTAGTATTTTTCATTTGAGTTGTTATTTTTTAGATATAACCCAAAGTTGTGTTTTTTTAAATGGGCACCCTGTATATTTGTCCAGAAATTGATTTGTCCTTTTAAGCTTCTCAAAAATATATAATAGTATGGGTCTATTTTAATAAACAACAACAAAAATCCTAATTTTTATAATTATCATCCCAAATTTGGCAGTAGGCCATGCAAAACAATGCTGCCTTTTATTTAAAGTCGTTAACAATATCTACATCCTAACAATAAATAAAAATAAATATGTAATTAAATCTATTTATCAAAATATGTATTGATAATTTCGCACCAAAAAAGTACCACCTACCTACATTTATGTAACACAAGAACAAAACAGTAATACATTATTATGTTACAAGCCTTTCAGCAAAAATCAACTCGTATAAGAACTGCAGTAACCAAGGAAATCAAAAGGACTGTTTAAACTGATTTCCATTTTGTTCTATGCATGCTTCGCACAATTTTCGTATTCGTTTTAGGGAATTAAGCAAAATAACGGGATGATTTTGTAAATAGCGAAAATTTTCTCTTATTGCATTTCCTAAATCTTGGACATTATCATAGTGGTCTTTGTAAATTCTATTTTCCAGATATCCCCATAGAAAGAAATCTAAAATCGACAAATCTGGGGACCTAGGGGGCCGTCCTATAGGTCCATTTGTTCCGATCCATTGAATGGTAAAATTATTGTCCAGAAATAATCTCGTCATTCCAGAATTGTGTGCAGGAGCACCGTCCTCTTGAAAATAAATTTCATTAATTTGCGCTAGAGGAACATCGTCAAGTAACTCAGGTATAGCTGCCTCTAAAATTTCTATATAGCGATTGGCTGTTAGATTTCCCTCAAATATATAAAATTTTATATGTGTTCATAATACGAAGCAGGACACATTTAGACCAAACCTGTCCTGCTGTCTTCTGGGAAATATTTGGTGTTGATTTTCCTGGGACCAGAATCTACTATTGTGCCTATTGAGTATACCAGAATTACTGAAATGTGCTTCGTCTGACCATATAACCTTCCTTTCAAAATCTCTAACCATATCGCCTCTTTCTCGAAACCAATTGCAGAAGACTACCCGACGCTCTGCATCCCCTGGCTGTAAGTGCTGCACGAGCCTAAATTAGTATGGGTGGTATTTGTGCTTTTTTAGAATTTCTTGAACTCTAGTTTTTGGAATCCCTATGCTCTTTCCACTGGCCCTACGAGAGTTTGTAGGGCAAGCTTCTGCATTAGCCAAAACCATAATTTCCTCAGCCTCCCGATTTTCTTTATTATATGTTTTCGTACGAGGTTTGAAAAATGATCCGTGATTAAGTAAATTCTTTTTTATCTGATAAAAAGTGAATATATTAGGTTGCCTCCTTTCTGGATATCTAAATAAAAATTAAGCAATAATATTTCAACATACCTAAAAATTAACTATTTACCTGTTAAAATGCATCTCAGAAGCCGCTTCAACATTCTCATTACTTAATATAAAACAAGCTAACATATCGTACTTTTCATAATGTTCGAAAGTTTGGTTTTCTTCCATAATAATACAAATATATTTTTACACAATAAATAAATACAAAAAACTAGCGCTATATTTTATATACGCGTACAAAATTGGGAAATGTCATTTGCTTCCAAGAAAACAAAAGAAAACGGCATCGTTTTGCATGGCCTACTGCAAAATTTGGGATGATAATTATAAAAATTAGGATTTTTGTTGTCGTTTATTAAAATAGACCCATACTATTATATATTTTCGAGAAGCTTTTAAAAGGACAAATCAATTTCTGGACAAATATACAGGGTGTACCATTTAAAAAAACACAACTTTGGGTCATAGCTAAAAAAAAACAACTCAAATGAAAAATATGACTACGCCACTGGATCCAGCGTAAAAAACTGCATAAGCAGCAATGTTTCTCTTTGCGTTAAGTTAAAGGATAACGGAGATACGAGGGGGGTCCCAAAATGTAAAATTTTGTATTTCGCCCTGTATCTCATAAACGAAGAAGGCTATGAAAATTTTGTTTACGGCTTCATGAGTTTCACAAAAAATTAGCTCTGGTTCGTGAAAACCGCAGGGTTCTATCTATAAAAATAAGCGAGATACCCTGCTTTTGCAACCAAATCCGGACACCCTGTACACATAATTGACAAACTGGAAATCCTTGAAAAAACAAATGAGGGTTAAAAGGAAATTAATGTGAATTAATATTAACCAAAAATCAAACGCACCGAGATCTAATTGAATGTGATACCACTAGTTTTACCAAAAATGTTTATTATAACTTAACAATTAACAAATCAGCACGAAGTAAAAAAACATTTAAGGAACTACATAAAAAAATGAAAACTATCTAAGCGCTTCTGTGTGCCCACCTTCTCGTTCAATGCATCTAATTGTCCGATCATAAAATTCACTAAAAGTAGATCGCAAGATATTTGCTGGGATATTTCTGCAATGGAAACGAATCGAATTTTCAAGTTCCTCAACATTATTAAACTTTTTGCTTTAAGTATCCCCACAAAAAAAATCAAATGGGGTTAGATCTGGGGAACGAGGAGGCCACCGTGGATCGATATTTCGTGCTAACCATTTAGTACCAACTTTCCCATTTAACCATTCAGAAACATTTCTAGTATAATGAGTGGGACATCTATCATTTACAACCCATAATTTATACCGTTCTTGTAAACTTATATTGTCCATAAAATCCAATATTTCGTTTTCCAGAAACTGTAAATAGATATCACCAGTTAGGTTTCGGTAAAAAAAAACGGACCCAATAATTTTTCGTTGATATTACCACGCCACACGATTGTTCTTTTTTTTGGTAATACTGGTTTCTATTGTCAATAACAAAATTTGGATTTGCGTTAGACCACCACCTACAATTTTGGGAAGAGACAGTGCCATTTGTTGCGAACGTGGATTCATCCCCAAAGAGAATGTGTCTATGAAAATCACGCTGATCTTCTAGTTGTCCTTGAATCCATATGCAGAAATCATAGCGGATGTCATAGTCTCGTTCTTGAAACGAGCAAATAAACATTGGTCTATAAGCATGAAACTTGTTTTTCTTGATAATGCTCTTAACAGAGTTTTTTTTAATACCCGTATAAGCAGAAATTTCCTGGGTAGATCTTCTAGGGCTTTCAACAACTGACTGAAGTAGCGCTAATTGATTTTCTTCAGTACAAACAGTTTTGGCACGTTCATTTTTATATTTATAGTCTAAACATCCTGTCTGTTTGAAGTTTATTAAAATTCTACTTACAGTTGAGTAGTGAACTTGTTTGTCTGGATGTCGTTCATTGAAAATATCTGCTGCGTCACGCACTGTTTTATAAGTATCCCCACATATCAAAACTAATTCTGCCTTCTCGACTACCGTTAATTGTCTGTCATAATTTTTACTTCTAACCCTCATTTGTTTTTTCCATGGGTATCCGCGATTATCTTAGTATAGGATTTCAGGTTTGTCAATTAATGTGTACAGTTATTTAATAACAATTTTATAATTTTGCACTTCAAATGAAAGTTTTTTAATGAGCATTGTACACAAATGTTTCATCTTGTTAAAAAGAATATTGGCGAAATTTTCAAGTTGTGTTTAATATAATTTCAACAAACCTAAAGTTTGTGCTTCCCTAAAAAATTAAAAATCCAAGTTAATTTCCCAAGTATACTTAAATTTGAACGGAGTTAAGCAAATCTGATCTGGTTTTGATTATACTATGAAAGTGTTTATGATAATTATCAAAAAATTCAATTTATCCAAAACTTTTTTTTAAATTTTTTCCAAAATAAAAATTATTTTTCTCAGGAGGCTATGTTTTGGTATCCAGGCATAACTTTTGATGCTAAACAACTTTTCTTAATAACATTTTGCTGAATCTTTCGAAATAAGGGTACTTTACTCTTGCATGATTTTAATATTTTTTGACCTACCCTGTATGCTGTTTGACTTGCAACCATTCTAAGTACACTTTATATGATTATCAAGGATGCACCAACTGATTTGTATTTAATAAAAAAAAATCCCATATGTTGCATACTTAAATGACCACACTGTATAAAGCGCATGCGCAATAATAGAAAATGTAACCAGTTTCTTTAATTACTTCCATAAAAAGCATGGGCGTATTTAGGAGGGGGGGTCTGTTGATATATTAACACAAGCATATCGTTTAGATTTTCATTGTTCTGGGGGTCTGCCTCCCCCCCTCCCGAACTATGAAAGTTAAAACCTTTTTTAAAAAAAATTAATACCACAAAAAACTGAGTAGTCAGCATGCCCATTATGCTATATAATACAGAATATTATCAGACGAGGTTTTATCTTTTGGCGGCAATAGACTCAAAAATTGTGCAAATTTTGTTAAAAAATATTCCCGAAAACAGTCATTTTTGTTGCTAAGTTCGTTGTTACAGGACTATGACGAATGAATTGGAGTATTCAGTCCGAAAAATTTTGACACAAAAAATGACGATTAAAGTGGTGTCATTATTACAGAATTTAAGGCATTAAATTCTCTACAAAAAAATTCAAGCTGACCTATCTGTATCTTAAATAGCTTTGATATAATAAGTGTAGTATAGTGTATCTAAAGTAAATTGAGACAGCGGAAAATTTGGGGTACGCTAATACTACACCACGTATCTCAAACCAAATTTATTTTTATTCAGTTGACCGATCCTCGTAGAAACAGCCTACCTTCGCGACACAGTCAACGTGGACTCAGTATGACATTTGTGGGCGGAGTCTTAGAATTAAGCACTTTGATTGGTTATATCCGTAATTCAATTGGTTAGATTTTTAGAGACATTGATTTAACAAAAAATGCGCAAAAAAGATATATTTTAAAATGTTTTCGTTGCCTGCACTTGTTCAAAGATCTCGGGTCAGTGCCAATCCCGTAGAATAAAAATTCTTTGTATTCTATTTAATGTCTTTACTTGCAGTCTTATTTACTCGTAAATGGGAAGTACTGTAAACGTGATAAAATCGCCCTAGATCTTTACGTTTCAGGATCCCTAGATGCCGAAGAAACATTCGCAAATGATTGACTGGATTATAGAGATAACTTGGAAAGATTTTGGCAAAAATCCAAGATGACGGCCTAATGTAACGATAAAAAAATTTTTACTAGAAAACTACATATCCAATTTGCCTCAAATTTTGCACAAAAATTAAGTACTGGTAATTTTGGTACGATTCCAAGATGGCGGAACAAAATGGCGGCTTAATAAAATATTTAAAAAATCCTAGCAAAATTGTGGTACTAATCCAAAATGGTAGAACAAAATGGCATCCAAATAAAATATTTGTAATCGTGAAAAAATCAATCTCTCAGGTTTTAGATTTTTCTGTCTGTCTGACAGTTGGCGACATAGCTTACATACTACTCATCAGACTGACTTCAAATTTTAGTCCAAAATTTAGGGTCATATGCAGTGGTGGCTCGCAGGTGAAAAAGTAAGTAAAGTGTAAATGAAGCAAGAAAATATCGCAATAATTTTTTTTGAAGGCCATTTAGATGGCCAGACATCACACTTGCGCCATCGTAACATTGCCCTATTAATATAATCAATCGAATTTGCGGTTGGTTCCTTGTGAAACATTTTTAAATAGTGGTTTATTTAAAAAAAAACTTTGGCTTAGTAGCTTCCAAAATTAATAATCTTACTAAAAATACTAATAAATTTAATAATATAAATAATGTCCAATTTTATCCTAGAGTAAAAAATCTCTCGATTACTGTATTTTCTTTGTCTGAGTTAAGTATTCTAGAAAAAGGATTATATCTATCTTCGATATCCTAGCAGTTAACTCAGAACTAGCAGTTAGTTCGCTAGAAAATGTATCACAACTCCAGAAATATAATATAGCTAATATTTTTACTAACATACAATATAACGCTAATAAAGGAGAAACCAATATTATAAAAAATTTTAAAAACAAGCTAGAACAGAATGAGCTAGAACTTTGCAAAGCAGATAAAGGCAATACTGTCACCATACTAACTAGAGCTGAATACGATTCAAACATTCAAGAACTCCTTAACTGTAATGAATTCGTGAAAACTAATCATAACCCAACCACTAAATATCAGAATAAAGTTACAAGGGCTATTAAAGACAATAATACAGTTCTTTCTGGTATTAATTACTACAAACTAAAATCAATGAACCCTTTGCCACCAATATTATACGGCCTTCCGAAAATTTATAAAGAAAATAACCCAATTAGACCTATTGTATCATACATTAACGCTCCATCCTATAAGCTATGCAAAGAACTAATTAACATTCTTTCAAAACTAACCAATTTTCATTCAAAATATTCGGTAAAAAATTCTTTTGAGTTTATAAAAAATACAGAATATCTACAGTTACCTAATAACGCTAAACTTGTCTCTTTTGATGTAAAAAGTCTGTTTACATCAATACCCACAAAAGAACTGCTAGATATACTAGAAAAACTTATACAAAAATTGGAAATATCCGTAAAAGAAAAAACAGAATTAATAAACCTTTCCCGAATCTGTGTAAATCAAAGTTATTTCCAATTTAAAAATGAAATTTACTTACAAAAAGAAGGACTGCTAATGGGATCACACATTTCTCCTTTATTAGCGGAAATATTTATGTCACATTTTGAGAAATTAATATTTAATAGCAATAACAATTTAAAATCACAGGTTATCTATTGGACTCGTCATGTCGATGATGTTTTCTGTATTTGGGATAGTCCAGAAAGGAGAACTATCCCAATTTTTAGATTTTCTAAATACAATTAATCCAAAAATTCAGTTTACAATGGAATTAGAAGATAACAACGAAATCAACTTTTTAGATATAACTATAAAAAGAATCAATAAACAACTTAAATTTAACATATACAGAAAACCAACAACAACAGACACAGTTATTCATAACCATTCTAAACAGTCTTGGAGAATAAAAATGACACCTTTTCATAGTTTCGTACATAGGCTATTAACCTTTCCCTAGTAAAGAAGACTATAATAACGAGTTAAATGTACTAAAAAAAATTGCAAGAAATAACGGTTATAATGAATCTCTAATAGATAACATGATAAAGAATAAAAAACGCAAAATTCTTAGAAGACAGTTTTATAGTGTCACGCCTCAATTAACCAAAAATTTTAGGTTTTTAAATTATATTCCCAATTATAAATATAAATATAAATTTAGGTAGTGTTTTAATAAATAATAAGGGAAAAATTTATCAGTCTAATAAATCAGGTGTGTACAAAGTTAAATGTAAGGACTGTGAAGCTGTCTATACTGGGCAAACGGGTAGAAATATCCAAACAAGAGTAAAAGAACACCGTAACTCTATTTTATATAATGTTAAAAATTCAGGATTATCTGCTCATTGCATAGAAAACAACCATTTTATTGACACCGATAATGTAATGTTATTACATCAAGAAAATAAAGGTAAACGTTTGGATCTTTTAGAACAATTTGAAATTAAAAAAATCTTTATCAAGGACTTCACTCACAACGAATGACCAACAAAATTTCCAAATTACCCCAATAATAGACAGCCTTCTAAGTACCTATAATATAAATGTGAAAAATCCCATTTTAAATAGATAGACAATAAAACTAAATTGCACACCATTAGATATAGCTCATTTTTAGTTTAGTATTCACTGAAGCATCTCTTGAGAAAGGCCTAAAAAGCCGAAACATATGTGGAGTAACTCTCTAATAAATGAAACATTAAAAAGCCAAAGTTTTTTTTTAAATAAACCACTATTGCCCTATTAATTTATGTTTATAGTCAAATTAGTCAAAAATTTGATCCAATAGAGAATATAAATTCTTCGACGTTCTATCGGAGCTGACATTATAAAATCCTAAGAATCTCTCGACTACTGAACCTTCTGAATTAACGTATTTAAAAATTATGGAGCACTGGGAGGTTCGCGTAATATCAGTGGTGTCATCCACTTGCACAGAAAAAAACTGTGTGTTCATTATTTAATTTTTTACATGATCATTTAAATAATCAGAAATGCATTCAATTATTTCGTTTTGAATAGTTTTCGAGTCACCAGTAAAAACATTTTTAATTTTTTCGTGATGATCTTTTAGTTCTTGGGAACTTCTCGATATTAATAAACCTAAAAGCTTTTTAAAATTTCCCCTATTTATTGACTTGCTGCTCTCATCATGGCTGCCAAAGACTAACTCTTGTTTTGCAAGGTACAAAACTGCGTCAATTATCAAGCACATAAATAGCCTATTTAATCGGACGTTTTCGTTAAAATATATTTTATATAGTTTAGGATTTTTTTTTAAGTGTCAACTACAATGCTTTGATTTTTTACAAATGTTTTTAGCATTAATACGCATTTTAAATGCTCCGCCGAGTCTTCATATTTATGTAAAGACCTTCATATATTTAACATACCTGCAAATCCTTTCTTATTCCACACTGAATATTTATTGGAAACTAGTAAACAAGGACAGCAAAACAACTTTTGTAATATTTGACTACTACATAACCATTTGTACGCCGAAAACCAGGATGACGATTAAAACTCTGATCTTGTTCCTTCCATCGATTAAATGTAGTTTCCAACAAAATGCAAACCACATCCGTGATCGAATTTATCAATAATGTAAATTAATAAACCCGACACCAAATAAAGTTGTAACAACACTTTGCAGCGAAATCCACAAAAATAAAAGTAAACAACCACCTTAAACTGAACGACACGTGGGTGTAGTGTACTGCGTTAGCAATTCACCCGAGAACGTTGTATGGCGCTGGTTAGCATTATTGTTCCATGCGCTCGACGTCATCACGTACGCGTTGTCATGGCAACGTAGTAGGAAAATCGTAAACTAAACATAGCACCTCCAGTAAAGTCGAAGCGGTTTACGCCACTGTTATAGTTGTTACGATAAAGTTCGATTGAAAGTTTTAAAAAGACATGCCGCCAACAGTCAAATAAAATATTTATTCGAGATGTACCGGGTGGCCAACTAAGAATGGACGCCGGCCATAACTCGCTAACCGTTAATCATATAACTTGGGGGAAAAAAAAATTATTAGCTAAATCGACTAAGAGAAATCGCTGGAAAATATTTTGAAGTTCCGCATATGGCCGCTAGGGGGCGCAACTGTTATGGTCAATCAGAAAAAGGGCTGTTTCTTAAAAAATATTCATGTAAAGGTATATTATAAATACTGCCATCGTAAAGAGTAGAAAAATTGTGATTTTTTTGTTAAGGATATTTTGCTCTATCTCGTAAAATGTAGTGGTGGGGGAAGGTCAAACATGTTTTTATTTAAATGTCAATAACTCCGTTATAAGTCAACGGAATTGAACAAACTAGGTCTCGTTTAAAAGAGCCAATCTTAACTAATAATCTGACGTAAAAAAAAATCCGATTTGATTTCGCCGTTGGAACTAGAGGGCGCTGATTGACATCACAACAATTATTACGCATTATTTTGAAAATTTTAAATAGCACGCTATATCTCTTTTAACACAATTTAATAGAGGAGGAAATTCTCAATAAGTCAGTGCAAATTTCAGCTTCCTAACTTTTTTCAAACCGGAAATATAAATAAAACAAATATTAGGGCGCTGGGTACGCAACATCTCCCTAATCTGTATGGACATAGCCTACATCACAATAATTCAGTAATAATACCACAGATAATATTCAACGCAAATCGCTAAAAATTATACTAATGTTCTGAAATAATCACCAGGTGGCGCAGTAGGAGTCAATAAGTGCAATATTAAATTTTCATTATAATGGGAAATGAAAGCCATTTAAATGGAACGTGTGAAAGAAACGATAATAAAAATATAATTCAATTAATGCCGCCCTAAATGTTCAAATTGTCGGCCATCGTTTTCGATGCACTTATGCATCCTATCTCGCGTGGATAAAACTGCAGCCTCCAGTTCAGCAACTGAAATAGTATTTATACAGTCTCTTATTCGCTGAATCATATTTTCCCGTGTAGTGGGTCTGGTGGCAAAAACTAAATCTTTCACTCGACCCCATAAATAAAAATCTAAACACGTTAGGTCGGGTGACCTAGCTGGCCATGGAAGGGTGCCGCCTCGCCCTATCCATCGGCCAGGATAGTGGGCATCTAAAAATTCCCGAACGCTGACGGCGAAGTGCGCTGGACAACCATCGTGCTGGTATACCAATCGTTGTCGGACGTTCAGAGGTACATACGTCCTCCAACAAAATCGGCAATTCCTCCCTTAAAAATCTTAGATATCTCTCACCATTCAATGGATTATCGAAAAAAAATGGTCCGATAATTCGTCCGCCTAAAATCCCTGCCCAACAATTTACAGACCAACGGCCTTGGTGCTGGACTTCGCGCATCCAATGTGGATTTGTTCTGGACCAATAATGTGTATTGTGAAGATTGACACGTCCATCGCTCTGGAAGGTAGCCTCATCGGTCCACAATATTCGCCTCAGAAATTGCCGATCTTCCCTCATTACACCCAAAAGCCAGTGACAATGGTTTAGTCTGTGATCAAAATCTGCAGCAGTCAATTCCTGATGCAGCACTAAGTGATATGGATGTAACCTAAAACAAGATGAAGATATTTAATTGATGTTCCAGGAAATTATTGGTTTTCTAGGCTTAAAGACCTATGTGACATCAGAATCACGTGACTTTTGTTAAAAAATATGTCCAGTTTATATTTGCAATGTCGTTGCTTACCTGTGCTCTTTGAGTATATTTTGAACAGTGGTTCGCGTTACTCCTAGGTCTAGCGCAATAATTCGAGTACTTAGTTGAGGATTAAACTCGATATACGCTAGCACATTAATTACATTCTCTTCGGTGCGTCCTCTGCGTTGTCTGCGGTATACGGGAATATGCACGTTTCCAGTGGTTCGCAAACGTTGGATCACTCGAAGAAAAACCTTTTTACTTGGGTGGCGTCTCTGCGGATATTCCTGCGCATATACTCTTGCAGCAACCGTAGCATTTCTCAAACATTCAAAATAAACACCTATCATGTCGAATAGTTCTTGATTTGTATAAATCATTTTGTTCTTAACACAACGCAACACGAACAATAACAAATCTTGAAGAAGAAAAATACGAACTACAACAATAACATGAACAACCGCAACTAGAAAAACTCAAAAAACACGAAAATCTCGGACAAAAACGCGAAATGATAGCAATACTATTAGGAAATTCAAGAACGATAAATAGCAACTAAAAGGCACTGACAAGAAACTATTGTTTATTTTTTGACGTATTACTTTCAATTTTCTTTTCACAGCCTACTATTTTTTTGCTTGATGTAGCAGAAAATTGCTAAGGAATTATTATTTATCTATGTTTTTAGTTTATTGTTATTCTTGTGCATAAATTGTCGATTTTAAGAAAGACGGAGATTTGCAACGGTCGAATATATTAAGATTTTTCATATTTATTACCTTATAATATCTAACTTACTGAAAATAGAGTAAACTACAAAAAAATATAGAGAAAAGTAAAATTGCGAGTAAAACTATGCTTATTAACGTCTACTGCGCCACCTGGTGGTTATTTCAGAACATTAGTATAATTTTTAGCGATTTGCGTTGAATATTATCTGTGGTATTATTACTGAATTATTGTGATGTAGGCTGTCCATACAGATTAGGGAGATGTTGCGTACCCAGCGCCCTAATATTTGTTTTATTTATATTTCCGGTTTGAAAAAAGTTAGGAAGCTGAAATTTGCACTGACTTATTGAGAATTCCCTCCTCTATTAAATTGTGTTAAAAGAGATATAGCGTGCTATTTAAAATTTTCAAAATAATGCGTAATAATTGTTGTGATGTCAATCAGCGCCCTCTAGTTACCACGGCGAAATCAAATCGGATTTTTTTTTTACATCAGATTATTAGTTAAGATGGGCTCTTTTAAACGAGACCTAGTTTGTTCAATTCCGTTGACTTATAACGGAGTTATTGACATTTAAATAAAAACATGTTTGACCTTCCCCCACCACTACATTTTACGAGATAGAGCAAAATATCCTTAACAAAAAAATCACAATTTTTCTACTCTTTACGATGGCAGTATTTATAATATACCTTTACATGAATATTTTTTAAGAAACAGCCCTTTTTCTGATTGACCATAACAGTTGCGCCCCCTAGCGGCCATATGCGGAACTTCAAAATATTTTCCAGCGATTTCTCTTAGTCGATTTAGCTAATAATTTTTTTTCCCCCAAGTTATATGATTAACGGTTAGCGAGTTATGGCCGGCGTCCATTCTTAGTTGGCCACCCCGTACAGTTTATTTTTTGCCAATTAGGTGAATAAATGAATGTAAAAACTTAAATTTTAAGAGATATATAATAAATATAGTTAGATGTTTGCTTGTTTGAAAACACTATTATTAAAAAACCACTTATCCAACTTATCTGAAATTTTGTAAGATGGCTGAACAAAATGGCGCTTTAATAAAATATTTAAAAATTCAGCCTGAAAAACTACTTAATGTACTGATTTTAAATTGTGTGCCATAATTTATTGTGACATGGAAATAAACTAGTAAAACTGTGGTTCTAATTCAAGTCCATAACGATTAAATGTTAAAGAACAAGCAAAACATTCAAACACTAGTATATAGTTTAAGTCTTAATTATAAAGTTACCAAAGTATTACCCATATGACCTTTAATTTTTAATCGAAATTATAAAAAATATTATCATAAATTCATATCTCATCCATTTCTATATTACGACCTAGTATCGTAATTTGTATACAAATTGTATGCAAAGTATGCTTTTACAGATCGAATTTCGAACTTTTGCAAACCATCTCCATCATAAGAAAGGGTAAAAGGTGAAATATGTCTTTCCTTTGAAGAAAGGTCATATTCTAAAGCCATTGTAATGATTAACATTAAACACAACACATTTCTTGGCATTAATAAACTGACATACTATGAATAAACTACATTTATTAAGTATATCTACTTTACTCACAGCTGTCTGCAGACCTTTTAAATTGGGGACCAGTACTGGATATGAGATTTCATCTTTCTTATTTATTCCCCTGAACACATCCGCACTGTCCGCCATTTGGGGAACCCATTTTGGACTTACAAAACTAAAATTAAATAAAATTATATTTCATTTAGATACAATAAGCTATATTTATTTAAAATTAATATAGTTTTACACTCGATTGAATAGACAATAGGTTTAGATAATCCTAAGGTTTTACAATTGAAAATGAAAAGGTCTAAATACCATAGAACAATTTGAAATTAAAAAATTGTTAATTAAAGTGCTGGACACGAAAGACAACCGGGCGGAGTCAGATAATTAAAAAACGTAACTATGTTTAATGAACCTTTATTTATATTTGGCTGTTTTCTTTCGTGTACCGCACTTCCAATCTCTTTTGTGTTGCAAAAACGGCGAACCTTCGAATTTTAAAATGATTTAATTTAGATTTATCATGATCGATTTACCTATAAATATATTTTTTCTTGAGTTCTGTCATTAACGGTTCCCGGGCTACTGCCTACGTCCACTATTATTGGACCACCCAGTATAGTGATACACGATTTACAAGTAAAGATTTTACAAGGGCAGCCAGCATCAGATCCAGTGAACGAGATTTATCAAAACTTTAATTTATGCAGTTCGACTTTGGGCTACTCGGGTATGCCAAAAATGGCCGTCTGTCTCCGTTTGTCATTTTTTACAGGGGCCGTCATTGTGAAGTACTATACAGGACGTTTCCTAATTGCATGCTGATGTTAAAGGAGGTGTTTTTATGTCCTAAAAGTCTTAACTTTTGAGATACAGGTTGGCAAAGTTTAAAAAGAAAAATTTTTTTTTCATCCCAATTCTGATGCTACTGTAGATAACTGCATGCAATTTGATACACGTCTTCTATGCATTAAGGAGCATACGGATTTACTGGTTAATTACATATGCACGCTACTGGTAGAAATTTCAAAAATTGATAGTTAATAAAAAATGCCCTTTTATGCATAAAAGACGTGTATCAAATTTCACACAGTTATTTATCTATAATAGCATCAGAATTAGGATTTTAAAAAATTGTTTTTTTAAAACTCTGTACTTCCAAAGTTAAGACTTTTAGGTTCATAATAAACTTTTTTCTTAAAACGGTCCAAGAATTAAAAAGAAAAATTTTTACACAATATTGCGTCCTTCTTGCCTATATTGCCTTACAGTTGGTAGATATTTCACCTGCCAGTAAAAAATATTTGGTCTCTCAATGAACAATTTTCGTTTATTTTGGCGCTTGCGCCAAACAAAACTATTTGATCGTAAAAGCCGATTTAAGGTTTTATACCCGTATGGAAAATCTATTTTGTTTTTTACAGCACAAAGTAGGGGTTTACAGGTCGGAACCTTCTTCAAGTTTATATAAAAATCCTCTATTGTTCGTCGAATTACTTGAAAATCGCAATCGTCAATTTTATCTTTGTATGATAATCGGGGTCTTTTTTTACCAGGAGATTTTAAAGGTGAAGTAGAACATGAGCGGTCATTATGTTCACTTTGAATTTTTCTTTCACTACTTTCCGAAACACCAGTGTAAAATGCATCGCGTTCTGTTCGATTTTGAATTGGAATAGTCAAACTATTATTTTCAGCTTCTCTAGTACAGGCCTCTATAATGCTCGCAATAACTTCACGCTTGCTCGTCATCGTTACTTCGAAATAATAATTCAAATTCAACGCAACGCATTTATGTAGAAATGAAAACAAATGCTCGAAATGTATAGGCGCCACTGGAATTAGCTAGAACCTTTCTAGCGGTAGGTGCATGGACACTCTAGGCGCATGCCAATTACAAGTGGACCAGTGCGAAATTTACTAAATCCTCGATTAATTTTCCGTACCGCTTAGCTGGCGCACTTTATAGGTGAAGCGGCAAACTATTACAACAAATAAAATAACATAAAATTTATTTGCGTACACAAATTTTACTTTTCCGCTTGCTTAAGACTATGAACCTTTATTTTAAGGACCGCCCGGTGTTCTTTCGTGTCCCGCACTTTACTCCATTAACAAAAAATGACAGTGACGTATTTTGAAAGCCTTTCTGAGGGGACGGAAGGGGGGCAACCATTAAATTAAAAACAAAATTTCATTGCTTTGTTTGTTAACACAACATAAGCTTCATAACCTCATGAGGTGATATGTGAATCGAAGATGACTTCTTCAGTTATTAGGTTCTGGGGGGGGGGGCATTTGACCTATTTGCCCTCCGCCTAAATACACCTCTGACAAATGATCACCACAACTTTATTTTCCTAATTTACCCACTCCAGACAGTGTAATAAAAATTACCTGTAAGCAAGCACTTATTAGTATAACAGAACTATTCAGACTAGATTATAATTCATATTTGGACGTGCAGCTGCCAAGTTTTGTTACATTGTAAAAAGGTACCTTTAGTTCTTGTAACAGCATTTCTGATTTTAGTCTGTTTCTGAAATTATACTTACTATGGTTTCTTACCAAAAATAATGATACTATCACAAATGTTGAGACCTAAATGTTGATTTTTTAAGAGACTGTTTTTAGAACTCTGTTGTCAGACTTGTTTGATAGTTTTGATCTACACACCACTCTTCCTCTTCCTCAAGAGCTTACAAGGGCTTTTGTTTCGGCTTTGGATAGGGTAATGACTAATAGCCTTAATTTTATTCAAGCTAAAAATTTCAAGTCATATATTGCTAATCAGTTAGTGGAAATCCATTACCCAACTCAGAGAATATCAAAACTTCTTTTCAGAGAAGATCCTTTTCTCTCTGTATTTAAATGCATATTTTGCAGTTATTACAAGAAAAACGCATATATTCTAATTTTTCTGAATATATTTTTTTGATGTATTTCAAATATAACACATAATAATAAAATAACAAAAAATGTCTAGTTGCTGGCAGGTCAAGGTTTTTACCCATCCTTTCTTAAAATTGTTATAGGTACCCAATAAAACATCTGTGCTTTAAAAACTGTGGATTTACCACCACCAATAATTTTCTCGAAATAATGCCGAAAGAAAAGCGTTCATTAAGTGCGGTATTAAATCAATTCGTGAAAGATTTTCCTGATTTTACGACTGACGGCTTTGTGCTGTTTTGTCAATATTGTGATGTTTCTGTTACTGCGAACAAGAAATTCCAAGTGACACCACACATAGGCACTACAAAGCATCAGATCCAAAAAAGTAAAAAGTATGCTCAGAAACAAGGACCCAAACGATCAAAGTTCAATGACGATTTGTGCAAGACGTTTATTAGTGCGGATATTCCACTGAATAAATTAAGTAATCCTGCCCAGAAGTCAATTTTAGAGCAGTACACAAAGACATCAATTCCACATGAATCCACCTTAAGGACAAACTATGTTCTAGATTTGTACAATAAGACAGTTAACGAATTGCGGGAAAAAGTACAAAATAAAAGTATATGGGTGTCACTAGATGAAACAACTGATGTGGAATAGAGATGTGTTGCTAATTTGTTTTTGGTGTGTTGGGTGTAGAAGCAGAAAGGTATAAATCATATTTACTTACAATGAAGATCTTAGACAAAGTAAATCATTTAAATGTTGTTGGATTTTTCAACGACTCTCTCACTCTTTTATAGCTCGGTGGTATTAAATACGATAGAGTGTTAGTGGCAATTACAGATGCTGCTCCATACATGTGTAAAGCAATGAGTGGTCTACAAATATTGTATCCTAAAATGATACATGCCACATGTCTTGCCCATGGACTTCATCGAGTTGCAGAACAAGTTCGTGCTTTTTATCCACGAGTGAACGATTTGATTTCCTCGGTGAAGAAAGTATTCCTAAAACCTCTGACTAGGGTAGAAAAATTTAGGGAAACCGCAGGAAACATCTCCCTGTCCCCATCATCAATTGTAACTAGATGGGGAACTTGGATAAACGCTGCCATTTATTACTCAGAACATTTCGAGACAATAAAAAACATAGTCAACCAATTTAATGCGGAATACTCACATTGTATACAAGAAGCACAAAACGTTTTGCACAAAGAAGATGTACGTGAGGATTTAATTTACATTAAAAACAATTTTTCTTGCTTGTCTGATACCATAAAAAAATGGAGATGAAAGGACTTTCTTTGTCAAAAAGCGTAGAAATGATAGAAAAAGTGAGTGAGACTATAATTAACACTAAAAATAAAGTAATTTCTCAAAAATTAGCTACGGTTTACAAAAAAATATTGTTACAAAAATTTGAAAAATATTGGTGCAGTTTTGGACAATAACGAGACATTGAATCCAGATAATGAACACTTTTTAACAAACAGTGATTTGAATTTATTTGAATATGTTCCAATTGTATCTTGTGATGTTGAACGAGTTTTTTCTCTATATAAAGTACTATTGTCAGATAATAGAAGAAAATTTGAATTTGATAATTTGTTACATCATATAGTTATAAAATGTAACCGAAACTTGTTGAATACCGTAAATAATAAATTTTATACAGGTTTATTCTTTAGTTAGTTTGTTTAGTTAGCTATATATTAAAATTTTGTTTAAAAAAATACTTTTATTATACATATAGTTGTATTAATGTAATAATTACTGGTAAAAATGGTGTCTTAAGGACACCTTAAAGTGTAAATAATATAATATTTTAATTTGCTTTATTTCTGTTTTTTTGATCCGATAATAAATGCATTTTTAAGTGCATATTTTCCCTTGTTTCGGAGCATATTGGCATGCATATTCTTAGATTTTTAAATGCATAATTATCCTAAGCCTAGTCATGAGTGATGTGAATGAAGCTTGGGATTATTTTTACTATAGCTTAATTTACCTCTTGGATCTGACCTGCCCTGTCTTGAAAATTGACAGCTTTGTGCATAGTTCTAATAAATTGATAAATCCAGATCTTACTAAAGAAGGCAAAAAATTAAAAAACCTATTTTGGTCAGTAAAAATTCAAACAGCCTAGTTATAAAGGAACAATACTGTGAGGCTAAGAAAAATTTTAAAACAAAAATAGAATTGAGAAACAAAAAATAACTGATTCTATTAACCCAACAAAAACTATATGGAAGGTAGTCAATGAAAATCTGGGTCCTAATAAATCAAAATCATACCTATTTCCATTACATTTAATACCTACTACTGATCCCTTTGCTATCAGTAATCTATTCTGTAACTACTTTGCAAAAGATATTGTGGCTAAAATTCTAAACTTGTCAAATATGCAACTAGACATTAATATGAATATAAACATAAATTCTATCTTTATGCCAAACATCTCCATACAGGAAATGCTTTCAGCTTTAAATAATTTAAAAAAAGAGCCTGCAGATCAAATGAAGATATACCCCTTTTTGTTATCAAATATGCATAGGACTATATTTAAACTAATTACATCTTTGTAAATACAGGAATTTTTCCTGAAAGATTAAAATATGAGGAAGTAATCTCTTTATATAAAAAAGAGGATGCAGAAATTGTAAAAAACCCAATAACTGGTTTACTTTCAAAAATTGTTGAAAATATATTAAAAATAAAATTGAAAAATTTCTACAAAAATATAACTTGCTCACAAATGCTAAGAATGGGTTTAGACATGATTACTCTACAAATACTGTGGCTTTTAGTTTTGTGCAGTTTATTTATTCTTCTATAGACCAGGTTTATTATACAACTGCTCTGTTCTTTGATCTAACACGAGCCTTTGATCGTGTGGACAATTCAATACTAGTGGAAAAGCTAAACTCCCTTGGTTTTTGAGGCTATACAAGTGACTTAATTAAGTCGTTTCTCTGTAATCGAAAAATTCGAGTAAATCTTGGTAATATTAGCTCAGAGTACCAAGAGTTAAAATATGGTGTATCTCAGGGAAGTGTTCTGTCTCCTTAGTCTTTTTGCTATTCATTAATGATCTTGAAGCTGCACTAAACCTCGATTCTGAATCTATACTAGTCTTCTATGCAGATGAAACTTCAATCGTTCTGAGCGATCTGTCTCTTGGAAATGTTAAAGATCGAGCACATAAGATCCTAAAGTTATTTAGTTCTTGGTGTACCAGAAAAAAACTCATTGTTAATGCAACAAAAATACAATTCTTGACCTTTTCTCTGAGATGTCATATCTCAGACTTTATAATAGATGTGAACGGTACTCAAATTGAAAAGACTAATGAGTGTAAGTTTCTAGGTTTAAAAATAAATAATGACCTATCCTGGATGGCACATATTAAACATGTCACAGGCAAGCTGAAATCTGCCTATTTTGCAATTATAAATTTAAAAACTCTTCTATCAACTAAACAGTAAACTGTATATTATGCATTAGCATATATCATCTAAAATTCATGATTTTGTATTGGGGTCAAGTAATTGATCCATATCCACCCATCATGTTTTTGTTGTTCAAAAGAGAATAGATCAAAATACAAGAGTTCTAACCACACTACACCACAACCAAGGTAGCATCATCAGCAGATCATATAAACTAAAGTAACTTATCATAACCGAGACTATGTATAGGTAAATGTGTAAACAATAGAGGGGACTATAGTGCTTTCTTACCACATTTAACTATTTCTATACGCTCAAATGCATCCAATAATCTTTTATTAGATACATTTTTAATCAACTTAAGATTATTTATTCCTATTTGGTGATTGTTTTCTAAAGCATGTTGGGCAACACTTGACTTTTCTGTTCTTCCATATCTTAAATGTGCCATGTGTTCTTTAAAACGAATGTTTATGGAGCGTTTAGTTTGCCCAACATATTTTAGATCGCAGTCATTACAGCTAATTTCATAGATGCCACTCCTCTCCTTCAAGTCGACTTTGTCTTTAGGGTTTCCAAGAACATTTTTCAAACTGTTCTCCGTTTTGTAGGCTACTCTAAAACCTTCGTTTTTAAATACTTTTTCTAGACCTCTCGTATATCTGGGATCATATGGGATTACTATGAACTTATTGGGAGCCTCAGGTGCTTGAAGAGTAGAGGCATCTTTTAACATTTTCTTATGCTTATGTCTATTTACTAATTTATGTACAAAATTACCATTATATCCATTACTTTTAGCTATAATTTCAATCCGATTCATTTCATTGTTAAAACGTTCTTTACTTAATGGAAAATTGACTAATCTGTGAGTTAAGAAATGAATGCTGCCATTTTGTGTTGACGGCAATGAAATTAGTCGGATGTTATATACCTATCAGTATTAGTAAATTTCCTATAAATATCAAATTCTAATTTATCGTTATTTCAGTATTAGTAAATTTCCTATAAATATCAAATTCTAATTTATCGTTATTTCTAATAACTAACGTGTCGAGAAAAGGTAATTGCCCATTGTTCTAAGAAAGTGTCCAAATTTTCTGTTTTAGTATCAAAAATAGCAAATATATCGTCTACGTATCTATACCACACCCTTGGGAAATACATGAGTTCTTTTTTGAACTGGGTTTCTAATCTACCCATAAACAAATTTGCAAGGAACGGAGATAAGCAATTGCCCATCGCAGTTCCCTGAAGTTGTTTATAATATTTATTGTTGAACTGAAAAAAATTTTGATTCACACATAATTTTGTAAAAAGTAAATATTCATCAATAATTTCTTTCTTCAAATTATTGAATTCAAGTAGTTCCTTTAGGTACTCTAAAGCTAGTGGTATGGGTACACTAGGAAACCATGAGCTTACATCAAAAGATATTTAATTAATATACAGTTTGAAAAATCTTCTTGGAAACCCTAAAGACAAAGTCGACTTGAAGGAGAGGAGTGGCATCTATGAAATTAGCCATAATGACTGCGATCTAAAATATGTTGGGCAAACTAAACGCTCCATAAACATTCGTTTTAAAGAACACATGGCACATTTAAGATACGGAAGAACAGGAAAGTCAAGTGTTGCCAAACATGCTTTAGAAAACAATCACCAAATAGGAATGAATAATCTTAAGTTGATTAAAAATGTATCTAATAATAGATTATTGAATGCATTTGAGAGTATAGAAATAGTTAAATGTGGTAAGAAAGCACTAAATAAAGACAGAGGGCCTATAACCAAGTGTGACCACATTTACCTATAAATAGTCTCGGTTAGGATAAGTTACTTTAGTTTATATCATCTGCTGATGGTGCTAACTTGGTTAGCGAAACGCGCGTCCAGAACGTAACAAGTTGTGGTGTAGTGTGGTTAGAACTCTTGTATTTTGATCTATCGTCCACCACAGGTTCCAGTGTTAGGACCCAAAAAAGAATATTCAGAATAATATTTTCATTAAATCCCATGGAGTCATGTCGACACACCTTTAAAAGTAATAGTTTGATGATTTTAACATGTATATTGCTCATGGAGGTAGCTATTTTTGTTAAATGGATCAACATTTATTTCCCCTCGTTCAAGAAACTCTATATTAATAACCAACTAACAATTGTCAAAATACAGAACGAACCCAGTTTGTTTCTGCAATACAGTCTTTAACAAATTCCTAAATGATATAAAGAATCTGAGTCATTAGGGAGTATTTAGAAAACAGCTAAAGCATTACTTATTAGAAAAAACTTTTTATTTATAGACTGAATATTTATCTGTTCAGTTTAGATGTTTATGTGTAGTAGTTTTTAGTCTGTAAGTGTATTTTACCTTTTTTTGCTTTTAAAATACTTTCTATTGTATTGTTGGTTAGGCCGTGATTTTATATGACAATGTTAACACTTTTATAAAGTCTTATTAACAATAAAGAAATGAAATGAAATAATTAGGTAATAAAATTATTGCACTAAAATATATATGCACAGTTCAATTTTAATATAGTTGAAACTTGTAATTCTCTTGCCAAATATTTTGAGATATTAACTTAATAAATTGAAACATAAATTTATTCTTTACATTTATTTTATTACTGTTCTATTTTAAACAAAGTTATACCTACCTTCCATGTTTGTATTCAATAAAAAATTTCCTAATTATATTTGGACTTAATTTTTACCTAATGTCTGTATTTGACCACTACTTTCCAGAAAATCATAAACATAAAGTTGGCAACCCTATGCCAAAACCCAGAGGATAGGCCTAAAAGACCCTTGTCATCATCCCCTATCCCAATCGAAGGTCCTTAACTCATTCCTAAAAATGGTGACTGATCGAAAGGTTTCTGAAAATTTTATTTTGCCAACATTTTTCTCAGCCATATTCAACTGCTGCCAAAACCTAATCAGTTCCTCTTTATACCATATTAAATTTGTGTACAAAATTTGAAGCTACAGGGTGATCACCTGTAATGTCCACTCCCCAAAACCTAAGTTTGACACCTGTGGTATTTGCTGCAAAATACCCAGCCAAAAGATGTGATGCATTTATAAATCAAAGTCAGTGATGCATTTCTAAGTCAAAGTCAAAGTAGCTTTATTGTCATATATTATGCAATTGTTGACAGAGTTTTATGAGTAATATAATTAAAATTAACTAAACTATGACTACATTATTAGTTATGTCATTAAACTAGAGTCATTTTTAATTTTAAATAAAACAAAAAAAAAACAATTTCAATAGGTATAATATTAAATTGCTTGTAAAAAACGTAACACATACAGAAACAGACACAACAAATGTCAAAGTAATTACACTGCTACAAAAACTGAAAAAAGAGCTACATTAAACTTTCAGAATAAAATTCATTTATGGTATAATATGAATTTTTCATTAGGAGATTTTTTGTTTTCTTTCTGAAAACCTTCTCATTGCCAAACCTCCTTATACTTAATGGTAAGTGGTTAAACATTTTTTTGCCTATAGAAAAATGATTTATTAATGTAAATTCGTACTTAGGAATCGGCAAACATAGTGTATGAGAATATAATGGACTATATATGTAGTAGAATGTATCTCTCTAAGAGATTGCCTCTTATAGTAGGATTTTTGCAACATTTCTAGAATATTTAATTTCAAAATGAAAATATCCTTTATTGTCGTAAGAAACAGAAGACAAAAGAGAACAAAATGTACAAACTCCTATATACAGTAAACTACATAGCAATTCTTAAAGAAAAACAAAGTAATATATAAACATTGCAAAATATTCTCAAACACAACATACAGAAATCTACCAAAATTAAACTAAATTTAAAAAAATCAATAAAAAGAGTCACTGTAAAATAGAAATATTAGATAGCTTTGAAGATAAAGGTACCAAACCTACTATCTTCCTAATCATCAAGAAACGTTAAGTCCAGGTCAATGGTATTCACAAAAATTAAACTTACCTGAAGGAAGATTAATCATAATTTTCGGAGCTTGTCTGAAGATATAATTATTATGTAGTTTCGGAATAAATTTACTCATCAGCGGCGGACAAGTATTATATCAAGGACAAGCGAAAGAAAATCTAAAGATTAATCGACTTACCTGAAGGAAGATTAATCATAATTTTCCGAGCTTGTCCGAAATTGTTTACATATTCACTTAAGCATGCATACACCTCATACATTAAAACTAAGGTACCATTTTTAATCATATTTTGATTCCAAGATAAACATGTTATATCATATCATTATAAGTATATGGAGTACCTTGTTACTTCAATGCTTTTTAAGCCAGTCTCTGATAGCTTATTAACGAGATCAATTTTAACCTCTGTGGGAATATGTGTAGATTCATTCTGTAAACCATCACGAGGCCCCACTTCTACTATTCGTATGTAGGATTTGTTCTAAAAATACACAAAAAGTCAAATTGTTAATTTCCATACACATATGCATGTATTGCGATTGGGTATTCAACCCTAGTTCAATAAAATGGTTTTATTACTTGAACTGTCTAGTTTATGTAATAATAATCATATCTAGCCAGAAAGTAGTTTGCATTTTATTCTCCTTCCAATTCAATGTATGTGATTTATTTATTTATTAATGGATAACCATTTACAAATACAAATATACAAGAGTGAATCATGGCTATTATGTAATTATCATTTGCAGAATAAACTAATTTTAACTACATTCTTATACCTTATTCATTCACTTATGGGATATGCCGTAGCATCTTTTTGAGGCAATTTAGTGAAATATTAAATAAATCCCAGGTGGTCCTATTACCCACAGAGTGAAGTCTTGCTATAGGAGAGTACATTCCATAGTTGGATCAATGAAAAGATTGTGCAAATATGCGTTGATTTCTGGTGTTTCTAGGTGGAACTAGAAAATTAATTTGGGTCAACAGAGCAGGGCAGTTGATCGTTGCATTTATTATTTTGTATAAAAATATCAAATCAGCATTGAATCTTCTGTCTGAAAGTTTTGAAAGACCTGTAAATGACCTCATGGCAGTGGCAGAAAAATCAAATGATGGAATGTTAAGCTTATAGTTTCCTATAACCGTAGAAATTTGTTCTGAACCATTTCAATGGTATGAATATGGCATAGATAATAGGACACCATACAGGAGACGAGTATTCCAATACAGATTTTTTTATTTATTTATTTATTTATTTATTTACGTATAAAAATACATTTGAAGTTTATACAGAGATTACAGACCTAACCTAACCTAACCTAAGATAATTCGTTTAGCTTGAGACTTGAATCTATTTTGGGATAAATTAAAGAAGTCAAGACCTTCATAGAATTTATTGACATTAGCAGATATTCTATTAACTGGACTAAATAATAAGTACCAAGTTCGGCAATTGGGAATGTGCAGAAGAGACTTACTTCGTGTCCGGTAATTTTGAATGTGTAAGTAAAAACACTGAAGACATTCTGAGCTTTTTATGTGGTAGTTAAAGATATTGAAGGCAAAACAGACATCAAAGTATTCCCTTCTATGAACTAGAGTAGTTAAGTCTAAGTAGGTCATAGTTTGGTCATCACTGAGACACACACCACTCTGGAAAAGTTTGTACCTTGCAAATTCTATAAACTTATGTTGCACATTCTCGAGCCTATTGATGTGGGTCTGATAGTAACGTGACCAAACTATGCTAGACTCAACGGATCTGACTAGTGATGTATACAGAATTTTGATAGCGCATATACTTGTAAAGTCTCTAGTAGCTCTCTTAATAAAGCCCAACATTTTATTAGCCCTACCAATGACCATTTCAAAATGTTCAGTAAACATTAACCGAGTATCTAAATATACGCCAAGGTCTTTTATAACAGAAACTTCAGATAAAGGGACGTTATTTAAGTAATACTGAAAAAGATCTTTATCGATGAGTCTACTGAATCTTATATAACAACACTTGTTAATGTCGAGGGACATGTCATTAAGCTGACACCAATCATATACAATATTAAGATCATTTTGTAGAATAATCATGTCGTGAGTGGACGTCACCCGACGATACAATTTCATATCATCAGCGAAAAGCAGAAAACTTAAGGAGAGCAAGGATCCTAAATCGTTGATAAATAAGCTAAAAAGAAGGGGACCCAAGTGAGAGCCTTGAGGTACCCCGGAAGATGCATGGAAATATGAAGATAGATAGCCATCAATCTTGACTTGCTGCATTCTGTTAGTAAGGTAAGAATTCATCCATGAAAGTAAAGATCCAGAAACACCATAACTAGAGAGCTTTGAAAGAAGGATGTTATGATTTACTTTATCGAAGGCTTTACGAAAGTCAGTATATATATATATTAGATCGGACTAAAGACTGATACAATAATTTAAGGGTGAAAATATTTACAAACTTTCTACCTATTCTCGAAAGAAAGCCAAACATTTTCAAAGATTTGTTAATTATATATTAAAAGTGAAGCTGAAAGTTAAGTTTGGTATCATGGACAATTCCCAAATCCTTGTGGTACACCTGAAGTAACAGAGAACTTCTCGGAAACGGCTCCCTTTATACAAACCGACTGCACTCTCCCAACAAGGTATCACTCCAGCCATTTCAGCAAGTAACCCCCAAAGCCAAAGGCTTTCAATTTAGAACATAATATTCTTGTATTTACTGTGTTGAATGCCTTGGAGAAATCAGTATAGACTACATCTATTTGTGAATGACTCTCCAAGGCATCAGAGACAAACTGAACAAAACACATCATGTTAGTAGTTGTAGATCTCTCACCACAAAAACCATGCTGTTGTTGAATTAAACACGATGTGACATTAGTTTTTGTTTGATTGGTAATTATGTTCTCAAATATTTTTGGAATAGTACTCAAAATACTTATTGGTCGATAACTTAATATTTCCGTTTTTATATATGGGCGTTACGTAACTATTTTTCCAGTGATTGGGAAATATAGCAGAGTGTAAGCAAAGAGGAAAAAGTGATGGAGCATCTACAAACATACAAGAGAGAAGTGGCGGAATGCCATCAGGTCCAGGACCCTTATTAACATTTAAAGAGATGAGCATATTATATACAATTTGTAAATCTATATTACAATAATTCAGGTTGATAGGAACACTCGAAGATCCGATGAGATCTCATCCATGACATCCTGCTTGTAGACTGATTTGAAATGTTTTGAGGAGAGAAGCAGTCCCAGCGGATGAGTTGCTAACTGTGGTACCCAAGAAGATCGATTGCGATAAGCTATTATCTGAGCATCTAGCATTGAAAGAAAGAAACATTTATTCATGTTACATATACTACAGTGCTTATATACGTCAAAAAAAAAATGTTTAAGTAAGGGTATTTTAACACTTCAGAAACATTGCTAATCATTATACATATTACAAGAAACTATGATTCTATTACAACATGTCTACGGAATCATTAGTAAAGAATTCATCCAATGAGTAAAAACACTCTTTAATAAGATATTTTTTAATAACCATTTTAAAACTTTTCGAAGTTAACATTTTAATTTGAGGTGGGAGTAGCTTATACATTTTAGGGCCAAAGAAAGATATACCTGTTGTGTTCTGTGAATTCTGTGGTAACTTGCATATATGTGGTCAATATTCCTAGTATTGTGACTGTGCATGTTTAGATGTGTGGTATACTTTTGACTATTTTCTTTAACATAAATGAGACATTGCAAGATATAAAGACAGGGAACAGTTAAGATGTTTAAACGAATAAAACTTAATTTGCAATCAGCTCTGCACTCCAATTTAGCAATAACTCTCTCACCGCTTTTCCCTGAAGGCCAAATATCCTTCTGGTACTTGCTGCATGACCCCATGCTAACAAAGCGTATAAGATCCTAGACTCAATGCAGGCATAGTATACTGACAAAACAACCCTTTCCGATAACACAATCACCAGGTTACCATTCCCTGCAAGTTACAGAGTGAAAAATAAATCACTTCAGTTTTCGATTGATTCAGATTTAACTGGTTACTGTTAAACCACTCAGTGACCCTTGACTGTGTCTCTCTCATGTCAGTTACTATTTTGACTTGATCTTTAACTGTGTTGAGAACATTTGTGTCATCAGCAAATAAGACAAGGTTAGCACTGGTCTCGTAGCTCTGCAGATCATTTATGTAGATCAAAAAGAGCAACAGACCCTCAATGAACTCTGTGGTACACCATAGAGCACATCTCGTAAACTTGACTTGAGACCGTTTATCTCCACTATTTTTTTTCTACCAGTCAAATAAAACAAAATAAGGTCTTGGCTGTTTTTATTAAAGTTATATTGTTTTAACTTTACTGTTAACAAAATCCCCCTGGTATCGAATTCTCCGTATTTGAAATATAGTCCTGATAACAAGATTTACTAACATTTTTACACTATTCACGGGGATGTAAATAAATCATATAATCATCAAAATGATTGGTAATTTTTTTTTCGATTATCAAGTTCTTTAATTCATTGTTATATCACCGCGGGAACTTGGGAGTCTTAAGTCTGAACTGTTCGATGGCAACAGTGATGTCAGAAGTCATTCAATGTTTGCAGTTTTGAACAATGGCACCAAAATTTCAAATTTTTGTGCGATTTCTTGGCTTTATAGTAGAGATAATTTTGAGTAAAATGGCTTCATTTAGTCAAACCAGTAGTAGATTTGTTAAAGCAAATTCCAATAATTTCCCAAGAGTGAACATGTTTATGGTGCATGATTTTTTAAAGCTATTCGAGAGCTTAAATATTGTAGAAGTGCGAGGAAGGAAAGCATCACATCAAGCATAAATCATAATAAAAATTACCACACACAAAATAATGAGGTAACTTACAGTAGCAACAAATATTTTTACAAATAAGAAATTTTCTACCTTTTAGCAGTCCTTGGTAAACATATTTTTTTTAGTTAAATAAATATAGAAAGATAGATATAACATCTATATGCATAATAAGTTTATACGTAATAGTTTTTTTAATTGGTTCTGATTTATTGCATATTTATTCCTGATTTAATGCTAGTTTTAACGCCAGTTTGTTGTAAATCTGTTACAAATTCAGATATACTTAATTTTTATTCTACTTTTTATCAGTCATTTGTCATTGTCATAGACTATGAAATATTATTCGTTACTAATGGGGACATTTCCATTCTGTACCAGAATGTTCGAGGCTTGAACACCAAATCCCACGAGTTCTTCAAAGCTGTATCTGAGGCTGAGTATCATCTGGTTGCGGTAACCGAGACCTGGATCCAGGACGGAGTGCATGACTGTGAATTGTTCAACAACAACTACCAAGTCCATCGCAAGGATAGAAACCTCCAAGCCATGAATGTATCTAAAGGTGGCGGTACACTTCTGGGGATTCGACAGGATATTCTCTCAACTAAAGTTAACCTAACTCAGCTGGAAGAACGCATTCCCGAGGTCGATGTTCTGGGTTGTAAGCTGGTTATGAATTCAGCCAATGTATACATTTTTGTAATTTACATTCAACCCAATTCTTCTCTAGATGTTTACCAAACATTATTTGATTATTGATCTACTCTAGACTTTATTCAAAACAATAAGATTTTATTACTAGGAGATTTTAACATTCAATATTGCCAAGCAGATCATGGTCAGAACCAAAAGTTAAGTTTATTAAAAGATTTTCTTTCATATCTTGATTTAACTCAATTCAATAATGTCAAACTATTACAATGGCATACTTGATCTGGTTCTTTCAAACTTTCTTTGCACCGTTGTAAAAAATTACATATCGCTTGTACCAGAGGATTGTTACCATCCTACGCTAAATATTGTATCTAACTGTATCTTGGAGGATAATTGTGTCGACTTTCCAAACGATTCCCCTAATAGAGACTACAACTTCCGCAAAGCCAACCTTCCACTACTGTACCAACTTGTTTGGGAAACCGACTGGGATTTTCTTAATGGAGTTTCAGATATTAATAACGCGGTAGACCTCTTCTATAATAGAATTTATTCCATTCTTGACCAATCAGTCCCTTTGTTTGCTCCCCATAAATATAATTATTCTTACCCGCCTTGGTATACAAGGGATATAATTAATGATATTAAATCTAAGACAAGGCTGCATAAAAGATGGAAGAGTACAAACTGTTTGAGTGATTATTCTGCTTTTAAAAGGATAAGAACTTCAATAAAAGTAAAGATTGATATGGCATATAGAGTCTTCATTAGTACCAGTGAAAATTCTATTGGACGCGACCCAAAAAAATTCTGGAACTTTATTCGACAAAGGCGCAACAACTCAATTGAACTCAACTCAACTCAAAAAGCTTTATTGTCGAAGAAAATCTTATTGACAAAGTTGGAAAAAAATTATCTCAATAAAAAGTGTACAATAAAAATTAGTATACTACAATCTTAAAGTAGATTAAAAGTACATATAATTAATTAGACAAACAAAAACATACATATACTACTAAGACCTATTTCAAATGAGGAGGCAGAGAGCACACACCAATACAAACAACAAACAAATAAAAATATTAAAATCTCTCATTGAAAAATTCAGATACCTCATAGTATGCTTTCTCAATTAGCAGTCTTTTAACTTCCCTTCTGAAAATTCTTTCTGACTCATTGATCTTTATATTTAAAGGAAGATGATTAAATAGTTTTCTGCTGTTAAAGATGGTGGAGTTCCTTACCAAAGTAGTTGATGGTATAGGTAGCGCAACGTTATGTGTTTGTTGAGTCCTGTAATTTCTTTCTTCAAATATAGTATTTTTGTACTTTTTATGAATAAGGCATACTGACACAAGAATGAATAGGGATGGTAGGGTAAGAATTTTATTTAAAATAAAAAATGGTTTACACGAAACCCGTAACCCTAACTTATACATATACCTAATGGCTCTTTTTTGTAAAATGAAAACACTATTAAACAGTTGTCTTGAGCACACCCCCCAAAAACATACTCCATATCTAAGATAGGACTCTATTAATGCAAAGTAGCTATTTCTCACTATAGATGGATCTAATTCCCTAGCTAAAATTCGAAGGGCAAAACAATTTGAGCTTAACTTAGAATTTAATTGGCTTATGTGGGTTTCAAATTTAAGTTTACTATCTAAGTAAATACCCAGGAATCTGTTCTCTGATAAATTGCTAACCACAATGTCTTCTAAATATACATCATTTCGGTTGCTCCTAAAGTTCATAATACTAGTCTTCAAAATATTGAGAGTTAATTGATTTGCGTCACACCATTGTTTTACTAGAATTATGTCATTATTCAGAGTATCATTAAGACTAGCGGAGTTGGTATCATGCCATAAAATGGTTGCATCATCTGCAAACACTGTAAATTTTCCTTTAATATTTAATTTTGTTGTCATTTACATAAACTAGAAATAAAATTGGTCCCAGAACAGATCCCTGAGGCACACCATAACTCATTTCCCCTCGTTCAGATGGCATCCCATTAAACGAGACACTCTGAACTCTACCCGAGAGATATGATTCAAACCACCTAAGTGCTGTCCCTCTAAAACCGTAAGATTGGAGCTTCCACAGCAGTATCTGGTGGTTAACGCAGTCAAATGCTTTTGACAAATCACAAAACACTGCTGCAGCCATCCCACCATCATTCAGTCCCAAATATAATGTCTCCAAAAAAGCAAAAACTGCGTCAGATGTACCCTTAGCAGATTGGAAGCCAAACTGTTCCGATCTAAGAATGTTATGTCTGGCGAGGAATGAAATTACCCTTTTCTTAACAATTTTTTCGATAATTTTAGACAGAGTAGGGAGCAATGCTACTGGTCTGTAATTTGAGGGGCTCTCTGCATCACCACCCTTGAAAAATGGCAAAATTGTAGCAATTTTTAAGCAGGAAGGAAAAGTTCCAGAGCAAAAGGATTCATTTATAACTTCCACCAAAACTTGTAAAACTGACTCAGGCAACCTTAGAAATAATCTAATTAAAATCTCATCCCATCCTGCTGCTTTATTATTTCCAATCTCTGCAAAAATACACTTCAACTCGTAAATGTCTGTTGGAGCAAGGAAAAAAGAATCTGTTACACTAGTATATTCAAAAAAATGTTTATAGTCTAAAGTTGCATTGATTTTGCTGGACAGATTGTATGCAATAGAGCAGTAAAATTTATTTAATTCATTGCTTGACAATTTTGTATTTATGACTTTTGGTACCTTGTTTTTTCCCCTTAGTTCATTTACAATCTTCCAAGATTCTCGCTGTACATTTTTGGAATTTCCAATCCTATCTGTGTAGTATGAAGATTTAGCAAGGCCAATAATACTTCTATAAACTTTTCTATATTTATTAAAATATGAAGTAAAAAAGTGATTATGAAAATAAAACTTTCTAATATGGTGAAGGGAACGCATATTTTTAGAAGAGGTTCGAATGCCCTTTGTAACCCATGGTTTCTTGATTTTTTTAACTAGCGTTTTAACAGGAAAAGTATTATTAAAGGCCTTGTAGAGCTCTGCATGAAACACCTCCACGGGATCAGGCAAAAGCAAGACATAGCTCCAGTCCCTCCCGCTGCATAATTGCGAAAATCTATCATAATTATGTTTGGTATATAATCGTCCCTTTTTTCTAAACCTTCCCACATTTTTAGTTGTTTTTATTTTAAATTTACACAAAATGGCTTCGTGGTCTGAAATACCTGCATTCATCACCTCAAAAAGAACATTATTTTTTTCAAAGTTTGTGCACACATAGTCAATAATGGTAGAGGAATGGACAGTTATTTGTGTTGGTTTATCGACCACCATACATAGACCATATGAGCTTAATAAACATTGTAACATTTGTGTATTAATATCATATAATGTTATAATTAAACGGCATAGTAAACGCATTTGCCCATTACTTTAAAAGTGTTTACATCGGCTCCTCTATATTTTCTGGAAATTCTCATGCTGATGCAGGGTCCCAAAATATAACATTACTTACCCTCAGTAACAACGACATCCTATCTGGTTTAAAAAAACTAAAAAACAAAGAAACTTCAGGGCCCGATAAAGTTCCATCATTTATTTTACGTGACTGTGCCTCAGTTCTGGTTACACCATTGTCTATTTTATTTAACTTATCAATCAGCACCAGCATTTTCCCTGATCGTTGGAAATATGCCAAAATTTGTCCAGTACTCAAAACAGGTGATCGGGGATGTGTTGAGAACTACCGTCCTATTTCCATCTTATCCAACTTTTCTAAAGCCTTTGAAGTCTGTATCTATGAAAAATTCTTCCATCAAGTCAAATATCTTATCTCCCCAAACCAGCATGGCTTTTTCCATTCGAGATCAACTGTCACGAACTTGACGTCATTTCTTCAAACAGCCTACCAAGCCATTAATCAAAGACAACAGCTAGACGTCATATATACGGATTTTTCGAAGGCTTTTGATAAGTTGGATCACGGTCTCATAGCACAAAAACTGCTCAAAATGGGGTTTCATGAAAATCTGGTCAATTTATCTCCTATCTGACAAATAGGATCCAGTTTGTAGACTACAATGGCTTCAAATCAAATGAATATATCGCCACAAGTGGTGCCCCTCAGGGCAGTAATCTGGCTCCTTTTATATTTTCCATTTGTATTAATGACATCACTGAGGATCTTGCCGGCGGCTGTCTACTTTTTACCGACGACATGAAGCTCTTTCGTACTGTCTGTAATCAGGATGACTGCATGGTAATTCAGCAGGACCTTGATAGGGTTCATGGTTGGTGCATATTAAACAATCTTCCCCTAAATATCCAAAAAATGTAAGAAAATGACGATCTCTATAATTCATCATGAGTTCCACCATAACTACACTCTTGGTAACGCATTGCTTCCCGATTGTGATTCGGTTCGTAACTTGGGCGTTGTAGTTGACAAGCGACTTTCTTTCAGTCTGCATATAGATGAGACTGTCCGATCGGCTCTGAAGTCCTTGGGATTTTTGATTAGGAGTACATCAGAATTCTCACAGTTGTCTAGTCGCATTGCTATCTACAATTCCCTGGTTAAATCCAGGCTACTTTACGCGGCCATTGTGTGGTTTCCTACCTACAATGTCCATGTTAATAGGCTTGAATGTGTCCGGCGAAAATTCCTCAAGTACCTGGCCTTCAAAAGGGATGGTGTCTATCCTGAAAGAGGTTTTGATCATGATCTACTTCTTCATCGGTTCCAATTTTTATCTCTTAGGAATACCACTATTTGTGCAAGTCTGCAATTCCTTTATAAATTATGTAACAACATGATTGATTCCTCTGAACTGTTGTCTCAGCTTTGCTTCTTGGTACCTCAAACTAACACTCGTAGACACCAAATATTTTATCAACCCTTAGGTCGTACTAACCTTGCAAAAAAGGCGCCTCTGTATAGAGCCTGTTTGTACTTTAATTCAATAACTTTAGTTAATGAAACTGATATGTTTAACTTAAGTCTAAGTAGTTTTAAGAAAAACATACTCTCGAGTGTCAATGCACTCTAATTCTATTTTGTTATATATTAATTGTCATTTCTTTCTTAGTGTAAATATGTGTACCATCAACTTGAATCTTATAAATTATTTATGTGTATAAAATGTAAATTTTATCTTGCATTACATACTTAAATAGTTTCTATTATGTGCTAATTTAATCTATAATTGTCTTTGTATTGGGATTGTTCCTGTTAGACAATAAATACTATTGAATTTGAATTTACGAATATATCCCCATTTAAATTTAACAAAAATCTGGACATTGCAACATAATTTTGAATTTCAGAAAAATGTCATTTGCCATTTTCTCAGTTGCCAAAGCATTATTACTTCTGACATCACAAGTACTATCCTGCCAGGTTTTTGTGGAGCAAAAAATCATTTGTGGGCCTTCATTTGGCAACTACGTTCATTTTGAAAATTATAAAAATTGGTTGAATACAGGAATGACAATTAAATATAAGTAACATAATTCAATTTAATTTATCAATCAATTTTACAAGTCGTTTACAGTTCTTGAAGTATAATTAACAACTAAAAACTAATACTAAATCTAGAATAAAGTATATTAACTAATTGGGATAAGAACACAATACAAAAAAAAAAGAAAACAATTAGCAGTATAACACGGATCAGCTGAATTGCATTGTAAATGCAATTCAGCTGCTTTAAGAAAACTTTCTTTGTATAAAAAAGTCTAGAACATTACTAAATAAATTAGCAAGCCTAGATGCTCTTGAGATAAAAGAACTCTATCCATACTTTGTTCTACATGTGGGAACCATGAATGTGTCTAGGTGGAACATAAAGACCAATTCTACTCATTAAAACAGTTGAAACCAACTTAATGTTAAGAATATTATACAAAGTTAAGAGATCTTTCCTTTGATCGTGTTGATTTATAACATTTTAGCACTGACAGTAAGTGTTCATCAGTGATACCATACACAAGAGGCATATTCTAAAATTGGGTGAACTAAGGAGCAATAGATTTGTTGTAGTGAGGAAATACTGACAGCTCAAAAATTAGTAAATGAATAAACATGAGTTCATTTTTTTTAAATGTTCAAAAGGATATGAATAGTTTATAACATTTGGCAGTATGTTAAGAATATAATAGATAGATATAGATAGTACAAGAAATATACATGTTAAAGTAAATAAACTCTTAGTTTTAAAAGTTGTACAACAGATCTCTATAGGATTTAAAGAAAAACATTTTCTGATTATTCTTTTTTTTCATTGGTCTGGCACCACTTATACAGAATCATGTATTTTAAGTGACTATATGCTAATGCATAAAATACGTTTGGTAGCTGTTTAGTAGATATAAGGATTTTTAAATGTATTGGCTCAAAATAGGGAGATTTAAGTTTGCCTGTGACATGTTCAATATGGTTGACAAGGACAGACCATGATCTATTCTTAAACCTTATATTCATTACTGTTTTCAATTTGAATATCATTCATTTCCAACGTGAAGTCTGGAATAAGACGTCTAAAAGAAACAGTTAGGAATTGTGTTTTTGTTGCATTTACAAGGCGTTTATTTTCGGTACACCAAGAAGTAAATAATATTAGGACCCTATTTGCCAGAACTATGACACTTTCCTGAGTTAAATGATATAAATGAACATGCATACATTAAAATGTCATTTAAATTGTTAATTTTGATTTTGATTTATTTACCATAGACAGAGGCTTAAATAAATAGTTGTAAGGACCTTCCTGAATCTACATTCTTCTTACAAAGGTATGTAGAATGTATATATTCCTGGTTGTATAATAAATGTACCAACATTTTAAATGTTCATTTAGGTTTTTTAAAAATATTGTAAATATATTAGAGAATATTGATGAATAGGTTTGATAAAGTTCATTTATTTGTTTAGGCATGACTTTTATTACACTTTTTTGTGTGATTAAAATTAACTCAAAAACACAGAATTTATTTAAGCTAGATGGGTATTAGTATTTTCAAATCTAATTATTCAAAAGGTGACTTACCCTAACAAATTTTAAATTTTCAACTGTTTGGGTACAAAAACGTAAATAGCGAACTAAAATCATTGATAATATCGATTACCAAAAACCTAATATTTTCTTCCTTTAAAACTAAAATTATCATTATCAACGTTTTTAATTCCCATCCTTATCTCGCATATTTTATAATTTGATTAATGGATATTATTGTTTGTTTACAAATTGACCATTTTGGGGCCACGTGACCTAAACAGATGTTTGAGGGGCAAGCAAAACATATTTACCATATATTTACTTTGTCGAGCGACCCAAGCAGAACATTTTCATGCATTTAATGGGCTTTCTAGAAGTTTTCCTCAAAACTTTACATTCTGTTATGAAAATGTGCTGTAGCCAGAATTATCAGTTACTCATAGCGGTGCTTGAAGTACCCTTATGATGAAAATTAAAGATACTACCAACTACTACTCAAAACAATATTAATCCATACATGCTCATCTTCGACGATCACGATATACAAGGTAAAACAAATACCAAATATTCTAATAACTGCAGACAATAATTCTCTCGCTTCAAAGATGTTATCCATTCTTCTCGCCTTTGTTTTAATGAGGCAGTTATACAATCTCCCCGAACATTAAAAGCTGTAGGGACTCTAAAAAACCGGACTTGATCTCTATCTGGTCACATTGCACAATCCACACTGCAAAATGCGGCCATTTTATTTTAAAAAATTAAAGACGTCAATTTATCTTTGTTTACACAGCAATTAAACTTTTTCTGCCCCTCAGGGGCAACAGGTTACCTACAGTCACAGTGACTTTATAAAGTCACTGTAAAGTTACCTGATATAAAGGCATTGTTTGAGTTAATTTGAGTACTTATTCTTATTCAAACAACGATAAAGCGTAGGTAGTTTGTTTAATATTTCACCCTGTTATTGGTTGTTTTTAGTAACGTGGCTTCAATAAACCAATCGAATCCAAACTGTAGTGGGAAAAGTAGCCATCCCTTCTTGACATAGTTAAATCAGGGTTGCCGGATTTTTTAAATGAAAAAGTGGGACACATAAATGGAAGACCGATAATATTGAAAATAATCCGCTTTTTTTGACACATTTGTCAAGATCGCATTAAATGTTGAAAATTCGGTTTTGACAGTTCTGATAATGGTTCTCAAAGGTGTCACTGTTTTAAGGGCAAACTTCAGAACGCGTCAAAAATATAGATAGAGCGAAGGTTTAATAAAGAAAGTTGGCTTCAAAAACGCAATAATATACGATACGATAAACACAACACGCATGCTCATTGCTTGATAATCAACACACATAAGAAAAACCGCTAAAATGGTAAAATTTGTATGTCAAGCAAATATATTGATATTTTTTTGGATCTACCGACAGCCATATATCAAGAAACTTTTATAAACATTGTATAATATCGATATTTTGGAGTAACATTATTTGGGAAACATCGATAAGTTTCCATCCCTATTAAAGTTTACTACTAAAAAAGTTTATATTTTTTTCACTTACTGAATATGCTAATTCACTATAAATACTTTTTTTTAAACTTTGATGTTAAGAATTTTAGGTTAGGCAGAGTAAGAATGAATTTGCATGTTTTGGACTGTTTTGTGACGTTTATTAGATTATAAAGACCAACTGGAAATATAAAGCCGTGGGAACTTAATGTAGAATTTAAGTACAAAACAAGTCCAAACTAATTTATTAGGGTAAGTATCGTTTTCTAATTAGGTAAAAGAAAGTTTTTCCATCCGACCAGACAGTCTTCTTCTTTTTACGAATTTACAAAGAATATCTGAAAACATGTGTTCTCTTTAAAACACTTAAAAATAATGTTTTCTACTAAAACAAGTCACCATTAATCGTATATCTTTACATAATCAAACAGGCACTAATGAGACCTATTTAGAACACTTACAGATCATCTTTCTCTATTAAAACAAATCACCATTAATCACATCTTTACATAATCAAACAGGCATTACATTCGAAACGTCTCTTGATTGGAAGTGTAGCGAAGTGTCTAGTGGACCGTCACATGTCTTATGTTTAATATGGCTTTAATGATGGTTTTATTGACAAATCTGGTGCTAAACTAATTGGACTGATCCACTTAGTAGTATGTTTTGTTAAAAAAAGGCCTAATCAGGGCTAACCAAAATGATGGCTTTTAATATTCCAATTTGAGTTCCTAGTAGATTATTAAAATTGCAGATATGTTGTTCACCACTGATCCAGATCAGAGATCAGATCTTTATACTGACTCACGGGAGCCGGGTCTTGAAAATCTTGTAATCTGGATCTGTAAAATAAAGGCAAGAAAAACATAAAGCATCAAATCCGTTGTTCCCAGCCACAGACCCGATGTACCTATCATATAGAGAAATTTTTGAACTGGTCTGATTGATAAGAAAAGTGGGATGACGGAGTGCATGGGTCGGTCAGTCATTAGTTTGTTGAATGCAGATTGCCAAGAAATAGTAATTTCTGTATAGCCAGAAAAGCCTGTAAAAATTTACTTTGTAGTTGGTTGGCTTGTTGACTGTGTTGATGTGTACATTTATTATTCATAAATGTATTACACCAGTCCTTAAAAACATAGGTTGTGTGGATTAAATTGATATTGTTTTCTGTAGTATTTCTTTATGTAATATAGTTCATAGTTGTGTATTATGGTTATTTACGATGTACACATGTAATAAAATGAATTTTCTGAAGAAACAAATAAGTAAATAAATACAAATGGAAACATAAAAAACTTCAACTTCAAAACTATTATAGCAAGACTACTAAGCTTTGTATTTTATTATATGAGTAAATAGTAACAGTTGAAATATAAAAAAGTACTAAAAGTATAATCCACACTTTTATTTTGAAAAACAACATAAAAAAATGAGAATTGAAGATTAAAATCAAGACATGAGGATAGTAAACCTAATGTGTTGTGTTGGGTTGTGAAACTATTGTATTTTTTGCATTTAATATCCCAGGGTATATAAGAGAAATTTGGTGAAAGAAAATGTAACTATAGAAAATCTAAAAAAAAAATATGTTAATGCCCTTTTACACTTTTTGCTGTGAATCACAAGTTTGTAAACAAAAAAACGAGACTGGATATAGGCCGCCACTCATTTGACTCGACGTGAAAAAGTAAAAAACTGCGAAAAAATGTACAGACAATACTCTCTATAAAATCAATGTTGCATGCTTAAGAAATTTTAAGAAAGATGGAGCTACCCATACACATTGGCCAATATGACGAATATGGCCTGTCTGTTTTAATGTATTTAAAGAGATCTGAGATCCAGATCAGTGATTCAGATCTTTAAACTGACCCAGATCTGTTGACCCAGGTCTTAAAAAAAGATGTCCATCACTAATTGACACTCACCTTGATAACATTTGCTATAGACTGCCTTTTGTTGTCAACAGAATACTTGGAGATGCTTTTTAGACATCTGGATGTGTATTTGTATTGTTCTTGTTTTAATTCAAGTTATGAGTAGTTAGTTATTTTAGAACACATCCTATGAATTAAAATAAATAAATATATATAGTCAAGTGGGATAAAAGTTAAAGATTTTACCAAATTAACTTCTTTTTTGTTAAAGGGTTCTGAACAGTTATATACTAACGTTTTTTGAAATATTCTCCTATCCATTATTTTAAATATACTTTATATTATTCACTACAATACGCAAAGAACACATTTTTGCCCCAAAGTACTGTTTACATTTGCCCTTGTACATTTGGGTTGCAGAGAAGGTGTGTACTGTAATAGCTAGTCAGAATGAAACAAACTTGACTTTACCAGGATCACACCCGTTCGTTAATAATGGATTATATCTGTTCAAATTTGGACGATACAGGGCTGGAATGCAGTTCTGTGCAGGATTGTCTTACCATGAAGCTGTCAAATTAACTACTTCCCTTTCGTACTTGATGTTCAAATTTGGACGATACAGGGCTGGAATGCAGTTCTGTGCAGGATTGTCTTACCATGAAGCTGTCAAATTAACTACTTCCCTTTCGTACTTGATGCAACCCAGGAAATTCAGAAAGGGTAGAATCTACAGTAAGCCTAATTTTAAAAAATTCCATGAAAATTGTGCCAAGGTCAATTGAAGAATTGCTTTCATCAATTTGATCCCTTGAAATATTTTCATGAGCAATTGAGCATTTTCAATAAATGTTTTTCATTGAAAGGTTAAAAAAAGAAAACCTGGATAACAAAGGGTATCCAAGTATCTGCTAAAAACCTCAGATTTTTGTGCACACTTAGGAAATATTGTTATAATGATTTTATTCTTGATTATATCAGTAAATATAGGCTCATTTATAGAACCACTTTAAAGCTGGCCAAAGAATATTTCTGCAGGGAAACACTTAAAAACTCTCAAAACAGGACCAGGCAAAACTGGAAAATCATATATGTGGCAAAGATAATTTACCTGTGCCAAAAATAAACATTGAGCTGAACGTGATAAACGACTTCTACTGTTCAGTTGCAGAAAGTCTTCAGTTGTCAGAAACTTGAGTTCAGGAAAAGACCCTTTGAATTACTTAAAAGAAATTTTTATTCTGGAAAACTTTGTCTGGGATTCTACTAGTGTTGAAGAATTGTATAGTCATAATGGATATAAAAAATAAAAATTCAGTTGGATTTGATGGTATATATATATATATATATATATATATATATATATATATATATATATATATATATATATATATATATATATATATATATATATATATATATATATATATATCAAAATCCTAATTAATCTTCTGGACGTTACTTTACATACGCTGGTAGAGTTGATTAACCATTCTTTTGCCAACAGAGTATTTCTACAATTCTTTAAAAAAACAGTTGTGATCCCTCTATACGATGGTGGTGAGCTTGAGATCTTTCAAACTTTTGCCCCATCACATTGCTGTCTTCGTTACCAAAGTTAATTGAGAAACTCATTAAAGATAGAATCATAGCCTATTTGTCATGTCTCAATATATTTTCTGACTCACAGTTTGGATTTCTGCGAAGCAGGGGAACAACTGACGCAATTTTCTCATTTTTGGAAGGAGTGCGGTAGCAGCTGTGTTTTGTGATTTCTCAAAAGCTTTCGATTGCATAAGTCACACAACGCTCTTGAGGAAGTTGGAGTTATATGGCTTTAGGGGTGTAGCTCTTGACTAGATGAGTACTTATATTTGTAGAAGATCTCAGACAATGAAATATGATGACCTACTCTCGAATTGCCATAACATTACAAGGGGTGTCCCTCAAGGGATAGTGTTGAGACCGATACTTTTCCTGTTTTACATTAATGACTTATCGTTCTTGGATATTCGGGGTAAATTCACTGTGTTCACCAATGATGCGACTATTCTTTGGTAGGAATCCAGCGCAGTCGTGCAGGACACGGTAGGGCATGAGATAGGGCTGATGGAATTGTGGTATTGATCAAATTCTCTTTGCTTAAATTTTTAAAAATTAAATCTTTTAGCTTTCGGCTGTAATATAAATTCACTAACACTTGGTAACAGGCTTTTGGGGAAATTTTTGGGAGTTACTTTAGATGACAAACTGAAATTTAATGAATATATCATCAATCTCAATTCTAAACTGGCATCGGCATACTTTGCATTGACAATTGCATCTAAAGAATTGAACTGGCAGTTAGCGAGGATGGTATATTTTTCTCTTGTTGACTCCAATTGGGTGTTTTTAATTTGAATATTAGAAGTATATTGGTGGATTTGAATGTTTTTTTAATGTTTTTTTAAAGAATTTGTACTCAGTTCTAGAGTGTGTCTATGACCGCTCTAAAAAAATTATATTATGTGGTGATTTTAATATTGACTTGCTGGAGAATAGCAGGGGAGCGACTGAAATCAGAGCTATCTTTTTGCAGTTTGGGATGGACCCAGTAGTAAGAGAACCAACTCGGATAAACAAGACTACTAGTTCTTGTATAGATAATATTGTTATTAATTTTCCAGCCTTTAGTGTGCTTTCTGCTCCGACTGTTCTATCAGATCACAATTTTTGAAGTTGTCAGATTTGAAATGGATACCCATTGTCCGAAAGATAATGAGATGGTCAGGATTTTTAGCCTTACCAACAAAAATAAATTTCAAAACCTCTTATCTCAGACTGACTGGCGTGTAGTCAATGAGAAATCGGAGTTTCAAGAGAAGTTCAAATGTTTTAATGAAATATTTTTGGATTCTTTCGAAATTGCATTTCCAAAGAGGTTATTGAGAAAAAACCAACCAACATAAGTCCGTGGTTAACGCATGAGCTTAAGGAACTGGAGAACATGATTTCTGAAATGGCTCTACTTAATAGTACCAGTGAGGACCCTCTCGTAAAGTCAAGGTATCAAGTACTCAAATGTAACTACATTCATAAATTAAATCTGGCCAAAACATCATATAACAATGGTAGAATAATGCTTGCACCAAACAAAAATAAGGAATGTTGGAGGATAGTGAATGTATCAAGGAATGTAAAAAAACAAAAAATTCTTTAAATTAATCATAATGATGAAAAAATTACAGACCAGGAAGAAATCTGTGCACTTTTTTCGGAATACTTTCAAATTTATCAAGCCAATGGTCTCCTGTATAGTGAAACCATTACTTCAAATCCAAATACTATGTTTCTAGCTCCTTATGATGTTGATGAAATGATTTCAATTATAAAGACAGTCTGTTGTAAACAATCTGGTGGTATGGATGAGGTTCCAGGCACTGTGGTTAGGGACGTTGCCGAGGCAGTGGCTGGACCACTCTGTTATTTGGTCAATTTGTCTTTCTCTGAGGGTTCTTTCCCGGACTGCCTGAAGACATCTAAGATAGTTCCTGTTTACAAGGGTAAAGGTTCCACCAGTGATGTCATCTTATCGACCAATTGCTCTGCAGGCACAATTTTCAAAGAACTTTGAGTATTGTTTCCATAAGAGATTGTATAGCTTTTTTAAAAAGTATAACATAATAAAACACAATCAACACGCTTATCAAAAAAACAAGTCAACATTAACGGCAATAGATGCGGCTATAGAATCTATTCTTGGATCGTTGGAGAACAAGGAACACAATCTGGGGCTGTTCTTTGATCTCAGCAAGGCTTTTGATCTGGTATATCATCAAGTCTTGCTGGGGAAACTGAGGAGCTATGGAGTTAGAGGTAGGGCCGAGAGTTGGGTGGAGTCGTACCTGTGTGATCGTAGTCAGCGGGTTATGATCGGGACAAGTAAGTCTGGAGAAAGGCTGTGTGGAGTGGGCGTGCCACAGGGCTCCGTACTGGGACCCCTTCTCTTCTTAGTGTATATAAATGATCTGCCTGACTATTGTAAATCGGCTTCTCAGATAACTATTTTTGCTGATGACTCTTCTTTCTTTGTCAGAAATAAAAATATGGAAAACCTTCTACAACAGGGGCAGACAGCCATAGGCGAGATCGCTGATTGGTGTTCTAGAAATGGATTAAAGTTGAACACTACAAAAACAAATTTTATAGAGTTCTGTACAAAGAACACTTCAGTTGAGAGTAGTAGGCTCTTAACATTAGAGGGCAAATCAATTCAACAGGTTGAATCTACTAAATTTTTAGGTTTATACATTGACAACAAATTAAAATGGAATGAACATATAGATTATCTTGTAGGTAAAATTAGTTCTGCATGCTTTGTAGTTCGGCAGATAAGGAGTACTGTCACAGCAGATGTTTTGAGGTTGACATACTTTGGGTTGGTTCAGTCGCTGCTTTCATATGGCTTACTGTACTGGGGCAGTTCAAGTGGATTTGAAAACGTTTTTAGAGTCCAAAAGAAAATAGTTAGAATAATGGATGGCTTATCATTCCGTGATTCTTGCAGAGAGAGCTTTAAAAAGCTAAATCTAATGACTTTGCCGAGCCTTTACATCTACCAACTTGCTTTATTTGTTGTTCAACACAAATCACATTTCAGCAGTAACATGGACAATCACAGTTATGGGACGCGAACCAGCTGTGATCTTGTGATTGATTATAAGAGGCTTTCAATATCACAAACCAGTCCTTATTACATGGGTGTTTAAATTTACAATAAGCTCCCCAAAGAGCTTAAATCTTATTCATCAGTAAAGGTTTTTAAAGAAAAGCTAAAAAAGTTTCTTATTGACAGAACATATTACTCCACAGCTGAGTTCTTGAATAGATGAAATATTGTAATTGTTATGTATTTATTATACACTAATGTAAGTGATTTTTTTTTTGTTTTTTTATATTATATTATTTATATATCACAGGTTTTTAACTGTATTATTTTTGACAATTTATTAAGTGTATATCCGTTTGTGATTGTACATATTGATAATGAATAAACTACTTTTACTTTTACTTTACTAAATTGAGATATGGTACAGCCTTTTGGGGTCAATGATCTCAATATTTGTTTAACTCAGTGTTTGTGTTGCAGAAGAGGGCAGGTCGATATTTAAATAGGGTGGGATTAAGGGATCATTGTAAACCCATGTTTATTTGCTGCCTCTGCTTGTTTATTTATTCTTGAAATGGTGTATATTACAAATAAAAGACGCGATCACTATCATAATAACACAAAGCCATATAACACCTGCCAAGCTAACACCCTCTCGCTGCCTATTCCCAGGCCATGATTAGGCATTCTCTTATTTTTAATAGCATACAGATCTACAATCACTTGCCGCTAAGCCTGAGAAATGTTACTGACTTAAAATTATTTCGAAAATCAATTTCTAGACGTTTAGGACAAAAAGAATATTACAATTTACGGGAATACTTTTCTGAAGAGTTAAGAAGTGGAACCCATTTTTTGTTACTGTATGCGAGCATGTTGTCTGCTATTCTGTTATTGTCACATTAACTGTTTGTTTTTTTTTACATGTTTTTAACCATGAATTTATTTTGTTTTAGTGTTAGCTAGATTTAGAATGACTTTACACATCTTCTTTTATAACTTTTGTATTTTGACTTAGATGTTGATTGGTTTTTGTTTGCGTTAATCTGCTTTGATGTTTGAATTTTATGACTTTTTAAGCTATTTTTTTTACAGCTTTGTCACAGGATTACTCTTATCACAATAAAGCATATTTTGATTTTGAGTTTGAGTATTATGAATCAATAAGATCATGTATTGGTTTTTACAATAATTATAATCCATTTCTCTGATTTTGTAAATTTACTTTCTTCTCTGTAAATATACATTGATCTATAAATGTAACATTTGGCACTGCCATTTTGTTTCAGAATTTTGAGCAGTAATTCGTATTCATATCAAAATATGAAAAGTTTAATATTTAATACAAAATTAATGAGATTTGCCTAAAGAAAAATAAACTTTTTTTGCCAGATTAGGAGTGGTTTATAGTATCTATACAACAAAATGACTCAATGAAAATGACATATGACAAAATGACCAATAATATGAGTGAGGTCATTTGGTCATATATTTGACTTATATCTATAGTCATGGGTCTTAAGGTGAATACACTCATATTTTAAATATAACACATAATATTCTGGATTAAATTTGGTGCTTTATTTATAATGTATTGATGTAAAATGTTACTGACTTCATGGGGATCTCCTGGTATACCAATACTATCTTTTCGAATGCTCACCATTTATTTCACATACTATTTACCATGTAGACAATTCCTGCTTAAAATTGTTTGTGCCTAACACTTCCTCTTAGCATGATGCAATCTACTTTTTCGGATGTTGAGTAGTACTATGGTTGTCAAAACCCCATTTTTTTAATTGATAAGTACAGATTTTAAAATTTTATGGGATTGTAATATAAATTTTAATGTTAAAGCATGGAAAAAGTTGGAACTATTTTTTAACATAATATTTTTTTATTTTAGGTACTTATACTCCTTTGAGTTAAGAAGCATAGAAAATTATGGCAGATCGTTTAGATATCCTCATCTTTGGAGCTACAGGCTTCACTGGAATTCATTGTATCCCGTATGTTGCCAAATTATCAAAAGTAAATGGCAGGAATCTAACCTGGGGAGTTGCTGGAAGATCTAAGGAAAAGCTTGAGAAAGTCCTTAAGGAAATGGGGCAAAAATTGGGATCTAATTTCGACACCATACCTGTCATCATTGCTGACATAAGCAAACCCGAATCGCTACTAGATATGGCAAAGAGAGCAAAACTTATTCTGAATTGTTGTGGTCCTTATCGATTCTATGGAGATGCTGTTGTTCAAGCTTGTATTGAAGCAGGTACTCATCAGCTGGATGTGTCTGGTGAGCCAGAATACATCGAGAAAATTCAAGTAGATAGACATGAGGCTGCTGAAAACAAAGGAGTGTTTGTTATCAGTGCATGTGGTTTAGACAGCATCCCTACTGACTTGGGTATTGTATATCTTCAACAAAATTTTGAAGGCACCTTGAACAGTGTTGAAACATTTCTAAAGGCGTGGATTGAAGGTCCTGCCAAAGGATCAGTGGTGAATTATGGTACCTGGGAGAGTGCAGTCCATGGAATATCTAACACAGAGGAACTTCGTGAGGTTAGGAAAAGGTACAATCAGAAATTTAAGAAACCTCCTTCGTACCCCCCAAAACTACAGACTAAGACTCTTCCTTACAAACCAAAAGTTGTTGACGGTTGGGCTGTTCCGTTTTTGGGGGCTGATCGTTCTGTAGCAAGGAGATCCCAGGGATATCTTTATGAGCATGAGAATATTCGCCCGGTTCAAGTGGGAACTTACTTTGTTCTCCCTTCCTTTTTTGTGCTTCTCATAGTCTTTATATATGGAGCAATTTTTGCTCTATTGTCACGATTTGGATTTGGCAGGAAATTGTTGCTAGACTATCCTGAATGCTTTAGCAGCGGATTTTTCAGTAAGAAACTACCTTCAGAGGAAACCATTGAGAATACCTGGTTTAGTGTCGATTTCTATGGCGAAGGTTGGAAAGAAAAATTGGCCGACAAAGATGACCAGTACTCTACACCAGTCGATAGGTGTATAAGGGCGCGAGTAAAGGGGCGAAATCCTGGCTATGGTTCCACTTGTCTGGCTTTGGTGCTGGCAGGAATTGTTGTGCTTACGGAAACCGACAGGCTGCCAAATAAGGGAAAGGGAGGTGTTTACCCACCTGGGGCAGCTTTTGCTAAAACCTCACTAATGAAACAACTGAATGAGAATGGCCTCACTTTTGAAATGCTCGGCCAAGAAGAACTGAAGAAGGATAGCTAGATAAGGAGTTGGTATTTATTATTTATCCGGTATTGTTGCATTTATTTAACTGCATTTACTTTACTAAACTTTACTTTTATATGGTTTCGATAATTTACTTAGTTGTCATTATTAAGCTGTGGTTTTTAAGTTTGTTTAACATTGATTTTTTTTGTTATTTCGTAGGTTTATTAAGTGCTAAATGTGTTTATAAAATGCCAAAGTTTTAAATAGATTCTGTTTATTCATAACTTAAGTCTTTTTTAATTCATCGTACTATTGTGGCGGCCTTGACCGAAGAAAAGAAAAGTGGATGGTATAAAATAACTGATAATTGTACTTAATTTTTGTCAAGTAATTCAAGTACTTTGTTAAGTATTTCAAGGACTAATATAGTTATGAAAATATTACAAATACATTTTGATAAATATGTTTTCAACCAATCAGAACCAACCATCAAACTGCCAGGTGACCTTATAAATTGAGACCAAATAATTTGTGATTCTCATTTATAAGAGGCCTATCTTGGTACCATGTAACAATTAATTATATGCACTATTTTTTCCATATGGGACTTTTTTTACAGTTTATTTTCGGTTTTGACAAGAAATTGTTCATATTTCCCGATCGATCCCAACTCTAATGAAAAACGGCAATCCATTTAAGAGGTATTTATTTTCCGTTTGTTGAACCGTCTATTCCGAATGTAATTAATTGGCCTTTGCCACTACTAAGGCATAATGAAAATATAACCAATAGCCAACGTTTGTTTTGTTTTTCGACAGAATTAGACTGTCTACTTAAGTAGTAGATCGTTTTCCGTCTCTCTCACTCATTGCCTCTTATGGCAGATTTTTTCTCACAAGACACCCCTTATGGAAAATCAATCAGTCAATTTTCCTGAAAATTTTTCATGTTGTAGTTCTCAATTTTCTAATCATATGTAAATAGAATGATACAAAATAAACCTTTTTACCATATTTAGCATATAGTATGTCATATATGTTCTTTTTGTTAATCTTAATTCTCTTTAAAAATCCATAAAAGGAGTAGTTTTTGTATCTCGGTCGGCTTATATTTTTAGCTATAAAATGTTAATTGCAAGTTATTAATAAACTAAAGTCACTCAAGATTTCGGTAGTTGTTATTTACTATCTAATAGAGTAAAATATATATAAACATAGGTCCGCAAACTCTTTGTTTCCGAGATACAGGGCAAAAAACGTTTACAATATAACACTCTGCATCTCGGAAATAATAAAATATAAAATTGTTTTCTTATTCTGGGGAGTACTATAAGCTAAATATGTCAAACAGGCTTATTTTCTGTCATCGCGTTTTCCCCAAGGGCGCTTCCAAGGGGTGTAGAGGGGGTAATTACCCCCCCCCCCACAGGCACCCAATAGTTGATATTGAGAATATTGAAAATTACTTGGCCCCTAATATTTTTAAAAATAAATTATTAAACGGAAAATTTGATAGATATTATTGTGTTAATTTTTCGATATATGAATATTATTTGACTGATATGGCAACAACGTCTCGCACACGTAAGGCGTTTGGCGGTCTTACCCCCCCCCTTGCCAGTGTCAGAATGTATACACGAAAAACACGACGCGGGATGGAAGATGGGAACGATAAACTTTTGATTTGTCTATTGCGGTAAAAAGACTAAAATTCGTAATTGCAAGGTCTCCATCTAATGTATATGGTATGTATCATCTATTAGATATATTATCGTAATTTTGAAAGTATTAATAGTTACTATTTTATTTCAAAATATTCTATCATTACTTTAGTTTCTGAATTTTAAAAAGAAATTTAAGCACGGCTAAATAATATTTTTTAATTTCCTAACCTTTCTTTAAAATTTGCCTAAACGGGTGTTCGGCCCTCCCCCCCCTACTGCTAACCACTAGCTTCCACAGACCGGAGTTCTGGAAGCGCCTTTTGTATTTTATATGTTGAAAACCCTGTATATCATAAACTAGCCGCAGAATTGAGTTGTGCTAATGAAAATCTTTGATCAGGAGGTCGAGAACAGCAACATATCAAATTTTCAGGAAAACTGGCTGAAGGGTATACCCCACAAGGATTGTGCAGGGTGTTCTCTTGGGTGTCTAAAGAAAAAAACTACTAAACCTGGGATATTTTTATTATCAGCAGGAAGAGGCCCGTTTGAATGACATAATATACACAGTTTTGCATTTAAAAAGCCAAAGTTGATGTTGATCAGAAAAACTAAATACAGTGTATGCTCTACGCAAACTGCACTATAAAAAAATTACAATTTGAAGAAACTTTTTATTCAATTTTTTTTGTATCTACAAAAATATATATAATATATAATCAGAAAATTTGTTAACTACACTATTTTTTAATTAATTAAATATGTTTTATTTCTTACCATTCTGACGTAACACCATAAAAGTAAAACAAAAATTTTTTTATCTAATGTATCCCGTTCTGGAATCACAAACCACAAACGGAACGACTATATTCCTGTGTGGCAAAGTTTCGCTAATAAATAAACAGCGGTGATAAATGCAAACGGACCGCCTCTATTTCTCGAATTTATATTTAAATGCCAAACAAAGGATTACTTCATCTAAGAAAAATCAGTGTATTTAAAATATGTTGAGAGGATTTGAAATACTTTTGATAGTACTTCAATTACTTTTTTATTTCCAGTAAAAGTCATATATATTTCAAATAGTCCTAACACTGGAACCTGTGGTGGAAGATAGATCAAAATACAAGAGTTCTAACCACACTACACCACAACTTGTTACGTTCTGGACGCGCGTTTCGCTAACCAAGTTAAAAAAAAATCAAAAATTTAATTGAGAAAAAAACCCATTATCAAAAATGATAACAGAAGTAAAAAATACCTTAAAACAGTGTAACAACCTTGTGTCCGATAAACTAAAATTTAAACTAACATAGTAACCCACAGTTATCTAAACTGTATTGCCTTCCCAAAATCTATAAACCTGGGAAGTCCATGAGACATATTGTTTCAGCTGTTGGATCACTAACGTACAATATTTCAAAATGGTTAGTAGAAGAATTCAGCAAATTAAATATCTCGTACGATAACTTTGAGGTTACTCGTTAGAATTCTTAGATCAAATTAAGAATGTTTACTTAAAAGAAGGTGAATTTTAAAATCTTTTGATGTAAGCTAATTGTTTCCTAGTGTACAATACCACTAGCTTTAGAGTACCTAAAGGAACTACTTGAATCAATAATTTGAAGAAAGAAATTATTGATGAATATTTTCTTCTCACAAAATTATATATGAATCAAAGTTTTTTTCAGTTCAACAATAAATATTATAGACAACTTGAGGGAACTGCAATGGGCAATTGCTTATCTCCGTTCCTTGCGAATTTGTTTATGGGTAGATTAGTGCTAATATTTTGTATCTAAACACATATTAATTAAATATGTTACTTGTTACGCCATCTAGTGGCAATGTGTGTTACCAAAACGTTGTGCTTGTCTTTATCTAAAAATAAAGGTTAGTTGACACAGATTCACCAAACCACATGTGTTTTATTTTTCCACTTTCCATTATTAGTTTTTTCAACAGGTTATGGGCGCAGTTCGTCCCAGGGAGTTCAGTAAACTGAATGTGAGTTGTTTGTGAAAAATAAACTTCGATATCATCGATTAAAGACAGTACAGTAGTGCGGAAAAGCGCAGGTGACGCCGCTCAGCAGTCGCGTTGTTTTCACGTTTGAAAATGGCCGTTAGCTACTTGTCATCGATTTCGAAGTTACGTGGCCGTGAAAATTATGACGAATGTGTTTCGGTATGGAAAATTTCCTTATACTAGAGGGCTTAAAAAAACTGTGTAGATGGAACAGAAACTGATTCCGTGCAAATTGACAAGTGCAAAGCCAAACTTGTTTTATCCATAGATCCTTCTTTGTATGTCCACATAAAAGAGGCTACTACAGCAAAAGATGTTTGGGATAAACTAAAAGATCTCTATGAAAACAAGGGCTTTACAAGGAAAATTGGACTTCTTCGTACTCTAATTTCCTTGAGACTAGAGACGTGTGCATCAATGGAAGAATACATAAACCAAGTTATCGAAACTGCCCAAAAACTTGGTCGGACAGGGCTCAAATTGGATACGACTCTTATTGGTAGTTTACTGTTGGCTGGGTTGCATGAACATTTCAGTCCGATGGTGATGGCGCTGGAACATAGCGGAATTGATATTACTGATTCAATCAAAACAAAATTGCTTGATATGCACTCAGATGGCAGCAGGTTCATGAATTTGTCAGTTGGCAACAGCGCTTTTATGGGAGGCGTTGGAAAATTTCAGAAACGTCAGGTGTCACAGACTGTAAACAAAAGTTTGACAATCAGAAAATGAAAGTACAAGTGCAACAAAAAAAGGATTTAAGTGATGTGATTTGCTACAGATGTAAGAAAGCTGGACACTATGAATAAATGCCCGCAGGCAGGTCAGAAATCAAACAATGATAACCGGCTTAAAAATGCTTTTAATGTTGTGTTTTTAAGTACCCAGTACAAAAACAATGAATGGTACTTAGATTCAGGTGCCAGAATTCATCTAACATGCAAGCAGGATTAGTTACTTAATCAGAGAGAGTCAAGCTTAAAGGACATTGTTGTAGCAAATGACACAAAACTTCCAGTGCATAGTTGTGGTGAAGTTTTAATTGTCAGCCAAGTGGGGAAACAATCCTTCGAAATTGAGGTAAGGAATGTTCACTATGTTCCTGGTTTAAGCACTAATTTATTGTCAGTCAGCCAAATGATAGAAAATGGTAATTTAGGCTGCTGAGCCAAGATTGCTGTAAGATTTATAATAGTGAAAAAGTCTTAATGGCCAAAGCTTTTTTGATGAATGTAGAGTACAAAATGGATACACCCGTTTCCGAAGCTGGTTTTGTTGGTCAAGCTTTAAGTGGCGAGATATGGCACAAGAGGCTGGGGCACATAAATTCTACTTACCTGAATAAAATGAGGGATGGACTAGTTACTGGTGTAAATTATTCTGGGGATGTAAAGATTGAAAAGCAAAACTGTACAGTCTGCTGTGAGGGAAAGCAGTCCAGATTTTCATTTGGTCATGGAACAAGGGCTATAGGACTTTTGGATGTTATCCACAGTGATTTAGCAGGTCCAATGGAAACTAAATTCTTTGGTGGCTCAAGATATTTTTTAACCATACAAGATGATTATAGTCGTATGTCCTTTGTTTATTTTTTAAAAGCAAAAAATGAGACATTTGGAAAATCTAAAGAGTTTCAGTCCTTAGTTGAAAAGCAGCTGGGTAAAAAGATAAAAGTATTGCACACTGATAATGGTGGAGAATATGTTGGTGCAGGGTTTCAGCAATATCTGAAAAGCCAAGGCATAATTCACCAGACCACTAATCCATATACACCCCAGCAGAATGGGCTCTCCGAGAGACTCAACCGAAACTTAGTTGAAAGGGCAAGGTGCTTGCTCTATGAGGCAGACTTGGGAAAGCCGTTTTGGGCTGAGGCTGTCAACACAGCCTGCTACCTCAGAAACAGATCTGTAGTAAGTAATTTACCGAAAACCCCTTATGAATTATTTTATTGTAAAAAACAATATTGTACTCTGATGTACAATCATTTTTAAATAGCCTGGTAAGTTTGCTAGACAGTCTACCGATTAAAGGTAAAAAAATTCTATGCGGGGACTTTAATATTGACTATGCTACTGTTTGTGCCATCCAGAAATATCTAATTTCTATATTCGACTCTTTCGGTCTTTCAATGCATGTATCCTCGCCAACTAGAATTTCAAAAAACTCTTCTTCGATCATCGATTACATGGCGTCTGATTTTTCTCCATCAGAGGTGCAATCACAGGTCTATAACTCAGGTCTTTCCGATCACGAGGCGGTAATTTCCAGGTTTAGTTTACCTATTAGGCCCTTACCAAGATCTCGCCATCGGGGCAGAATTTTCTCGGCCGCAAATTTCTCAGTATTTCATAATATTTGCTTTAACACCAATTGGAATTTTGAATCTGATAATGTCAACACAAACTTCAGAACTTTTTTAAATAAAACTTTAAGTGCTTTTAACAAGGCCTTCCCGCTTAAGAATATCAAACCTAAGCGGCATAAACCGTGGACCACGAAAGGAATACGAATTTCTGCTAAAAATATGCGCTCGCTCTCATATATAAAAAAATTCACCGACTCCTTTCTTATTCTCGACTATATCTCTAACTATAGGAGGATCTACACTACTCTTATTAAGTCAGCAAAAAAATTACACTACCGAAAACGTCTAACAAACTCTAATAACGTTTCAAAAGAAACCTGGTCCATCATCAATAACCTCAGAAACAAATCAAACCCTGTGACTCAGATCTTGCCAGGGGCTAATGATCTAAATGATTATTTTATTAATGTAAGCAAAAATGTTACCTCTAGTATCTCGCCAAGTTTGGACCCTCTTTCGTTTCTCCCTCCTTCAAAAAATTTAGCTGATAGCTTTTTCTTAAGTCCCGTTAGCAACACTGAACTATTGAAGGTAATAAATAATATCAAAAGTAAATCTTCGTGTAGCACTGATGGCCTATCAATTAGAATATTCCTGAACTTGCCACTCCCAGTCATAGAGGCCCTTACAACATTATTAAATGAGTCCTTTATAAAAGGTGTATTCCCTGATTGCCTTAAAACAGCTATAATTATTCCACTTCATAAAGGCGGCGAAAAAACTAACTCTTGCAATTATCGCCCAATTGCACTACTACCAGTGCTATCAAAAATCATCGAAAGGCTACTGAAGAACCGTCTTATGCCATTTCTCCTGAAACATCAGATAATATCCCCGGAGCAGTTCGGATTTCTACCCAACAAGTGCACCAGTGACGCCATGTTCACGTTGCTTAGAGGCGTCTACTTATCTCTCAATAACAACCACCCAACTGCCTCAGTTTTTTGTGACTATGCGAAAGCCTTTGATTGTGTTAGTCATGAAATTCTGATAAACAAACTAAATTTTTATGGAATTCGTGGTACTTCTTTAAATTGGTTCAAATCTTATCTTGGGAAAAGGCAACAACTTGTAAGGGCTAATGGTTCCGATTCTGATTGTAAGTTGATTACAAGTGGAGTCCCTCAAGGTTCAGTCTTGGGACCTATTCTTTTTTTGTTATACATTAATGATATCACGAACCTTAAAATTAATGGAAGAATCTCCCTTTTTGCTGATGACACAAGCATAACATGGAGTGATTTTGATACAACGTCTTTACACTCTAGTATCTCCAAAGACTTGGTTATAATTAAGGCTTGGTCCGATTCCAATATGCTTTGTTTTAACGTCGATAAAACGGTGGCGTTATCTTATAAGGGAACTTTACAACCACTTCAGGTACATAACAGCAATATTGAATACGTAGAGTCGGTTAAATTCCTGGGTTTAAATATAAATAACAACCTAAAATGGTCTAATCATATTGACACCTTAACTAAAAAACTTTCTACCGCCTGCTTCGCCATTCGATCAGTTTCAAAAGAACTAGACGTTCCTTCTGCCAGACTTATTTCTCTTTATTTGAATCCCACCTCCGCTATGGCCTTCCCTTTTGGGGCTGCTGTACCACCGAGCAATTTCGTAGTATTTTTATGCTTCAAAAGAGAGCCATTCGTTATTTGTTTGGTCTAAATAATAGAGCTCACTGCCAATACTATTTCAAAAAACATGAAATATTAACACTTCCTGCATTATTTATTTTGGAAACGGTATGTTTGCTGAGAAAACATATAAACACCCTCCCAGAAAGGCCACAACATGTATACCCTACCAGAAACTCTAGGCATGATATTTATCTTCCCATTATTTCCACAGAATTAATAAAAAAATCAATTATTTACAACGCCATAAAACTTTACAACAATCTGCCAGTACATTTAAAATCTATCCATATGCTTGCACAATTTTTGAAAAAACACCAAAGCATACCTCATTGAGAGACCATTTTACAGCGTTAATGATTTTTTTTCAGTGAGTAAGTCTCTTTAAATTGTCACTAAACTCGCTTGTTTACTTAAATCTTTTGTGAGTCATGTCCTAACTCGTAGCATAGAATTTTGTAAATCATTATATAGGGAAAAGAACTGTCGAACATTCACTTAAAACTTAATTATTTTTGTTAGGTATTGGATTAAAAACAAAATTTAATTCTTTTTTGTATACTACATTCTACACTAGTTCATTATACCTTCTGTTTAACATCACAATTATTTGTATAACTATAATAACATAGAGTTTAAGGTCGCATAGTTGCAATTTTGATTTCAATGTCATCGAAATTATTCACCTCGTACATGTGTGTTTGTTTACTTTTATAAGGTTATCATGATTCATTTACTGTTTGCAATGTTATGTTATATTCTAACGTGTGTTTTACGATTTGGTAAATTGATAATTTACATTTTTAAAAAAAAGCACTGACCTGTCGAAATTATTTTCGATTAATGTTTTGATATGTCTTATTTTTAGGTATATTTAGCTTTGTCCATAAAATTGTAAAATTTTTCTGCGGCAATAAAGCATACTTTTGTTTCTTTGTTTGTACTAAAGTATTTAGATCATTTTGTAACAATAGGCAAACCTCCTGGGACTCAATTACTCTAAAAAATTTTAGTTCATCTACATAGAGCAGAAATCCAGAGTGAGAAAAACACTGTTTAATTTCGTTGATATAAATAATGAAAAATAAAGGACCAAGATGACTACCCTGAGGAACACCTGAGGTTACAGCAAATGGTTGGGATAAAAATCCTTCAACCAAAACCATCTGTCGCCTGTCCGTTAGATATGACCAAATCCATCCCAATAAATCATTCGATACACCCACCTCAGCAAGGAGTCAATCATCAATATATTATGACTTATCAAACGCCTTGCTGAAGTCGGTGTATATGACATCAACCTGTTTTCGATCATCCATAGACTGGGTTACAAATTCAGTATATTCTAAGAGATTGCTGTCAATGGACCTGCGTGGAAAAAATCCATGTTGCTTCTTAATTATAATATTTTTAACAGTACATACGTTATTAACCCCCTTTAATGAACTTGTTTTTTTCATGAAATGTATTTTCCACCCAAAGATGTAGTTCGTCGTTTGCACTAACAAAACTTTCTATTTTAGGTAAACTTTTTGGTTAAAGGGAATATTGTAGAGCTCGAAACCACCGATAATTGATTCAGTATTCAGTAGGAGTCCTTTATTGATGAAGAAGTATAGAAAATCATGACAGATCGTTTAGATATACTCATCTTCGGAGCTACAGGCTTCACTGGAATTCATTGTGTCCCACATGTGGCTAAACTGTCAAAAGAAAGTGGCAGGAACCTAAGTTGGGGAGTAGCCGGAAGATCCAAGGAAAAACTCGAGGCAGCTCTGAAGGAAGTAGGCGAAAAACTAGGATCTAATTTTGATGACATTCCTATCGTCGTCGCTGATGTTTCCAAACCTGAGACCCTACTTAATATGGCAAAGATAGCTAAATTGGTATTGAACTGTTGTGGTCCTTATCGATTTTATGGGGAAGCTGTTGTTCAGGCTTGCATTGAAGCGGGTACTCATCAAATTGACGTATCTGGGGAACCCGAATACATGGAGAAAATACAAGCTGATAAACACGAGGCTGCTGTAAACAAAGGGGTGTACATTATCAGTGCTTGCGGATTAGACAGCGTACCTACAGACTTGGGCATTGTACATCTTCAACAAAATTTCGAAGGCACTTTAAACAGTGTCGAAACATTTTTGAAGATTTGGACAGAAGAACCGGCAAAAGGACCGGTATTGAATTACTGTACTTGGGAGAGTGCTGTACATGGTCTGGCTAACGCCGAAGAGCTCCGTAAGGCCAGGAAACGTTTCAACGAGAAGCTTAAGAAGCCTCCTACGTACTCCCCAAAACTTGAGACCAGAACCCGACCTTACAAACCAAGAGTAGTTGAAGGGTGGGCTGTGCCATTCAAGGGGGCTGATCGTTCAGTAGCAAGGAGGACTCAGGGGTATTTTTACCAACATGAGAACATTCGTCCTGTTCAGGTGGAAGCATACTTGGTTCTTCCTTCTTCCCGTGCACTATCTCTGGTTTCTATGTACGCAGCAATCTTTACTCTACTTTCGAGATTTGAATTTGGCAGAAAATTATTACTAGACTTTCCGGAATATTTCAGTGCCGGATTTTTCAGTAATGAGCGACCTTCGGAGGACACCATCCAGAATTCTTGGTTCAGCGTCGATTTCTATGGTGAAGGGTGGAAAGAAAAACTTGTAAACAAAGATGATCACTGTTCAATACCAATCAATAGAAGTATACGGGGGCGTATAAAGCTACAAAATCCTTTTTACGGGACTACTTGTTTGATTCTGGTACTGGCTGGAATTGTTATGCTCACGGAAACCGATAAGCTGGCCAATAAGGGAAAGGGGGGAGTTTACCCGCCTGGAGCAGGCTTCGCTAAAACGTCACTCATGAAGCAACTTAATGAGCACGGCCTCAATTTTGAAATACTGTATCAAACCGACATTCAAAACAAAAAACAGCTGCTGAAAGCAAAATTGTAAAAAGGTAGATATTTAAAAAAATCTCAGCTATATTGCTGGAACCAAAATGTGTATACACAGGGTGTCCGGCAATTCCGTTCCAATACTTCTACATATGGAAATATTGCAAAAAAAATTTCTATCATCACTAGTCCGGAAAAGTTTCATTTTGAAAACAGGGTGTTAAAATTTTAAATATTTATTTTTTATTATGAGGCTCGTACATTTGTAGAGGTATTTAAATCAAATTTGGTACACGATAAGCCGTAATTAATGTCTATAAAATGACCATAATACGTTTAAAAAAATTCACATTTTGGAGCATCTTAATGTTTTTAAACATAATTTTCTAAATTATTTTAATACGATGCAAGATATCAAATAAACCCAAGGGACTAAAAAGCTAAGCCAGTATCGCTACTAAATCTTTGGGGTGATTAAAGGGGTCGTAGCCCGAAAAAGGTTAAACACTGGTACAAATTCCACATGACGAAACAAAATGTCGATCTTAAAAAAAAACAGTGTAAAAACGAATTATTCAATTTATTTTAAATTATGTCAAGTCGTAACACCTGAACCTGTGGTGTAAGATAGATCAAAATACAAGAGTTCTAACCACACTACACAACAACTTATTACGTTCTGGATGCGCGTTTCGCTAATCAAGTTAGCATCATCAGCAGATGATATAAACTAAAGTAACTTATCCTAACCGAGACTATTTAGGTAAATGTGGTCACACTTGGTTGCACCAGACTGCACTGTTGTCAAGTAAGCAATAGAGGGGACTATAGGGAATAGGCCCTCTGTCTTTATTTAGTGCTTTCTTACCACATTTAACTATTTCTATACTCTCAAATGCATCCAATAATCTATTTAGTGATTGTTTTCCAAAGCTTGTTGGGCAAAGCTTGACTTTTCTGTTCTTCCGTATCTTAAATGTGCCATGTGTTCTTTAAAAGGAATGTTTATGGAGCGTTTAGTTTGCCCGACATATTTTAGATTGCCGTCATTACAGCTAATTTCATAAATGCCACTCCTCTCCTTCAAGTCGACTTTGCTTTTAGGGTTTCCGAGGAGACTTTTCAAATTGTTCTCTGTTTTGTAGGCTACTCTAAAACCTACGTTTTTAAATACTTTTTCTAGACCTCTCGTATATCTGGGATCATATGGAATTACTATGAATTTATTGGAAGCCTCAGGTATTTGAAGAGTAGTGGCATCTTTTAACATTTTTTTATGCTTATGTCTATTTACTAATTTATGTGCAAAATTATCATTATATCCATTACTTTTAGCTATATTTTTAATCCGATTCATTTCATTGTTAAAACGTTCTTTACTTAATGGAAAATTGACTAAGCTGTGAGTTAAGAAATGAAATACTGCCATTTTGTGTTGACGGCTAAGAAATGAGTCGGTTGTTATATACCTATCAGTATTAGTAAATTTCCTATAAATATCAGATTCTAATTTATCGGTATTTCTAATAACTAACGTGTCGAGAAAAGGTAATTGCCCATTGTTCTCCTTTTCGTACGTAAAATTAATGGAAGAATATTTATTGTTTAAAGTTTCTAAGAAAGTGTCCAAATTTTCTGTTTTAGTATCAAAAGTAGCAAATATATCGTCTACGTATCTATACCAAACCTTTGGGAAATACTTGAGTTCTTTTTTGAACTGGGTTTCTAATCTACCCCTAAAGAAATTTGCAAGGAACGGAGATAGGCAATTGCTCATCGCAGTTCCTTCAAGTTGTTTATAATATTTATTGTTGAACTAAAAAAAATTTTGATTCATAATTTTGTGGGAAGTTAATATTCATCAAATAATTTCTTTCTTCAAATTATTGATTTCAAGTAGTTCCTTTCGGTACTCTAAAGCTAGTGGTATGGGTACACTAGGAAACAATGAGCTTACATCAAGAGATATTAAAATTTCACCTTCTTTTAAGTGAACATTCTTAATTTTATCTAAGAATTCTAACCTCAACGTTATCGTACGAGATATTTAATTTGCTGAATAATTCTACTAATCATTTTGAAATATTGTACGTTGGTGATCCAACAGCTGAAACAGTAGGTCTCATGGACTTCCCAGGTTTATGAATTTTGGGAAGGCAATACAGCAACATTGTAGAAAACCTTTCTTCTCAGTCCTTTGATAATAGAGAAATCGCCCTTTTGAATAAAGGTTTGAATTTTGCAGAGCCTCCAGTAAAAAATAGTTTACCAACTATTATAGGGAATATCGAAAGTTCTATTCAATACGTGCCAGAATCAACTAATAGATTCATTAGAGAGGCTTGCATCAAATCTCAAAAAATGTTGTTAACAAGTCAAAATATTTTTCTCGTAAAAATACTGAAGTTACCCATGGACTGAAGAAAAAAGAATGTTTTTATTTAAAAGCTGACAAAGGAAATAAGGTTGTTATACTAGACAAAACAGATTATCTTGAAAGAGTAGACAATTTAATTCAAACTGGTCCTTACGATTTAATTGAGAAAAACCCGTTATCAAAAATGATAACAGAAGTAAAAAATACCTTAAAACAGTGTAAGAATCTTGTGTCCGATGAACTAAAATTTAAACTAACACATAGTAACTGTATTGCCTTCCCAAAATCCATAAACCTGGGCAGTCCATGAGACCTATTGGTTCAGCTGTTGGATCACCAACGTACAATATTTCAAAATGGTTAGTAGAAGAATTAGTACGATAACTTTGAGTTTACTAACTCGTTAGAATTCTTAGATAAAATTAAGAACGTTCACTTAAAAGAAGGTGAAATTTTAATATCTTTTGATGTAAGCTCATTGTTTCCTAGTGAACCCATACCACTAGCTTTAGAGTACCGAAAGGAACTACTTGAAATCAATAATTTGAAGAAAGAAATTATTGATGAATATTTACTTCTCACAAAATTATGTATGAATCAAAATTTTTTTCAGTTCAACAATAAATATTATAAACAACTTGAAGGAACTGCAATGGGCAATTGCGTATCTCCGTTCCTTGCAAATTTCTTTATGGGTAGATTAGAAACCCAGTTCAAAAAAGAACTGAACTATTTCCCAAGGGTGTGATAGACGATATATTTGCTATTTTTGATACTAAAACAGAAAATTTGGACACTTTCTTAGAAACATTAAGCAATAAATATTCTTCCATTCATTTTACGTAAGAAAAGGAGAACAATGGGCAATTACGTTTTCTCGACACGTTAGTTATTAGAAATAATGATAAATTAGAATTTGATATTTATAGGAAATTTACTAATACTGATAGGTGTATATAACAACCGACTCATTTCATAGCCGTCAACACAAAATGGCAGTATTTCATTTCTTAACTCACAGGTTAGTCAATTTTCCATTAAGTAAAGAACGTTTTAACAATGAAATGAATCGGATTAAAAATATAGCTAAAAGTAATGGATATAATGATAATTTTGCACATTAATTATAAAATAGACATAAGCATAAAAAAATGTTAAAAGATGCCACTACTCTTCAAGCACCTGAGGCTGCCTATAAGTTCATAATAATCTTATATGATCCCAGATATACGAGACGTCTAGAAAAAGTATTAAAAAACGTAGGTTTTAGAGTCGGCTACAAAATGGGAACAGTTTGAAAAATCTCCGTGGAAACCCTAAAGACAAAGTCGACTTGAAGGAGAGGAGTGACATCTATGAAATTAGCTGTAATGACTGCGATCTAAAATATGTTGGGCAAACTAAACGCTCCATAAACATTCGTTTTAAAGAACACATGGCACATTTAAGATACGGAAGAACAGAAAAGTCAAGCGTTGCCCAACATGCTTTGGAAAACAATTACCAAATAGGAATAAATAACCTTAAGTTAATTAAAAATGTATCTAATAATAGATTATTGGATGCATTTGAGAGTATAGAAGTAGTTAAATATGGTAAGAAAGCACTAAATAAAGGCAGAGGGCCTATTCCCTATAGTCCGCTCTATTGCTTACTTAACAACAGTGCAGTCGGGTGCAACCAAGTGTGACCACATTTACCTAGAAATAGTCTCGTTTAGGATAAGTTGCTTTAGTTTATATCATCTGTTGATGATGCTAACTTCGTTAGCGAAACGTGCATCCACACCGTAACAAGTTGTGGTGTGGTGTGGTAAGAACTCTTGTATTTTGATTTAAATTATGACGAAAAATCAAGTGTGGCAGTAATCCCATATGGTGGAACAAAATGGCGCCTAATAAGTAACTTTGCAAAAGGCAGTATATATAATTCAAGGGGCAATTATAGACACTTATTGGGCAAAGCGTCGACACGTAGTTTTGGATACTACACATTTTTACTCTACTTTCTCGACACCGCGCTCACTTTAATTGGAAAATGTGGCTGAAATGGATTTTCACTACAATGTGTCCACAGTGTGGCTTTGGTTCATTCAATCATTGATAATTTTTAACTTTTATTTTTGTCAATTTTGTTTTTTTCAAGTTAACATTTAATAAATACACTAGGTTGTTTGAAATAAAGAATTATTTTTATTTTCCAAATACAAATAGGCTTTGCTTGAGAAACAACAAAGAATCAGTTAATTATTTGCTAGGCAATTGACAGTGACAGTGTAGCCTGAAATAATTAAGTTACGAAGTTTATTTTTCATCGTTGTGGTATTTATCGTGCTTTAAGTGCTAAGGCCGCGTACACCAACGCAGAATATGCAGACATTATCTTTACCTACGGATATTGTGATGGAAATGCTGCCGAGGTTCCCCGAGAATACGAACGTCGCTTCTCTAACTGCCGCATACCAAATGTCCGCGTATTCGCTGGGACATACCGAAGTATCGCTGAAACTGGATCCGTGAAACGGAGAAAAAGTGATGCCGGTGCTCCCCCCGTATATCAACCAGATGATGAGGAAGAAATGTTCAGGCATTTTGAGGACGATTACAGTTTCGAGGACAGGAGCATCACAATGAAAAGTTCGGTCAACGATACGCGGAGTTGGACGCCATCCTTACCATTATACCCCTGTCCAGGGCTTGGAGGAAGGTGATCCTAGAAGGAGATTAGAATTCTTCCGCTTTATGATAAATTCAGATGCAAAAAATGTAAGTTTTTTAACAGACATTTTATGGACGGATGAGTCAAATTTTAATCGTGAGGGCATATCAAACTTCCACAACCTACATTATTGGGCAGAAGAAAATCGTCGTCTAATAAGGGAAACTAGTTTTCAAAGGAGGTTTTCTGTAAATGTGGGGATGGGAGTCATTGATCCTTTTCCAATAGGACCACACTTTTTTCAAGGCAATTTAAACGGGTAAATTTATTAAAATTTTCTAAGGGATGACCTTCCGGTTCTTCTAGAAAATATTCCTCTCGCCGTCAGACAACGAATTATATTTCAGAACGACGGTTGTCCAGCGCATTATCGGCTGACAGTACGGGAGTTTCTGGATCAACGTTTTCCTAACCGTTGGATTGGAAGAGCAGACCCAATACCTTAGCCAGCGCGAAGCCCCGACTTAGCTCCTCTTGACTATTATGTCTGTGGGCATATGAGAGAGCTGGTCTATACAACCCCAGTAAATACCCTAGAAGATCTTAGGCAACGGATAACCGACGCACACTGGTCGAATTTAATCAAATCTTGGCATAAATAGATTTTTTTTATTTTTAAAAATTAATTACAAAAACGATTATTTCAGACACTTTATCAATCCAGGAATTCAGTAGACCATGCAAATGACACATACACTTCTGTTTTATTGTTATATTAAATGTCAAAGCTGCATAAAATTACGACATTTTTAGACGCGTTGATAATTAGTTGTTTGGTTTATTGGTTTCAAAGTTCGTTAGATAATATATATTTGAAGTACTTTTAAAAATCAGTTATGGAAGAAGACCACGAAGGTATGTAGTTGCCAAAAAATAAAAATGTTAATATTTGGTTGTATTTTAAAACACATATAGAACCATTAAGTAGGTAATGTTATTTTCTTAGGTGACTTTTAAAAATATCAAAATTCAAAAACCAATTTGTTTGTGTTTTCACCACATTTCCATTATCGCATATTTTTTTCTGTATTGCGTAATATCTCTTTTTATTGAATACACAAAAAAAGGTTGCCCCAACTTGCCCATAAGGAATTATACAGTGTTTTTAAAAAGTCTTGAACTGGCTAAATTTGGTCAAATTTGTAAGATTCGCGAACGGTTAAGCTTTCGAAGATACATTTTTCTTTCTATTACATATACTTTTACCAAAAAAAATATAAAACCCTTTTTTCTGCTTCAATTCTGAATCTGAAAAAGAATTATTTTCATAATATTTTGAATTGTAAATCTAATTTTATTGAGTTTTACCGTGGTAGGTCTTAAAAATTTTTATGCTCGGACTTATAAACTCCCTGCTGGAGAGCTAACTTTGCATTTCAATATCTTGCACCTGACAAAGTCAAAGTTAACTTCTTTGTGTAGGGGTAATTTTAATCAATAAAACCGTATGCATTTTGTTTTTAGACCAAAATGAACCAGTGTTGTCAATGAGTTACATGAAGCTCTTTGAAATCTTTATAAGTTTCCGAGAAAAAAACCTGGACAGTAAATTTAATCGCTTACGAGCAAGAATTTTAGAATTTACGGGTTCTTCAAACCTAAGCCATGAAGCTAATAATATTTTAAATGGCTTCTATTATAAATTTAAACAAAAGTGGTCTTCATGTAATAGAACAAAAGATAGGTTTTTGCAGCATCATGGAGAGTGGCTGCATACTGTAGTTCAGTTTAAAACAAATTGTAAAAATAATAAAGGACGAAAAGCGCTGGATTTTAATTCCTGTAGCGAGAGAACCAAAAGACAAAAAACCAAACTATTGAGAGAAAATTTTCCCCGCAGCAATTAGCTTACGCAGCACAAATGAGTTATCGAGTCAACCAGGAAGTAGAAGCCTCTAAATTAATAAAGACCATTTGTGAGGAACCTCAAAAAGCTAAAGATTATTCCAAAGCGTTAAAAACGGAAAATTATTCACAACTTTCCTCAAATGAAGCTCTTTCTCTTGTGGTTGAAGCCAGATTAACAAAATTTCAATATAAACTAATTAGAAAACAGGTGCAAGAAAAAAACTGTTATATTTATCCATCGTATGATCATATACTAGAGGCAAAAAGAATGTGTTATCCTGAAAACATACGTGTAACAGAAAGTTCTGCAGAAGTTCCTGTCCAATCTTTATTAAATCATACGTGTCAAAGACTTTTACTTTTACAAAGGGATGTTCTGCTTAATGTAAATAGCACAAATAATGACATTTTAAACCTAATCTTAGCTTGTAAGTATGGTTTTGATGGGTCATCTGGCCAGTCTGAGTACAAGCAAGTTTTTAATAACGAGTCGCTCTCAGACTCTAGTATTTTTTTTACATCGCTTGTACCTATTCGATTAAGCCGACCAACTGACACCGGAAACATTATAATTTGGCAAAATTCCAGACCTTCCTCCACTCGAATGTGTCGCCCCATAAAAGTTCAGTTTTCACGCGAAACCCGCGAATTAACATTGGCTGAAAAACAACATCTAGACAATCAGTTAACAAATCTGACTCCTTTTAAATGCACCATAGATAACATTAATGTGTTAGTAAGTTTCGACTTACATTTAACAATGATAGATAGTAAAGTAGGAAATGTTTTAGCAGAAAATAATTCTACACAAAAATGTTTTATTTGTGGCGCATCGTCCAAGGAGTTTAATAACATCGACGTTGTTCTTCAGAGGCCTGTAATTAATGCCAATTATTTAAAATTTGGTTTATCCACTCTACATGCTTGGATACCTTTTTTGGGTGTTTGCTGCATTTGGCTTATAAGTTAGACATAAAAAAATGGCAGGCCAGAAGTGAAGAAGATAAGCAAAAAGTCAAAGACTCAAAAAAACGTATCCAGCAAGATTTGCATTTACGTTTGGGGTTAATAGTGGATAAACCAAAACCATCGAATGACGGCAATACAGCTCGTAGGTTTTTCGAAAATGTAAATGTTGTTGCTGAAGTTTGCCATATCGATGAACAGTTAATTCACAGATTTTATATAATATTGCAGACTTTGTCCAGTGGTTATGACATCGATATAGCTAAATTTCAATGTTATACAATTGAAACTGCACGAATTTTTGCAAATTTATATTCATGGTACCCGATGCCCACATCTGTGCATAGAATATTAATACATGGAGCAGAGACTATTGGTGCTTTTGAAATTCCTATAGGACAGTTGTCCGAGGAAGCACAAGAAGCTAGAAATAAGGACATTAAAAGTTTTCGTTTAAATTTCGCGAGAAAAACCTCTAGGCAAGATAATTTACAGGATATATTTAATCGCCTTCTTGTTTCCCCGGACCCTGTCATATCTGGGTTTCGCAAGACACCACCCAAGTCCAGTAAAAGCCTTTTACCTGATGCTCTTAGGTTAATAAAACCACCTAATATTTGCAACACGCCTTTAAATTTGGATGAAATTTTAGACTCATCAGATGAAGACTGATACTATAAGTCTAAAATTTATTCAAATTTAGGGCCAGTACCATGGAAATAATTGTTGAAAAAACTATTGTATCTATGGTTAGTATTCTCCAGATAAATTTACCCGGAGGTAAAAGTACTGGCACAAAGTTGTATTGGAAACATTTGATGGTTTTACTGATACTGAAAATACTACTTACCTTTGATCTTATAGAACAGAAATTTGACATTGTAAATTATTTTAAATTGAAACCAAATATTAGGCACATAAAAACTGTCAAATTTCTGTTTTATTAGACTATTATAGTATTCCTACTTACCTGTTTACCTATACCTATCCAGCTCATCTTTCAACAGTGGCATAACTAGAGAATTTTAAAAAATGAATTACAACTTAAAAATTTGGTCAGGGGTAGGGCTTGTATGCTCTGTCTCGGGTATACACCAGTATTAATTAAATAATAAAATAATTCATATAACATGTTATCCATTTAACATGTTGTTTATTTATACATACTTTATTTAAACTTTATTGTAGTTAGGCTAGATATTACTGTAATACTTTATACCTTTGGGTTTTAGTATAATAGGTATCAATATTAAGATATTTATTTTTACTTATAGTCATGGTACAAGGTAATAGCTTCTAGTGTACAGACTTTATTCATAGACCACCTAATATTTGGTTTGAATATAAATTAATTTACCATGTGGTAATTGGCAAATGTATTTGTTTTTTTTACTAAAGTTGACTATCGTTTTCATCACCCTGTATAATAGATTTTTTGTTAAATTTGAAAAAACTTAAATTTAATGAATAAATTTAAATAAATTATGTAAGTTTTTTTAACTTTTAATAAACCATAACATGTAATTCTATTTATGCCAAGATTTTATTAAATTCGACCAGTGTGCGACGCTTCCCAACACCTACGGAATACCTTCACAACTAGAATAACAAAGACGGAAATAAGAAGACGCAGCCGAATGTATGTATTCGAAATAATGGCTCTCATTTTCAAAAAGATTTGTAAAAATTCATTACTAATATGGAAATAATAAAAAAATTAAATTCTTTTTTTTCAAGTACGTTTTTTATTGTTTATCTAAAAATAAAAACAGTATCAAGTACTTTTAGTATCATTTGTGCCTTGTTAGACAGCTATTGCAATAAGGAAGTTTCAAGAAAATTTTCACAAATATTGTTGAAGATTTTTGTAAAAATAACCGATAAGAAATTGTGATACCCACTAAAAAGAAAAAAAAATTGAAATTCTCCTATGATCTAAATAAAAAATTTTCACTCCAAACATAAGACCCCAGTATTGGGAAAGTAATCCAGTTGAAATGTTAAAAAAAATATAGTCGATTTTTTGGGAAATAACTTTTAAGTCATTAAGATCTACGTGAAAAAAATGAAATTCTCAAAAACGATAAAGTGTTTTATAATGCATGTTAGTGTTATATATATATATATATATATATATATATATATATATATATATATATATATATATATATATATATATATATATATGCCTTAGACAATCCTAAAGTAAAAACAAATGAAAATGGGGAAAATGTTGTCATGGCGAAATGTCAAACTCTTGTATTTGTGTAGTAACGGTGTTCAAATTGATTCAAAATTAATTTTTCTAGAGAAGAATTGATTAACATGATTTATGTTTTGGACGCAAGTGATCAAATTTGTTTTTTAGCAAGTAGAGTTTATGCACAACGGTTTAACAATGCCGAACGTCATCCTCATGAGGTATCATTTGTCAGACTCAAACAACGATCTGAAAGAACTGGATGTGTCGATTACGAACAAAAATTGGAAAGGCAGAAAAGAGCAGCAAATGAAGAAACTGAATATCTTGTTATGCAAACTTTAATTGAAAATCCTCATATTTCATGTTGGCAGTTAGAAAAGGAGAGAAGTGTTGCTAAATCTACGGCAAATAGAATAATTAGAAAACATAAATTTCACCCATACCATATTCAACTGGTACAAGAGCTGGATCAAGACGATTTCAATCGAAGACTTAAATTTTGTACTTGGGCATTAGCAAAAAATAGAGAAAAACATGATTTTTTCAATAACATTTTATTTACTGACGAAGCGACATTTCATAAAAATGGATACGTCAACCAACATAATTTCCACTATTATAGTTCTTACAACCCCAGATTCTTTATCCCCTTGGATCACCAACATAGATGGTCTCTTAATGTATGGGCTGGTATAATCGGTAACCGTATCATTGGTCCTTATTTTTTCGAAAATAGAGTTAATGGAGACACTTTCCTAAATTTACTGCAAAACAGTTTGCAGGAGTGGATTGACGAATTACCTTTGAATCTAGTGAGGCGGATGTGGTTCCAACTAGATGGCGCTCCGGCACATTTTAGCAGGCAGGTGAGACAATTTTTAGACGCGAATTATGAAAATAAATGGATTGGTAGGGGAGGTCCAGTATCATGGTCGGCAAGGTCTCCGGACCTCACAAAACTAGATTTTTTTCTTGTAGGGTTTTGTTAAAGAGCAAGTTTATCAAACGCCACCCACTACCATAGAGAATATGAAAATGAGAATTAGAAATGCATGTACAAATATCAATGCCGCGATGCTAAATATTAAAATTAACAATTCCTTTGTGAATCGACTACAAGTGTGTGTTGAAAGAAATGGTGGTCATATTGAACATTTAATTAAGTGATTGTAGGACTTCTTTTTCGGTTGTGTCTCTTTAATTAAAATATTTATTTTGCCTTTTTACATAAAGAAAAATAGTAGACTAAATTTTTAATTTTGCATTTTTTACTGTATATTAATGTACAGGGTGATTCACCGAGATTTGCAACCCCCCTTAATTCCTTTATTTTTAATAACAGAGAAAAAGCTGAAATACAAAAGTGTCCCTCGGATATCAACTTTGTTATTTTAAATGGAACACCCCGTATGTTATTACATTTTTGGATTCCTCGGAAAATTCTATAAATTCGATAATAAAGCAAATTCTAAGGCGATTGCTATTGAAAATCAAATAATAAATACAAAAATGTCAAAATCTCGGAAATTATGACAAATAGGTATAGGACATATTTATAACGAAAGATAGGGTTTTGGGTCACGAATAGTCTAAAATATTAAAATACTATACATTCCATATAAAAAATGAAGATATGATGTTTTTAATTTTTTTAATTTCTCCTACTTATCTAGGACCCCCTGTACAACGCCGACAAATTTTGTTCACGTTGAAAGTCAACCCATACTTTTGTTAATGTTCCTGCCAAAAATTATAATCCTATATCAAAAAGCCAACGGCCCACGTCGTTTGAAAAAAGGCACTGCAATTCATAATTTTTTACAAAATGGCAAATATTAGAAAAACTATCAGATTTAGATATAGGACATGTTATACAAAAAATGTGTAGAATCACGAGCAGAATCCAAATATGCAAAAATGTACAGGGTGTCCCATAAGAAAAAACACACCTTTACTTCGCTACAGATTTTTGAGACACCCTGTATAAATGAAAATAATTTTAGGTTATGTAGCCCGTATTGTTCTACAACTTTTGCATTTGAACTTTTTTTATATCGCTATCCGTTATCAAGATATCAACCGAGAACACACTATTAGGACACCCTGTATGTATATCTATATATATCTATATATATATATATATATATATATATATATATATATATATATATATGCGTTGAGAATAAGTTTTCGTTGCTATTTTAACTTTTAAAATTGACCCTTGATATTCATAATACCATTTCCGACTTATAATCTAAGTCCGTGAAATGCTTTTGACATAAATGTTTGGATTTTAAAATTTCAGGTGCCAAACCAAGCAATGCTTTATTTCCTAAAAGAATGATTGGTATTTATTCTAGAGGAAACAAAAATATGATAATAAAAGCCATATTTTTTCCTCTCAATTTTTGTTGTTCTTATATAGCTACTATTACTATAATTAAACTTAAATACTTGCTAAAATATGTTTGGTTGGAATTTGGGAAAAATGCCTATTTAATGATTAAAAATGCCATATTCTGGCATTTTAAACAGCTATGCTTACTATAATTTAACTTCAATACTTACTAGAATATATCTGGTTATGTTGTGGCAACAAAATTGACAGATATTTTTACTTTTTGGCCATCCAATACAACAAAAAAAAAAGTTGGAGGTTTAATTACCCCATCAAAGATATTGTTTGGCCAAGTAATTATGCTATAGCCTATCTACATTAAGAACTGCTACTTTTGGAGCCAAAAAATCTAATTTGAAGTGACCTTTCGGCTAGAAAACAAACCAAGAATCATTTGCCAAAATTTGACAAATTTCTGGTTTTTATGTGTCTTTTATGGCAAACTGTTAGACAAAAAAGCTCATCAGCTAATTTGTGCTACTTGGGAGACGAACATGGTTTTGATACAAAAAATTAAATAACAGAATTTTCGCCGTTTTTTGGAATATCACCTCAATTTTATTTTAAATATGTATAGTCGGGAAAGATTAAGTATCTACATCAATGACTTCCATGATTTTTCAATGTTAGAACATTTTCCCCACCTATTTCTGTTTTCAGTTTGACTATTATCGGTTTTGCGTAAACAAAATATGATTTTTTTTACTCTTCTAAACCCCTTAAAAAAATATCGCTTACACTTTTCACTATTTCTCAAACTTTTATGATCCATAACTTCAAAATAAGCCCCTTACGTTTTTGTAAGCCCAGATAGTTTCCAATTAAATTGGTCAAAAGTATACAAGATGCTAAATTAGAAAAAAACCTATGGTTATTTCTTAACTAAAAAACGGAAGATGCAAGAGAAAAATAAACTATGCTATGGAAGAATACCTTTTTACCCATTTTTACATACAAAATGGAGTTTAAGTGTTTTGGTAGGCCCTCGACAATCGCCTGGCGGGGAAGGGGGGGGGGCAAGCTCCCCCTAGTTGGGCCACTGGTAGTTATTATTTTTTTGCTCATAGTTGGAATTAATTATCCATCTCTTACATAGGTCTTCATTTCTATATGGAAACCGGAACATTTTGACTTTGTCGTCTCTTCCGCTAGCCCGAAATTAAGGTTGCACTTTTTCACTTAATTCATGCATTGATCGATAAACTCAACAGGAAGCATCTGATGAAACTTGACACCGTCGCGCGGCTTTGTAGCCTCGCTTCTAGTGATGTAAATATTCGGATTATTTAAAGAATCGGATTATACGGAATCGAATAACAAACACACAACTGCGGAGCTGAAATCGAATGACATCGGTGGGTGCTGAACTGCCGATTCCACGAATGCACAATGCGATGTCAAACGTCAAAATTCGAAGTAGGAATTAGAGTAAAGAAAGAATTAGTAATCTATGCTGTGAGTAGGGTCAATGTGTGAGAGTTAATAATTAATGTAACTTGTATTTAACATACCAAAAGCCGATATCCCAATATCAACTTAAGGTGCAGAATAATAAATAATACAAATTTAACCATAAAAGAAAGATATGCGGAAGAGAGTTTTAATTTGTAAGATAATGCTGAAAAACCTATCTGCCTTAAGTATCAACCTAAAACTTACACGCAGATCCTCGGCCCCCGCTTCAATTTTCGATTTTATTATTAATAATCCGAATTTAAAAATCTTCCGAATTCGAAAGGGCAAAAATATTTTAGGTGAAGGAGCAAATGATACATCTTTTTTTATTTATATGAATATTATATTAACATAAAAATACAAACCAACGCTAAAAATATCTAAGAAAAAACTAATTTTAACCTTCTTCGGTCTTGAGCAAATTTATCAAGTACTCTCTCGATAAATTTGGTTTTATCGCTTTCAATTTTTTTTCTATGTACACTAAGTAGACATAAACCGGCTAAACGATTCTCTCCCATTGTTGACCGTAGCCAAGTTTTGACTCTTCTTAGAGTACTGAACGATCGTTCAATTGAACAAGTCGTAGGTGGCAAAGAAAGAAATATTTGTATTGCATTAGCAATTGCGGGGAAGAATTGGCATTCCTCTGTGAGTAATGTAAAAAAGTCTATGTCATCGGGAATGTTTTTATTTTTCCACATATCCTTCCATGTAAGACATTCTGCCTCAAAATTTTCAATATTGTACTGCTCTATTATATTTTTTATGATTTCATCATTTAAATTTAAAATATTTGATGGATGCAAATTTACCAACGAAAAAGCAGTTGTTGTATCTTCGGAAAATCTTGTTGTTAATGAGCTGATCAGGGAATCTAAATACGGATTAAAAATAGATATTCTAAAATATGCCTCAGGTGAATCCGCTAAGACATTTGTTCTCATCGTTTGACGCTGTGTTATTCTGGGCATTTTAAATTCTATGTCAAATATATTTTTGAAATCATGACATTTTTTAAATATTTCTGAAAAAACTACATTTGAATTTTCCCGGTCTCTTTGAAAAATGCCTAATAAAACGTCAATATGTTTTTTTACAGAAAGAAGATTTATAGACACTCCTTGCAAACTATTTGTAATTGGTTCCAATTGTGAAGAATATTTTGAAATTATCGTCAGGCATATCAAAAAAACTGGTTCTGATGTAGAAATAAATAACTGGTGGGCTTTTTGTCTAGTTTGGGTATTGAAATTTAGATCCAAAGAAATATTTTCTAAAGTTTCCTTTATAGTAATAAAATTTTCAGAAAATATTCTTATTGATTTATATTTGGCTGACCACCTAGTCTCTGATAGAAGAGGAATATTGGTAACAAGTGACCTTCGCTTTGGACTTTCTCTAAAAAATTTAATTACTTCTTTAATTACAGCTATACTGTTTTGAATTTGTGGTACTGCATTAAGGTCATTTACAACAAGATTTAGCCGATGAGATGCGCAATGAAAAAATGTTGCCTTAGGATATATATTTCTTATTAGGTTTTGAACACCATTTTCCTTCCCCGCCATAGTAGAACAACCATCAAACCCTAATCCTACTAGTTTGTCTAAATTCAGACCACATTCCCTAGCATAATTTAGTAGAGTATCCGCTATTGATTGTGCAGTCTGTGATTTTAACTCGGCAAATCCAAGAAATTCTTCTTTTACAATGTTATTTTTACCTATATATCTGACTCCAATAGATAATTGTTCAATCCCGGCAATATCTGCTGTTTCATCCGCCAATAAGGAAAACGCATTGCAGTCATTTACTTCACTAACCATCATGTTTCTTAAAACTTCACCACATATTCCTATTATTTCGTTTTGACACATATGAGAAGTATATTTGGCATTTTTTTTGCAGGTGTTCAGATGTTGTTCTAATACTTCGTCTCCGCTTTCCACTCTAAACTTAAGAAGATCTTCGAAATTTCCATCATGTGATTCTTTTCCTCTAAGAGCTATATCGTGCATTCCACAAAATAATATGGATGAAATAATAGGCACCAGTTTTTTTCTATTATTTTCAACTAATAATTGTTCCTGCGTATTTATTTGTTCTACTACGGCACTGGCTTTTCCAGTTACAATTTTAATGAAATTTGTTGCTTGAACTACAGATTTCTTATGCCACTCGCTTTTTTCGTGTAATTTTGCACATTCATGTAAATCTTTGTATTTATTAAACTCTTTTTTTATAAAAGCCCCCTGAAAACCTCTATGGATGGCTGGTTTAAAAACTACGCAATATTTACAGAGAGCACCTTTTAAGGCTTTTGAATAAACCATCCAGGTATATTTTTGCATCCATTCTATCCTAAATGCTCTTTTTCTTTCGCCAAAACCAACATCATCCTTGAAGTTATAATTAGAAAACGGTGTAAAAGGATTCACTAAAAGATTGTATTTAGTCATATCGCTTATGTTGACAGCCGAAATAAAAAGTCCTAAATCATATTTTTCAGGTTCACCAATACCTGATTCCGGTGATTTGTTGATTTGTGTACTACACGAAGACCTAGTGCTGGAGCTGGCTATCGAATTTGGGTGTTGATCTGGTTCTGGTACTGGCAATGGCGTGTCATTATCGAAACTTATTTTGTTTGTTAATTTTATTTTTTTTTCTGTTTGTTGCACACAATTATCACTAGAGCTTTCAGAACCAGAAACAGGTATTTTTGTTTTAGTTAAAAACTTTCTAATATCCATTTTAAAATTATATTCTATTGATTCTATTGGTAATAATAACCACCACCTTCCACCTAACGACAAAATACATACAAATGAAAAACAATACTAATAATAATCAAAATAGGCTTACCAAAAAAATGTAGGTACACCTCACTTCTTTAAATCAAATCAATAAATAAGATCGAATACGAGGTCTTCGAGGTCGAATATCCTATTGTCAATATATTTATGTATATATAGTAACCACCACCTAACGATAAAATTCCAATCAAAAAAACAAATACTAATAATTAAAATAAACTTACCAACAAAAAATTTACACCTCGCAATCGTATTCTCAAACTAAATTGTATTGGAAATACACTGAAAGTCAAGCTAGGTATATCTAAATAAAATCTTACTTCCAGAAGAACTAAAACAATGCCGAATTGAACGATGCAATTTCTATTAGACTATTAGGCTGTTAAAAATCACATCTACAAGTCGTGGTAATCTCCGGCGTGTCGTGGGATTCCCCGGCCCCGGCGCGTCGCCGGCGTTTCAAGTTTAGACGGTAACTAGTGATGTCGCGCTTAATTAGGGAGTTCCTATACCGCGTGTTGTGTCGAACACAAAACGGTATTATGCAATTTTGCTCATTGTCTTTTAACTGTATGATTTTCCAGGGGGGGGGGCAACTGCCCCCTCTTGCCCCCCTCTGCCGGCGCCCATATTTCTGTTACAAAATTACGCAATACGAATAATATATGGTCTCTCAAATAGAAAGTCATGTAGGCCCGCTTTCCACAATCTCAAAATCTTTATTTTTGACTTATATATCTTCGAAGTATATACATATGCTTATAAAAACAGATCCACTCTTCAGTTAAATCGATCTGCTCATCATTATAACACACGCAGAAGGGAACTGCTCTTGCTTAATAGTCACAGGTCGTCATTTTATCAAAAAAATGTTATATTTAATGCATGCAAGTTTTTTAATGTGTTGGATAATGATTTTAAGGAGTCTGTGATATTGAATATTTTTAGATCCAAGTTAAAAACTCTTTTACTTGAAATTAACTGTTATTCCCACCAAGACTTTATTATTTTATATTTTTTTACTACTAATTTAAGTTATTTTCAGACGTTTTCTTCAATTATTGTATGACTTTTGTAATACTTTTCAGTTAAGGAAATAAATGATTCATTGATTGATTGATTGAAAAGACAGAGTCGTACAAATATCAAATGGTCAGTTTTCCCCAATATGCCCAAATTATTATTGCCTACTTTCGCCATATTTTCGTCTTTATAGTGTAACAGAATAGTTATTTTGGCCAGTCATTTTAGCTAATTAGCCAATATCACAGCATTTTATATGATTATATGCGCTTGGGTTATTAAGGAAGATCCCTTGTAGTACAATTTACTGTTTTATCAAAATATTACTAAAATCATTGTTTTAGGTTTGTAAGTTGTATTTTGAAAGATTACTATGTGCTTGTATCCTGTGTGACCTATACATAAACAAACAAGTAAATAAAATAGTAGTTTGTTTCCACTCAGAATCGAACCGAGGATCTTTGAGTTATAGGCAGACACACTTACTACTACTCTCTCCTTTATCTGGGTATAATAATACAGAATATGTTTTTTTTTAGAAAAAGACTCTAGGCATTAATGAATAAACTTGTTTGTATTGATACTTGTCCATAAATACACTTTTTTCATAAACTGTATACATACTACCATTTTAAAAAATGATATCTTTCGAAAAATGTACAAAAGAAAACATTAATGTTCAAAAGTATGCTCTTTAGAGTAAGAAACAATTTTACTCTAAGATAAGCTTAGACAGTCTCAGTTACAATTTCAACAGTGGCATTGAGTAAATTAGTAAAAATATTAAAAAATATATATATAAAATGTTTCGGGTGGCCTTAATGGTCAGCTACCCTAAGGACAAAAATGGCATCATCTAGCCAATAATACGACTGTTGCAGGTCTCCTTCGCATAAATACGGCACTCGACTCCAGGATAGTACTTCAAAATTTCCAGGGACCAGAACATCGTTTACGACACTCTGCACTTGTTCCTCGAAAGTGGCACCTTGGATGGGAAGCAGTTGTTGAGGCTTGTGGTCGGAAGCACCTAAGAATACAAAACAAAATAAAAAAATTATTCTTTTTAGCAATTATTTACTTTTTTACACCATCGCCGATTTCGATGATTTTTTTGTCTGTAGTTTCGGGGTCCTGATCACGAATCCGAACTCAAATTTTTTGGTGACGTTTCGTTTTTTGAGTTATTCATCCTCAAAGTTCATAGACATCCAATTTCTTTTTCTTTCCTCTTTTTTATAACAATTGATTTGTTCAATATATAACTACTACAAACAATTATAAAAGACGTAACGAAACTCTCTTCTTGATTTTCTTGCCTTATCATGAAAAACCATCGAGCTACAACTTTAAAGAAAAAAACATATTAATTAATAGAAATTACAGTAGCTGATAGGCACTGTCATACAAATTAATTATGGATATTTCGTTACATACAGGATGGTCCAACACTGCGTTCATGTTCAATAGCTCGGTTATTGTGAGAATTAGAAAAAAAATATATACGAAAGTTGTAGGGACTGCTGAGGACTACAATCACCCAATATAGGGTTTGTGAGGTCTACACAGAGTCATTCAAGACTTATGGCTACTTTTCGAAAATATCAGAGGTCCGTTTGAGGCCCTATATTTTTTAGATGGGTTAGCATAGTAAAAACTTCCAAATGTTATTTCTACTGCGGTATTCTTCTTTTGTATTCTTTAATACCGGTATACAGGGTAAATAAAAATCCTGGATGCAAATTTTCTAGATTCATTTCAAAGGAACGCTCTGCATATTAGTATATTTCAGATTCCTCCCTTTTTAACCATTCACCCAATATAGGGTTTGTGGGGGGTCTATACAGAGTCATTCAAGATTTATGGCCAGTTTTCGAAAGGTGGACATCTCAATTTATTACAGCGAAGTATTGCAATTGCAAAGAGTTCTTTCAACATCCAGAAAGCCGCAGAGAAATAAGTCCATTTTTGTCAAGTCAGGAGATCTATGCGGCCATGCAATCCGTCCTCTTCCTATCCAGCGTTCTTGAAATTGTTCATTAAGAAATGCATGAATGTCAGCCGTCTGTTAACTGGGGCACGCCTAAACCATATTTGATCACGGACGTTAATAGGGATCTGGTATAATAGTGTTCTACAATCTTCCCTTAAAAACTGGAGATACCGGTGTGCGACTGATGACAAAATTTCCAACAATTCCGCCCCAGACGTTAACAGACAACCTATTTTGACTAGTTGTGCGAATATAGTGAGGATTTTCAATTATGTCTATTAACATTTCCATTTTCGTGGAATGTTGCTTCATCAGTAAATAACACAAGGTTAGGAAATCTTGGCTCTCTCTGAATTTGTGCCCAGTGACAAAAATCTAGTCGCCTGTGATATTCATCCTCATACAATTCTTGAAGGAATTGAATGTGGTATGGGTGAAACTTGTTTTTTTTAGAATCCATAGTGGCTTTACTTACATCTGTTTCCCTTGCAATTGTGTGGTTGTCTTCTATCAGGATAATTTTTGTGATATATTCTTGTCGTTAACAAACAATTCTTTTTCACTCTCTCCTAACACATAAATCATATTGATCATTTCTTGCCTATTAAAATTCATTGTTGCGTCCTACAATCGAAACTGTACTTAGTTTTTAATACAAAACTCAAAAACCAGCGTTACTGGAAAATTCAAATTTGTATTTTTGACAGTTTAATTTTATTTGTAAAGCCCACTAGATTTTTGTCACTGGGCTTAATAACAAATTCAAAGAGAGCCAAAATTTGCTGACCTTTTTGTGTTATTTACTGACGAAGCAACATTCCACATACAATTTTCATATAACGCTACTGAAAAACTCATTTTACTGACACAACTAGACAAAATAGGAGCTCTCTGTCATCAATTAATGTACCTCTAATATTTTCGAAAATCTTAAACGACTCTGTATAGACCCCACAAACCCTATATTGGGTGAATGGCCAAAAAGGGAGGAATCTGATAATATAATAATATACATTTCAATTAATCGAGAAATTTTGCATCCAGGATTTTTATTTACTCTGTATACCGTTAATAAAGAAAACTAAAGAACATGCCGCAGTTGAAAGAAGACCACATTTGGAAGTTTTTTCTGGGCTAAAATGATTTATGCTAACGCATTAAAAAAATACAGGGCGTCATATGTATCTCTGACATTTGTGGCAAATTTAACCTCAACCCTGTATAACGGAAAATAATTTTAGGTTGTAGCTGTCAGCAGTCCCTACAACTTTCGCATACATTTGTTTTTCTAATTCCCACAATAACCGAGCTATTGGACTTGAAGGCAGAGGCACTGCAGATAGTACCAGGTTAGGCGCCGTACGTGTCGTCAATAAAGTCCTAACACAAAAAGCAATCAACACTAATTAACAGCGAAGTGCATCAAAGGCGAATGTTAAACTTTCAACAGTAATCAGTGGCGGCTCGTGGTGAATTATATTGGGAGGTCAATAACAAATTTAAAAATAGGCATATTTAAAATAAAAATAAATATATTATCTTTAAACTGAGCTTCAAATTCTCTTGAAGTTCAGGTCTACTCTTCGTTTTTTAGAATTGGAAAAATGCTGAATGACACTTTCGTTAAAATTGCACGCACATTCTTAACATTGCTAAAGCGGATAGTCTATCTTGGCCCAACTCCTCAACAAAATTTATAAGCTTTCAAAAAACCCTTAGATTTTCAGACAAAACCGTTTCATCATGGCCACGTAGAGCCAACTTTTTTTACACAATATATAAATTATTATATTAATTTATATAGTCAAAATTTTACACAATCTATAATTTTGTTTAAAGTATAACGACTTTTGGATACATTTTCATTAAAATCTCTAAGGGGTTTTCTGTAAGCTGTGTCTAGCTGAGTGCGAATATCAACACTTCCTACCGTAGCTTAGTTCACCGAACATTTCACGTCATTTTATTTCATCTACATTCACAACTCAAACATAGACCACCTTGAAATTAGTTATTTTTGCAAAATTAGGTTCGTAAGAACTTTTTAGTTGTTTATTTTTTTGCACTAGTCACTACCAACATTTTATTTCCTGTATATTTCCAACTCACACATGGATCATAAAAATAAAAAAATATATATTATAAAAAACAGTATATAAATCAATTTTCATCGATTGAAAACGTCCGAAAAAATATCGAGTTAGATTAATTATCCACCGAGCGACCTCTGAACAATTGAACTTCCGCATGCCGACGTCATGCTGCGACCAATCGATCGAATTATGAGAAGAGACCGGCTGATGACCCAAATCGCGATTTCATATTCCATTTGCTATCACGTTCGGCGCTGCCACTCGGTAGCTGTGAAATCTTCGGGTACTTTCGTCAAGCTTTAAGGTAATCGGGGCAATTCGGACTGCACAGCCTAGCTTGGTATAGCGTATTTTATTATGCCTAAGGAACGCAATAAGACCATTCGAACGGCCGCGCGCCGCTAATAGTGTAGCGTATTTAACTTTTCCCAAGGTTCGCGTTTTATTAAAACTATTAGGAGGGACGGTCAAGCGAATAATTTATTTTCTGAAATATTCTTGGGGGGTCATTAACGAAATGACCATATGGAAGAGCCGCCACTGACAGTGATGTACGTCCCTGCTGTTCGCTTTTTCTGTTAGGGATGATGCCTCGGCGCCTTACCTAGTGTTAACCGGTATCAATCCACTAATGTACGTAATAAAATTGTCCATAATTAATTCCTATCAATTAATGTTTATCTTCTAAGTTGTATCTCGATGGTTTTTCATAATATCAAGATGAGAGAAAAGTTGTTAGTCCAAAAAATATGAAGTATGGTTGTATTTTGAGTGTTTTTTAGATAAAAAAGGCCAGAAAAGTAAAAAGGGGAGGCTTTTATAATTGTAGAATATAGAACAATCGTATTTTTATAAGAGAGAAGATAGAAAAAAGCAAATCGGGATTAGGAGATTTATGAATTTTGACAATGAATAATTCAAAAACGAGATGTGACCGAAAAAACTCACTTCGGTTTCGTGATCAGGAGCCCAAAATCCACCTATATATACAAGCAAAAAAAAAATCATCAAAATCTACGTTGATGGAAAAAAGTAAATAATAACCATATTTTTTAAACACGCGCTTGTCAGACATGAAACAAATGAAAGTATCAAACGTAATACGGGTGAAAATACGATAACGGGCCATTTCGGGTACCTTGCTGTGTAGATCTGTTAAAACAAACTTTATTATATTTTTTTTATGCATATTAAATCATTTAATGTTAGTACTTAATGAGCGCGACACAAAGAATCCAGCACTTCTACCGAAACTTAAAAAAAATGCGTCAATACCTTGAAAGTGTAACGACGGTCCCTTGTCCCCAACAGAGGTTTCGAATATTCAAAATGAAGTGAAACAATGTTAAGTGGCATATATCTGATAAATATATATTTTATATTTATCATAACAACATAAATTAATTAAAAACAAGTCATCCTTTCAAAAATGTGTTTTTACCGTGTCCCCTGGTTTGAAACCCTGCTATACAATATTATTTCCGACATGGAATTATAGATGTCACCGCTCGCCAAGCGCCCCGCTAACTGTGGTTCTCAATTGCCAATTAGTTTTAGTCCGCGTGTTTTATGGTAAGTACCTCTGTTTACTTTTCTGTAAATTATAGTTAATTATTTTTGCTGAAATTTCATATAGTATGTTTTTATGTAGTAATAACGGTCCCCGTACATATATTGATCATTTCATTATTAATAAGTGATTTATTTCTACTAAAAAGTCAACAATTTGTAGCAGTACATAACCTAAAATTTTTGAAGTCCATGGTGGATGAGTCTTCCGGTTCGTCTCGTCGAATGCAGACCTCTGTGTTGTTAACATAAGTGGTGCCTCGTGTTCGGTTTTGTTGCTTTATTTCGGGAGGAAACGGGAGACTCAACCGCTCAGGGTGGAAACTAACGACCCCGCTAGAAAGGGAGCATACGCTGTGAACGTGTGAGACCTAGTTGTTAATGCATTCTATCCCGTTCGTCTGCCGCAGTTCTACATAGAATACTAGCGTAACGGCCGCTACGTGGCGGGAGTGGGAGGGGTAAGGGGATAGCTTGAAAGAAAGGGTTATCTCGTGATACAGTAGTACTCTCAAGGGGCTCCTAGTGGAAGCCAAGAGCATATTAGAATCAAAAAAGAGGAAAAATTATAATTATATATTATAGTCCTAGCAGCTCAAGGCCGTAAAACAGAAGAAAGAAAGAAGTCCATGGTGTATTCGTTTATTTTATAATTCGGATTTAGATAAAAAACGTAACGTCGGTCCCTGTAACGACGGTCCCATAAAACAGGGACCGTGGTTACTTTCTGTGGGACCGTCGTTACATATAGTTTAAATTAAATGTGTCACTTATTATTCAGGTATGAAACAATGCTAAATGGGATTTAGAATTCCTAAAGATGTGGAAAATTAAATTGAATGAAGGGAAGGAGGGCGAAACAAGCCAATTAAAGCAAAAAAGAAACAAACCTAAAAAGAAGACGCCTGCGGAAATAAAAGAATATGAAAGAGAAAAAAAACGACGCCAGAGAGCCAAAATGACCGAGGAACAAAAACAGATAAAGATACAAAATGATAATGACTACAACAAAAATAGATGAAAGAAAATTTACGATATGAGTGAGCGAGAACAGCGAAAAATGAGAAGACAGGGCCGGGAGAGGGTAAGAAGATTCAGACAGAAATTAGATCTTCGTGAAATTGAAGATAACCTTTTGCAGCAAACTACTCCTCCTCAATCCGATTTAGAGGGCAATTCTGCAAGAGAGGATCGGTTAACAGAATCTAGGCGATTAAGCGGCAGAAAAAAAAGAACAGAAACAGAACTAAGGCGTACAGAGATTTAAAGGTATTGAAGTTAAAACTTCAGGCAGCGGAACGTCGAGTTCAACGCTATAAAAAAGGCTTCATAGAATTAAGAAAGACAAAACACCTTCTCCAAATACTGAAATTCGCAAATTAACAGGAAATGCAAAAATACCAACGCCCGTAAAAAAACATCTTATTTTTACAAACGAGTTGGTGAAACATCACAAAACAAAAAAGAGAGCCATTATGCCTAAAAAGGAACAATATACTCATTTTTCCAGCATGATTGCTTCAAAAAAATTTAAGAAATTAAGAGTCATTAAACAAGCGTCAGGATTAATTTCGTACAAAATGTTTCAAAAAGTAACAAATGTAAAAAACGAAGGAATGACTTTTAGAAAAACACGTCGTGACTTAATTTCGAATAAATTTGCCACTTTAGTTAAAGACTTCCTAGAAGAAGAAACCAACAGTCGCATGTGTCCTGGTAAAAAAGATTTTGTAACGTTTAAGAAAAAAACAGTACAAAAACGTATATTGCTTGATTTGTTAAAAAATCTTCATGCAAAATTTAACTTAACAAGTGAAAAAAATATTTCCTATAGCTTATTTTTAAAATGCAGACCATTTTATATTGTACCACCAAAATTGTCCGACCGAAAAACCTGTGCTTGTATCAAACACGCCAATATAACTTTTATGATAAATAAGCTACATTATTATAGTGCTATACATTTTTCTTCCCTAAACGATCTAATCGGTTCTATCGTGTGCTCCCTGCAAAACAAAGATTGCATGTATGACATTTGCAAACATTGCCGATCAAAAAAAATTACCTACTGCTTGACCGAAGAAATGATGGACAGCTTCATAAAATATTACCAGTGGGTAACCGAAAAGGAAGAAAGGATTATCAAAGAAAAAAAAGTCGAAGTTAGAGTTACGTCAAAAAAAGAATTAAAAACACCAATCACAGAACTAATCCACAAAGTTGAAGAAAATTTACCCGAAATTAAGAAACACATTTTTAATATTTACCATCAACACTCTACTATTAAAAAATTAAAGGAGAATATGCGTCCCAATGTTATTATTATAAACATCGATTTTTCTGAGAACTATGTCCTAAAGTATAGTGGGGAAGAAGTGCAGGCTACACATTTTGGTGCCTCACAAAAACAGATTTCATTGCATACTGGCGTATATTATATTAAACCAGCAGGAGCAAGTAATCCAAGACCTTACTCGTTCTGCACTGTTTCAAAAAATCTGGATCACGGGGCACACGCTATTTGGACCCATCTATATCCAGTTTTAAAAGATATCCACGAGAAATTTCCTGACATCGATATTTTTCATTTTCAATCAGACGGACCAACGTCCCAATATAAAAATAAATTTAATTTGTATCTCCTCTTAAGCTATTTGCCTCAAGTTATCAAGAATATTAAAAAAGTATCTTGGAATTACTCAGTTGCTGGCCATGGAAAAGGACCTACCGATGGAGTAGGAGGGACACTAAAACGTACCGCAGATAAGTTGGTATCTCAAGGAAATGACATTATTTCAGCCACTGATTTTGTACTCAAACTAACTGATAGTTGCAAAAAAATTAAACTATTTGAGATATCAGATGATGAAATTTTCCGTACAAAATCCCTAATACCTAAAGTTATACCACCTATTAAACGTATTACTTCTCTGCATCAAGTTTCATGGGCAGTTGAAAATCCTGGTTCCCTTAGTCTTAGACTGCTTAGCTGCTTTACCTGTGACTTAAATTCTACTTGTTCGCACTATGGAGAAGGAGAGATGAAATTATTACGTATCCTTTTACTTATTAATTTAATAATCTGTTATGAACTTAAACATAAATACATGTCATTCATGAATTTGCCTTAACTACTTAATAGCATCAACGAATTCATTGAATACATATATTGCAAATGTTCAAACCTGCATTGAAATTTTTTTGCTGTCGCTTGGGAAGATAATTGGTACCCTGGTAATAATCACTCCGATAATTTTTAACGATTGATATTTATAAGTAATTTTTTGCAGGACTAGTTAAAGATAAAGATACCAGTAATGGAAATTTAACCATAAATTTTTTAACCCGAAACCGAAATTATTTTATCTGGCCTACAAAAGAAGATCGCCAAATAGTCAACGAAAATAGTATGTGCGTAAATGTACCATTTATCCACATTCCACAAGGAATTTTTTAGTTAAAGAGCATTTGTATATTGAAAATGTTTACGATGCAAATGAATATTAAATACTAATGATATATATATTTAAATAAATTAACGTTAAAATACAATTTTGACTTTTGTTCTCTTGATTAGTAATGATGGTCCCCGAATTCGTAACAACGGTCCCTTTCAAAATGTAACGATGGTGCCATACATTTTTGTAATTCCTTTTTTAATTAAAAGTGTGCGCGGACACATGCTTTATTCATGTAGGTAAGTGAAAAACTTAACGCTTTTGAAAGAAAAACCGAATAATTTTAACTTTTTTTTTTTTAAATAAAAAGCCAAAATAGCCAGTTATCATATTTTCACCCATACAAGACATATTACTGACACCAGAACTATTTTGTGCCTCTATAATAGTTTGGTAAGGAGTCTGCTGGAATACTGTAGTACCATTTGGGGCTACATTTTATTGTTGCCATATCAATAGAATTGGAAGTGTGCAAAATATATTTGTTAAATACCTCCTTTTTAAACACCATTTCCCTTTCCCTTACCAAGATGTATCGTACCATACAAGACTTTTACTTTCTGGTATCAAATCCCTGGAGTGTAGAAGAAAAGAAGCCATGTTGATATTCCCTTTTAAACTACTACATGAATTAAAGGATTGTGACGAACTCGTTGGAAATATTTTAATACTTGTACCGGCCAGACGCACTAGACATCAGCGACTCTTTTTTGAGACCCATACCGGACGAATTACGGGTTCACTACATTCATGGATAGAATAGTAAGAAACTGCAACCATCACTTTAGTGATGTTGACCTTTTTCGGACTAGTTTGAGTGCTCTCAAGAGAGATCTACCTGGACAAAGAGTGTAATGTGGGTGGCGTCATTGAATGTCATTAGTCAATGATTAATTATTGTTGAGTGTTTACCTACTATTTTTATCCTACGTCTGTTTTGTACATTAAACTTAGATTTTTTTAAATATTATAATTATTATTGTTTATTGTGTTATTATTTTTCTTCTATCTTGTTTGCCTATTTCTCCCATATGTATATGTTTCTCATAGCTGTTATTTTGACATTGTATATGTACCATTTGAAAATTTGTTTTTCTGTAGTGTACTTAATGATAAAATAAATAAATAAATAAATATGGCAAAATAAAATGGCGGCCTAGTGAAATATTAAAAAAATTATAACTAAAAAGCTACTTAGCCATTTATACCTCAAATTCTGCATAAAAATCACGTATTGTGTAGGACTGGTGAAATTTTGGTACGAATTCAAGATGGCAGAACAAAATGGCGGCCTACTAAAATATTTGAAAATTCAATCTGAAAAAACTACTTAATAAACTGATTTCAAATCGTGTCGCATAATTAACTGTGGCATAGAGACGAACTAGTAAAATTGTGGTACTAATTCAAAATGGCGAAACAAAATAACGGCCAAATAAACCGATTATTATAATAATAATAATAATAATAATAATAAATAGCCTTTATTTAAGTGAAATTACAAAACAAAAATAATACACAAAGGAAAGAATAAAAAAAAAAAAACAAAGCATGCCAGTGCTTGGCGCAGTCTAGCTAAAAGCTACTCTACTGAACCAAACAAAAACATAATAACAATAAATAAACAAAATTCGATGACTCAAAATAGATAATCACCAAAAAAGTCCATAGTACTGCTGTCACATACGATATAATTAACAAAATATATATTCAATTGCTTAATTAGAGGTCATTAATAAGGTGGTTCTTGTATTTAAACTTAAATTGTTTTAACGTTAGGTTAAGATATTCGCTTGGCAGTGCATTATAACATTTCACAGCATTGTATGAGAAACTTCTCTGAAACAAGGCTGTCCGATGGATAGGCATATCCAGTCTTGATACACTCCTTACTACTCTATTATGAATTTCACTTCGAAAAATAATACGTTCTCTAATTGAGGATGGGGCTGAGGGGTTGTTAATAATATTTATTAAAAAACAACAAAAATGTAATTTTCTGCGTTGATCCATTTTTAACCACTTAAGTTCCCTGTACCAAAGTGAAACATGATCATATTTTCTTATATTATAAATTAGGCGAACACAAGCATTTTGAACTTTCTGAATTCTATTTTTACTTTCGTTGTCTAAACAGAATCCATAAATGTAATCACAATAATTGAATTTACTTAATACCAGTGATTCACACAAATTCTTCCTCAATTTAGGATTTAAAAACTGTTTGCAGTTATATAGAGTTTTTAGAGAAAAGTATGCTCTCTGAAGTAAAACCCTGCAAGTGGTCCCTAAAACGCAAGTCATTATCCAAAATAATGCCCAAATTTTTTGATTTATCTACAATATTAATTTTACATCCGTCAATTAAGATACTAATATTCTGTTTCAAAAAGTCACTCTGATTCCTATTAGAGAACACCATTGCAAATGATTTAGCAGGATTTAAAAATAAATTATGTTTCTTTGAGAGCTCGTTAATTATAAGTAAATCGAAGTTAATACGCTCCTGTGCATTTACGAAGAAGTTAGGTTCAAAACAGAAGTATAACTGTGTATCGTCTGCAAAAGCCTGTACTTCGCAATTTTGTAAAGATTTCAAAATATCCGAAGTATAAACTAGAAATAAAAGCGGACCCAAGACCGACCCCTGAGGTACCCCAGACAAAACTTGTTTTAGTTCAGAATACTTGTTATCAGAGTATATTTTCTGAGTTCGATTCGACATGTAAGAATGTAATATACTCAAAGCTATATCACTAAAACCGTAATATTGCAGCTTTGCGATGAGAAGGGAATGATTAATGGTGTCAAATGCCTTAGTGAATTCTAAAAGTACTAATATAACATTTAATTGTTTATCCATAGAGATATGAGAGATATGAGATCATCAACCACGTTAATCAGTGCCACTGATGTCCCAAAATGTTTTCTAAACCCGCATTGAATAATAGGAATAATATTATTTGAAATAAAATAGTCAAACATTTGGGCATATAAGACTTTTTCGAAAATTTTTGATAGCGCTGGAAGGATACTGATAATACGTAAATCATTAAAATTTGTTGGATTATCTAATTTAGCCAGAGGTTTTCCGATAGAAATTTTCCACAGATCTGGGAAGTAACCAATTTCCAAACAACAGTTTATTATATGTGTAATGTATATGTCTATATGTGGGCTACAATATTTCAACATACTGGGGGATATATCATCAGCGCCCGTTGCATTAGATTTTAGGTTATTCAATATATTGTGAATGTCATTAGTAGTAGCCATTTTAAAAGAAAATGATTGGTTGGAGTACTTCAAATTATTGTAATAGTCAACCTTCTCGCTACAGTCGGAAACATTCTGGAGGAAAGAGTCAAAATATTTACTAATTTCATTGGGATCAGATAAATTTTTAGGTAATGTATAATTTTTGGTAGAACAAACATTCAGATTTTTAAAAGCAGACCACATTTTTTTTGAATTATTTTCTCGAGATACTGACTCCAAAAATTGCCTTTTTGCCTTTCTTACTTGGTCTAATGTAAAGTTACGTAACCTCTTATAATTGTTCCAGTCTTGTAAATTTTTTGTTTGTTTAAATAAACGCAATGCATCATCCCGCTGCTTCATAAAGATTGTCTCTCAGGTTTTACATACTTTCACGTTTTACCCTAGCTGATCAAAAAAAATGAGCTTTTAATCATAATTAAATATTATTATTCGGTGACAAAGTATTCTTTATTACAACTTGAAAGCAAATCCTCCCTATTACAATAGTGTTGGCTTTACCTCACATTTTATTCAGGCTTGGTACTGGTTCATATTTATTTATTATCAAAAATTTGAAGCATTTAAAGTCCAACGTGCTATGACCATAACAAAACGGTAAAACTGAAGTCCTAAAAAATTACCATTACAAAATGTCTTTACAAATGTTCAAAATTGTTGTCATTTCTGTAACCCAGAGATTTTAAGGAGGGAAAAATTAACTAAACCCTGTTTTGATATCTTTATTCATTTTTTAGTTATTTCCTATGAAGCATTTATAAAAGTGGTAAATCCTAAAACCTAATTCCTAATTTTAAAAATAGCTTATTCTGTATTAAAGTAAATCATTATTTGTATTAATGTTAATGTTCACAGACATAACGTTAATAACTAAGAATATTATTAGTTACGCGTCAACGTTAAAATATTGCAAGTAGGCTGGGTAAAAACAAAAAAGGCAAATTAAACGTGGTTGGCTGGCGCGTTACTCAATGTAAAAATGGCCGTATGTCAAACTTCAAATAAGCAACAATGCATATTTATTATTAGAGCTTATTTCGTATTTGCGAGTATATGTTATCATAATTTTCTTAAACTGACTTGGTAAAAATGTCTTATTCCATTGAAGAAGCTTATGACATGTTAGCCGTATACTTCCAAAAGTTCGAAAATGCGAATATAGCCACGCGGGTATATGGACCTAAATATCCTGATAGAAGACATTTCAGTAAATGAGTATTTATGCGTTTAGCTAAAAATTTGCGCGAATTTGGTCAAGTGAATCCGATTTCAGTGCCTAGAAGAAATCGTGCAATTAGAAATGAGGATAACATCATCAACATTCTTGCTTACGTTCAAATTAATTCACATTTAAGCACCAGAGTAATTTCGTTGGGCTGGGGAATCAGTAAGTCGACGGTACATCGAATTTTGTTAGACAATAAATTACATACATATCACGTTACTCTGCACCAAGCTCTGACAGAAGCAGATTTTGATTCAAGATTAGATCACTGCTACTGGCTAAGATCTATGATTGTCGAGAATCCCTATTTCTTGTCCCGCATGTTATGGACGGATGAAGCAACCTTCACGAACACTGGAGAGGTCAATTTACATAATATGCACTATTGGTCATCAGTTAATCCTCACTGGATGCGTGAAGTCGACAATCAAAATCGACGGAGTGTAAACGTTTGGTGTGGCGTACTGGATGGCCATATAATTGACCCATTTTTTTTTAATGTCACTTAAACAGCGAAGTTCATCTAAAATTTTTAACAAATGAGTTGCCTGCACTATCGGAAGATGTTCGTTTAGAAATCAGAAGACAAATGTGGTTTCAACATGATGGTTGTCCGGCACACTTCTCCAGGGCAGTTCGAAATTTTTTGGACGAATATTATCGAATCGGCTGGATAGGACGAGGCAGTTTGTTTTCATGGCCTGCTAGATCCCCGGACCTCTCTGTGTTTGATTTTTATTTGTGGGGAGAATAAAAGACATTGTGTTTGAAACGCGCCCTACTACGCCAGGAAATATGATTGAAAGAATTCGAAATGCTATAGTAGCATTTCGAGAGCTGAAATTGAAAACGCCGTTGCTAGCACTCGGCAAAAACTTGATTGTTGTATTGAAAATAATGGAAAACAATTTGAACATTTGTAAAGACATTTTTGTTAATTCTAATTTTTTAAGATTTGTGTGTTATCGTTATTGTTCTTTTATGTTGTTAGTGATTAACTTAATGGGTTTTAGGTTTTGTTATTGTTATAGCCCGTTGGCTTTTAAACACGCTTCAAATTTTTGATAATAAATAAATTTGGACCAGTATTAAGCCTGGATAAAGTGTGAGGTAAAGCCAACACTATTATTTGCTTTCAAGTTGTAATAAAGAATACTTTGTCATAGAATAATAACATTTAATTATGATTAAAAGCTAATATTTTTTTTTAACAGTGGAAAACAAGTTATTTTCAAATAACTAAAAAATGAATAATTATATTAAAACGTGGTTTTCGCCAGAAGTTAGGCAATTTTTTCCTCTTTAAAATCACACTGTTAAAAGCATACCGTTCTATTTGATTTTTTCGAGAAAATCTCTAACAATTGAGTTTTGTTTAAACAACGCCCTCTAGTTAGTGTACCAAGAACTATCGAGCGCCAAAATGTCAGTAGTTAAAAGAGCTTTAAATGCTCTTTCAAACAAGTACCCACTTAAATAACATTAAATAAAAGATGTAGGAGACGGAGTGCTTTGAAAGTCGATTTATTTATCACCTTTCCCCGCCCTTATTATTGGAAATATGACAAAACGCTTTAAACAAAACTCATGTTGGGTATGTTTGCAAAAAAAGTGTTTTTTTATTTACCATTGCAGGTACGCCATCTTGCGGTAGTTCTATAAACTTGAAAATAGTTTCCAGCAATTTCTCTTAACCACTTTAGTCATGAATTTTTTTTTCGCGAACCTGTAGCTTTTATAGTTTCCGAGAAAAGCTACCCGGCCGCCCTTAGTGGGACACTCTGATAAATAATATATATATTCGATCTTTTGAAAATATAACATCTATTTGGTAGATTTATTGCTTACCCAATTCTACGTAGGCCGAAAAAGGCAGTACAATGGCCAACAATAGAAGACCATCTGGTTTGATAGATCCTCGTATCTGTTGCAGGAGATCCAGTGGCGTATCACAGCGATCGATGAGGTTCAGGCAAGAAACTACGTCGTACTTATTTTGGGACCAACTATTTAGGTCCAGGACACTTAAAAATACAATAAAAAATTAACCACTAGTCGAGGTAGATACTCACGAGTCGAGACTTTCAAGGGGTCTACTCTCATCTCACGAAACATTGTTCGAGTCTCGTATCGCAAAGAAGTCTCGTCTCGTGCAAGAGTCTCGCTATATTAGATGCTGGTACTTTGCATATATCTAAAGAGGCATTAAAAGAAATTGATTCTTATAGTGTATATTTAAAAGAAAAAACGAAACAAGTGTTTGAACAAGTTAAAATGTAGATATTTTAATACCACTGGTAACTTTCAAGTTTTCATTTTTGATTTTTTATCCAATCAGCAAGGCACAGAGGGTACCTTGTAGAGCCATTGTTAATTTAATTCTACGTTTTCTAATCGTTAGGGACAAACGGATAAAAAGTCTTTCTGCAACGTAGTGAGGATGTGTTAACTTTTCCACCATTTTAACAGATCTGTATTTCGGGGCAAAAAAATAACATTTTTGATGCTCATGTCTCTATTCTGCATCAGCAAGTGTCGAGCTAAGTCATACAGAGCGCCAAAGCCTATTAAAAAAAATCTGTTTTCTCAAATTAGTTCTTTAGTTCACTTCTTTTTTCTTTCGCTGCTCCCTCTTTCAATTGCCCTTCTCATTTTTGGAAATACATTTTATTAGTATCTTCAAAATTTTTAATTGAAGATTCTTTTAGTTCTCGATCCCATACTGTCAGATCAAATGTATCGAATTTGTGCCGCAGATCAGAAAACCGTAGCCTAAAACCAATTAGGTTCCTTATAATGTTTCGGTATCTTATCTATTGCAGCTAGGAAAGTAGTAATTAGCTGTAATCCATAATCGACCTGTATATAAATGCAACCCCAAAATTAGGGCCGGATGAAAATAAGGGGAGAGGGGGCAAAAATACAAAAAATTCAAGCCTCTTCTGGTTCGCCCCTCTCTAATTTATCGATAAGCATATTTATAGATACAACGATTAACAATTTTACTTACTTCTCTTCCTTTATTTATTTATTTATTTATTTATTTTCAGAACAGGCCTTTGCACAGAAAGTTGTAGCTTTCCAATTACGCAAAGGCACAATAAATTTACATGCACTAATTTTAGTTTTCCATGATCTACCTACGAGCTAAATTACCACTAACCAAAAAAGACTAAGTAGAAAGAAAAATAGAATATAAGAAAAAAAATGAATTAAAAATGTAAATGTGTATAAATCACATTATGATGGTCCTTAGTTATGAGGTCTGAACAAAGAGTCATAATTTTAACATTATAAAAACTAATTTTTATAGAGAAAGCAAGGATATCATAAATATGTCAATATTACAAAAATAGAGATTGTAAGATTTTAACATTTGTGATAGAGGGGAGTTCATAGCGTAATTTGTGTGAAATCTTTTATTATAAAACAAATAAGTCGATCTAGAATTAAACTGTGAGACACTAAAACTAACATTTTCAGCCATAAATTGACAGTCTATGGTATTACTTAAAATTTTATGCAAAAGAATTGCATAGGCAACCAAACGTCTTTCGCTTAATTTTTGCAAGTTGTAATGCCTCAGACCTGCACTATAATCTAGACACAGTAAGTCGCGATTAAATCTGAATTTTAAATGAAAAATAAATTTTTGTTGAATTCTTTCTATACGGGAGATATATTTGCCATATTGAGGGTTCCAAACAGTACATGCAAATTCCAAGTGACTACGGACAAATGAGTGATAGAGAGTTATTAAAGACGTTGGCTGCCTAAAGGCCATAGTGATGCGCAATATGAAACCTAAATTCTTCCAAGCCCTTCTCACCATAGACTCGATATGTGCCTCAAACGTCAATTTGCTGTCAAGTGTGACTCCGAGATCTCTGATTATAGTGACATGTTTAAGGTTAACTTCTTGAATAGTATATACATGCGCGATGTCAGAAGTTAGACGAGAAAATCTAATAAAATTACATTTAGAAATATTGAGAAATAACCGATTTTTGTTACAGTACTCATTTAGTCGATCTATGTCAGACTGAAGCTTCTCACAGTCATTAGGGGACGTGATAATTCTAGAAATCTTGAGATCATCGGTATATAGTGAAAATTTCGAGAATTGGAAGCATTCAGTTATGTCGTTTATAAAGATGGAAAACAATAATGGCCCTAAGTGGGAGCCCTGGGGCACACCGGAAGTTGTGTTAACATATAATGACGTGCAATTATTAATTCTGACACATTGGCTACGATCGGACACATATGACGTTATCCATTGTAGGAGACGGCCGCCTATACCGATATTACGTATTTTAATTAAGAGTGTTGGAATATGGAGTTTATCAAAGGCTTTAGAGAAATCGGTATAAACGGCGTCCACCCGCTGTCTATTGTCCATAGCCTCCAATAATTTTTGAATAAAAACAGTGAGATTTGTTACGACCGAGCGGCCCCGGAAAAAACCATGCTGATTCTGTATGATTGTTTGTTTAAGTTCAAAAAATAAAAAATCGGTGATTATAGCTTCAAGTATCTTGCCGGGCACTGACAGCATAGAGATTGGCCTGTAATTGCAGACATCGTTTTTATTTCCATTCTTAAATATGGGTGTAATCTGGCCCTTTTTCCATTCACTCGGAAAAACTCCTTCATTGATTGACTTTTGAAATAACAATAAGAGGTGTAATAATTGAACTTTTACATTTAACAAAAAATATATGGGGTAGGCCATCCGGACCCCCACCTTTATTTACGTCAAGATCGTCAATTTTTGTTATTATTTCTTTTTCAGTGTACAACGCGAAATGTTTGAAGAAAGAGATATCTTCGGGGGAGTATCAAAAGGTTCATAAACACTAGAAAAATAAGATGAAAAGGCATTACAAATATCGACATCTTCAGTGAAAACAGAGTCATTAAGTTCTACATAGCTTGGCATAGTTTTGCGGTTAGATCTGTGTGAGACAAAGGACCAGAAACTTTTTGTGTTTGATTTTAAGTTCAATTCGGTGTTAGTTATATATTTTTTATAGTCGTTGCGTATGGAGGTTTTTACGTTTTTTCTTATGGAAGAAAAAGTTTGATAATCTAATTGATTCTTGTATTTCTTCCATTTTTGGTGAGCTCTATATTTTTCTTTAATTAGTGAGATAGTTTCGTAAGTAAACCAAAGAGGATAATCGGATTTTCTTTTTTTATTGGGCACATTATCTAAAATAATATTTGATATTTTATCATAGAATATTTTGACAGATTCGTTTACGTCTTTTTGTAAGAAGCAGTTATTCCAATCAATAGCTGTGATCGCGTCGTTAATAATGGGATAGTTTGCCGACCGAAATTTAAGCATATAGTATGGTGTCTTTTTCTTAAGCCCTATGTCGGTTTGTAGGGTTACTGTGATATCGACTGATCTGTGATGACGATCCTCCGCCACGAAGGGATTGTCACAAGGCAGCACTGATATGTTTTGTAGAGAACTAAATATTAAGTCTAATAACTTACCGTTGGCATTCAAAATACCATTATGCTGATTTAGATTCAACAAATTAACAGAATCAACAAGACTTTCGCCGAGAGGATCAGAAATTTCTATTGCAATATAACACTTTTCGTAATTGTCAAATGACCACTTAATCCTAGGAATATTAAAGTCACCAATAACCAATACATAATCACTATCATGACTTTGAACAACTTCACTTAAAGCAGACAAATATGCGTTCAAATTGTTCACGGTGGCGTATGGCGGAACGTATACGCAGCACAAATGAAACTCCCGGTGATGGTTCAATTTAATAGAAACCCATAAGTCTTCACATAAACCATGGCTACACCACTCAGTTATCATAGTGGACATAAGTCTTTTGTTGATTGCTATTAAAACTCCACCTCCATCTTTCTTCCCCGTACGCTCGGGGCATCGGTCGATGCGGTAAACATCGTAAACATTTGTATCGAAAATTTCAGAACTGTGGACTCCTGGTTTTAGCCAGGACTCAACAATGCAAATTATATCGTATGCTGAATGCAGTGTTGATAGATAAAAATCGTCAGTTTTAGTGCGCAGACCCCGCACGTTTTGAAAGTATATTGAGAGTGTGTCCATAAAAACAGAGAACAAAATCAAATTCTAACATAGAATGCGGAAACAATATTGTAAATAGAAAATGAAAAGTAAAAAGCAGGTTAACAATTACTTAATAAGCGCTAAGTCTTTCTCTGAGATCACTTGAAATGATTTCCCACCATTCGCAAGACGAACAAAGATTTTACAATCCTTGGTCCAGGAGGAAGCAGCCACAATTTTGCACTTCTCTCTAACATGTTTGGAGAGTAGCTTGTTCTGTGGTGTAAGATGGTCATTGATGAATATGTTTGAATTTGGGCCAGCGATGCCAATGTCATTCAACTTTAAGCCCTTCTCTTTCTTTACGGCTGCAATAAGATTATCCTTGTCCTGTTTGGTTTTAAGTTTCATAATTATAGAGCGTGGATTTTTATTGGAAGAGTTAATATGTGCTACACGGTGATAAGAGTCATATATGGTAAACGGCAGAGAAAGTTGAGAGAGAATGCCGTGAATAACTGTTTGCAAGTTTTCGCTGGATTTTTCGGGAATTCCGTTGATTTCTATATTATTCATACGAGCTTGTTGCTGAAGATGGTTTATCTGACTCTGGGTATCGCAAACATCTGCAGATAATTGTATGACTGTAGTTTCCAGTCTAGGAACAGCCTTTAGTTTCATTGAAAGGATTCTGAAGTTAATCAGTTAACAAATGGCGATGTGGATAAAGCAACTTTAAAGAAATGTATGCCCTTTGTATATAATGCGCTACTTGTTCTCTGAAACGAGAATCCATGTCAATTCTTAGACCGAGGTTGTTTGCACACTTTGTAAATTGTAAGACGTTACCACTGACCTCTATATTAAGTTCCGACATTAAACGATTCCTATCCCTACCAAGAACCATAACAGATGATTTAGTTGGATTAATTAGAAGCCCGTGACGTGCTGAAAATTCCGTTAGATCCCACAAGTTTTCATTTATTAATGCCATTGATTCACGCCAAGTACTAGGAATAAAAGAATAGAGTACCTGAGTGTCATCTGCGTAAAAATACGCTGTGACATTTTTTAGACACGAGACAAAATTACTAGTATATATTGAAAATAAAAGAGGCCCCAATATAGAACCGTGCGGCACACCGCAACCTATACTTTCTCTAGCCGATTGTCCTAAACTTGTTTCGATATACTGCATTCGATCGTTTAAAATTTTTAATAAACATTATTGCACTATCCGAAAAGCCGACATAGTTTAATACAGCTAACAGGAGTTCGTGACATATCGTGTCAAATGCTTTCGAATAGTCCAGGAGCACCAGAACGGCGGACTGACCGGAATCTACTGACGTCATAAGGTCATCAGTAATACTTAAAAGCGCTGTTACACAACTATATCCTGGGCGATATCCTGATTGGTTAGGAGGCAAAATGTCACTTTCTTGCAAAAAGCTTCTTATTTGAATATTCATAATTTTTTCCAAGAGTTTTGAAAGGCAAGGTAAAATGCTAATGGGTCTCAATTCATTAAAACTTTTTATTTTATTACTTTTTGGAAGTGGCGTAATGCGTGCAATTTTCCATTCGTCTGGAAATATTCCTTCTAAAAGGCACGAGTTGACTATATTAGTAAGAAATGGAAGGATTCTGGGACAGCACAACAATAACATTTCAATATTTATCAAAACCAAACCAGATGCCAATGATTGAATACTACATAGCTGCGTTTTTACCTCATCTATACTAACCGTATTAAACGAGAATTTGCTGTTTATTTTCTTTTTTAAATTATTTTGGTAGTATTGTAATAGTGTAGGATCTGTTTGTTGTTTATTTATAGAGAACTGTAAAAAATATTTATTTATATATGAAGGTTTATTTAGGCTATCGGGAAGACATGTATTTCTTGCTTTAGAAGTTATATTTATTGTCTAAATTTTTTCCAAAGAACTCTACTATTATTTTCTCCAGAAATAGACTCTAGGTAACTTTTCTTTTCATTGCTAATTGCTATGTTAGTTTGGTTACATAATTGCTTATAGCTATCCCAATGATTTTTGTTTCTTGTATTTTTGTATTTTTTAAAAGCTTTGTCTCTAAGTTTGATCATAATTTCTATAGTGTCTGTTAACCATGGTGGTTTTTGTATTTTTATTTTTATAGTTTTTTAAAGGGGCCAAAACATCAAAAATATTTTTTATCAAAGTATTAAAATGTGATACTTTTTGATTAATATTTGAAATTTGTACTATATCTTCAAATGGTGTATTATCCAAAAATTCGGACAATAAATCTTTATCAATGCGCTTTAGATTTCGCCTTAAAACGTACTTTTCCTTTTCATTAATTATTTAAAAAGAAACTTATTAGTACATGATCTGAAATTTTGGGAACGTTCTTTACTGAAAAAGTGTAGTTTTCTTCTTTGGGCAATATAATTAAATCTATTAAACTACTACTTTTGTCGGTGACTCTAGTTGGAGTATTGACTATTTATTGCAAATTAAAAGTTTCGATGCAAGAAAGAAAATACTGAACACTCTTATTCTCCAAATCTATTAAATTTAAATTAAAGTCACCTCCGCAAATTACCTTATCACACTCCATTGTAAATGTCGATAAAGAGTCCTCAAAATTACTCAAAAAATAAAAAAACTGTCCTTTGGGTGGTCGATAAAGGGAACCAACAATATATGAAGTATTATTAATATTTAATTTAATCCACAACTGTTCCAAACATCCCGTTTGTAATGAATTTAGAGTATCAAATTTGAATATATCCTTAATATACATACCGACTCCACCACCTCTCTTAGCTCTATCAGCCCTAATAAAAGTATAACCATTTATTTGAATTTGATTTTCAGGAACTTCAACTGTTAGCCATGTTTCTGAAATTCCAAGAATATCGTAGTTTTCTTGTGTAACAAGTGATTTAATTTCTGCTAAATGGGGAATTAAAGAACGTACATTTAAAAAAGCAATGTGCAGTGATTTCATTCCGCGACCTAAAATAAATATTTCTACTACAAAAAAAAAAAATTCTTCTATACTATCTTAAGTAAAAATAATATAGATATAGAATACAAAAATATACTAAATACCACTCGAAATACCAAATGTCTTTTGTCCTCCGGTTGTCATTTACTCTTTGCCATACTTGATAACATCATCCTCCGTTTTCAGTACCGCCTTATTTCCATTTATATTTGCAAATATTTTCCCCTCCATCGTCCAGACCTTATCTCTGCCAATTCTATCCTTCGCCAACACAAACAAATTTTACCTACGCATCATAAGCTCCTCCACAATTACTAACTTGGTATTTTTTAGCTTCCTTTTATTAAAGAATATAAGGTTTCTTTGACTGAAAGATGAAAACTGAATAACAATTGGCCTCGGCTTAGAGGATCTGGCATTGTGTCTTTTACCAACACGATAGCAACGCTCAATATTAATATTAGGGGTATTAAATTTCTCTTCTATGAGTTTCGAACCTCTAGTTTTTAGGTCAACGTCATCCTCCGAAAGCCCATACAGCCTGAGTTGAGTCAGCTTTGCGCCTTGTTCCAGTTGATCCATTTTGAGATAAAGTTCATCTTTTTCAATTTGAACGTTTTTCAACTGCACTTCGCAGCGAGTCCAAAAAATTGCTTTCGTTTAATATTTCACTTACAATTTTTTGCGAAGCTCCCTTAATAATAGAGAGCAATTCGGTTTTTTGCCTCTCGGTAAATACCATTGTAGGTAATACTGCTATCAATAGAATGTATTAATTTCTAAGTGTATTATTCTCTAGGAGCTGGGTTTGAAGATTCGAAGAGAAACTGAACCTTTACCAAATTTGGTTTTGATACATCAAATACTTTAAAAGTTACGGCCTGTCTAATAGATTCGTTGACACCCGGTATATATATATATATATATATATATATATACACCTAATTCCCAAATTATTATATTTTACACCACAGAGCCATCTGAAAAAATCAAAGACACGAAACAATAAAATGCCCTTATCCCTTCGCAATCACATATCCACTCACATAAATCGTATATATTTTTACTAAAATAACGATTTACTTTTTTGTTTTTGTCTTTACTTGTCTTACTAAACCACTGTGGCTACCGTTATTTAAAACATTAATGTTTTCAATTAATTTAAACCACAAAATCAACAAACAATTCTTGAAAATAAAATAACTTCTATAAAAATACGCAATCGTAACCACAACCTATTACACGATTCACATTGAACGCATCAACTGACAAAAATGTTTAAGTTTTCTCGGCGCGGCTGTTGACCCAAAATTTACCAACGTAAGCCTACATTACCTATACGAATTCAATCGGGAACACTCGGGAAAAACTCGCCTCCGTTTATAACCACGAGGTCATCGCGGGCCGCCAGCGTCGTGGTCCAAGGAAACGAAACCTTCGGAGATCGCTGTGCGAGGCATTGATAGTGCGACTGCCGCGAAATCAACATGAACATTCAACGAGTTTACACGCTTAGAATAATAGAAGGAATTTTCAAATTTAAAAGAAATTAAAAAAATATAAATTATTTATTATTTTCTGTTTGGAAATATTTATTGAGGGGTCATTGACCATATGACCTAATGGAGGAGCCGCCAGTGGAATACAGTTTGACAAAATGGTTTTTTAAATCAGACTGGTAATTTGGTCAAAAAGACTAAGTTTGTACTATCTATTATTTTGTCAAATATAAATCAACGTAGAGAACAAGAAGCTCCTTTAACAGCCAACCAGCATTCGGGTGACTTGATATAATAATAAAAAATAGTAACAATGCTAAAAATAATAACAATAATAAAAACCAAAAAAACTGTGTGTATAAAACAGGAGGAAAAACGGAGAAGAATAAGTACACCGCACTTCTTTACCAATTTGGCAAACAGTATCCGGGATATTCAGTCCAAGTGATTATTCTCACTGTGAGGTATTTGGAAAGACTTTGCTGCTCTGAAAATTGGGATCTATACCAGCATGTCAGCACAATGCTGAAATACTTGCAGGCACGACACTTCCACGCATACTAACCATGCGCTCGCAGGGAGTAGATAAAAAAAAGTCCCTGCGCACGGCTGGTGAGTATCGGAGACTGGTTCGCCTATCAGAATTTTTTTGTGAGATAATAATAATAATAATTTACATATTTTTTCAATCGGAATTTAAGTAACTGAAATGGAAAAATTATTTATATTTTAACCGGAGATATATACTGTTTAACCGGAGCCGAAATTTAACGTGTTACTCGCTGCAAACACTCATATCTCATCTGAAATGAACTGGTAAAATTTTGGTACGAAGCTGAGATGGCCGAGCAAAATTATTAAAATATTTAAAAATTCAGCCTGAAAAACTACTAGACTGGTTTCTAATTGTGTGCCATAACTAATTGTGGTATAGAGATGAGGTACTAATTCAAGATGGCGGAACAAAATGGTGGATAAATAAAATTTTTTATATTCCGAAAATAATCACTCTCACGTTTTAAGGTCCCTAGATGCAAAAAATACATTTTTTTATTCCGTTAGTCCGTCTGTCGGTTTGTCTGTCTTGTCAATTCGCGGCATAGCTTAAAAACGACTCATCAGATTGGCTTCAAATTTTAGTCATAAATTAAGGGTCATATGGAGATGACCTGGTAATATTTAATTAAATATCAAATATTCCGGAACAAAATGGCAGCCAAATAAAATTTTTAAAAAATCAATGTAAAATCTTGTTCAAATGGTTTTACATTTTCTAGAAAAAATAAATGTGATAATATGGATAAACCAGTAAGAATTGAGGCGTTAAGAGCCAGAGTGGACCATCCCACAAAAATCTAAAATATTAGGTAAACCTTGTTTTGTGTAGTTTATGGCCATTTTTTGGTGCCAGAACGGACCAGCTGAGCTTGAAGCATATTGTCACAGATGGCAGCACTTACTAGGTTAGTCCAGTTGCACTAATTTAATTACAACTGGACGCCATATTGGACCATGTGGCTTGGTCCGCTTTGGCGTTCTGTTAAACTGTTGTTTACTGTCGTTTGGTTCGGTAGTAGATCTAAACTAATCTAAACTTTGTTGCCAGATATTAGTGAATTACGCTTTAAATAATGGCTTCAGTCAGTTACTTAGGTAGCATTACGGACCAGGAAAATCAGGAAATAGAAGGTAATGTTAATTCGTCCATAGATTTATGTTATTCGCCTTTTCACAAAGTTTTAACCTAACTTTTAGGCCAAAAATCAAGTAGTGAAAGGGAACCTTCTGTTTTTGAAGACAATGGAAGCTCCGATGAATTTGCGCCACCAGATTCAGGTTCAGAGAGTAGTTCTAGTATTGAAGAGCACGTGCAAGAACCTACGTTAGAAGAAAAAAAGCAAAAAACGAGAAAGCGTCAAAGAAATGAGAGTGAATGGAAGAAAAATAAACGGAAGTTTCTTCGTGCTAGTGGTAAGGAGTACATTAATGTAAATGGAAGCACTGTGCCATCCAAAATATTTTCTCCGGCTGAATCGTGCTGCAAATTAGAATGCCATAAGTCATTTAGTTTTGAAATGCAGACACAACTTAACAATAAATTTTATGAGCTGGCCAATTTTGACCTTCAAAACGCATATATATTTTCCCAAGTTAAAGTTAGACCTGTTGCCCGTCATTATTCGCAGAATAATGGTACCCCTAGCAAAAAATCTAAAAATCTAACACGAGAATATTATTTACCTAATAATCAGGGGCATGATAGGAAGATTTGTAAAAGTTTATTTAAAAAGATTCTTGATGTGTCAGACGGTAAACTTGATAGAACTCTTAAGAATAAACCTAATTTAGTATTCCAAGTAGATCAACGTGGGAAGCACCCTCCAGCAAACAAAACCTCAGTTGAAAGGGTGGATGGGGTTTGCCGATTTATTGAAAAATTTCCCACTTATATTTCGCATTACTCAAGACACAAGAGTGAGAGAAATTATCTTGGTCCAGATTTGAATATTCGAATTCTTTATAACGAGTACAAGAAAAATATTACAAATCCGCTTTCAGAATATAAGTTTCGTGATATATTTAATACGAAATTTGATTTACACTTTCATCCACCCATAGTAGACTCATGTAAAACATGCGATTCGTTAGAGAATAAAATAAAATTTGAAGGTGACCCACAAAAATGTCAAGAATTAAAATTTAACCTTGAACTTCACCAACGCAAAGCCAAGCAACTTACAGACGCCATGGATCTAGATTCAAAACTTTTAACGGAAGATGGCGTTAGGGTCATCGCTTTTGATTTAATGAAAACACTGCCTACACCTGTCATCTCTACCGGAATAACCTATTATAAAAGACAGTTATGGACTTACTGTCTTGGAGTCCATAACTTGCAGACTAATCAAGCCACCATGTTTGTGTGGGATGAATCTGTTGCATCTCGGAGAGCACAAGAAATTGGTTCCTGCCTTATATACTACATTAAAAATTTTGTGAGAACGAAAAAAATTATAATGTATTCTGATGGATGTGGTGGTCAGAATAGGAACATTAAAATGACATTAATTTGTAATTATCCTTTGCTCATATTCCGAACATTTTTGCTTACATTGTAGTTATATTTGACATGACTCACATGTTTAAAGAAAGAAAATTATTTCTTTCTTATCACCTAATATGTGTCACCCTTGAATTATATGGCCACTTCCGATGAATCATTTAGAATTAAGCATTGTATTTCCAATTACTCATTCATTCTTGCTATTTCAGCACTATTTTTATATAAATACAGGAGAATGAGTAACCATCTTTAGTCATTAAGTAGCTCTAGATCGGTCAACATTCATTGTAATTTCGTGTTTTAAATAAAAATAAAGTTTTTGAAAATACAAGTTACAAGTTTGAATATAAAATTGGCGCAGTCGGTAGGATTCCTTTTCGGAGTGCGAAAAAAAGGTTGTCCTGAAATCGGAGTGTAACAACGTTTCATCTCCATAAGGATTATCAGTGCTGCATCTTTCTGTTTCAACAGTTAAGAAAAGGATCAGGAACATCTACGACCGAACTAGGCACTTGTAACTCCTGGTACATCGATTATTGGTACGCCATTCGAGAAGCCAGTAAGGACGATTTGGCCTGTGCTAGCGTCCAAGACAAGCGGTAGCCAACCTGAACAGTTCATCTCTTCAGCAAAGCATCGTTTGATACAGGACCAAGACTTGGGACACATTGTAAGATATTCACTTACTTCCCTTATAGTTGAGATCCCTGTTAATTAAGTTTTGAAATTTTTGAAGAAAGAATTTTTTTTGAACAAAGAAAAATTTTTTTTGTGTGAAGAAAGAAAAGTGAATAATTGAATTAAAACAATTGTATTGAACAATTATTTGAATAACTTTACTAATTATTTTAGTTGTAAAGAAAACAAATGTTAACGCAGTTAACAGTAGTTAAGTACATATTTAATGGGTAAATTTAAGAATTGTAGTAAAGACATTACTTATCCTAAAACATTTCGAAGAAATAGTTTAGAAAATCCTTCTACAAGTAGATTATTACAAAGTAGTTTTGAAAATCAATCTGCAAGTGTATTAACAGAACTTTATTCAGACATTAATTTAGAAAATATTTTTAACCCTAGTATAAGTGTAGATACTAACATTAATAAGATGGCAGACGCTTTGAGAAGTACTGTTTCACTCTTAAAAACTTTCGATGGTACCCCATCAAGTCTTGAATCTTTTATTAATCAAATAGATACTTTTTATACAAGATATTTTAATACTGATACTTTCCAACAAGAATTTGTAATTTTGGCAATTAAATCAAAAATTATAGGATCAGCCGAAGATTTTCTTTTAACTAGACCAGATCTTAATACTTGGCCAGAAATAAAAATCTCATTAAAACAAAAATTTAGTGATCCAATAACAAGAGCTAATTTACAACAACAATTAATATTCTTTTCAAGAAAAGGCGAATCAACTTTAGATTATATACAAAAACTCAAAGCCTTAGTCACCAAAATAATTACGAAAACTTGTACAGAAATAAGTAATATTGAAGCTAGAAATATAATTATAGCACAAAATGAATTAACAGCAACTCAAAATCTTCTTGCAAATATTTCAAGCGAATTAAGAACTTTACTAATCGTTCAAAATCCCCAAAATCTAGACCATGCAATCGATATTGTAACCAATTATGAAATCTTAACTAGTCAAAATAATTTTAAAAATAATTATTTGCAAAATAGTAGATCAAATAATTTACTTAGCAATCAGAAAACGCCACCAATAAATAATATTAATAAATTTTTGGTAAATAGATCGAATAATTTTCCAAATTCATCTTTTAAACCAAAACCACCAAATCAATTTTTCAATCGAGTACAAAATCAAACATTTAATCAAAAAGGCAATCAATATCCTAAACAACAATACCCACAACCAATATCAGGTGTGAGTGTACAAAAAACAATGCCACCATTAAGACAACAACAACAAACTTTTGCCAGACAGCAACCACAACAACAACAAACTTTCTATAGACAACAACCCCAACAACAACATCACCCGAAATTTACATTCCAAGAATTAACACATTTAGAAAATAATGAATCCAATAATGACGAGTTATATAATGAAGAAAACCCCGAATTTGACAATTATGATCAAGATTATCAAAATTTTGATGAAACATGTGAATTAGATAATGAGAATTTAGTCGAGCAAATAGAAAATTTTCATCTATCAGCCTCGGACGAAAACCTTGCTTAACCTTAAACAGTTTTCAAGTAAATAAATTACCCTATGTAGAAATACCGAATTATAATATTCGACTATTAATTGATACAGGTTCTCATGCATCCCTACTTAGACCCTCTTTAGCAGAAACATATTTTCCCGAATGTATTAAACCTTATGTAAGCACACTTCAAACTTGTGAAAATGTAAAAGTGGACATAAAATTAGAATCTCTCGAAAATCAACCCCGATTTTCTCAAACTTAAGGAGGGAGGAATTATATGGCCACTTCCGATGAATCATTTAGAATTAAGCATTGTATTTCCAATTACTCATTCATTCTTGCTATTTCAGCACTATGTTTATATAAATACAGGAGAATGAGTAACCATCTTTAGTCATTAAGTAGCTCTAGATCGGTCAACATTCATTGTAATTTCGTGTTTTAAATAAAAATAAAGTTTTTAAAAATACAAGTTACAAGTTTGAATATAAAATTCTTGCCCGAATTCAGGTATATTTTGTTTACATGATTCATTATATTGTGTTGTGCGATAGACTCCACTTCGTTCTTAATATTAATTAAAATAATAGAAAAATTAAGTAATTTCGCCTTAATTATGCCAAAAAGAAATAATAGTGAAGTGTCCGATAGTGAGTGTATGACGAAAAAGCGTCGGAAATTCGTAAAACATTAGGAGATAACCATTCATTATTAAATCTTTTTGGGGTGGATCCTCAAGAAAAAACCAACAAAAATGGGGTGTTACTGGATGGTATTGCTAATAGATGGACTCATATTATAACAAAGGGTCTAGATGACGAGGAGAGACAAAGGCTTTTAGATTTGTATCCGCCTGCCAGCAACTGTGAGGTGTTAGTCCCTCCAATTTTAAATGAAGAAATTGCGGTAGCCTTGAAAGATAAATTTAGGTAGGATATTTTAATTTATTTTTTGCCAAGGGCATTCTTCTGAATGGCCCACTGAATCTTTATGATTCCTATTTTTTGGCATTTTTTACTGTAAAAATAAGGCATTTAGATAAATGGCCGCCAAAATCTTTATGATTATTTATTAAAACTTTATCGAGTCTTATTAACCCATGTTTTAGATGGGGAAGTAGTGCCGAATTTAATAACTACTGAGGCACAAGTTCATGCAAGTACACCCCAGCAAAAGTTAAACTTGGTAATTGACTCGCAGGATTCTGAATTGGAAATTTTACCAGAAAATCCGCAGTGTTTAAATAATAAAATACGGGAAGACAAATTTTTGCAAAAGCTCCAAACAGAAATTTCTTCCGGACTTATGGCATTATATGCCCCAATTAGTAAGCTAGTACAACAAAAAGAACCACCTACAACAACTTTGGAGAATTTAGCAGATTCGGCAAAGATTTTTTCTGATTGTTTTCACCAAATATCTCGCCATAGAAGGTTTTTATTAAGTTCTTTAAATCCCCAGTTTAAAAAGTGCTTGGAGAGCCAGGAAATAAATAAATTCTTATATGGCGAGAATTTGACCGAAAAGGTTAAACAGTTTCAAGCTACAAAAACTACACTGTCCCAAGTGATGGCTGTTGTAAAACCAAAATATGGTGGAAAAATTTTATATTTTGTAAATAACTGGAAACACTTAACTACCAACAATGTAATTTTAAGTTGGGTACAAGGTTATGAAATACCCTTTTCAGTTTTTCCAGTTCAAAATAGAACTCCAAGGGTTTCTATTAATAAGAAAGAGCAAAATTTATATGATACAGCCATTAAGGACCTTTTAGAAAAGGGAGCAATTAGTAGTTGTAGGCACAGTCAAGGTGAATTTGTATCTTCTTACTTTTTAGTTCCAAAGTCAGAGGGAGGTTTTAGATTTGTTTTAAATTTAAAAAAACTTAATTTGTTTATCAATGCACCGCACTTTAAGTTAGAAGATTATAGAATGGTTCCTCAGTCTTCCGGTTCGTCTCGTCGAATGCAGACCTCTGTGTTGTTAACATAAGTGGTGCCACGTGTTCGGTTTTGCTGCTTTATTTCGGGGGGAAACGGGAGACTCAACCGCTCAGGTGGAAACTTACGACCCCGCTAGAAAGGGAGCATACGCTGTGAACGTGTGAGGCCTAGTTGTTCCTGCATTCTATCCCGTTCGTCTGCCGCAGTTCTACATAGAATATTAGCGTAACGGCCGCTACGTGGCGGGAGTGGGAGGGGTAAGGGGATAGCTTGAAAGAAAGGGTCATCTCGTGATATCAGTAGTACTCTCAAGGGGCACCTAGTGGAATAGATGCATTTCAAAAATTTAAAGAGGAATTATTAAAGTATTTGAAAAATTCGGGGTATTCGGGAGCCTAGAGCTTCCGGATATCCTACCGATAACGCCTCCAAACGGGACCAAGGTGCTGGGTCGACTTCGAGGGTCGCCGATTTAACGACTCTGAGCCCCGGACGGAGGGCAAACTGCCTCGTTTAAGTCCTGTTATGTAACAGGCTAAACAGGAATGAAGAAGAAGAAGAACGGTTCTTAAATTAATATCTAAAAATTGCTTTATGGCAAAAATAGACCTGAAGGATGCCTATTTTTCAGTACCAATACATGAAGAATACCAAAAATTTTTAAGGTTTAAGTACAATAATACTTTGTACGAATTTAATGTACTTCCTTTCGGTTTAAATATTGCTCCATTTATTTTTACGAATTTATTAAAACCAATTTTTCACCATTTAAGGTCACAGGGCTTTGTATCTATATATTATTTAGATGATATTTTACTGATAGGCTTTACAATAAATTTAGAAAAAAGTGTTTTAACACCAACACAAAAGATACAGTTTCTTGGTTTTTCGTTTGATTCAACAAATTTGACATTTTCAGTACCCCAAAAGAAAAAAGATAATATTTTAAATAATATAACAAAAATTATGAACAAAAAATATTGTAAAATAAAGGAATTTGCTTCTTTAATAGGCCAGTTAGTCGCAATTTGCCCAGCCGTAAAATATAGTTGGTTATATATTAAACATTTCGAAAAAGAAAAATGGATAGCTTTGTTAAAAGAAAACGATAATTATAATAAAAAGATGATTATTTCTGACTACTTAAAAAGCGATTTTTTTTGGTGGCTTAATAATTTACAATCCAGTCAACAAAATATAAAAGAAAGTGATTATATGTTAGAAATTTTTACGGACGCTTCGCCTACCGGTTGGGGCTCCTATTGTAAAAATAAAAGTACTCATGGTTTTTGGAACTCAGACCAACAACTTTGTCATATTAACTATTTGGAATTAATGGCGGCTTACTGTGGGTTAAAATCTTTTTCTAAAAACTTAAAAAATTGTAAAATTTTACTAAGAATTGACAATAAAACAGCAATTTCTTGTATCAATAAAATGGGGAGTGTGCAATATGAACATTTAAATAATATTTGTCGAAATATATGGCAATGGTGCGAAATTAGAAACATCTTTATATTATCAAGAATCTCGATGTTTGAAAACTGATACAGAATATTCCTTAAATGAGCAATATGTAAATATTATATTTCAAAAATTTGGACAACCAGTTATAGACCTTTTTGCTTCAGAACAAAATACTAAATGTCAAAGATATATATCATGGAAGCCGGATCCTGGATCTGAGGCTGTTGATGCGTTTACCATTAAATGGAATATGTTTTTTTATGCATTCCCACCATTTGCCATTATTTCCAGGGTTTTGAATAAAATAATTAATGATAAAGCTGAAGGCATCGTCGTGGTACCTGAATGGCCAAATCAACCATGGTACCCCATATTTAATAAACTTTTATCTCAGACCAAAATAATTTTTGGCCCGGAAAAGAATTTAATTTTATCTCCTTTTAGGTTACCACATCCCAACTACAAACACCTTACCTTGGCAGTCGGGAGGCTATCAGGCAAGCTTTTTTGAGAAAGGGAATTCCAGAGGATGGACTTCCCATGTTTCTAGCTTCAATTTCCACTAAAACCTTAAAGCAATATAGGAGCATAGACAAGATCCCTTAAGTTTCCATTTACAAAATATTATTAACTTTTTAACAACCTTATCAAAAAAAGGACTTTCATATAGTTCACTTAATACCCATAAATCAGCACTGAGCTTAATATTACATATTCCTGATAACCAACAATATATTTTTAAACGGTTTTTAAAAGGAGTTTACAATTTAAATCCTCCTAAACCCAAATACTCTTTTACATGGGATACTTCTGTGGTTATTAACTATCTTGAAAAATTACATCCACTAGAAGCCCTCTCCTTAGAAAAGCTTTCCCATAAATTAGTAATGTTACTGGCTCTAACTTCCGCCCATAGATTACAGACCCTTTCTTTAATAAAAATAGACAATATTTATATAAAATCGTCATCAATAGAAATTATAATACCAGACAATATTAAAACTTCAGGGAAAAATAAATACCAGCCAATTCTTTCTTTTCCTTTTTTTTAAAGAAAAACCTCAGCTTTGTGTAGGTTCTATAATATGTCATTATTTAAACATAACAAAATCTTTAAGACCAGAATCTGAGAAAAGACTTATTTTAACAACAAGAAAACCTTTTAAAGCGGCATCTACACAGACTTTAAGTAAATGGTTGAAAAAAACATTAGAATTAAGCGGCGTAGATATTAATATTTTTAAAGGGTACAGTACGCGCCATGCAACAACATCAGCAGCGGCTCGTGCGGGTCTTAATATAGAAATTATTCGCAAGACCGCTGGTTGGTCAGAAAAATCCTTAGTATTTAATAAGTTCTATAACAAACCTTTGCAAAAACAATTCTAACTAATTAGGATTTTAAGTTATATCATGCATAGTTTTTAGACATAGTTATATAGACATTTATTTTTTTTTTTTTTTATATAGTTATTTTGTTATTGTCAAACGTATATTATTACTTATACACTTTTTATATGTTTAGTATTAATCTATAGTTCACTTTATAATATACCTAATTAATGCATACATGATAATGATTGTGTCATTTAGTTGTAGTCCAGTTTTGTTTTACCTTAAGGTACAATTTTGTTTCAAAGTTTTTGGTTTGTAACATGGCTTGTTTAATAGATCGTCAGTTATGTTATTTGTTCTCTAAACATCTACAATGTAAGCAAAAATGTTCGGAATATGAGCGAAGGATAATTAAAAGATTGATCGACTTACCTGTAAGGAAGAGCAATCGTAATTATCCGAGCTCATATTCCGAACATTTTTGCTCCCTCCCGGTTCCCATCCCTAGACGATCTATTATCTCTTATATCACCCGACAATATAATGAATCATGTAAACAAAATATACCTGAATTCGGGCAAGGGTGACACATATTAGGTGATAAGAAAGAAATAATTTTCTTTCTTTAAACTTGTGAGTCATTGCACAGGGGCAATATAACTACAATGTAAGCAAAAATGTTCGGAATATGAGCTCGGATAATTACGATTGCTCTTCCTTACAGGTAAGTCGATCAATCTTTTAATTATATGGTTCATTCTCAAGAATTTTCGGTGGAAGAAATTCAGCATAATTTTTTAGTTAGCGGCCATTCTTTTATGTCTTGCGATAGAGACTTTGGTCTTATCGAAAAAAATAAAAAGTTTCACCCAAATATTTATGTTCCTAAAGATTGGATAAATGTTATCTTAACGGCTCGAAAGAAAGATCCATTTAAAGTGGTTGTGATGGATAAAGAAAATTTTTTTTCTACAGCCAATTTAGAAAAACTAATTACAAATAGAAAAATAAGCTTAGACTCCACAAAAGTTCAGTGGCTAAAAATGCACAGTATTATTATAAAAAAAGAAGATCCCTTCATAATTTATTTTAAATATGGCATAAGTGAAACTCAACCTTTACAAAAATTTGATATGCAGAAAAGAAATATTTCAAAAGATCAGATTTTGGCACCACTGCCGTTATTGTATCCAAATGGAAACTGCGTAACTGCTGCGAAAAAGCAAGATCTCTTGCAATTGATTGAATTTATTCCACCGATTTTTCATAACTTTTTTCATTCACTAAAGTGTTCTATGTCTGCCCAAGATGATATTAATATTGTCGACAATAATAACGAATAAAATGCTTTTGCTTTTTTTAGAACGTTCAGTTTGGTTGTTTAGTTCGGTTTAAGTTTTTTTTTTACAGTTTTTAGTTGAAGAGAGCATTTATATTATTTAGTAGTGCTTTAGCTGACATATTTGTAATTTTGCAAATAAAATAACTCAAATTTCAATGATCATTGTTTCATTTTAGTCTAGTCCCATATGTAGAAATCAAGACTTACAAAAACCAGAACGGACCAACCCACAAAAATTTTTCACATCAAGCAAATTTAGATTTTTTGAGAATCCCTTTTAAAAATATTATATTATTTGAGTATTATTGCAAAAAAAATATGCCAATAAAATTCTTATTTTTATGACAAAAAAAAGTTAAATAAATCGATTAACTTTAAACCTCATTATTTCCATTATATAATGGTGAGGATAGTCCGCTCTGGTCCTCTCTGGCATAGGTAGAAAGAAATTGGTAAAATATTGGTAGGATTGCAATATGATGGAACTAAAGTATACATGTGTTCCTAAATAACTATGTACTGAACTAAATTTGGTCACACTTCATAGTAACAGAAAATATTCGTAACGGGGGAAGTTCCGGGCAAAGGAAATTTTCTGATTTTTCTTAACTGAAATGTCATACATTCACATTTTTTTTTACTTCTAAAAAGCCTTCTGAATGTAGAACTTAAAAACAATTCGTGCATTAACTTTTATTTTTATTTCATTTATTTATTTTTACTTTTCAACTTTTTTTTAGTTGAAATGTGATATATTCACAAAATATTTCAGCTTCTTTATATTACTGTTTAAAATCATTTATTTTTTAATGTTCTCACGTTGTAATACTTATGCCAGACGCAGTATGTTTTGCTCATCAAAATTTGTCAAATACATATTTCGATTTTTGCACGCACAACCACTACAAGCCTATTATGAAAAAACTAAAGGGAAAACGAATATCAATCAAGGATATTTACGACAGAACGGGACAGAAACTCTAGATCTAGTGGAATTTTATAGTATTTTTAAGGCCAGATAGTAAAATATTTAAATCGATATGTCACCTAGCTTGTAGCGATATGCTTAATTTAATATCAAAGGAAATAAAAAAACGTATATTACTTTGTTAGGCTTTTACTGAAAATATAATAATCAGTTACCGAGTATTAAGAGTTTTATACGTTAAAATTGACGTCAATTGTTAAACCGAAACGTCTTTCCGAAATTTCAAGTATCTGTTTGAAAATTTCACGGAAACATTTAAATCATTAATTAATTATTATTATCAATAAAAACATGATTTAATATAATGTAAAATTTAAATATTCATCAAACTGTATTAGGTTTACCTAAAATACCTAATTTTAGCAGTTTTTTAGTAGACAGGAGTTTAAGTCAGCCGTATTATGGTTACCTCGAATTTTTTTAAGTTTGCTCTGCAATATAATAAAAAGGCTCAATTACAGACTGAAAAAAACTACTAAATTAAGGCATAGGTATTAGAGTTAGATACATAATTAAATTCTACGTTATACGAAGTCACTACATATAACACAGAATCAGCGGGTATGGCTATGGATAATAATGAAAAAAAATGGCTACCACTGATATTAAATGACAAAATAGTTTAACACTGATAAACTTACAGTATATTTTTACTACACTCGTAAATGGTTACATTTTGGTAAAAAAAGTTGTTACGAAGTCACTACATATAACATAGAATCAGGGGGTATGGCTATGGATAATAATGAAAAAAAATGGCTACCACTGATATTAAATGACAAAATAGTTTAACACTGATAAACTTACAGTATATTTTTACTACACTCGTTAATGGTTACATTTTGGTAAAAAAGTTGTTACTAAAGTTAGATACATAATTAAATTCTACGTTATACGAAGTCACTACATATAATATAGGATCAGGGGTATGGCTATGGATAATAATGAAAAAAAAATGGCTACCACTGATATTAAATGACAAAATAGTTTAACACTGATAAACTTACAGTATATTTTTACTACACTCGTAAATGGTTACATTTTGGTAAAAAAGTTGTTACTAAAAAACTATTTATCCAATTTACCTCAAATTTTTCAGTCCTAACACTGGAACCTGTGGTGGAAGATAGATCAAAATACAAGAGTTCTATCCACACTACATCACAACTTGTTACGTTCTGGACGCGCGTTTCGCTAACCAAGTTAGCATCATCAGCAGATGATATAAACTAAAGTAACTTATCCTAACCGAGACTATTTATAGATATAGATATACGAGAGGTCTAGAAAAAGTATTTAAAAACGTAGGTTTTAGAGTAGCCTAGAAAACGGAGAATAGTTTGAAAAATCTCCTTGGAAACCCCAAAGACAAAGTCAACTTGAGGGAGAGGAGTGGCATCTATGAAATTAGCTGTAATGACTGCGATCTAAAATATGTTGGGCAAACTAAACGCTCCATAAACATTCGTTTTAAAGAACACATGGCACATTTAAGATACGGAAGAACAGAAAAGTCAAGCGTTGCCCAACATGCTTTGGAAAACAATCACCGAATAGGAATAAATAATCTTAAGTTGATTAAAAATGTATCTAATAATAGATTATTGGATGCATTTGAGAGTATAGAAATAGTTAAATGTGGTAAGAAAGCACTAAATAAAGGCAGAGGGCCTATTCCCTATAGTCCCCTCTATTGTTTACTTGACGACGGTGCAGTCGGGTGCAACCAAGTGTGACCACATTTACCTATAAATAGTCTCGGTTAGGATAAGTTACCTTAGTTTATATCATCTGCTGATGATGCTAACTTGGTTAGCGAAACGCGCGTCCAGAACGTAACAAGTTGTGGTGTAGTGTGGTTAGAACTCTTGTATTTTGATCAAATTTTTCACAAAAGGAAGTCAATTGGTAAAATTCTGGTAAGAATTCAAGATTGCGAAAGAAAATGGCGGCATAGTAAAAAGTTAAAAAAATTATTACTAAAAACTGGTGGCTTAATGAAATATTAAAAAAATCAACTACTTATTAGATTGATTTCAAATTTTGTGCAAGAATTAAATGTGATATAGAGATGAATTAGTAAAATTGTACTAGGGCATCGATATGGCGGAACAAAATGACGGTCTAATTAAAAAAGGTGTAAAAACAACTCATTGAATAGATTTTAAACTTTGAATGGTAGAAAATGGAAAAATATTGTTAGGAATTCAATCTGGTGCAACCTATTAAAATGTTTGAATACAAGATCAAAAAAAAAACGGCAAATTTTCATTACCCGGAACTTCTCTCATTTTTAATAATTTCTTTTATTAGGAATAGTAAAATATGATCTTATTTAGTTTCGTGTACATAGTTGTTACATTTTATATAAACAAAATCTTTCATTTTTATAGAGAAAAGAAAGTGTTCATTATGAGGTAACTTCGCTCGTGAATCCTTCCTTTTGTCTACCAAACTGAAAGAAAACACTTGCAATATGTGTTACTAAATGACTATGTTTGAAACTAAATAGGGTCATACCTCACTATTCCCAATAAAGCGACAGATGCATAACGAGGGAAGTTCAGGATAATAGAAAGGAGCAGCCATTCTACCTAATAATGTTGACATGTAATCGTTGACAACCTTAACACTTATAATATAAATGTAATAAATAATGTACCTAATATGTAATATTTATGAGCATAATAAATTCTTTCAGAAAAAGAAAAAGCCATCTAGGTCCAGTAGGATTTGCATAAAACAATATGAACAAAACACGCCTTGTGCCATAAATCATACCACACAGAAACTCCCGAGGAATGTTTTCACACCAAAAACGACAATTGTGCTTATTGATTAGGAATTTGCATAATTTCTTCTTCAAAATGAGCTTCAACTGAAAAGATAATTAGGACCGATTTCCAATAATTAGTTTAAAGCCCAAGCAACAAAGTCACGATGCTTACGATGGTCCAGTGGTCAGTGGCTTCAGCTTCTGGGTCAACACGACATTCCAGGGTGAAAACCCAGTTTTTTTTGTCGTTTAAGGCCTAGCATGACCAAAATAAAATTTCGCAACACTATCACACAGCAGCAATGTTCTCTCCACTTCTTGCGTTTTGACGTCTTGTTGATTTTGTATTGTGAAGATTAAAATCATTTTCAAAATTTTTAGGGATTCGACAAATAGCAGTCACGGTAGGTCGTTTATGTGGACCATAGTTTTCGCGAATTGCGCATTGTGTATTTACAAAAGAACGTCTATTTTGATAACATTTTTGCATAATGACCAAACGTTTTAAAGCTTGTATTTTACCATTATGCACGGTTGAAGTATATTGAACGCAAATGACAGCTAGTAACATCATCTTTTAAACACGATTATCACTCCATTTTAATATCTGATCATTCTTATCAGAAAATCCAGATTCTTATCAGTAAACAGTTGTTAATCTAGATTCTTATCAGTAAACAGTTGAGGCGTGTTTTACAAAAACAACATATGTCCAAAATTAAAAAAATTCAGGAGATAAAAAAAAAGCTTAATTTTAAAACTGTTTATGTTTTCAATTTTTTTTTAGTTATTTACTGTTGAGATAAGCTTAACAAGTTGATTCGTAATGTAAGAAACAAAGTTTTTTGTTCGAATACTTTAAAAAAAGTAAAAAACTGTTGGACATATGTTCTTTTTGCAAGAAAAAAAAAAGCAAATTTTCAAAAAAACCAATTTATTTGGGAAAAAAAAACAAAATAAGATGTTTGCGATAATATGTTTGCGAATGAATAATAGGTGCATAATTTTAATCTTCGCATCCACTGCTATTGTCATCCTCTTCTATATCTAGATTATCAGAGCTAGATAGATTACTAAGGAGCCGTTCATAGTACTCTTTGTTTCGCTGGAGGCGTAGTAAAGGTAATAGCGATTTTAAGTTTTCTGCTTTATTTGGAGCAACTGTTAAAAGTTGATTGTAGAGCGGTTCAAGTTGGATAGTGCATGGCAAGTTTACCTTGGCAACGATACTGCTTCGAAATGGTCCGTTATAGGTATCCTTTAAAGATAGTGTGGATGTGTGGCTAGAAATTCTCATAATCCTTATTTTTTTAATGTTGATTGCCGGTTTTGGAGCTTTAAGGAAAAAGTTACATGTTGCGGATTTGATGTCAAAGAAGTCATGTTGCTTCATTTTCACCAAATTAAAAGGGCTAGGTTTCATTCTGGCATTTAATATTGTCTTATCCCAATCCTCTGGTCTTTCGGCTCTCTCCAGGCGTCTCTTCTTTTTTTCAATCAAAGCAAAATCTGAATCATTCGGCAAAAATGAATGGCCTCTCATTGGAAATATGTATTCTACCGAATCAGCTATTCTTAAAACGTGAACTAGGGTATATAAAAAATGTACCATTACATAATTTTTATTTTGCCCTGGGCAGCCGTCACTAAAAATAACTAAATTGCGATTATGGATGTTATTTTTAAGGTAATGCAACAACATTGAAGTGACCTCATTGGCGCCCTTTTTAGCTTCATTTTCAAGATAAGTGTACATCGTGGCATCTTCAGTTCCTAGGTCATGTATCCCAAAAACATTGTACCACAGTTGACGGCTGTAGAATACTGGGTTAGATGGTATATGAGGAAGGGGTAAATTCTGCATAAAATCAAAGCTAATGCACATCAATTCGCCAGCTTTTGCTTTACTTTTAAATTTTCGTTTCAGTTCAAAAAATGATTCAGCTTTGCGAAGGTGTATTTCTCTTTCGATTTGGAGTTGGTTTCGTTCTTCTGTATCAAGGTCGGTACGGTTAAGCTGCTGTAAAAGTCTGTCACAGTCTGAACAGGTATCAGATCTCGGAAATCCAAATTTAATATTAAAATTGGTTCTAAAAACTTTCCAGTAGGTTTTGTACGGTATGTTTATTTTATAACTTTGCACAAACATGTCATGCATATCCTTCAAAGTAAGAGATTCTGGTAAATAAAAACAGTTCGGATTTTTACGACGTGAATAATGCGATTGTCTTGCAGGGAATGATTTAATATGGATTTTAATAAGTTCCGTTATGCATTCCGGGGTTTTTTTGGGCCTGTTTTGATGAATGCCCCGTTTGTCTCTGGGAGAAGCACCTGTGGTCATCAAAGAATCTCGGATTCGTCTTAGACGAGCCTCCTTAATACCATAAAGGCTAAGGAAAGCTTTCTTGCAAATTTTATTTTCAGATTCCCCTGCCCTAACCTTATATGTAAAAGAGGCACCATGAGTTTTCTTATGTACTTCTGTTCTAGGACGTCTTCTTGTAATATGATTCATTGAAATAAGGCCACTTAAATGTGCATCTTGACTATTTTTGTCATTCATATTATTGAATTGCGTAAGAATAAAACATCTTTTTTCTTCCGAAACTTTGGAGAAACAAGCATTTTTACAGCTACAACAAAATATTTTTGTGAACCTTCCATACCCCCATTCCTTAACTAAAAGTAAACATACCTGCAAGGTTCTCCAGTTTTACGTGCTTCAACAAGATTGCCTTTATGATTTGTGTGTTCCTCACCACGAACTTTAAACTGTTTTATTAGAGTTTCGCGCTTAATTTTCTTCTCTTTCTTTTTGGGCCAATCAGTAGGCACATCTCCATCGTTTTCCATGTTTCACGATAATGTTTTAAACTTTGAAAACAACCACGATACCACGATAATCACAACACATCTATACCGAAAACGTAACAATAACAAATTAACTTAGTTGTACGCATCAGCAAAAATTTCTAGCAAAAAGCACACATGTCCTATCCTGTCGCGGACTTGTGTGGTATTTGTGTGAAAAGCCAGGGACATATGCGCTTTTTGTGGAATCACTGAAACTTTAGCTGTGCATATCTTGGCATTTATGTTGTTTTTGCAGAAACTGACTTTATGATATTATAATTATGTTTCTTTTCTACTAGATGACGCTACAAACTCATTTTCGCCAAATTTGGACTTATGTGGTTTTTGTAAACCACGCCTCAGTTGTTAAGTCAAAATGTCAAGTCATTAGATAGTAAATTGTATATGGACACTTTAATTGACTGGTTTGTGTAGAATAAAGGCTTTCATGGTTTTATAATACTCAACATAATATTCAAGAAGCTTAAATTTACTGTCCCCGTATTTTTTATTGTTAATTTTATAATAAATGTCTAACTTTATTCCGTAATAAATTAATAAAAAAAAATTAAATTTTTGAATTTGGACTTTTTATCCAGTCATTGTTGCCAGATTATTTTCCGCTAATCGGGAATTTTATAGATCAAAATAATTTTTTTTTGATTTTGCCTTATAATCTATCCACCGCATACAGGGCTACTTAAAATATTAAACAACAAACAAAATTTATTCCGAACAATAAAAACTATAAAAGAAATTTATTCATTTCATTTCGAGATACTTGGAATACAACATAAAAAAAACGCAGATTGCAATATTATTTAAATTAGACGTTAAAGAATTTACAGAACGGCCATTATTTTTAATAATTTCTATTAATGTAAAAACTTAAAATTGCTCATAATTTGTTAAATAATTTCCTAGAATTTTTCAACATTTCTGATAATTTTCGAAATTTGTTCGAATATTTCTGGATATTTTCCTATAATTTTCGAATATTTCAAGTAATTTCCTATTATTTCTGAAAGCTCATAATGTTTCCGAACATTTCCTTTCATTTCAAATTTCCCATCATTTGAGGCGTGGGGATGGACCGAGGGATGGACGATATATATCGATACATTAATATTCCGCTCTCACTAAAAGCCAAAAAATCGGATTTTCATCCCACCCATGACATTTTTATTTACGTCAAATATAGGGACGACCAGCAAAAATCGGAACGTGTGGAAAGGCTGTCCCAGATTCATTATTAAAAGACTAAATACTGCCGAGAAACGCAATCCAATCAGATTGGCGCTTTTATATTTGTTAGGAGTAAAAATTCCGGACCTCTAAGAAATCTTAAGGAAATTATACCTGGTGCCCCAAACTCAGTGGCCTATTAGAAGAACCAACAAATAGACTATTTTGAAAATTTGACTGTGGCCATACATGAACTGTATTTTTAAAATATTTTAACTTGTGCGGTGTTGCCGCTTCTACCTTAAAATAGTGGCAACATCCGTTTCCTAATGAAATACCCTGTATATTATTGCATTTTTGTATTGTTCTGAACTTTCTAAACACTTTTTGTGTTAAATTTCCTAAATCTAAATTCACTCGAAAATTGACATTTTTAACCCTTTGAAGCTCTGTTAACTTGCAACAAAATGGATTCCACTTTTATATCCCAGTTTTTAATTATCTATTTCCCCACACCAATTTCTAGTTTGACAGGAAGTGTCAAAATTTGACATTTCCTGTCAAAGTAAAAATTAGTATTAGGTTATAGATAATTAAAAACCAAGGTAAGAAAGTGCAATCCATTTGCTTGTAAGTTAAGTCGTTTGGGAGCTACATAGCTTCAAAGAGTCAAAACTGTCAATTTCCAATCGTCATTTTCTCGAAAACAGTTGAATTTAGATATAGAAGACATAACTCAAAAAGGGTTTGGAGTGTTTACGACAATACAAAATAATATAATATACATGGTATTCCATTTAAAAAACAGATGTTGCCACCTGTTTAAAGTAGAAGCGGCAACACCGCACAATTTAAGTTATTTTAAAAAGAGAGTTTATGTTCTATCTATAGCCAGAGCCAAATTTTCAAAGTAATCTATTTCTTGGTTTTCCAGATACTTCTAATACGCCATTGAGTTTGGGGCACCTTGTATATTGGACCTATATCCCGTATAAATGGGTTGAAACTTCTGGCTGGCAAATATACAATCAGCTAGGAGCTGTAATCATATATTAAGGATCCGAACTTTCGGCTCTCTAGATACTTCCTTACTATACGTTGGCAATGGATCATCATTGCCGTACTCCCTTGCTTATACATCTTCAAAAAAACCTGTTTTTTCTAATATCCTAATGAAAAATCCTGACTTAATCAGTATTTTGAATTTGGTATTGAAAACAATAAATACTACTTACTGATATCCTTGTTTCTGTAATAGGCTTCGCATGGCAGGCGATATTTCGGTGACGTAAACATTATCAAACAACGGTGCCAAATGTGCCGTGACTTTACCATCCCCTGCGCCTAGGTCCAGCAAACTTTCGTATTTAGGATTCTCAGGTACCCTTAATAGCTTTAAAAGTTGGGGTTGCGAAATCACGAACATTGAGCCTCTCTGTAGCCATCTGAAATTTAAGAAGAGTCAATATTAAGATATATAGTTCATATTTTCAACGACTTCAAAAAAGAGGAGAATCAATTCCAATCTATGCATTTTTACTTCCCTTGTAAAAGGGAAGTATTGTAATCTTGAAAAAAATCACCCTCCGAAATTTTTCTCAGACCTTTACGTTTCAGATTCACTAGATATATTTTGACACTGCTTTGACAGACGTAAGTGAAAGTTACTCAACAAGGTATTGGTTGCCCTTAACGACAGGATGTAAGTCAACTTACATCCCTAGAGAAATATTAATCTAAAATTATTATAACTAGCTTTAATTTTTAATTTCATCAACATATTACAAAAATCCAGACAAAAATCCGGTAATATTAGTTGAAATGAATATTAATGGTACAATTATTACAATTATGGTGTATGGAGGTGTATTACATTTTCTGACTCCAAAGATCCTTCATTTCTAATCAATGTTTCTGTCACTGTTGAAGCACTGCAAGAGACTTCTGGCTGGGACTTATTGTATAAAATTTTATTCGCTACTTCCTTTTTATTATTGAGGCTCTAAGCTACGTAACTTTCCGCAGTAGTTACGTCACCATGTCGCTTGATAGCTAATACATCAACTCCAGTATTTGCTAATACAGTTGCCTACGTTCTTCTAAAAGAGTGTCCAGTATACATTTTGAAGTTCTCAAACTTTAGAAATTTCGCAATTTTACTTGGAATTGACGAAAACATATTTTTCCCGACAGGCTGGTTTAAGCACTTTCCATTTTAATATCGCATAAAAAAGCGCGGTTTAATAGTCGTCACGTGGGATCTTGTATCAATGTACTTTTGAATTATTTTGAAATGACAAACCTGAGTGTCGTCACTTTTTGTCACTGTAAATGTACGTGACATTCCATTTTTGGAGTCAGGAATGGTCACAATTATGACTTCTTGACTTATTTTAACATTGTCCATTTTCATGTAAACATACAATACAGGAGGGGGGAAATGATATATACTATATGGGATGTAAGTACATTACCAAGTCTCGAACTTTTTTGCCAGCCCTCGCTATCCCCCCCCTGTATTGTATGTTTACAAGAAAATGCTGGATATATTTTTGGATTTTCATTATCATTACATTCGGTAGCATTCTCATTAAATTATGAAGGCAGCCGTGATCCCTTGCCAGAGCAACATAAGCAGTTTTTATTTTATAAACAACGTCAAGTTGACAATTCATAGCGAAAAGTTTGAAGAAGTCGAATTGTTTGATTCTGTGTGGACAAAATGGATGTTTCAGACATAGAAGAATCAGCGAATATTGCTTGTTTATCTCTACTACCGGAAAAATCGAAAAAAAGGTATGAAGCAGCATATAAATTCTTTAAGAATTGGTGCCAAAGCAAGACGGCTATTGCAGTCTCAGAAACCTTGTTTTTGGCGTATTTCCACGAAAAAAGTGCTACATTGAAGTCCCCATCAAGCTTATGGTGTGAGTATTCGATGTTTAAGTCCATCCTTTTTAGAGAGGAAAATATAGATATTTCTAAGTATCCAAAACTTCGAGCATTTTTGAAAAGAAAAAATGATGGTTATAGACCCAAAAAATCGAATGTGTTTACCAGGGAAGATGTGAATAAGTTCATGCTTGAAGCCCCCGATGTTATATACTTATTGATGAAGGTCGTAACGGTAATGGGAGTTGCTGGAGCGTGCCGTTCTAATGAACTCTGTGAATTGAAAATGGACAATATTAAAATAAGCCAAGAAATCATAATTGTCACCATTCCTCCTCCATCGACTCCAAAAATGGGATGTCACGTACATTTACAGTGACAAAAAGTGACGGCACTCAGGTTTGTCATTTCAAAATAATTCAAAAGTACATTGATACAAGATCCCACGTGACGACTATTAAACCGCGCTTTTTTATGCGATATTAAAATGGAAAGTGCTTAAACCAGCCTGTCGGGAAAAATATGTTTTCGTCAATTCCAAGTATAATTGCGAAATTTCTAAAGTTTGAGAACTTCAAAATGTATACTGGACACTCTTTTAGGAGAACGTAGGCAACTGTATTAGCAAATACTGGAGTTGATGTATTAGCTATCAAGCGACATGGTGGATGGAAATCCGCTACTATTGCGGAAAGTTACGTAGCTGAGAGCCTCAATACTAAAAAGGAAGTATCGAATAAAATTTTATACAATAAGACCCAGCCAGAAGTCTCTTGCAGTGCTTCAACAGTGACAGAAGCATTGTTTAGAAATGAAAGATCTGTGGAGTCAGAAAATGTAATACACATCGAGAAGAAACGAGAAAACGTGTTTCCAAATTTTGTTAATAATGTGAATAATTGTAATAATTGTAGTACAGGGTGTTCCAGCGAGGACTGAACAGGGACCTATTTTCGACCTTCCTTGTATTTTGGAAAAATTCAAAATAGCCAATCGATGTATTTTTTCTTGTAGAATCCAAAAATATCATCGAAAAAATATTTGAACCAGAAACAAAAGAGTTACGCTATGCATCAGGTGTTTTTTAAATGGAATGTATCGTTTTTTATACGATTTTTGGAAAGAGTGATTTTTTTTATGTCCGTTCTGGTTAAAAGATTAGATTTTGCGATAGCTGTTTATATTACATTTTAATGTTTTACAAACTAAAATTTTAGCTTCACTTGTTTAAAATATACGATAGGTTGGTATAGGTGATCAAGGTAAAATGACGTTTGAATGCTTTGTCAATAAAAATTGACATTATTAATTATAATTATTGTCGAAGTCTTCACCTAAAAAATATATATTTGACTCTGATCGAAATGAAATACTCTTTGGACGAGAGACTATAGATTGTTATGCTATTTTACAAGTGCCAAGAAAATGCAAGAGAAGAAAGAAGAAGATTTATTGCAAATTTTCATAGAAATATATCCATCAATACAATTCTAAGGATAAAAAACCTATTTGAGGAAAATAAAACTTTACATGATAGAAAAAGAAATTCAATAAAAAATAATTATTAAATAATAAAATAAAACTACTAATAACATAAGGTTTCAATGTGACCGCCGTTTTTCTTGAAACAACATCGATAACCCCTTTGTAGCCTTTCTAAACTTGCTGTTACAATATGATTTTCCTGGTTAAGGCGCTTTATTTCATCGACAATTTTTCCCATGATCTCTTGAATATTTTCGTTTCGTTGTCTGTATACGACGTTCTTCAAATGGCCCCAAAGAAATGTATCCAAAACTGAGAGGTCGGGGCTATTGAGCGGCCAAGCATATGTTCCATTTCGCCCTATCCATTCGTTATGGCGCCGATTTAAAAATTGAACCACATCATGCACGGCATGAGGAGGCGCCCCATCATGTTGTCAAATTAAATTCTGATATTCTGCCAATGGTAAGTCTTCCAAAAAATTTTCAATTTCGTTTTCTAAAAACTCATAATATCTGTGCCCATTTAAAGTCCCGTTAAAAATATTGATCCCAAAATTTTATTGTTTTTTATCTCACACCAAACATGAATAGAATTCCTCCCTTGAAATTTAATTGTCTGGAACTTTTTTGGATTTTCAACGGCCCAGTGGTGACTATTATGTCTGTTGAATACTCCCGATGTTGTGAAAGTAGTTTCGTCGGTCCACACAATATTTTTGAATAAATCAGGGTCTTCGTTTTCTTGCCGAATTACCATTTGAGAAACAAATTGGAAGCGAAGTTCTTTTTGTGCCGGTGTTAGGTGCTGAAGTGGAAGGATACGAAAAGGCCTAAATTTATGAATTTTTAGAGTCCTGTGAACAGTCCCTCGGGTAATTCTTCTGCGCCTTACACCGCCACCGTACTGAACTTCCCGAACTGCATCCGAAATAGATTTGGTTGGATTAACTTGAAAATAATTTATAATGGCCTGGTCTCGATTTCTTCTTCTTTGTATATTTCTTTTTCTATCATGTAAAGTTTTATTTTCCTCAAATAGGTTTTTTATCCTTAGAATTGTATTGATGGATATATTTTTATGAAAATTTGCAATAAATCTTCTTCTTGCTTCTCTCGCATTTTCTTGGCACTTGTAAAATAGCATAACAATCTGTAGTCTCTCGTCCAAAGAGTATTTCATTTCGATCAGAGTCAAATATATATTTTTTAGATGAAGACTTCGACAATATTTAAAATAATGTCAATTTTTATTGACAAAGCATTCAAACGTCATTTTACCTTGATCACCTATACCAACCTATCGTATATTTTAAACAGGTGAAGCTAAAATTTTAGTTTGTAAAACATTAAAATGTAATATAAACAGCTATCGCAAAATCAAATCTTTTAATCAGAACGGACATAAAAAAAATCACTCTTTCCAAAAATCGTATAAAAAAGGATACATTCCATTTAAAAAACACCTGATGCATAGCGTAACTCTTTTGTTTCTGGTTCAAATATTTTTTCGATGACTTTTTGGATTCTACAAGAAAAAATACATCGATTGGCTATTTTGAATTTTTCCAAAATACAAGGAAGGTCGAAAATAGGTCCCTGTTCAGTCCTCGCTGGAACACCCTGTACCATTAATATTCATTTCAATTAATATTACCGGATTTTTCTCTGGATTTTTGCAATATGTTGATGAAATAAAAAATTGAAGCTACTTATAATAATTTTAGATTATTATTTCCCTATAGGGATGTAAGTTGGCTTACATCGTGTCGTTAAGGGCAACCAATACCTTGTTGAGTAACTTTCACTTACGTCTGTCAAAGCAGTGTCAAAATAGGTTGCTTTCAATACAGGGAGGGAGAAAAATATGTTTTCTCAATTCCGTCGGTTTGTCTGCCTGTTCCTGTGAGGATTTTTTCACGGTTACAAATATTTTATCCCTATACCACAATTAGTGGCACACAATTTGAAATCGATCCAATAAGTCGTTTTTTTCAGGCTGAATTTATATTTTCTACGCTGTCATTTTGTTCCACCACTTTGGATTCGTACCAGAATTTTACCAGTTGATTCCAAAATAATACTCAATGTTTGTGCAAAATTTGACATAAATTGGATAAGTAGTTTTTTAATAATAATTTCAGTAGGCAACCATTTTGTTTCGCCATATTGATTTTTACCAAAATATTACCAGATCATCACCATACTACCCTTAATTTTTATTCAAAATTTGAAATGATTCGGGTAAGTAGTTTTTAAGTTATTATAAATATTTTATTTAGCTACCATTTTGTTCGGCCATCTTTAATTAGTACCTCAATTTACTAGTTGACCCCTGTACCACAATTAGTTATGGCACATAATTTGATAGTTTTTCAGACTTAATTTTTAAATAATTTATCAAGCCAAAATTTTACCAATTGATTCGCATATAATACTTTAATATTTGTGTAAAATTTGAGATAATTTGGGAAAGTCGTTTTTTAATAATAATTTTTTTAACATTTCACTAGGCCACCATTTTGTTTCGCCATATTGGATTTTTACCAAACTATTACCAGATCTTCCCCATTTTTTTTTCGGTTTCATAACGTTCTCCGACGTCTTCCGATACCTAGTTTCCACTCGGTGCGGTCATTCCACTGGCCTTCTTCCAGCCCTCTCTCTTGCATTTCACTATCAATGCCCTCTCACCAACTTTTTCTTGGTCTACCTCTTTTTCTTCTTCCCGCCGGTGTCTATTCTAATATTTGTTATGGGAGTCTCTCTGTGTCATTCTCTGGACGTGTCCATACCATCTTAACTGTTTCCATCCTCGATCTTCCGGCTACTCGCCTCCAGTAATCCATTTCTGTGGCCCCTAAGGATTTAATGGATTTTTCTTTTAGCTGCCATACTTTACTCCCATATGTTACAATACTTTTTACTATTGTGTTGTATATTCGGTGCTTATTCTGTTTGCTGATCATCTGGTCCCGTAAAATACTGTTTAGTCATCTAATAGCTTTTCTGCCCAGAGTATTTACTTCTTTTATGCCGTCATCGAGAGTTCCGTTGTTGGTAATATTAAAACCCAAGTATTATCCTGCTGCGCCCCACCTATGCACATATATTCTGGCTTTATTGTGTTGACTTCTAGACCCCATTTGTCGTATTCTTCAATAAGTTTCCTATTCATGTCTTCTAAGTCTTCTTTCCCAGCTCTTGGGCCACTACTATTTGATCATTTGCAAAACAAAGAGTGTACAGTGTGTCCGGATTTGGTTGCAAAAGCAGGGTATCTCCCTTATTTTTAAAGATAGAACCTTGCGGTTTTCACGAACCTGAGCTAATTTTTTGTGAAACTCATGAAGCCGTAAACAAAATTTTTATAGCCTTCTTCGTTTATGAGATACAGGGCGAAATAGAAAATTTCGCATTTTGGGACCCCCCTCGTATCTGGCTTATCCTTTAACTTAACGCAAAGGGAAAAATTGCTGCTTATGCAGTTTTTTACGCTGGATCCAGTGGCGTAGTCATATTTTTCATTTGAGTTGTTATTTTTTAGATATGACCCAAAGTTTTGTTTTTTTAAATGGGACACCCTGTATATTTGTCCAGAAATTGATTTGTCCTTTTAAAAGCTTCTCAAAAATATATAATAGTATGGGTCTATTTTAATAAACAAAAAACAAAAATCCTAATTTTTATAATTATCATCCCAAATTTTGCAGAAGGCCATGCAAAACAATGCTGTCTTTTATTTAAAGTCATTAACAATATCTACATCCTAACAATAAATTAAAATAAATATGTAATTAAATTTATTTATCAAAATATGTATTGATAATTTCGCACCAAAAAAGTACCACCTACCTAGATTTATGTAACACAAGAACAAAACAGTAATAAATTATTATGTAACAAGCCTTTCAGCAAAAATGAACTGTCGTATAAGAACTACAGTAACCAAGGAAATCAAAAGAACTGTTCAAACTGATTTCCATTTTGTTCTATGCATGCTTCGCACAATTTTCGTATTCGTTTTAGGGAATTAAGCCAAATAACGGGATGATTTTGTAAATAGCGAAAATTTTCTCTTATTGCATTTCCTAAATCTTGAACATTATCATAGTGGTCTTTGTAAATTCTTTTTTCCAGATATCCCCATAGAAAGAAATCTAAAATCGACAAATCTGGGGACCTAGGGGGTCATCTTACAGGTCCATTTGTTCCGATCCATTGATTGGTAAAATTATTGTCCAGAAATAATCTCGTCATTCCAGAATTGTGTGCAGGAGCACCGTCATGTTGAAAATAAATTTCGTTAATTTGCGCTAGAGGAACATCGTCAAGTAATTCAGAGATAGCTGCCTCTAAAATTTCTATAAAGCGATTGTCTGTTAGATTTCCCTCAAATATATAAAATTTTATATGTGTTCCTAATATGAAGCAGGACACATTTAGACCACACCTGCCCTGCTGTCTTCTGGGAAATATTTGGTGTTGATTTTCCTGGGACCAGAATCTACTATTGTGCCTATTGAGTATACCAGAATTACTGAAATGTGGATCGTCTGACCATATAACCTTCCTTTCAAAATCTCTAACCATATCGCATCTTTCTCGAAACCAATTGGAGAAGACTACCCGACGCTCTGCATCCCCTGGCTGTAAGTGCTGCACGAGCCTAAATTTGTATGTGTGGAATTTGTGCTTTTTTAGAATTTCTTGAACTTTAGTTTTTGGAATCCGTATGCTCTTTTCACTAGCCCTACAAGAGTTTGCAGGGTAAGCTTCTGCATTAGCCAAAACCATAATTTCCTCAGCCTCCCGATTTTCTTTATTATATGTTTTCGTACGAGGTTTGATAAATGATCGGTGATTAAGTAAATTCTTTTTTATCCGATAAAAAGTGGATATATTAGGTTGCCTCCTTTCTGGATATCTAAATAAAAATTAAGCAATAGTATTTCAACATACTTAAAAATTAACTATTTACCTGTTAAAATACATCTGAGAAGCCGCTTCAACATTTTCATTACTTAATATAAAACAAGCTAACATATCGTACTTTTCATAATGTTCGAAAGTTTGGTTTTCCTCCATAATAATACAAATATATTTTTACACAATAAATAAATACAAAAAACTAGCGCTATATTTTATATACGCGTACAAAATTGGGAAATGTCATTTGCCCCCAAGAAAACAAAAGTTTTCTTTTCGTTTTGCATGGCCTACTGCAAAATTTGGGATGATAATTATAAAAATTAGGATTTTTGTTGTTGTTTATTAAAATAGACCCATACTATTATATATTTTTGAGAAGCTTTTAAAAGGAAAAATCAATTTCTGGACAAATATACAGGTTGTTCCATTTAAAAAAACACAACTTTGGGTCATATCTAAAAAACAACAACTCAAATGAAAAATATGACTACGCCACTGGATCCAGCGTAAAAAACTGCAAAAGCAGCAATTTTTCCCTTTGCGTTAAGTTAAAGGATAACCGAGATACGAGGGGGAGTCCCAAAATGCAAAATTTTCTATTTCGCCCTGTATCTCATAAACAAAGAAGGCTATGAAAATTTTGTTTACGGCTTCATGAGTTTCACAAAAAATTAGCTCAGGTTCGTGAAAACCGCAAGGTTCTATCTTTAAAAATAAGCGAGATACCCTGCTTTTGCAACCAAATCCGGACACCCTGTACAGAATAGTGTCGTTTAGCGGAATCCCCATATTTTTACATTTTTGTTTTCATTTAAAAAGTACTTTTTCCAAGAAAATTTCAAAAAGCGTTGGTGAGAGGCAGCAGCCCTGTTTGAAACCTTTATTTGGGGAAAAACCGTTTAATAATTTATTGCCTATTTGTATTCGAATGTTTCAATCTTGGTATAGGGCTTGTACTGCTTTAATCAGATTAGAATTTATGTTTGTTGTTTTTAGTGATTGCCAGAGTTTTTTTAACCGCTGTCATCTTTTCTATGGGCTGAGTTAGACTTGCTCTTCCGCCTCGCAGTCCGTATATTCTTGCTTTCATCATTTTTCCGTAAATTCTACTTATTGTTCCCATGACACTGCTATACCCCGATAGTTTTCGCAGCTTTCTATGGTGCCCTTCTTTTTCATATGACCTTTAATTTTCGATCAAAATTTGAAGTCACTCGGGTACGTAGTCTTTAAGCTATGCCGCGAAATGACCGACAGACAGACTGACAGGCACCGACGGAATTGATGAAACATATTTTTCGGCATCTAGGGGCCCTAAAGCATGAAGATATGTAAAACCTGAGAGGATGGTGAAATAACATTTTATTTGGCCTCCATCTTGTTCGGCCATCTTGAATTAGTACCACAATTTTACTAGTTGGTCCCTATATGACAATTAGCTATGATATAATTTGAAATCAATTCATTAAGCAGTTTTTAGGCTGAATTTTTAAATATTTTGTTAAGCCCACGTTTTGTTACGCCATCTTGGATTCGTACCAAATTATTACCAGTTGATTCGAACATAATACTTGATATTTGTGCAGAATTTGAGATAAATTGGATAATTAGCTTTTTAATAATACATTTTTAACATTTCACTAGGCCGCCATTTTGTTTTGCCATACTAGATTTTCACCAAAATGTTACCAGGTCATCCCCATATGTCCCTCAATTTTTGACCAAAATTTGAAGTCAGTAGGATAGAAGACACACAGACAGAATTGAGAAAACATGTTTTTCGGCAACTAGAGATCCTGAAACGTGAAGATCTGAAAAATCCCGGAGGGTGATTTTTCACGATTACAATACTTCCCCTTTGCGAGGGTAGTAAAAAGGGGGCTTGAGTTAAAGAAAAAACAAATAATAAAAAAAAACTTAATAAGCTATTGCCTCACCCTAATTATGAATAATTACCAAAAAGGGATTTTTGAAAAATTCCATTTTTTTTTTTAGAAAATCGGGATAACTCAACTATATTCGAAAACTTGTTTTCATTGTTACTGTTTCGAAAAAGATATTAGGAAAAAACCATTTTTGTACCAACCTGTGAATCGTGTATATTCGAGAACCAATCACGTTTTTCTTATACATCCTGCTTAAAAAATGCAGCTATAAATTTAGAAAAAAAAGATTTACCTCAAAAAAGGCTGATGATCCATTAAAACTAAAATAAAAGACACAGCCCAACCTTACGCGCTCCCTTCGCGATATAACGCGAATAACGATCGAAAGAAATTCAATAATTATCCACAGTAAAACGACAATTAACGGCTTTAGAGCGACTACTTGTAAAACAGTGGAAGATCTCCCATGGAGACTCGCTCGGTTAACAGGCCGAAATGTCGCGATGTTGCCTTTAATATAAAGAGTTTATTGCGTAATTTCAAATTAGTGTTTCGAAATTCCTCGGTTCTTTAAACCGCGGCTACTCATTCTAATAGCTTCTTAATTTACGAGGTGATTTCTTAAAACTGGTGTATGCCGAGCCGGCGTACACGATTTGCACCAATCACATATCCAAGCAGCTTTTTCAGTCCGCTCCACTTCCTCGCCTGTCAAAATTGACGCAATACTTTGGAAAAAGGTTGTTTTGGTTAGGAGGACTAGGAGTATAGTTGAATTTCCAGGAAATCTAGGAACTAAATAGTGTTATAAATTTCACTAACTAATTTCAGGGGGGCTCGCGGGTGAAAAAGTATGTGAACTGCAAATGAAGCAAGTAAATATCACAATAATTTTTTTTCAGAATTTTTTTATATGTGGACGGGGTAGAATATTTTTTTACGACTTACCTAAATTTTGTATACTAAATCAATTCTCCTATCCTTCATAGCAGCAAATTTATTTATAAGATCTTCATGAAATGGAGGAGTGGCCTTAATCTCTTCCAGAAATTCCTTTTGAATTGAAATATTGCCTAGAGAAGTCTTTCTTGAGATATTGTATTTCTTAAATATGTTTTTACACGTTTGAGGCAAGAAACACTTCTTTCTACTGAAGCACTTGTCGATGGTATTGCCAAAATAAGGGAAAACTGTTTATACGCTTCGGTATTTATTTTCATTAATTATTTTCACTTGCTCTTGCAGCGATATATTCCAATTACTCTCATTGGCAGAAATAAGACCAAGCTCATTTTTAAGTCGTTGACTTTTTGAAAATATTTCCCCATGTAACTGTAAGAAATTTTCAAAAGGGCCAGTCGGAAAATTTAAACTATATTAGAACAGAATATTTAGCAGAATCCACATATAAAAATATAAGTTTTTCACAGTCTTGAAATCTTAGTGTCATTTCCATTAAAATATGGTCCAATATCTCATAAAAAAGGGTTCTATACTTAGCTCTAATTTCTTCAGGTGAAAGCTTAGCAAGTACACGTTTGTAATGATTTATTTCTGTAATAGAATTTGCTTTATCAAACATGGTATTAAAAAAATTTTCATTTCTTTTTTTACAAAGCGCCTCACGACAGCGTTTTATATAGGTTATGCAAAAATAAATATCAAGCGATTTTTTGAAGAACATCAAATAGTATGTCCTTGATTGAGAAAATGTCATTAAACACTAATGCCAGAAACGTGAATTCAAAATCGTTTATCTCACCTAAAAATCCTTTCGCAAGCCGGATTGATTTTTCATCAGATTTGTCACAGTTTGTAATAAATTCACAGACGTTTTTTAATTTGTCTTGAACAATCACATTTACTAACTTCGAATTTGTAGACCAACGAGTTTCTGTAATTGTTGGTATACGCCTCATAGATGTAGATGTAAGAGTATACGTTCGTTTGGCTGAGTGATGAAAAAATGAAGAAATACTACTAAGGCTTCCAAAAAAAATTCGACATTTAGAAATATTTTTTAGACTTTGCTGCATCACAAGGTTAAGACGATGTGCGAGACAATGGACAAATATAGCCTGCGGGGCTTTTTCTTTTATTTTTTTGACGGCCATTTAGATGTCCAGACATCACACTTGCGCCATCGTAACATTGCCCTATTAATTTATGTTTATAGTCAAATTGGTCCAAAATTTGATCCAATAGAGAATATAAATTCTCCGAGGTTCTATCGGAGCTAACATTATAAAATTCTAAGAATCTCTCGACTACTGAACCTTCTGAATTAACGTATCTTAAAATTATGGAGCATTGGGAGGTTTGCGGAATATCAGTGATTTCATCCACTTGCACAGAAAAAAAAACTGTGTATTCATTAATTCATTTTTTACGTGATAAATAACCAGAAATGCATTCAATTATTTCGTTTTGAATATTTTTCGAGTCACCAGTAAAAACATTTTTAATTTTTTCGTGATGATCTTTTAGTTCTTGAAAACTTCTCGATATTAATAGAGCTAAAATCTCTTTAAAATTCCTATGTTTACTGACTCGCAGCTCTCATCATGGCCGCGAAAGACTAACTCTTTTTTTGCAAGGTACAAAACTGCGTCAATTACCAAGCACATAAATAGTCTATTTAATCGGACCTTTCAGTTAAAATGTATTTTATACAGTTTAGCATTTTCTTTTAAAGCGTCATCTATAGTGCTTTGATTTTTGACAAATGTTTTTAGCATTAATTCGGATTTTAAATGCTCCGCCGAGTCTCCATGTTTATGTAAAGACCTTGATATATTTAACAAACCTGCAAATCCTTCCTTATTCCCCATTGAATATTTATTGGAAAATAGTAAACAAGGCCAGCAAAAGAATTTTTGTAATATTTGACTACTACATAACCATTTGTACGCCGAAAACCAGGATGATTTAAAACTTACATTCCATGTTCTGCCACTTTTTTTTCTTTTTTTGCGGAAATTGTCAAGTCAAACCTTGGCTGCCCTACATTGAATACATCCCTCTGATCTTGTTCCTTCCATCGATTAAATGGAGTTTCCATCAAAATGTAAACCACATCCGTGATCGGATTCATTTTAAAGCGTAAATATTATAGTCAACTAATAATGTACATTAATAAAACCGACACCAAATAAAGTTGTAACAAAACCATAAATAAACATAACACAAAACAGTCAAGCAAACTGCAAAGAAACTAACCGGTCGCAGCGAAATCCGCAAAATAACAGTAAACAACCACCCCAAACTGAACGACACGTGGGTGTAGTGTACTGCGGCAGCAACTCACCGAAAGCGTTGTATGACGCTAGTTAACATTATCCTTCCATGCGCTCGACGTCATCGCGTACGCGTTGTCATGGCAACATAGTAGGAAAATCGTAAACTAAATATAGCACCTCCAGCAAAGTCGAAGCGGTTTGCGCCACTGTTATAGTTGTTATAATAAAGTTCGATTGAAAGTTTTAAAAAGACATGCCGCCAACGGTCAAGTTAAATATTTATTCGAGATGTACAGTTTATTTTCTTGCCAATTGGGTGAATAAATAAATGTAAAAACTAAAATTTTAAGAGATATATAATAAATATAGTTAGATGTTTGCTTGTTTATTTTTCCTGGTAAAGTAGCAGTTCACCTACATCACATGAATAGCCGCCACTGACCAATTGTTGAGAAAATGTTTTCAATCTTAGCCGCACTTGATTACACTTACTATCAATATGGCTTCGAAAGACAGCAACAGATTTTTCTCATTGACCGTTAATAGACGATGAGGCAATGAATTAAATAAACTAGATCACAAATTCATTGGAACTTCTTCTCACGACGTTCTTATGGCTAGTTTCTGGAACAACTTGTTGGCTAGTTCTTCTCTGGTGTTGAGTTGTCCTCCTTCTGCGTAGACTTGTTTGGTCATAACCATACATTTTCTATGAGATTAAGGGCAAGGGAAAGAGTAGGCTATTCTAGAACATTGATATTGTTGCCGGTGAACAATGTGTTGATTATTGTCCCTGTGTGAATTGGCGCCTTATCGTGCTGAAATTGTTGATTGGCAACCGCAGCAATATTACCGACTTGTCCCTGTTGTAACTCCAGATACTTTTAAGGAGTCTATTTCCCACTTAAAATGTCTAGGTTTTTGACTTGAAAATGCCGCCTAAACCATTACTGATCCAGCTCGGCTCTGATGATGTGCTAAGACTTGGCCTTCCAAGCTCACATCGTGAAAATAATATATTCTGGTCCGCCCAAAATAAACATCTTACACTCCTGTCCCCACTGTTTATTTCTTTCTGACTATTACTTCTGACTCTTTCTCAGGTTTGTCTACCTGTAACAGAGTCTATATATCTAATCTAAATAGTCCAAGCACTTGGCTATTCCGCAATAAATTTCCCTCTTGCCGACGCGCCTCCCGCACCTACGAACTGCCGCTTCTAGCGGTCAGTCGGCAGGTCACTTTGCAGTGGTTAGGTACGTCTTAAGATTTTAATCCTACGTGTCTACGGAGCGTTGTACGCGGTGAGCAAAATTATAGAATTTGGAACAAGAGTGCGTTTAAATGTAACTTTTTGGAGATAGTTTTGGAAATGGCTTCTCAAGCTACTCATTCTTCTTACTGCAGTGTTGATGGATGTGGTGTTAACATAAATAGGGGAAATATGTCATCTTTTCGAATTCCTCAAGATCCAGCAAGGTATGTTTAAAGAACTTTTGAAAAGTTGAAGAACTTAATTCCGGTAAAATGGGCATAATAACAATTTTTCTCAAATTGTGTATGTTAATAATATACTAGTTTTGCTCTAAAAATTTTCATTCAGCCTTCGAAACTATAAATGACTCCTGTCTAGCCTAGCATGAACCGATTGTGTTCAATTTGAGTTCTTTTAATTATCAATATTTTTTTGTTTATATACCTATCGCCAAAATTAGAGGTAGTTTATTTGAAAAATAAAAAAAAAACAATTTTGTTACGCCTCAGTCTTAACGGGGAAAGGTTTCTTCTTTTAAGTGCTACATTGTTCGGTCGGTGACTTGTGTGGGGTTGTAAATTGTCTATTCCTGATTTTAAGATATTTACCTTGCTTCTGATATTTAAAGCAACCATTTAAATCGTATTTCACCACTTATTTTCAAGAAAATCTGTTTTTGTACTATGGAATAGTAATAGGTTTCCTTACTGTCCTGCATCAATCTGTATTTATTTACAAAAAAAAAGTTCTAAAAAGTCTTTATAAAACATTTTAATTTATATTTTAATATTAAAATCAAAATGTGTTAAGATAGCTGTTAGGGGCAAACTGTTTAATAACGGGATTTAATGGCAGTAATAGGGCTTTCAGATAAAACTTACTTAATATAAATGCTTAACAGTTTTGTGGTTTGGTTTTATGTGCGTGAGCGTTAAAACCCTTCTATCGTATCAATGGCCCTTGTAGTGTTTTTGACACATATTAAGACACCTATAAAGTCACCGATTCAAAACTGCGATAAAGTTATCATGAATCCATTTTAGGCATAAAAAAAATGTTTGTTCAGTATGAATATAGAGTTAGGAATAATCTGTTCTGTAAGTAGCGTGCGTATTGACATATCTATTACCTCGTATTTATAGCCCAATGGCCTTTCAGTTCTCATTAGATTATAATTTCTGGAGAATGTAAGATGATACCTAGAGTGTGGAGACGGTCTTGAGAAAAGAAGAAGACACTTACTCTTGGTTTGGCTTATTAAATGCAGACCAGTTTAATCTTGTGGATAACTTCAGTTTTTTTTAAAACATTGCTTTTGCTGCAAATAATCTAGTTTCTACGTATATGTAAGCAATCATCCCCTTGGAATTTGAACATTTGATATCGGCGCTAAACAAGACCCAGTTCCTATAAGATTTACGACTATTAATTTTACAAATTAGCCATTTTGTCAAGCCATTAGGATATTGCTTTTCTTAGGGAACATGTATTCCCCTTTTCTATTTCTAAGAACTTGGTAGAATGTTTTTGAAGTACAATCGATTTTGATATCTGTCCGAGAACGTATTGATTGTCGTTCGGATATTTTTTGCAATTGCAATTTAAATTAGATTAAAGAAAGTTCTTTGCATCATTTCGCAAATATAATTAATACATTTTTATTTTAGTTTTGTTGTTAATACCTATCAAATTTAGTCCATAAGATAACCTTTTAAGTTGAACATCTACTACTCTAAATAATAATATTAACGTAATTAAAGTAACTAATAAAGTTATTGATCGTTCCCCGTAGATGTATTCATTGCGATAAAATAACGCGCGGCCTCGTATACCTCGCATCTAGCTGTTAGCTGCAGGTGTTCGCCATGATTTACGACCGCTCGCAAAAAAGCCGACTTTTGGTAGCACGACAAAGAAGAGAGAACTGTTTCTTTCTTAAACTGCGGCTGTAGTATAAAAACTGGATGTTAGTTGTAGAATCGGACGAAGTTCTCTTGCTGTTGTCGCAATTACAATGCGACCTTGCCGCTGATAATAATAATAATTTTCTATATTTTTTGAGATTAGCGTTAACTAACTACCCATATTATTCATCCGATTTTTCTATTAGAGTAGCGTTCTTGTCAAAAGCTTGTTTTCCCCTTTCTTCTAACTATTAAGTTCTTTCGCGACCCATAATGTCACAACGCTAAAACCATCAATCAATAATTATTGAACTATTGCTAAGCAACGTATTCATCCCAGATTGTGTGACCATAGCTAACCTGATTCAAGGAAAGTGATGACAATCATATAGAAAAGAAAATTCCAAAATCCAATGAAACGAAATTTTGCCACAAATTTGTGCGTATAGATTGTAACAATGTGTTCTCCGTATCCTTTCGATGTTCTCTAATTTTTATATCAAAGGTTTATATAAATAATATATAATATATATATGACCAATATAATATGACCACACTCACGAGGTATTTGATTAGATATAATAATGTCAGTCATTTGTGTTATCGGGCTTGGTTTTAGTTAATAGACTTCCTAAGGTATTTCCCGACTTAAAAACGGTTTTGCTACTGTAGTTTCTCTTCTTCATCTTTTAGAATGTTCCTTTTACATATGGGATAATGATAATTTTGTACATAAAATAGTAAATAGAGATAAGCGTAAGAAAATGTTAAAAGATGCCACTACTCTTCAAGCACCTGAGGCTCCCAATAAGTTCATAGTAATTCCAAATGATCCTAGATATACGAGAGGTCTAGAAAAAGTATTTGAAAACGTAAGTTTTAGAGCAGCCTACAAAACGGAGAACAGTTTAAAAAATCTCCTTGAAAACCCTAAAGACAAAGTCAACTTGAAGGAGAGGAGTGGCATCTATGAAATTAGCTCTAATGACTGCGATCTAAAATATATTGGGCAAATTAAACGCTCCATAAACATTCGTTTTAAAGAACACATGGAACATTTAAGATACGGAAGAAGAGAAAAGTCGAGCGTTGTCCAACATGCTTTGGAAAACAATCACCAAATAGGAATAAATAATATTAAGTTAATTAAAAATGTATCTAATAATAGATTATTGGATGCATTTGAGAGTATAGAAATAGTTAAATGTGGTAAGAAAGGACTAAATAAAGACAGAGGGCCTATTCCCTATAGTCCCCTTTATTGCTTACTTGAAAACGGTGCAGTCGGGTGCAACCAAGGATAAGTTACTTTAGTTTATATCATCTGCTGATGATGCCAACTTGGTTAGCGAAACGCGCGTCCAGAACATAATAAGTTGTGGTGTAGTGTGATTAGAACTCTTATATTTTGATCTATCTTGCACCACAGGTTCCAGTGTTAGGACAGAAGTAAATTAATTAATAAACACTCCTTTTTAGTTTTAAATGCGTATATTTGAAAAACTATTAAAGATAAAGGTACTAAATGAAGTATTTTTAAAAAGTTCTTTTAATGATCTTTTCAACACTAGTAAAAAAGTATACTACACTCACCGGCACAAAATTCCGCCACTCTAAAATTTTGACTAAGTTCAATGTTTTTATTTTTTATCCGATTATCATGAATGTGTTTATGTGTTTTTCTTCATTTATTTTGTAAAGTAGCATTTTTCGATTAGACTATATTATACAGGAGTAGATCAAACTGTTGTTTTTTGTCGTCACTTCAAAACACCCTGTAGAAAAATTGAGGTAGATAATTTTATTTACATACTGTTTCTAGTAATCAATAATGTTTTCTAAACATTTCGTTTTTTGATTTATACCGTTACCTCATTTCTGCTTCGAGCTGCAAAATTTTAAAAGGAACGCTGATTTGAAGCCTATTTTTATTAAGAAAAACACAAGGTATATCACAAAGATAATTAACAATAAAAATTCAATAACGTGTATTTCCTCCTCTCGCGGCAATTACAGCTTGCAGTCTTCGTGGCATCGATTGAATAAGGTTTCTTTCCTGAGGAATAGCCTGATATTCTTCGGCCAGCGCCAGTCGTAAGTCTTGCAAAGTTTGTGGTTGGACAGGACGACGCCGTACGGCCCTTTTAAGTTGATCCCAGAGATGTTCGATTGGGTTGAGATCCGGGCTACATGCGGGCCATTAATCTATATAAGTCCAACTTCATCCAGATATTCGCTTACTATACGTGCAACGTGAGGTCTAGCATTATCATGCATTAATGTAAATTGGTTCCCAATGAAAGGAGCAAATGGAACAACCACTTCCTGGATTATTTCCTCAATGTAACGCTGTGCGGTTAGGGTTCCACTTTCAACAAATACAAGATCGGTTCGTGCTTCGGTAGAAATACCCGCCCAAATCATAACTGAACCGCCATGATATGAGATTCGTTCTGATATGGTGCAGTCAGCATGTCTTTCATTCCTACGTCTGTATACCCGCTCACGACCATCTGGCGACCTCAAACAAACCCTGTATTCATCTGTGAATAGTACGTTTCCCCACTGTTCTAGAGTCCAGTCAGAATGCAATCTTGCAAACCTTAGTCGCTGTTGCCGATGACGAGGAAGGAGTTGTGGACACACTGCTGGCCTTCGTGAATGAAGACCAGCTTCTGCCAATCTTCTACGTATCGTTTTTTCACTTACATTTACTCCACTAGTCATTTGCAAGTCATTTTTTAGACACACAGCAGTAGATCTTCGATCTCTTAAAGAACTAACGACGACAAAGTGATCATCAACTGCAGTGGTTTTTCTTTTTCTGCCAGAGCCTTGCCGCCTTGTAAAAGTTCCCGTCTGTAAGTACCTATTCCAGGCATCTCGAACTGTAGACCTCGGAATTCTCAGAGTACGAGCGACATAACTTTTGCTACGGCCATCCTCTATTAACGCAACAATTTTACCCACGTCTGCTGGAGTTAATACCATATTGACATACAACATACAACAAATTATAATATTGTCACTGTCAAACATTCTGTCACCTACTTAGCCAACGTAGATAATTTTTAACCGAAAGCTTGACATGCATTTTCTAAAAATAACATTGTTTTAATAAAAAATCTGCAGCTCGAAGCAGAAATGAGGTAACGGTATAAATCAAAAAACGAAATGTTTAGAATACATTATTGATTACCAGAAACAGTATGTAAATAAAATTATCTACCTCAATTTTTCTACAGGGTGTTTTGAAGTGTATAATATAGTCTAATCGAAAAATGCTACTTTACAAAATAAATGAAAAAAAACACATTAAATGGATCTACAAACTGATAACAAAATCATGAAAATCGGATAAAAAATAAAAAAGTTATAAAACATTGAACTTAGTCAAAATTTTAGAGTGGCGGAATTTTGTGCCGGTGAGTGTATAAGCTCCACCCTGTATATTTTATTTTTTTTTAAATCCGAGTGCTTATATAGATGAACTGGTTAAATTGTGGCACGAATTCAAGATGCCGGAGCAAAATGGCGGTCAAATAAAATGTTTCTAATAGTGAAAGAATCACCAGGTTTATCTTCACGTTTTAGCGCCCCTAGATGCCCAAAAATATATGTTTTATCAGTTCAGTCGGTGTGTCTGTCTGGTTGTCTGTCAGTTCACGGCTTAGCTTAAAAATTACTTAACTAATTGACTTCAAAAATGGCGGTCTAGTGAAACATTAAAAAATTATTAAAAAACTGATTATCCAATTTAACTTAAATTTTGCACAAAAATCACAACAAAGGAATGAACTGGTAAAATTTTGATATGAATCCAAGATAGTAAAACAAAATATTTAAAAAATCAGCTTGAAAAAAAAAACACTTATTAGAATAAATTCAAATGTTGTGCTAGCATTAAGTATGATAAAAAAACTCGTAAAGTTGTGGTTCGGATTTAAGATGGCGAAACAAAATAACGTGCAAATAAATTGTTTCAAAAAATTAGCGTAAAATATTTTGTTATTCAACTTGATTTTGCAGAAAAATTAAATGAAGGAACAAAATGGAGGTGTGTGTCAATGTAAAACCTACTTTGTCAATTTATTTTAAACTATACCCAAAAATCAAATGCGGCATAGGTAGAAACGGTAAAATATTGTAAGGAATCCAATATGGCGAAACAAAATGGTACCTAATACAACATTTTTGAAAAGACCGTATTTATGTGGTACTAAATGACTATGCACCCAACTAAATTCCTATTAAAAGGAAATTTACCTACTTTTCCTCTTTATATATCGAATTTTATAAACGACAAATTTGGCCAAAGTATATTTGGTGTGGATATTTAATTTCCGCGATTCGATAGGTATTTTGAACTCACGTTTGTCCCTTTTAATTGTAACTAATTATCACTAAACGTCTCGGGGTGCAATAAAAAAATTATCTGTGCGACCAATAATTATGCATTTTATTAAAACAGCGGGGACAGGCCAAGTAATTAGCAAAGCGCACAGTAAAATCTCGGTTTTTACTGTTCAATGCCTGCAATATAATTTTGTCGCTATGTTTAAAGATTAGTTTTAATAAGAAAAGGATATCGTTAAGTAAATACTAGAACTGCTTGTACAGGAAATACAAGGACGACGTATTATTTCATCTTACAACGTTTAATTATGTTGGCGAATTAGAAAAGACGCTAATAGTTACCAATATTTTTTTAATTGTAGCTCTATAACTTTACAATACTTTCACTACGATGTTGAAATATTCATTTGAAAGAGGACATTTAGTGCTACCTTATACGATAATAGTCATTTACAATATAAGAAATGTTAAAGTTACCAAACGAATGTAGTAATATGATTTTACAACAAGAAGCAGGTGTATTTTCTATGAACAGAAAAAGTACCTGGTATTAAAATTACGGATCAAATTTTCTTTTTTACCCAGAACTTCCATCGTTATGAATCTTTTCTTTTATTAGGAATAGTGAAGTGTGACCCAATTTAGTTCACTACACAGTCACATACATACATATACAGTGTGTCCCAGATTCGCTTCTCTATATAGGGATCTCGGCTCTTATTACACCTACACCAAAGGTTCAATGGGGAAAGTTTTAGAGGAAACTTATTGCATTCGATATCTGGTTTCAGATTTACTATCGATCAATAAGTTTGGGAAATATCGGCGAAAAACCGAAAATGGCGGATTTCGTTTTTCGCCAGTATATCCAGAACGGTAAATTTGACAGGTGTCAAAATGTGACATTATTTGGACACATTTTTAAGACAAATAAGATGGCGTATACGACACGTCTTCATTGTTTTTTGTTAACCCGCAAACCGCCTCAACTTTCATTTTTCTTATGACCGCCATATTGGATTTTTCGATTTTTGGAAAGAGCCTAAAATTTACAGTCTAGTGATATGTCACAAGTGCATTAAAGATTTTAGTGTCATTAAAATATCACACTTCGTAAATTAGGTTTCAATGTTTTTAAAGGGGGCCATGATTTATTTGTCACAAGATTACATTAATAAGTAAGTAACGTATTGAACGCATTGAATTTTCAATACAACATGAACGTAAATAACGACTTAACAAATCTAAATGAGCTTTAACTACTTTGTAAGTGGGTAACTTTAATTTACAAATCTGCAAAATGACGTCCATTGTCATCGAGACATTTTTGACAATTGGTGACTGTTTTTCGTACAACCCTGGAAAGTGTATTTCGGTTAATATTTCTAAATGTGTCCAGAACTCTTTGTCTCAGGATTTCTATGGTCACGGGGGGATCAAATTTATAGATTTCATTCTTCGTGTGACCCCAGAGGTAGAAATCCAAGGGCGTCAGGTCAGAGGATCTAGGAAGCCAAGATATTGCACCATTTAATGAAATTATTCTTTAGCTGCTCTCTTAAGAAGTTCTTGACTTGAATGGTATAGTGAGCCGGACATCCGTCTTCTTGAAACCAATTTCTTCTTAATTCATCTTCCGTTATAGAATAGCTCGTAAGGCTGGTACAACCTGGTTTCGCAAAAGCTCTAGGTACCTCTGCCCGTTTAGGTTGTAGTCAAACAAAAATGGTCCAATAAGTCGATTTCCTGAAATGATTAATAATTTATAAATAGGTGTTCAACAGTCTAGGGCGGCAGGGTCGGCCGGGTGGTACTAGAAACTATAAATTATAAAGGGAAAATTATCTTTATTAAAAAGTAGATATTTCTTTCCAAAAATAATTATCGAAACATCCCGTAATGAATGAGCTTGTATACAGTTGAAACCTATTCAGCTTCATTATGAAAAAGAAAAACATACTTGGTTAGCGGGAAGTAATAGCCGTAATAAATTATTTTGTTGGTATTGCATATTATTTTCGGAAATATTAAATCAATTTATTTCAGTGATATAATAATCTTAAAGAAGTACACCGTGTCTTAATAAAACATAAAATATCAAAAGAACAAACCCCTTGCGCTTTAAAATTTAAATTATTCGGAAATACTGAACGCCTTTCAATAAATCATAATGAAAATCGAAAAATAATTCGACATTTGATTAATATGGCATTTCTTTCAGAACGCAAGAACTAGGCTTCCCGGGTAATAATAAATCATTAAATTCAGACAATCAAAATAATTTTAGAGAATTAGCTAAATCTGCAGAAAATTTAGATAGTGTTAATACATTTATAGAACCTAATTCTATTTTTATAGGTTCTTCGAAACTACAATACAAAAGGATTGAATAAAAATGTAATACAATATCAAAAAAGTAAGATGACTGACTAGAGTAGAACGTTTTACTTTTTTTTTATTAGATTATACTCTTTTAGTATCATTAAAGAACTAAACGAAAAAAAAAAGATTATTATTTGACCATCATTTGGTGCCTATTTAAAAAAGATTGGTTAGATTAACTTACCAATGATCCCACACCAATCGATACTTCAAAATCTGATCTGTAGACGTCTCTCTGCCACTTCGTGAGGGTTTTGATGATGACGGTTGTGCCTATTAAAGACTCCACAATTCGTGAACCTGCTCTCATCGGACCACAAGACATGATTTACAAAATCAGGATTTTCATTACATCTCCTATTATACCACTCACAGAACTGTAGTCATCTTGGAAAATCAGTTTCCTTAAGTCCTTGTACTATTATGGGTTTGTATGTATGGTACTTATTCTTTTTTAAAACTCTCTGTACTGTTGATTTTGGCACATTAGTTTCCTTTTCTACAGTTCTTACCGATGCCCTAGGGTTTTCGTTGATAGCTTGTAAAATGTTTCTGTCTCGATTTTCATGGTTATTATTGTATCCGCTTCTAGGTTGTTCGAAGGCACCATGGTTAATTCAATTAACTACGATTTTCCTGAATTGGGTTTTATGAGGCTGCCGTCGTTCGGGGTACATCTCCAAATACCTTGCTGAGGTAACGTCGGCGTTTTTGTACGATTGAAAGTACAGAGCTAACATGTTAACCTTTTCTTCATTTGAATACGGATTCTATAGGTTTTGACAATTTATGTGTCAGATTTATGATTTTATTGGGATAAAAGCGTACCTACTACTTATTAAAACACAGCCTTGATACTTTCAACTATTTAACTTAACGTCAAAGTCAAAATCCAATTTTGTTACAGATAAATCATGGCCTCCTTAGAAAAGCATTGAGAGCTAACATTACTTTAAAAACTGACACCTAACTTTACGAAGTGTAATATTTCGAAGATTCTAAAATCTTTAATGCACTTGTGAAATATCACTAGACTGGAAATTTTAGGCTCTTTCCGAAAATCGAAAAATCCAATACGGCGGCCATAAGAAAAAAGAAAGTTGAGGCGGGTTGCGGGTTAACAAAAAACAATGAAGACGTGTCGTATACGCCATCTTATTTGTCTTAAAAATGTGTCCGAATAATGTCACATTTTGGCAGCTGTCAAATTTACCGTTCTGGATATACTGGCCAAAAACCAAATCCGCCATTTTCGGTTTTTCCCCGATATTTCCAAAAACAATTGATCGATCGTAAATCCGAAGCCGGATATCGAATGCAACAAGTTTCCTCTAAAACTTTCCCCCTTTAACCTCTGCTGTAGGTATAATAGGCGCCGAGATTCCTGTATAGAGAAGCGAATCTGGGACACACTGTGTATATATATATATATATATATATACGTATATATATATATATATATATATATATATATATATATATATATATATATATATATATATATATATATATATATATATATATATATATATATATATATATATATATATATATATATATATATATATATATATATATATATATATATATATATATATATATATATATATATATATATATATATATATATATATATATATATATATATATATATATATATATATATATATATATATATATATATATATATATATATATATATATATATATATATATATATATATATATATATATATATATATATATATATATATATATATATATATATATATATTTATATATATACTGAGTTTTGAAAAACATTTTATATTGGATTCAGGCCAATATTTTACCAGTTTCTACCTATGTTACACTTGATTTTGGGGCATAATTTAAAATAAATTCAATACGGTGTTTTTATATTAACACACATCGCCACATTTAATTTTTCTACAAAATTTAAAGCCAATTGAATAAGATTTTTTTTGCCTTGATTTTTTTAAAAATTTTATTTGACCGCCGTTTTGTTCCGCTTTCTTGAATTTGTACCACAACTTTATCAGTTTATCTGTATATCACACTTAGTGCTTGCACCAAATTTGAAATTAATCTAAGAAATAGTGTTTTCAGGCTGATTTTTAAATTGTTTAAAAGACCGCCATTTTGTTTAGCTATTTTATATTCATACCAAAATGTTACCAATTTATTACTATATAACACTTGATTTTGGTGCAAAATTTGAAGTAAATTAGATAACTAGTTTTTTCAGTAATAAGTTTTTTAACGTTTTATTAGGCCGTCATCTTATTCCAGCCTATTAGATTTTTATCAAAATACTACCAAATTATCCCCATATGACCATTCATTTTTGACCGAAATGCGAAGTCACTGTGATAAGTAGTCTTTAAGCTATGCCGTGAACTGACACACAGACAGACACTCCGACAGACGGACCGACGGAATTGATAGCATATTTTTTGACATCTAGAGACGCTAAAACGTGAAGATATGTAAATTAGTGCCACAGTTCTACAAGTTCATCTGTATACCACAATTACTTATAGCACAGCCATCTTGGATTCGAACCTAAATTTTACCACTTGATTCTTACATAATACTCGATGTTTGTGCAAAATTTGAGATAAATTGAATACGCAGTTTTATCACAATGATTTTTTAACATTTCATTAGGCCGCCTTTTTGTTTTGCCATATTAGAATTTTACCAAAATGTCCCTAGGTCATCTCCATATGACCCTTAATTTTTGACGAAAATTTGAAGTCAATCGGGTAAGTAGTTTTTAAGCTATGCCATGAAATGAGTGACAGACAGACACACCGACAGACGGACCGACGGAATTGATAAAACATATTTTTTGGTACCTAGGAACGCTAAAACGTGAAGATATGTAAATCCTGAGAAGGTGCTTTTTGCACGAATAGAAATAATTTATTTAGCCGCCATTTTGTTCCGCCATCTAAAATTAGTAGCATATTTTGACAAGTTCATCTGTATACCATAATTATATATAGCACACAATTTGAAATCAGGCCCTTAAGAAGTTTTTCATGCTGAATTTTTAAATATTTTACTAAGCCGTCATTTTGTTCCGCCATTTTGGATTCGTACCAAAATTTTATCAGTTGATTCCTTTTGTTTCTGCCATACTGGACTTTTTTACCAAAATGTTTCCAGTTCATTCCCACAGGACCCTTAATCTCTGACCAAAATTTCAAGTCAATCGAATAAGTAATAAGTGATTCTGATGGAAGTTTTCCCTCTGATTTAGAAGCAGCGGCAAACGGAGCGATCTCAAGTCTAGTTTCGATAAAATCCAAAGCTCGGTATGAGTACCAAAAGTTTGAAGATTGGTGCAAAATTAACAAGGTAAGGGTGGTGTCTGAGAAAATGCTTTTGTCATCATTTTCCCGGAAAGCAAGGTTCCCAGAAACAATCTACACAATGGACTCACTACTCAATATTGAGAACTATGATTTCAGTTAAGATAAATCAAGATATAAGCAGATTTTCTTAACTAATCGCATTTTTGGAAAGAAGTTCAGAGAGTTACAAGGCCAAAAAGTCCCTAATTTTACAAAGGAAAAAGTACATATGTTTCTAAGTACTGCAAATGGAAGCATATTTACTCATGAAGGTTGCTACGATAAGATATGATAATCGATATTTGGAGCCTGTTGTCGGGAAGAATTAATTAAGCTAATATTGGATCATATTCAATACAATGACCTCTACATCCCGACATATCCAAAGCGTTTGTCTTATTCTCGCTTCTATGCAGCCCCCTGTAACTAAAATCTATATAATACTATATAGACTTTGCTGTAACTATCTGGTTGCATGTGTATATATATATATATATATATATATATATATATATATATATATATATATATATATATATATATAATATATATATATATATATATATATATATATATATATATATATATATATATATATATATGTATATATATATATATATATATATATATATATATATATATATATATATATATATATATATATATATATATATATATATATATATATATATATATATATATATATATATATATATATATATATATATATATATATATATATATATATATATATATATATATATATATATATATATATATATATATATATATATATATATATATATATATATAAATATTATATATATATATATATATATATATATATATATATATATATATATATATATTGCTGAAATAGTACATGCATTGTTTTCGTAATTCTAGTTGTAATTAGTTGTCTTCGATTAATATATTATTAAGGGTCGTCTTGCATACATGTACACCTTATGGTCAAGTGTGCAATGTGAACGGTTTTTATAATCGAAAGGTGGTCCATTTTACTAAGATATAATCATAATTAGTTTAACATTTAATATTTACAATTTATAATTTTGCAATAATTGATATTCCTTCAGCAAATAAATAGTTTTTGAGTTTGAATTTGAATTTGATCAAGTCTGGAATGACGCACTTCTTAACAAACTTCCTGTGTACGGTCTTCCTCCAAAACTTTGTACTTGGATTGCCAGTTTTCTTTCTTTCGAATAGAAGTATTTCTGTAATGGTTGACGGCCATTCATCAGACTTTCCACAAATCAATTGAAATTAATAACACAGGCCAACACACATTTTGGTGCCTGCGATTTTATAACTATTCCTGGGTAATTTTTGGATGCAGATTGTAAAAAAGTTCTCAGATTTTGTCTATCAGATCTAGTTAAAAAAAATGTGTATATATTTTACGTTATAACTGTTATAATATATAATATTACTATTGCCAGTTAAAAAAACAAAGACACATGGATTTAAGTATTTATTGCAAAAACTTAATTTACATAATTACATTAGTCACTAATCACATAAAAATTTTCTTTTATACGACTTTCTAGAATGGAGTTTACTAGGGCAGTCTCGCTAAACGCTCCAGCAGTAGTCCGCCATCATGTGGCTGTCCCATCGTCCTTGATAACGATCTTCCATAGTTTTAATATCCTGATGGAATCTTTCCCCCTGTTCTTCACTACAATCACCTAAGTTTTCTGGAAAACGATCTAGGTGTCTGTGGAGGTAGTGAAATTTTATACTCATGTTACAGCCGAGAATATTAAAATTTAAAAGCATAGTTTCTACTAATTCTACGTAATTCTCTGCTCTATGATTGCCAAGAAAATTTTGTACTACTTGAACAAATGAACACCACGCGTTAGATTCAGTCTCGTTCATTGATGTGGTGAATTGTGGATCTTTAACAAGTTGTCTTATTTGAGGACCATCAAATATACCAGCTTTTAGTTTTTCCGTGCTAATGCCAGGAAATTTACGTGACAAATACCCAAAACAATTTCCATCTCGATTTAAAGCCTTGCTTTAAATGCTTCATTAGGCCTAGCTTGATATGCAAGGGCGGAAATAAGATTTTTTTCTCTTGAAACCAAAGGTTCGTTGATCACGTTTTGTTTTCCTTGAATCATGACATCTCTTGAAGGCCAATTTTTGTTAACCCAGTGCTTATTTTTAGCTCTGCTGTCCCAAATGCACCAAAAACAAGAATATTTTGTATAACCACTCTGCTGTCCAAGGAGTAAGCTAACCATTTTTAAATCAACACAAATTGCCCACTGATTCTTTCTTCGTATTTAATTTTTCTCAAAACTAATGCAATTGTTTCATATTCTTCCTTCATGGTAGTAGAATGACGAATAGGAATTGATTCATATTTGTTACCGTTATGTAAAAGAACACATTTTAAACTACGTTTTGAACTGTCAATAAAAAGGCGCCAATCATCTGGACTGTACTCAGGCAAACCAATTTTTTCTAAGAGCTCTTTTATATTGTTACAGAATACTAAGCCATTTTCCTGAGCGAAAAAAGGCAGCAGATCCTTATCTCTTTTACGATAAAATGTAATATCAGTTCCTGGACAAAGTAGACTTTTTTGTTTTAATCTGGATGCAAGTAATTCAGCTGATTCTTTTGAGAGATTCAGGTCTCTTATAAGGTCGTTTAGTTCTTCTTGATTGAAACACTGCGGAGTTGCTAAATCTGCTTCAAATTCGCTGTCGTTTTCTGATTGAATTCTTTGAACTTTGTCAGACGTTGATGTTTCTGTATCATCTTCTGTCAGTTCGGGTGGGTAGACTGCTGAATGATGGAACGGGTATTTCTTCCGAATGCGCTACAGGCCTTCTTGCAGAATCTAGATCAGGATATGTCCATTTGTGTCTATTGTTTCTATTTATGCCTTTAATATTAATGAGACAAAAATTGCAGCCGTCATGATGGTTTCGCGGTTCTCTCCAAACCATTGGTACACCAAACTTTAGGCACTTCCTCTTTCCAGTTGTCCACTGTCGCAAATGTTCAACACATGTTTTACTTATGAAATGTGGGGCCCAAGATTTATCCTCGAACTCCTAAATGAACGCCAAAATAGGCGGGATAAGCTCAGCCTTAGAGGATGGTACCCCTATCTTCAATCAATATAACTTTTATCGATCTACTAAAATTAGAAATTAAATAATTATTTTAAAACACAGGACTACCACCCTATATTGTTGACTTTTCCAAATCATTATTATGATAATTAAATAATTTTATTCTAATATGGCTTCTCCCTTTTCTTTACTGCATGAATTAAAACATATGAATAATTTTTTTTTAACTTAACATATCTTTTAATAATGTTTTTTTTAAATCACCAATATATCCTGTATGTTTATAATATATTTTATTATTTAATTAAAAATATTAGATAACAATTTTTTATATATCATTTTCAGGAATAATAACTTTTAATAATTCAACTTATTTAAATAAAATTATTACATTTATTCCATTAAATAAAATATTAATTGAAACAGATTCTTTTTTGTTATCGCCATATAGAAAAAAAAAATTTTTTCTCAAAGACAGAAATCGTTTTTCTGCTCTCTTTCAAAGTGTATTCACCACACACATAACAAAAAACATCAGGATGATTTACACAGGTACGTCTGCTTGTGGATGCCATTGTTTCAGTTTAGTGTCTGGATACTACAAAACGACCAAAATTTACACAAAATGATAGCACAACTTTACTTGGGAAAACTCAGTAATATACTAAATCGAGTACAGCCAAGCAGGTATAGAAGGATCGGGTCATAGGCAATTAAAGGTATAAAAGTAATTAATTAAGAGCAGTGCATTGAGTAGTCCCTAGTACAGGAACATTGGGTCAGGGGCAATTCCATGTATCCATTTGGTTAATTAGATTCTGGGAAATTTCTATTTTGACGATTAAATACATATTTATCTCTGTATTTGTTGTCCTTTATCACAAAAAAAATATCAATTAACCCGTAACCTGTATCTCAAAAACTAAGAGCTGATAGAAAAAATCTGGTGGCATTTTTGGAATCAGCACATTAAAAACATCTAAAATCAGATGTTAGATTTCCGGCACCAAATTTTTGTTTTCATTTTGTTACCCTGTGTAATCATTCGAGAAGCCTCCCGATGACCTTAAAGCACCCTGAGCGATGCGTTATGAATAACAGCCGGCTCTGAGCACTCGCATCGCATATTCGCGTACGATCGAGACTCTCGATTCGAGAGTACTTCTAGATGCTTATGGTGGGTAATATATAAACCGCTCAGCGCGCATGTCAAATTCATTACTTCTTAACAACTGATAGGAAAAGACGCGGAAAATATTCAAATAAATTTAGCTCAGAAGAAAAAAATCTATCAAGACGTCTGATTTAAAAAAGAGGAAAGTGGACACAGAATATCAATTCCAAAACAAATGGACTGATGAATACTTTTTTATCATGCATAGTGGTAAACCTATGTGTTTGTTGTGCAATGAAGATATTTTGGTTTTAAAAAAATACAGTATGAAGCGGCTTTACTTCAGCAAGCATTTCGCTCAATATAATTTACTTACGAGCCAGTTAAGAAAGGAAAAAATTTAAAAACTCATTATCGATTTAGGTAAACAGCAAAAAATGTTCTATTCACAAAGATCAAATCTAGATAGTGTTTTTAAAGTTAATTTTATAGTTAGTTCCAAAATAGCGAAAACATGGAAGTCATTTCATTTGTGCCTATATTTTATTTTGGGAGAATGAAAGTTGCCCACTTAAACTTACGATCCATGTTCACTGGTTTCAATGACTTTTCTTTTTTGGTTCTGAGTAACAATTTTGATATAGTGGTGGTTACTGAGACGTGGCTGAATGCAGACGTGCCTCCAGATACGTTTACAATTCCTGGCTACAACATTTTTAATTTTGACATCAAAAGATTTTTAGAAAATAAAACTTTGTAACAAATTCTAGGGTAGGGGACATTTATTAATGGATAATATTTTTGCTTTTGTGTAATATTTACATTAATTTTTTAGCACTAACTCTGATGGCTTATATAAGAGGAACATTTGCATGTAATGAAATTTCGTTTAATTTTAAGTTTAAAACAAAACTACCTTAATTCAGTTGTTGCAAAAATATAAAGCGTGAGCTAAGAAATCTATGATAAGACGAGAAAAACAAAATTTGTTCTGTTAGGCGTGCGTAGAACTTGGTCTGCTTTGCGTAATCTCAATATACATTGTAATCTCAATTACACATTCTCTAAAAAAAAAGATAGCATTGGTTCTGATAATATTTCACTTAGAATGTTAGAATGTTGATATATTGTAGTCCACATATTGATATTATATTGCTTCATATTATTAACTGTTGCATAGAAAATTCTTATTTTCCTGATAAATGGAAAAATGCAAAAATAGGACCTTACCTTTTCCCACTTCCCAAATTAATAATTTTTGGACCTTCAAACCTTTTCTGATGCTTAAGAATCATAAGCATATTGCCTGCGGCTTCTAAAATCTTAAAAAAAATTAATTAAATCCTATTTATCATGCAGATCGCAGAAAATCTCTTATAATAACTGTGAGTTACAAGAACTTGCTATATTGTCTGGTGTACCCCAAGGGTCTGTCCTGGGACTTCTTCTTTTCAGCATTTATACTTCTGACATTTTAACGTCTCTTAATAATTGTAAGATAATAGCATACGCAGATGACACCTAGATTTATTTTTCTTATAGACCCGAAGAGTTTGAAGTGGCTAAAAATATAATAAATAATGATTCAAATGTAATTAATACTTTGTCTAAAGAACATAATCTAAATTTAAATTCAAAAAAATCTAATGTGATGATATTTGGTAATAGGGACAAATGCAACTTTTTAGCTTCAAACCTGAATATCTCCATCGACAATAATGTATTAAATTTTGTTGAAGAGGCTCGGAATTTGGGTATAATTTTCGGCTCTAATTTGCGTTTCAGCAGTCACGTGCAGGAACTTAGACGAAAAGCGTTTTTTAAATTAAAAATATTATTTGCCAATCGTCATATTCTTAATTTTCGTCTAAGAAAATTGCTCACAGAATCCCTAATTCTTTCACAATTTAATTATGGTAATTTTATTTATTTTCCGTGTCTAAATTCTTTTGACAAAAATAAAATACAAGTCATACAAAATTCATGTTGTCATGTTTTCTCATAAAATAAATGAATTAAATTGGTTACGTTTTGAAAATCGATGGATACATCATCTGGGAAATTTTGTTTTTAAACTTATTAATGATCCCAAATCTAGTTGTTCTTTGAATAACATATTTCAGACTCGTGATTCACAGCATTCAGTTAATGTAAGATTCAAGGATAAATACACAATGCCTCATTTTCGAACAACGTTGTTTAAAAGATCTTTTTCTTACATTTCAATTTCCCTTTTGAATTTATTGCCTAGAGAATTCAAACTTTTCAATTTTAATAAGTTTAAATTTAAATTGAAACACTTTATTTTAGATAGCAAAAGGCTTGCAGGACTTTTCTGTCATAGCTTAAGCTCAATTTAATCTGTGGGCATGGATCTTCCCAAAGAAACATCTTAGCTATTTTATGTTCCTTCCGTACTTTAATTTTAATTTCGTCGCCCTCGCACACTTTGTAACCTTCAATATTATTATTCACACATATTTTTGTGATCTAAGAATTTAACAAAAAAATTTTTGTATCAATCTGTTTTGCCATGTTGACAAACAAACCGCCATTTTTTGTCAACTTTAACTAATTATGTATTTTATTTTCCTTCGCATTCCATAGCACAGGATAGTCTTTTTGCTGGTTAAGTAGAGTAGCATTTATTTGCTAGACTTCGCCAGCGCAGGGATGATTCCTGGCAGATTTAATGTAATGTTCTTGTTTGTTTTTATATGTTTATTAAAGGCCTTATTTATTTATTTTCTGAGGAAGAGTTTGTTAAGAGTCCCTACACTCCCTTTCGCAGTACTTTTGTGCCCAAAAAAGAAGAAATAGTTTAAGAAAGTGAGCTTATCACGACGTACTGTTGTTCGACGTTTAGATATGATGGCTAGTGATATCAAAAAAACATTGACTGATAGATTGGCTGGTTTTCAAGCATTTTCGATTGCTTTGGATGAGAGTGCCAATTTATTTGACATAATCCAGGTTAGCTAATTTTATACAAGGTTTGATGCAGAATTTGTAGTTATTAGGAATTACTAGCTTTACGGCCACTATAAGGGACCACTAATGGAAAAGATATTTTTGTCGAGTTACAAATTCTTTTTAAGCAATATGGTTTACACTGGTGTAAATTAGTTGGAGTGTGCACAGATGGTGTCCAACTATCTGGTGCTATCGGAATTCTGAAGGAAAGTCCATTCGAATGAAGAACGTTATGGATGTGGTAGTAAGTACCATTAATTTCATTAGATCCCGCGGTCTTAACCATCGCCAGTTTAAACAATTTTTGGATAAACTCTCTTCAGAACACAATGATGTGACATACTATTGCTTAGAAAAGAAATAGCTGATTTTTTCGAAATGGAAGAGAAAAAAATTGTGGTTCAACATGGCTTTCCTGGTAGACATCACAGGACACTTAAACGACCTGAACTTTAAGCTTCAAAAGCAAGGGTAATTGGTAAATCAGCTGCACAGCGATCTTAATGCTATTCAAAACAGAATTCGCTTGTGGGAAACACAAATGAGAAGTAAAAACTGTTTTAATTTTTTAAGATTATCGAATCACGAAAATATTGAAAACGGTTGCTATGCTGAAGAACTGAAACTACTGTCAGAACACTTTCAATATTTTTGCAAATCCTTGTAAGTGTAATATGGAAGACGCTCTGCTTCATCTACCAATGAAGTTGTTCGAGTTTCAAGAAGACTCATATTTGAAGTCTAAATTTGATGATGTGGAACTAAGCGAATTTTACAGAACATACCTTTCCGAAGAAAAGTATCCAAAAGCTGAGAGTTTTCGCACGGAAAATAATTTGTACTTTCAGTAGCACGTATAAATGTGAGCAGCTTTTTTCAATCATGAAAATTAATAAAAAATAAGCATCCTGTTTTTCAGCTTCAAGCTCAAGTCTCTCATTAATTTTCACTTGATTTTTCTATTTGTTTTTGTTGTTTGATTATGCTATTATACACGACAAACTTTTTAAGTTTGTTTTTCTTTTATTACGTGTAATCATATCCTCCGCATAAAATCCGGAAGATGAATTAGATAGACCTATGATATTTTCATATGAAAAAAAGAGGATAAACACATAAATACCAGCAGTTGCAAAAATCTTTGAGCGATGTCCTTTCAAAGTCAGATTGACAAGTCAGTGCCAAAATGAAAACAATTTTCGAGTTTTTTGCATCCACAAGCGAAAAAAATGGTATTATATCTAACAAAATATTACGAAAATGAAAATTTACCGGCCAATATCCAGGAGACACTAGCAAAAGCTCTGAGAATCGGTATAAGGACTGTGCAGAAAATTGTGCATGAAAAAAAGCATAATTTACTACCGAAGAAGATTAAGAAATGTACACGAAAAAAGCCAAAGACAGAAGACTTAAGTGACAATGTAAAAATGGATGTTCGTAATGCAATTTACGATTTATACACATCAAAAACTAATATAACCCTTCAAGTTTTAAAAGAAGCTTTAAAAAATCGAGGCATATTGGAAATTGGACTAAAATCGTTGTCAAAATTAATAAAAATGTTGGGTTCTCGATATAAAAAGTACTGTAATCGAAGATTTTTATGCGAGTTGCCACATATAGCAAGTCAGCCTATCCAGTTTTTAAAGAAATACACGGAAAATGTTAATTCGAAATTTAGAAAAGTGGCATTTTTAGACGAGACTTGGATATTTTCTAATGGAAGTGGTTCGAAATCTTGGCAGGACGAGTCTGTAAAAAGTGTCAAGAGAAAAAAGGAATGTGGGACGGGAAAACGGTTCATCATTTTGCATGCAGGTTCTTCAACAGGATTTCTTCCAGGTGCAAGTTTACTGTTTTCTTCAACATCCAAAAGTATGGACTACCATGATAATATGAACTGTTTGAAAAGTGGTCAAGAGAACAACTGATTTCAAATTTAGATGCTCAATCTTTAATTATTCTGGACAATGCATCTTATCATTCTAGAATCTTAAATAAACAACCTACCTCATCCTGGAAGAAAAGTGATATTTATGACTGGCTAATAAAACAAAAACAAAATCCTTTACCCAATATGCAAAAACTAGAACTTCTTTTAATGGCAAAATGTATTAAAAAACCAACAATATATGCCGTAGATGAAATACTACGGGAAAATGGACATGAGGTTTTACGACTGCCGCCATACCATTGACAGTTTAACGCAATAGAATTAATACGGGCTGGGGCAAAATCATATTAGGAAAAACACGTGAATGATGGGTCTTACATCAGATGAAGTGCAAATTGTTTGGCAAGATTCATTAAATTATATTACGCCGGAGTACTGGAAGAAATCTGTGGAACATACGGAGAAATTAATATGGGATTGGTGGAATCGAGAATGAGTTCTAGATGTCGAAATATCATCAATGATTATTGCGCCATTTGAGAATGACTCAGAAGATGAGGACTTTTTAAGTGATGATATTTTTTAGTCTATAATATTAAAAAGTTTCTGAAGGATTACATTACTCTTTGACGTGTATAAATCATAAATTGCATTATGAATATCCATTTTTGCATGAATTCGAATTTGAATTTGCATTTTTTGTACATTCCTTATACCGATTCTCAGAGCTTTTGCCACTGGCTCCTGGATATTAGTCAGTGAATTTTAATTTTAAAATTTTTTTATTAGATTTGACACCATTTTTTTGCTTACTTTTTTAGTACATTTGTAATTTTGTAGGCAATAAATAAATAATTATAGAATACTTCTTCCAATTTTAAAGCGTGTTTAAAATAATTAAATTTTTTTATTAATTATAAGACAAAATTTGGTATATAAAAATCGGTAAAATCGCTCTACCGGAAACTCAAGGCTAACGAAAAAAAAAATATATTTATATAATTGAATGTCAGTTATTCCCAAAGTCTCTGCTTTACATTCGCGGTCGGTTTTAGTCTACTTCAAGTCTATAAATGGTGAAGTCTCTGTGGATAATAATTTGAGAAACAGAAAATTCAGAGATAAGGGGAATAAACTTAGCAAAAAGAAAGTCGGATCTTCACATCAGCTTTTTATGTTTCGAATATAATATATGAAAGCATTTAAAAGTTTAGTAACATATGATTCATTTTAAATAACAAAACTTAGAAATTAACGACCATATAGCATTTAGATCAAAAATAACTCTTAGCCCTTTTTTCAACATTTGTATCAATTAATATATCCTGCTATAATATTCTTTATAGAGCCGTTGGACTTCCATAGGGAAGTCGTCCAAATCTTTTATAATGGCTCATTCGCCATTAAATCAGGAATACTAGTATATAAACACGATCATAATTTGAAACTTTCCTTACCTCTTCAACAGTGGCTTTAACTACAAATTTGCAGTTTTCGACAAAGGGCACTTTATAAATACTCAAGACTCATGAGACCTAGAGTTTTGAGGGTTTAGGAGTCCCTGAGTCGCGCACATGATAAATGATAACAGAAAAAAGTCTCCGTCTTATACTTCGCTAAGTTTAGTTAACCCTCTATTACATTTTGTTCCCAAATGGGAACAAAATATCTTTTTGTAAATATTTATTAAATACGACTTGCAAAATAATGTTTTAATGCGCGGTGTTCCTTCTCGGGAAGCTAATATTTAATACTAAATCATTCTCCCAATAGATGGCAGGTATAGACAATCTGTTTGTTATTTCGAATTCTATCCGCTCTGGCGAAACATAACGTGTTTTTACGCTACGTTTAGTGCTCGATATTTACATTTTTAGGTAAGTAATACTTCATATTTTTTTATATTATCATTTTATAGTATGTTTGTTGTATGTTAGGACGTTTACTTCAAATATTTCTCAAAAATAAAGTAATAAGTAGCATATTTGAAGTTTTGTTCCCAAATGGGAACATTGTGCGTAAAAATCTGTTTTTGCCGCAAAAATATTTTTTTAGTAAATTTATAATTTTGAATTTTCTTTTTTAGAATATGGATCCAGATAGTTTTCAAAATATACCATGCAAACTTTTTTATGGAAAAAAAGTAAAAACTGCGCGACAAACAGTATTTCACATAAGGGATGTGCCTAGTGAAAGCGAAGATTCCGAACTCTCCGACGACGAACTTCAGGAGAGTCCTGGGCCAGAAGTAGAAGATTTGGATGATAATATCAGCAGTGATGAAGATCCAGAAGACACGATACCCTTATCAGTCCTAAGACAACGTCTGAACTATACCGACCTTTCTCAAATAAAATGGAGAGAGACCAGAACCCAACGTGATGAAGTAAATACTCAATTTCTAGGAGCTACACTTTTACCTGATGAAATTTTGCAACTTGACACTCCCTATAAGTTGCTTTCTTTTTTTCTATCCGAAGACTTCTTCACTGAAACTGCTCGTCAAACTTGCATTTACAGTGTTCAACAAAACCCTAATATGCCATTGACAACAGGAGTTGAGGAACTTCGACGTTTTGTTGGAATTATTTATTGGACTTCTCTCGTTCGACAGCCGACGACAAGAAGGCATTGGTCTCCAAACACTCGATTTCCACAAATTGCAGATGTGATGACTATAAACCGCTTCGAAAGGCTAAAGAAGAATATTCACTTTGCAGATAATTCAGCGAATACCAGAAGTATCGACAAAATTATGCCAGTTTTAGACCACATAAAAACAGCCTGTAAAAAATTACCTGTTGAAGAAAATTTGTCATGCGATGAACAAATCATACCGTTCAAAGGACGAATTAGTCTAAAAACTTATAACCCCAAAAAACCCCACAAATGGGGGTACAAAATGTGGGTCCTTTCTGGAGTTTCTGGAATATCATACAACTTTGAGCTTTTTGGAGACAAAGATGCAACGCAGGTCATACAAGGAGAACCAAATTTAGGATCAGCAAGTAACGTAATTGTCCGATTATGTAGAGATGTGCCTTCAAATATAAATCATAAAATATATTATGATAACTATTTTTCTTCACTACCCCTTATTGCTTACTTAGCGAATAAAGGAATCCATAGTGTTGGAACTATTAGACAAAACCGGCTCAAAAATTTCAATCCTAAGACCGAAAAAGAAATGAAAGCAAAAGGCAGAGGAGCAATGGAAGAAAAATCAATAACTTTGGGAGGCACTGAGATTAGAACAGTACAGTGGTATGACAATAAAATTGTGACTTTGGCATCATCATATTGCGGTACTGAGCCGGTTCGCAAAGTCAAAAGATTTTTTAAAGCTGAGAACACTAGGAAGGAAGTTGATTGTCCCGATATTGTAGGAGTTTATAATAAACACATGGGAGGTGTGGACCTCTAGGATTCATTACTTGGTTTGTACCCCATAAAAATGAAAAGCCGCAAATGGTATCACAGAATATTTTCACATGCTTGATGTTGTTGTGGTAAATGCCTGGATACTTGACAGAAAAATTAAAAAACAACTGGGACAAGAGAACAATATTATCCCACTTTTGACATTCAAAACGGAACTGGCCATACAGCTGTGCAATAGAGGTTTACCAAATAGTCACAAAAGAGGGCGACCAAGTAATGAAGCTTTGCCTGTGCCAAAACGAAGATGTCAAGAAGCTGGACCATCCAGAACAGTTCAATTGGATAGTATTGGGCATTGGCCAAATTGGACGGTGGAACGAGAGCGTTGCAAATTTCTGCAATGTAACGGGAAATCTAGAGTGAAATGTTCAAAGTGTAAAGTACATCTTTGTTGTAATAAAAAAAAAACTGTTTTGTTAAGTTCCATACTGCCTAAAATAAACACATAATTAAAATATTTATTTTTTTACACACCTTTATAACACATTAGCCCACAAAGTTCCCATTCGGGAACATTTAACTTTTTCATCAAAAACCAAAAATTTTTAAAAAAAAATGTATTTTTAATACCCATAGGTCAAAAAGTACGTGAAATGCCATTAAAAGAGATTTTTTTTAATATCATCAATTTTTTTTTTGGAAATTCATGCAATAGAGGGTTAATACAACTCTTGAAAAACCATAGTTTCCCTTGGGGTCCATTATCACCGGGCCCCTGACATGAGTGGGCTTCCCGCATTGTGGCTCTATCTACGTCACTGCTTTTCTATATCTTAAGCAGAAGTTTCCGTAAGAAAATTAGAATTATTAATTAGTAATTTATAAAAGATATTCAGTTTATGTATTTAATATAAATATTTTGTACTCTTGAAAAGGGTATTATTAACAGTAGTGGTCGAATTAAATGTCCAAATGTAAATAGGCGATAAAGGTGGTCATTGTTTAATGCTGTTGTCATTTACTTGTTTTGCATTCAAATAATATAAAGATCAAGTTTTTTAATCCCAAAATTATTATCTGTCTCCCTCCCTCTGTCTTTCTTCTTTTCTGTTTCTCCCTTCATTCTTTGTGATTTTTTTGAATCGTGTAAAAAAAATCATCGCCATGCATGGAATCTGTTATAATGATATGCAATGTTTTTATTGTTTTATAAGGAACAAGTAAGTCCTGTAATAGACTGACAGCCATAATATACCATTAAAAATCACCTAACCCAATGACTGCAATTGTCATTATACATTTTGCTTGAGGCAGCCACTGAAAAAAAAATCGAAATTCTTTTTTTTGTACAAAAAACAATTGTTTGATCCTGTCATTTTTTTTTTATATAAATATATTTTTTTCACTATACAAGGTAGCCATAGTGTATAAAATTATCCCTTAAAAATACAGATATTTTTTTATCCATAAACCTTAAGTGTGACAAAAAAAAAAAGAAAAAAAAAAACCGAAAAACAAGGTAAATTTATTTTCTTTGTTGCATATAAAAGCATTTTTTTTCCTTTAAAGAGAACTACTCTAAGGGAGCGAAAAAGCTTCCTAAACCTAGATTTTTAACGTTCTTTTATTCGAGAACTATTAAGATTTTTAGAAAAACGTCAAAATTTTCACTTTTTTATGCAACTTTAATTTGAGAAATCTATTGATGTACAGGATTTTTCTGTATATTTTGACAGCCACTTACACAGTTTATTATTCAAGATAATGAAATGTTGAAAATAAAAATCTGCCAACAAAATAAACCAAAAACCATTGGAAAGTACAAAATTGAGCATCGACACTGTTATTTTAAATGCAACACCCTGAATAATATTATAAAAATACTAGGTTTGGTACATTTAAGATTAAAGAAAACCAAGAAGCAGATCCCTGCCATAAGAGGCAGTGTGATAGAAAGAGAGAGAGAAAATATACATCAGTAAAGTGATTAGAAAGTAATACACTGCTTCTTATTGGTATTTTTATAATCAACAGAAAGACTCCCATTTATTGCAATAATATCATACAGGGTGTTTCATCTAAAATAACAAAGTCGTTGCACAATTTGTAACTTTTCCAATTGTGTTTTGTTTATTTTGTTGACAGATTCTGATGGATCAAATAAAACCAAATAACTTTTATATTCAACATTTTCTTCTATCTTGAATAATAAACCCTGTAAGTGGGAGTCAAAATATACGAGAAAGCCCCGTATGTACAATATTACGGGGAAGTACTATGTTTGCCAAAACACAATTTTTTTATTTGAGATTTTGTTGAAATCAAACTCATTAATAATTTTATAAAAATGGAAAAATTTGATCTTATAACAAAGAAATAAGTGAGGATGCGAAAGACGTAAACGAAGATGTTTTGATGGCATATATTTTAAACACAAAGTGGGAAATTACACTGTGCAAAAAAAGCTAAGGATCCTGAAAATTGTAGTCCATTTCAATACTTTTAAGCCAAATGTCAGCATGCACTGCACTGATGCTTTCCATGTTTTTTATAAACTATTTATGTCTAGCTTCTTCCGACCCATGCACATGAATGTCTCCTGGGGTGTCTTCTTATCCTTTGCCTAGCCACGCCATTTATTTGAATAATCTTTTTTTATACGTTTTTATAATTTACTATATATTATCTTACATTTATCTTATAAACTTGGTCTTACTGAATAAAATTGTACTCCGTATTAGATGTTAATTGGTAGGGTTGTTCCGCGCAGTCATATGTTTTATGTGGCTGCGAATCAGTTTTTTAATTGGGGAGCAGTCCTTATTCCTCAGCTTATTTATGTATGTAGGAATATAAGTTTTTTTTTTCCATACAATAGCAAATAATCATAATAAGTTGTTATGTACTAGCTGATGAATAAAAATTGTTTGAATTTGAATTTAAATGTAGACAAAATTTGTCTAGCTTGTTTCTTTGACGTTTTAAAAGGCTTATAAAAGTTAAGTTAAATTAATTAGGAATTTGGAGGGATAGCCATTAAAAACAAATGAGTAAAAATAAAAAATATTTGTTTACCTACTTGAGAAAAAAATATGTAATAAAAGCATTTTTTGTAAATTAAATTAAATAATATTTTTTAATTTCTAATAGTCGGATATTTTGAATGCATGCAAAAAATACCTCTTCTATATTTTAATCAAATTGACGTGAAATCAATAAAAATATATTTGTGATGTTATCAGCGGCGTACGTAAAAGCGCGACCATTTAATAGATGTGCATAGCCGGATTAAAGCACATATAGGCCTTGGGGAAAAGGCCAGTGGGTGCTTTTCCGAAAAATGTGGTACATAAGTACATTTGGACCTAGTTAGGTAAAACTGGATACTTAATATTTTATCGCTGCAGTGTAGGCGTGAAATGGCTGATCTAGTAATAATTTTTAAAATAATGAAGGGTTTAGCATTTGATCCACAGATATACTAACAGGTTCAATGGAGCTTTTAGACACACCGAACTTTATCATATTTCTTTTCGTAGGACTAAAGCTGGTCAGAACTCACCTCTGCGTAGAGTGTCGAGTTTTTCCAACAGGCATTTTAATGACATGAACTTTTCTGGTTGTCATTAATTTGTTTTAAGCATAGGCTTAAGTTGCGCTTTTTGCATATAATGTAAATATAAGTTAATCATTCTTTCGTTTAATGAATTATATGTACTTATATTTGTTATTGTTTTATACCCGTTAAATTAAGGAATTATACCGGGTGTCCGGGAAAATGTGGGAGATCTCTCGGACTCAGATAGAACATTAAAAAATAAGATGACAAGTTCCCATAAATTTTTTTCCTAGCGGCCCTCCCTAGGGAGATACGGCCCCCTAAAGAACCCCACTGGAAATCGGTTTTTCTAGAATAACTTTTAAACGACTCAATATAATTTAACGAAAATTTAATATGATAGACAGTAGTAAGGACCTCTCAAAATACTCCCTTAAAACATAATTAGCTTGTTTAGTTTACCAGGGACGGACTAGATTGTACATTTTAACGCTCAAATTTTTAACACCCTGTATGATAAGAAGTTAAAAAAAATAAATTTGGATACCTTGAACATTAAGCTAAAGAAAAGGTACTCTTGTTCATTGTCGATAAAATGAACCGTTTTCGAGAAAAAAAATAATAAAAGTATTAATGTTTTATTATTGTTTATTTATCAGTATTAAAGAATGCACTTTTTTACAAACGTTACTATGGTACGAAATAAATAATCTCGCATTGACGTGTGCATTTGAAATCTTCTTGACACGTTGATCTTTTTGTACCTACTTCGATATTAATTTATTAAATTTTGAATACCTTGGTAAATTTAATTCGATAATGGGATACACATTTAGTGAGTATGCAGATATGCATCTTATGTACGGACTTGCATCTTGCAATGCTTATGAAGCAAGAAGGTTGTATGGAGAAAGATATCCTAATCGCAATATTCCAAATGAGAAAACATTTCAGCGAATTGACCAACGTCTAAGAGAAACTGGTGGGCAATTCTCAATTAATAAGGTAACATTATTGACGTTCATTAATTATTTTTAGGAAGTTTTGGGAAAAGGAGTACTGATGCTGGTGTGAGGAGAACAGTACGTACGGTGCAATTGGAGGAAGATATTTTGGATACTGTAGCTGATACTCCCTCAATAAGCACTCGAATATTAGCCGCGCAGCTTCATGTGTCAAAAAGTACAGTTGCTGAAGTACTTAAAGAACAGTTGTTATACCCTTATCTTCTGCAAAAAGTGCATCAACTACTTCCTGAAGATTTTCCTCAAAGAATCCAGTTCGCAAACTGGTTGTTAGATCAACAACGAACAAACCCAAACTTCATTAGCATTATTCTTTTTACCGATGAAGCAGGATTTACCAAAGATGGTATTGTAAATTTACATAACTCGCATGTATGGGCTGATGAAAACCCTCATGCCACTGTCGTTCATCATCATCAACATCAGTTTCAATCCATTAATGTTTGGGCAGGAATAATCGGCAATTTTTTCATTGGACCATGCGTATTACCGGCACGATTGAATGGTGAACTTTATTTAGAGTTCCTTCAGAACGCTTTTCTAGATTCAATAGAGCATTTGCCACTTGAAACCCGCCAAAGGATGCATTTTATGCATGATGGAGCCCCACCCCATTTTAGCGTTGCTGTACGGGACCACCTAAATAACGTCTATGGAAACCGTTGGATAGGCAGAGGAGGTCCCATTGCCTGGCCTCCACGGTCTCCCGACCTAACGCCAACGGATTTCTACCTGTGGGGTCATCTCAAAACCTTGGTGTATTCCTCTCCGGTTGCCACTAGGGAGGAACTTTTACAGAGAATCACGTTTCATTGCGATATGATAAGGAACAATGCTGGGTTGTTGTGGCGAGTACAGCAGTCCTCTATTCGTCGTGCCCGCGAGTGCATCACAAATCACGGAGCACATGTTGAACCCACTTATGAAGTTTTTAATTGACTTTTTTCTATTTAGCGTATTAGGTTGTTCAGGATCAAAACATATTTAATACTCCCAAAGTTGTATTCTTTTATTATTTTTTTTTCTCGAAAACGGTTCATTTTATCGACAATGAACAAGAGCACCTTTTCTTTAGCTTAATGTTCAAGGTATCCAAATTTATTTTTTTTAACTCCTTATCATACAGGGTGTTAAAAATTTGAGCGTTAAAATGTACAATCTAGTCCGTCCCTGGTAAACTAAACAAGCTAATTATGTTTTAAGGGAAGCATTTTGAGAGGTCCTTACTACTGTTTATGATATTAAATTTTCGTTAAATTATATTGAGTCGTTTAAAAGTTATTCTAGAAAAACCGATTTCCAGTGGGGTCCTTTAGGGGGCCGTATCTCCGTAGGGAGGGCCGCTAGGAAAAAAATTTATGGGAACTTGTCATCTTATTTTTTAATGTTCTATCTGAGTCCGAGAGATCTCCCACATTTTCCCGGACACCCTGTATAGTGGGCCACATTTTTGGATTGTAATCTGTTGTTACCCCTATTGTGAAATAAATTACGTAGCTTTTATAATTTGTTTAATGTTTTAAACAATTGAAAAACGCACTCGAATCCTTATTAAAATGCGTAAGGCATAACCTTATTTAGATCAATCTCACACGCTTCGATGCTTTTCTTCGTTCCTTCTATTACGAACTGCATAAAATAAATCGAGACGACATCATTGCATTGTATTCAGTTCAAAAATGCCATCGCTAAAAGTAGAAATAACCAGAGAGGTACATATTGCACTAACTACATAAGTTCTCACGCGTTGTTTCTCGCACCGGTTGCATACAGTCACATATCGAAATCATCTCGTTTATTAAAATTCGCCTTTTAGGTGAAGAAGAGTTTATTTGCCTGTTCCTCTACGTCTAACGGGTTAACCAGTTAGTCAAATGTCAACAGGAATTCTAACTATTTAAATAACACGACAGGTCGTCAATCATTCCAGGTATGCAAGTTTCCATTTCCGTAAAAAAAAGTCGATGCAAATTTTGAATTTATTATTAGTATCAGTTGGATGGAATTTCTAAAAGCCTGTGTTAAGAAGGCATGCCAGATGTTTTGATTAGAGAAGGGAGTGGGAAGTTAGATCACATAACTGACTGAACGACGACTAGAAAAAAGCAACCTTATATTATTGTATTTTTTACATTTTATGACTATCTCCTCTTATATTTCCAATCTCCTAACTTAACTCGATGTTTGCTGACCATGCAACTTCGATTTAAGACAGAATTTAGAAAATAACTCCTCAAGAAAATATCAAGTAAATATAAATCAGGATATCTAGCTGGCAATTGTAGGGTTAGTTTATTACCCAACCATTTTTCTGAGAAATGTTACACGAAGAATTAAATAAATCAATGATTCTAAGGGATAAGTAGATATGGCGTTGTTCGAGTAGCACGTGTGATTTACGGCTCTGCCTCCTAAATAGTAATTATTTCAAATATAAAGTATTAAATTAAATATATTTTTACGTTTAACGAGTGCCTGTAAGTTTGTTAAGTTGTTTACAGTGCAGTTATGACCAGAAGAGGATAAAAAGTGAATTCGGGCCCTGCCGATCTTCCCGCTGCTAGTAGCAATATGTCAACTCGTGTTGACAAATTAGAAGAAAAGCTGCAATCAGGTCTTAAAGACCTAAGAGAACAACTTTTAGGTAACGGAGACACACAAAAATCACAGGAACATATAACAGAATTCCTTAATAAAATTACTGTTTTTGAGAAAAAATTGTTAACCTCAATATCGGAATTAAAAAAAGATATACAGACCGTAGCAAGCCAATTAGTAGACCATAAACAGGACAATATGTTGAATAGCATTGTTATCAATGGAATTTCTGAAAAATATGATTTCGATTATAACAAAGAAACTTAACAAAATTTAACAAAATTGTTAAATCTCACTTAAAAATCGATATAACGACAAGCGATATCGACTTTAGCTATCGTTTAGGTACGGCGGCAGTTCCGAGAAAAACAAGACCTCTGTTAGTTCGTTTCGTGAATCGGTGGGTGAGCGATCAAGTTTTTGGTGCAAAAAAAAAGTCTAAAGGGCAGTGGTATTGTCATCAGTGAGCAACTTGCTAGTAAAAATATGTTATTATACAAAAAAGTTCGTGCTGTTGTAGGTGTAAAAACTGTTGGACATCAAGAGGTAAAATATCTGTTTGCATTGAAAATAATAAAAAACCAATCCGTGATATCTCCGATCTAGACAAACTTCTTACTAAAAAATAGACCTTCTTTATTTCGCAGCATTAATAATAAAATAAATAATGTTATATTATCGTACTACTTAAGGGCAGAGTATACTGAAATGACTCTACAAGTTTTCTTGAATTCATTACACATTGTTTTGTTTAAGGTACTTAAATAGAATTTATTTCTAAGTTTTCTTTTTAGTTTTTCTTGGCGGCACAAACAATATATAAATAAGTAGGTAATCACTCAAATTATTTAACACATTTGTAAAATAAAAACATTGTTATTTTTTTAAGTCAAAACATATTAAAATTTTAGTATTGGTTAATATATGTAAATTTCGTTTTTTTTGTTCTGTAGGTTATGTTTTCATTTGTACTTAATTCTGATGGTTAATAAAAAAAATATGAAAAAACAGCTTAAAATAGCACATGTTAATGTTCGGTCTCTGGTAGCTCATTTTGATGCTTTTAGGAATGTAGTTTTATGTAACAACTATGATATTATTGCAGTGAGCGAAACTTGGCTTAATAGTTCTATATCAAATGAAATAGTTCATATACTAGGTTATGTCTTTGTCCGTTGCGATAGAGCTAGCAGGGGAGGAGGAGTTGGTTTCTTCATCAGAGAAAACATTAAGTTTACAAAAATTAATTCACCCAAAAATATAGAGCAACTTTGGTTGAAGTAATCATAGGGAAATCATAATTGGTGTTGTTTACAAACCCCCAAACTTATCATATACCGATTTTTTAAATAATTTTGAAAGCTTTGTATCATCTGTTTTACCAATGGCTCGTACATTTTATTGCATTGGAGATTTCAATATAAATTTATTTAATTTCGAAAACGCTGACGCTAAATGTGCTACAGAACTTTTCGAGGGCTTAGGGCTAAAACAAATTTTAAATGAACCAACTCGTATCTCACATACTACATCGACCTTAATTGATTACATCTTAACAACGGACGAGGAGACAATTATAGCAGCAGGAACATCCCACGTAGAAGAGGTAAGCGACCATGAATTAGTGTACTTTATAAGTAACATTGAAACCTCCAGCGTGCCAGCTTTTAGAACCGCTCGTAATTTTAAAAATCTCAATTTTGAACAGTGTGACTATGGCCTTAAGTCTATTCCTTGGGATAATATTTATCATTTACAGAATGCGGACCGAAAGGTTGAATTTCTTAATACAAATTTACAGACCTTATTAGATATTTACGCTCCCTTCAAAAGTTATCGCATCTCGAAACCATATGCGCCTTGGCTCACCGACACTATTCGTGAAATGATAAAGGATAGGGATAAAATATTAGCTAAATATAAAAAATATCATAATGCAGCTGATTGGAATCTATATAAACAGATGAGAAATATGATTACTAATGCCGTTCGCAGGGAAAAAAAAGTATATTTTGATCAGCATGCAATGAAAACCCAAAAAGATATCTGGTCTTCTTTAAAGTTATTGAATTTTACTAAAAAACAAAATAACCAAATACCTGGTGAACTAATTGATGTCAATCGAATAAATGATTACTTTCTTAATTGTATTCAAAAACTTCCTGTTGACCAGGAATTACTTTTATATTATAAAAATAACAAAAAAGAATCAGTAAAAAGCATCTTCAGCTTTTTTGAGGTCTCTGAAATTGAAGTTTTAAAATATTATATCTAATATTAAAACTACAGCTACGGGAGTAGATGGTATAAACATATTAACAATAAATTTATGTCTACCATATTTGTTGCCACATATAACGCATATTATCAACTTTTGTTTAAGACACTCGGTTTTCCCATCGGAGTGGAAAAAAAGCCTGCGTCATTCCCCTGCCCAAGACTCCTAATCCCTCAACATATAATAATCTCAGGCCAATCAACATTTTACCGACGTTTTCGAAATTACTGGAAAAAGTAATGGAAATGCAATTGCAAAAGCATTTGAATATTAACAATATTCTTCCAACTTCTTAGTCTGGTTTTAGGTCGGGGCATGGCTGTGTTACAGCATTGTCAGAAATCACAGATAATATTTTTAGCGCTATAGATAAAAGCAAGCTGACAGTTTTGATATTGCTGGACTACGCCAAAGCCTTTGACACCCTGAGCCATGAAATTCTTAACTCCATTCTAAATTTCATTGGATTGTCACCGACAGCCCGCTGTCTGGTTGCTGACTACCTCCAAAATAGAGTACAGGCTGTGAAATGCGCTGTGCTTACATGTAATTTTTTAGAAATTTTGACAGGAGTTCTACAAGGCTCTACCCTAGGCCCTCTTCTCTTTTCTGTGTATGTTTCCAATTTTCCTTCAGTGTTTCTCTCTTGTGCCCAACATTATTATGGCGACGACACTCAAATATATATGTCATTTAATTTTCAAGAAAGTCTGCAATAAACTATGATTTGGAAAACTTATATGCGTTCTCCAACAAACATTGTTTGCAGTTAAATTCGGCAAAGTCGGCCGTGATGGTGTTCGGTAGGGAGATGGATAGGAGAAATTTTGTGGCATCCTTTAAAGACAAAATTGTACAGACAAACCTATCACATTTTATGAACATTATAAAAATCTTGGCCTCATTATGGACCAAGACCTACGATTTTCTCAGCCCTTTAGTAAATGCTTACAAAAAAGTTACATTAATTTAAAATTAATATATCAACACAGAGCTGTATTAAATAGAAAAACTAAATCTATGCTTTGTGAATTGTTGGTCCTATCCCATCTTAATTTTTGTGACACCGTATATGATTCCTGTCTAAAAAGCACAGATATAAGAAGAATACAAAGACTTCAAAATAGTTGTTTGCGCCTGATTTACGGCATAAGAAAGTACGACCATATTAGCCACACTTTTAACCTCAACAATTGGCTTAATATGAAAAAAAGGAGGCAACTTCATTCTGCAACGCTTTTCTATTCCAATTTAACAAGTAAAATACCTTCTTACTTATATAATAAAATTCGATATCGAACGGATATTCATAACTTGAATATTCGATTTAAAGGTACACTAACCCCTCCTCTCCACTCAACAGAAATGTATAAGAGATCATTTTCGCATCAAATTGCAAAAGTAATGAATAAGCTCACTAATAATTTTAAAAATATAAAGTCCAAAGCTGCATTTAAACAATATGTGTTTAAAAAGCTATTTTCTGAACAATAATACTTATATAATTACGAATTGATGTTAACCTCAATATTTCACAATTTGTACAATGTTTATGACTGACATATTCTGTGTGAATAACCATTGCTTTAGTGTAACTTGAATTGCATTTAATTTTCTCTTTTGTGTTACGATGTAATGTTTGTTGCCGCTTTCTCTTGTTTATTATACATTTTTGGGATGCGTTTATCTACTAGATTAGGGTTAGGTGTAAGAACAGGCATTTATTCCTTCCAGAATAAATGAACTGAATCTCGCCCTTTCTGTACTTTATTTGTATTATTTATGTATATTTTAAAATAAAAGTCCTTTATTATTATTATTATTATTATTAATAAAATTTAAAGAAAATAATAACCAAACTAATATAAGTATATTATTTAATATAATAAATAAAAATATATTTCACTGTTAAAACTGGAAATGTTTTGTCTCATTCGTAATATACTCAATAGGACTTGCATTCAAATGAAATAGTGCCAGCTTCCTCTCTTTACTCCACTTTGAAGAGTGAAAAAAAGGGCCTGATATAACGCCAAGACACTTCAATAAGATCAGCATCTAGACGCGACGAAACGTCAACCCCTGAGACTCGAACTTGGACCCTTTTTATCTCCCAGATTTGACGATGAGAAGATAAAGGGGGTGTCTAGTCTCATTTACACTTATGCAATTGCTTATATTACTTAATTTTTAAAATTATATGAATTATAAGATTTTTTAAAATTTCATGACTAAAAATCAGTAAACTTTCCTTGTTCTGATTTTTTCCCATTTGTTAGGATTAGTGAAGTGTGATCCCATTTTGTTCATTACATAGTCACAGTATATATGTGTTACATACAACGTGCTTTCAAACATTTTTATTGGGCCCCATTTTGTATGATGGACATACTGGATCCCTAATATTTTACCAGTCTGTTTCTACCTATGCCAGACTTGGCTGACGGACATAATTTAAGATAAATTCAATAAGTAGTTTTTACATTGACACACACCCCGCCATTTTGTTATATAATGTTGAATTATTCATACCAGTTTATCCCGTTTTCTCATTTAATTTTTCCGTAAAATTTAAAGTCAGTTGAACAAGGTTTTTTTACGTTGATTTTCTTTTTAGTTTTATTTGGCTGCCATTTTGTTTCGCCATCTTAAATTTCTACCACAACTTTGCCAATATATCTCTATATTCTTGCATAAAAATTGAAATTAATTTAATTAGTAGTATTTTCTCGCTGATTTTTTTTAATATTTTATAAGACCGCCATATTGTTTTTCCATCTTGGATTCATATCAAACCAGTTCATTTCTATGTAACACTCGATATTTGTGCAAAATTTCAGGCAAATTGGATAATAACATTTTTAATAATATTTTTTTAACATTGTTCAGCCATATTGGAATTTTACCAAAATATTACCAGGTCATTCCCATCGCATTAAGTTTTGACTAAAATTTGAAGTCAATCTGGTAAGTAGTTTTTAAGCTATGCTGCGAACTGATAGACAGACAGACATACCGATAGACAGACCGACGCAATTGATAAAACATATTTTCTGACATCTAAAGACGCTAAAACGAACATATAAAATTGAGAGGGTGATTTTTTCACGACTACAAACAATTTATTTGGCCGCCATTTTTGTTCAACTATCTTGAATTAGTAACGCAGTTTTACTTATTTTGTTCCGCCATCTTGAATTAGTACCACAATTTTACTAGTTGGTCCTTATACCACAGTTAGTTACGACACGAAATTTGAAATCAATCCATTAAGAAGTTATTTGAAGCTAAATTTTTAAATATTTTATCAAGCCGCCATTTTGTTCCGCCATCTTGAATTCGTACCAAAATGCTACACGTTGATTTTTAATAATATATTTTTTTAACATTTCCCTAGGCCGACATTTTGTTTCGCCATATTAGATTTTTACCAAAATGGTCATCCCCAAATGAAGTAAGTAGTTTTTTAGCTATGCCGCGAAAAGTCAGACAGACAGACCCACGGAATTAAGAAAACATTTTTTATCGGCATCTAGAAACCTGAAACGCAAAGATCTGAAAAAACCTGAAAAGGGTGGTTTTTTCACGATTACAATACAATTACCTTTAATTTACGAGGGAAGTAACAGTGGTATCTGTTTTTATATTTTCAATTTCCCAACTTAATTACATGTTTGCTAACCAACATTTTAGACCGTGCTCTGAAAAAAGATTCCCCAAGAAAATATTAGACCGCGCTCTGAAAAAAGATTCCCCAAGAAAATATCAAGTAAATATAAATCAGGAAATCTCAATGGTAATTTTAGGTTAAGTTTACTACCCAATCATCTTTTTGAGAAACGTTACAGGATAAATTAAAAAATTTACTGATTTTAATAACATTTAAATAAAATAAAAATTAATATTGTTTTCGAAATTATTTAGTTTATCTTTACTAATAAAGAATCATTCAAATATGTTTGTGAATAATAAAAAAATCTGCTATGTTTTATCTATCATTCAATGAATGAAAAAAGAGATTTTACTGATATGTTTTAACCTAACAACCCAAAAAAAGGACTCAAAATTTTTTTTGCGATTCTAAAATTGGTCAAACGATAACTTATTGATAAAATTTTAGAATATGATCAGCTTGAATATATATACATATATATATATATATATATATATATATATATATATATATATATATATATATATATGTATTTTCATTCCGGGTGTACATCCGTTCACTACTGTCGTTCTGAAAAGAACAGTTTTGCTGACGTTTCGCCAAAATCACATTTGGCATTTTCAAAGCTTTCTTTCTCGCGTCCGAATAGAGACTGAAGTGTTGGTGACTGCGACGCTTCCTTTTATACCCCCACTCGGGGCCGAAGGTTATATCTGCGCAGGCGTTGGTCGTTATTTATGTTTTCCGGATGGTGCTGTTGTTGTTGCGCTAATTGCGCTTGAGTTTTTGCGATTTTAGATTTGTCGATTATTGTCTTCCATACTGTTGGTAGTTTTAATGATTCGTTCCTTTTATTCAAATCGCCTTGTTTTTCAATTTCTATGGCTTCTCGGATTATTCTGGTCTTATAATGTTCTATATTGGCAATCTCCCTACACCCATCGAAATTTATTTTATGGCCGGTTTCCTGATGATGTAGGAATAAAGCTGAGGTTGTTTGTTTATTTCTGATGCTGAGTTTATGCTCTTCCACTCTTGCTGATATTCGCCTGTTAGTTTGCCCTACGTACAACTTTTCACAGTCCTGGCACGGAATGCTGTACACTCCGTGGTTTTCCAGTTTGATTTTATCTTTTGGGTTTCCGAGTAGTTTACCTATAGTTGTTTGTGGCTTGTGTATTGTTTGTATGTTGTGTTTCCTCAGAATTCTTCCGATTCTGTCTGTTGTGCCTTTTACATATGGTAAGACTACTCGTTGCTTTCCCGGCTCATATTTTTTGTTGTTCGTTGTTCGGGAAACCTGTGCATTAATAGCTTTCTCTATGGTGCGATTTGTGTAGCCATTTTTCTTTAAAGCACTAGATACTACCTTAAGTTCGTTTTGTCTCGTCTGTGTTTCAATTAGTCGCACGGATCTAGATATTAGAGTATTTGCCACAGCTTGAATTTGTGCTGGGTGATGATGTGATTTTGCATTTAAATATCTGTCTGTATGTGTTGGTTTTCTATACACGGTGTATTCGAAATGTCCGTAATGCAGTTTTGTGACCAAAACATCTAAAAATGGTAGTTTGTTGTTTTCCTCTAGGTCTAGAGTAAATTGTATTCTGGGGTGGATTGAATTTACGTGAGTCAGAAATTTTTCGAGCTCTGCATAACCATGTTGCCATATAATAAATATGTCATCCACATAACGAATCCATAATTTGGGTTTTAAACTTGCTTTCTCAAGAGCTTCTTTCTCGAAGTATATCATAAATAAATTCGCGACTACTGGTGATAGCGAGGACCCCATTGGAGCACCATCCATTTGTTTATACATTTGCCCGTTGAAAGAAAAATAAGTATTTTTGAGGCAATGCTCCGAGAGTTCTATTATATGTGCCTGGAAATCCTCGTTCATAGCAATCTTGTCCAATGCTTCGTCGATTGGAATACTGGGATATAACGATTTGACATCTAGGCTTGCTATGATATCGTTTTTTTCAAGGACGATATCTCGTATAATTCGAGTGAAATGCTCCGAGTTTTTTACAAATGAATCAGCTTTTTCTACAGTTGGTTGCATGATTTCAGAAAGGTATTTCTCCAGTTTTTGTAGCGGCGAATTAACAGCACTAACAATAGGTCTGATAGGCGCCCCTGGTTTGTGTATTTTTGGTAAACCATAGAGTTTAGGACATCTGCTCGACTTTTCCCGTGGTATGATTTTTTGTTGAATTTCGGGGTTTATTGGTGAACTTTTTATTTTATTTTTAGTTGTTTTTTCTAGGTACGTTGTCGGGTCCCTTGGAACAGGCCTATAACAATTGTCTTGTAGGATATCCTGCATTTTTTGTACGTAATCTTGAGTATTCATAACCACAGTTGCGTTTCCTCTATCTGCTGGAAGGATTGTGATGTCTTTATTTTTTCGAAGGGTTATTAGGGCCCTTTGTTCAGTGGCATTTAGGTTTTGTTTTGGTGTTTTGCTTGTTCTTAAAATTCTTGCCACCTCTTGTTGAATAAAAGGGACGAATCATTAAAACTACCAACATGTCCGTATGGAAGACAATAATCGACAAATCTAAAATCGCAAAAACTCAAGCGCAATTAGCGCAACAACAACAGTACCATCCGGAAAACATAAATAACGACCAACGCCTGCGCAGATATAACCTTCGGCCCCGAGTGGGGGTATAAAAGGAAGCGTCGCATCACCAACACTTCAGTCTCTATTCGGACGCGAGAAAGAAAGCTTTGAAAATGCCAAATGTGATTTTGGCGAAAGGTCAGCAAAACTGTTCTTTTCAGAACGACAGTAGTGAACGGATGTACACCCGGAATGAAAATACATTGTATTTTTCCATCCGTGAAGGAGTAAAAATCAACACAATATATATATATATATATATATATATATATATATATATATATATATATATATATATATATATATATATATATATATATATATATCGAAGTATTTCCGGACCTAGGTTAATATGAACGTTTTTTCAGGTTTTTTTATATAGAATCACTCATTTAATTTTATATGGGTTGTTCTGGACACCTATATATATATATATATATATATATATATATATATATATATATATATATATATATATGTATATAAATATATATATGTATATATATATATATATATATATATATATATATATATATATAAATCGATAAAAATGCGCTCTCACACATCTTTATCAAAAGTTCTTGGCCGGAAAAGATATATGTATAATAGCAGAAATATATAATTTCTGCAGGTGCAAAACGGCCCTGGGTACAAGCCTGCCTGATGAGGGTAGAGGCCCAGAAATCATGATCGCAGGAGGGTACCCTGTGACATAATCGAAAACAATTCTTCTTTTAGGCCGTTTTGCACCTGCAGAAATTATATATTTCTGCTATTATATATATATATATATATATATATATATATATATATATATATATTTCAGTGGCGGCTATTCAGGTGAAGTGGTACTTCACCAGGAAAAATATACAAGCAAACATCTAACTATATTTATTATATATCTCTTAAAATTTAAGTTTTGACATTCATTTATTCACCTAATTGGCAAAAATAGTATATTGTGTAACAAGTGCGTGAAGTTAACTTTTATACACGAGTGTGATGTTTGTGGCCCGAGCCGAAGGCGAGGGTCACAATATCACACAAGGGTATAAAAGTCTTCACGCACGTATTGCACACTATACTTTTTCTACAACCGTAAATAATACAAGTACGAAATAAAATTAAACTATTTAATTTTCTCCTTTATATAATACAAATTAAACTAATGAACTATTTATTTAATTTTCTGTTTTATAATAATTGTAACTTTTTAATAGAACTTATAGTTAAATTATTTAATTTTCTACTTTATAATAATTGTAACTTTTTAATAGAAATTATAGTTAAATTATTTAATTTTCTTCTTTATAATTATTGTAATTATTAATAGTAATGTTGCAATTTGTTAGATTACTAAATTTAACTTCTGTAGCCTCCTTTGATGATGATTTGTTAATAATATTGCTGCTTGTGATCGAGGTCATATTTGGATTTTGAACTGACAAAAGTCTATTTGAAATATCATTTTTCTTGTTAAGGGAATTTTCTACGTAACCCTCAGCTACCGTTGAAGATTTCCAACCGCCGTGTTGTTTTAACATTAGTAAATCTGCACCGGTTTCAACTAGCAAGGAAGCAGATGATCGTCTGAAACAATGGCCTGTATATTTTTCTGGATGTGGTAGTTTTAAAAATTTTGCTATTTCACTAGGCAATTTTCCAAATTTGTTTATCCCGACGACTTGGCGAGTACATTTTCCTCCTTGATACTTGATGAAGAATTTGTTTTCTTGATAATTTTGGGGACGAAGGGCGGCATATTTTCTGTATAATTCTAAATGCTCGGTAATGGTAAATTTTCTTGTTATTTTGGTTTTTGTATCAGGGACGGATACAACAAGAACACTTCCTAAATCTTGAATATCGCACATTTTTAGCTTATAAATTTCGCTTCTTCTTAGAGCACCAGCAATCCCAAATATTAATATCACTTTGGTTAATAAAAAAACTTCGTCAGGAGCCTTATTTATGAACTTGAAAATTTGTTCTTTCTCCAATATTCGAGATTTTTGTGGAATATATCCTTCATTCTTCCGTTTTAAAAATGCATGAACTTTTGGATATTTACCAATGTCAATGTTATTTTTAATGCTAATAGTACTTTTTAGCACTGAATAATGACTCCATAGTGTTGATGATTTCACATTTTTTGACAATTCTGATAAATATGCGAGTAAAACATTTTCAGAAAAGGTTTTAATATTGTTCTTACTGCGCCAGGTTATAAATTTATTGTACGTGTTTTCATAAATTTCCTTTGACTTCTGAGGTAACAGAGAATTACTAGCTGTTTTCGCTGCTTCCGTAATATCTGGTGGAGTACACATTTCTATATCAGAGTCCATAATTATTGCTTATTATAACTTAAAATAATAAACTGTTCAAATTACTATTCGAACTTAAAGTGTCTATTTTAAACTGTTTGCATTGGCAATTTGACAACTCGTTACCATGACAACGAAACAAATTGCGAGGCACGGCCGCCTAATAAAATTATTACCAGTGCGGGCCCGGTGCCTAAAATTAATGGCGGCCCATGCATTTCTTATTGAGCCGGTGCGTGAAGTAAATCCTTTAGGGAAAGCATTGTATTTCACGCATCGGTGCTTGAAAACAAGCTTTAGCTACTGCAATCAGTGTGTAAAATAGGATTTTAAGGACGGTTGTAGAAAAAAGTATTTTTAAAACTTTCAATCTGGAGATGCTATGTTTAGTTTACGATTTTCCTACTACGTTGCCATGATAATGCTTAAGCGATGACGTCGACCGCATGGAAGATTAATGTTAACCAGCGCCATACAACGCTCTCGGTGAATTGCTAAGGCAGTACACTACACCCACGTGTCGTTCAGTGAGGTGGTTGTTTACTTTTATTTTCGCGGATTTCGCTGCAACCGGTTAGTTCCTTTGCAGTTTGCTTGACTGTTTTGTGTTATATTTATTTATAGTGTTGTTACAACTTTATTTGGTGTCGGGTTTATTAATTTACATTATTGATGAATCCGATCACGGATGTAGTTTGCATTTTATTGGAAACTCCATTTAATCGATGGCAGGAACAAGATCAGAGTTTTAATCATCATCCTGGTACTATTCTTGTTTACTAGTTTCCAATAAATATTCAGTGTGGAATAAGGAAGGATTTGCAGGTATGTTAAATATATGAAGGTCTTTACATAAACATGAAGACTCGGCGGAGCATTTAAAATGAGAATTAATGCTGAAAACATTTGTAAAAATCAAAGCACTATAGCTGACACTTTAAAAGAAAATGCTAAACTATATAAAATACATCTTAACGAAAACGTCCGATTAAATAGACTATTTATGTGTCTGGTAATTGACGCAGTTTTGTACTTTGCAAAACAAGAGGTAATCTTTTGCGGCCATGATGAGAGCAGCGAGTCAATAAATAGGGGGAATTTTAAAAAGCTTTTAGGTTTATTGATATCGAGAAGTTCCCAAGAACTAAAAGATCATCACAACAAAATTTAAAAATGTTTTTATTGGTGATTCGAAAACTATTCAAAACGAAATAATTAATTATTAATTGAATTTAACTGAATGACATAGACATAGACATAGACATAAGTTTATTTAACTACTTTTTGTAAAATACAATTGTAGCAAGTCAGGTACACTATGTAAGTTAAAATATAAACATTCAATATAAAATAGAAATAACATATTCATAAATACCTACACAACATAAGTAACAAACAAATAATTAGCTTTTAAAAAAAAACCAGTCAATGGATTCTTAGTGATTTCAAAATATTCCGAAATATTGTAAAACGCATGCGACGTGAGATTTTTTTTATTGCAATTTTAAATTTGTAATTTGGAAGTTCTTTGATGTTAAATGGTAAGGCATTGTACAATTTAAAGAATTTTTATAGATTTATTTAATCTGTATCTGTTCGGTCTAATTGAACTTGCCGATCTTGTGCCATAATTATGTATATCAGAGTTTCGTAAAAATGTATTTACGTTCTTGCGAATTTCTATTAACTGATGCATTATATATAACGCTGGTAAAGTTAAAATTTTTAATCTTTTGAAGTGATGTCTGCAGTGATCGCAATTACTTAATCCCACAATCGCCCGAATGGCCCTCTTTTGAATTTTAAATATGTGAGTAGAGGCACCTGCACCTCCCCATAGAATTATACCATAACAGATGTGGGCATGAAAAAGTGCGTTATAGATATTAAGAACTGCTTCTTGGTCTAGTGCTGGTTTTAATTTTCTTATCACAAAGATTGCAGAAGATAATTTACTGCGTAGGGATTCTATATGGGGACTCCAACTAAGAGTATCGTCGACTGTTATACCCAAAACCTTAGCGCTTTTGTGTTCTATGATATTTCTATTTGTCGAAAAAATGGTCTCCTGTGTTTTACTTTCATTTAATTTTAGACAGTTTTGCGAAAACCAATGTTCAGCCTTAAGAGTCAGTTGTTTGCTATCGTGTTTTAAGTATTGTACGTTTGTGTTAGAACACAACAAGGATGTATCATCCGCATAGCACACACATTTGTAAGGGGATAGGTATGAAAACAGGTCATTCATATATATGATAAAATACCAAAATCTGATATGTCGTCTCCGAGGCAAACACAGTGCCTCCTTGATGAAAGGTAAGATTCCAGAAGGTTCAGAGGTCTCCCTCTAATGCCATACCGATATAATTTTTCAGTGAGTAGTTTTTGCGAAACACAGTCGAAGGCCTTGCTGAGGTCACATAAGATGAGATCTACGTGCTCCCCTTTTTCAAGACCCTCCACTATGTTCTGTACTATTCGAATAACCGATTGAATTGTTGAATGGCCCTCTCTAAAGCCATATTGTGCCATATCAAGCAAATTATTTGATTCAAAAAAGTTAGCTATATTATTTTTAATGATAATTTCAAAAACCTTTCCAAAAATTGGAATAATAGATATGGGTCTATAATCACTAGCCACATTGACGTCACCCTTTTTGAACACAGGGACAACTCTCGATAGTTTGAGGGTATCCGGGAAAGTTCCCTGATTTATGCATAAATTAAATAAAAGCGTTAGTGGTTTGACAATATCATTGGCCAAGTGTTGTAGTATAAGAGCATTGATATCATATGATGCTGAACTTTTAAGAGAATGAATTACCCTGAGTACTTTATCTTCGGTTATTGGGAGAAAAGCAAATTATTTATTTCGTAATGGTATATAAGATAAAATCTGTTTTTGTAAAGTATCACTGATTGACAGTTTCTGAATAATTTCGAATGCTACACTTAAAAAATAGTTATTAAAATTAATTGCTTTTAACTGTGCTTCACCAGGATTGCACTTGTTAAGGCTTCTTTCAGAATTGATGATCTTCCATACGCTTTTACATTTGTTATTTGATTTTGCAATGTAGTTGCTATAAACTTGTTTTTTTTTGCCTCCAAAATAGATTTCTTATAATCTTTTTGTAAAAATGTATATAACCTTTTATAATTTTCGTTTCCAGTTACATCACTCATAAATTTAATAGTCGACATTTTTTCCCGTTTTTCTTTCAGCTCGTTGTTAAACCAACTGGGAGTTGATTTTCTTTAACTTTCTCAAAAGGAAAATTTTTGTGAATCAAATTTTTAAAATTGCTTGTCAAAAAGGATGCCATATATTCAGCGTTATCACTTAAATAAAAATTTGTCCAATCTAATTCACCAAGATCTTGTTTTATATTTTGAATCGACTTTTTTGTTATTTTTCTGATTTTCAATATGTTGGGTTATATGTGAACAGCAACATTCAAATTGATAAATTGTCCGAAATGATCTGATAAGCATGGATCAATAACCCCGGATGAATAGCATTCTTCACTCATGTTTGTTACTATATTATCTATACAAGTAACGGAAGAATTACTTACCCTAGTAAAATCAGATATGGTTGCGCTCATTCCAAAGCCATCAAAAACTGAGACAAGTTCCGCAAGATTTACAGAACTTCTACGAAAATTGATATTAAAATCCCCCACAACAACAATTCTTTTATATTTATTATAGAGACTAAGAAGAAGGCCATCAAGCGACTGTAGGAAAGTGTCGACACAACCAGAGGGAGATCTGTATAGTGATAAAATAAAAATCTTACCCTGACAAAATTCTATGGCACAAAATTCGGCATCTAGTTCTTTACAATGAGCTTTAACATCAATAGTCTTATACTCAGCATCTCTTCACACATATATACAGGAGCCACCATGAATATGGTCCGTTCTACAAAAGGAAGACGCCAGTTTATAATTGTTCAAGATAACACAATTTAAAATGTCATCAGTACACCAGTGTTCACTAACACATACCACATCGAAATTGTTTTCACTCGAAAATATCGAGAGTTCGTCAGATTTGTTACGTAATCCTTGAGCGTTCACATGGAATATCATTAGATTGCTCGCACCATTAGTTATGTTTCGCCTAAGGTTTTCCTTTTCAATTGAAAAAACCTATTTATTTTTGCACCAGGTGGCCACAGAGTAGGTTCTAGTATATTAGTTAAATGTTTTTCGAACACACTGATTTTGAATGATGAATACTCATTCGGATATTTTGAATCCAACCTTTGACAAATCACTTCAGGAAACATGGTACATAAATAAGATTTTAAATCCTGTTCAGTACAAGATGGGTCAAGTCTATAGACATGAAAATGAATAAAAGCAGGGGCGGCTTTTAAACTACAATTTGTTCCAACGCCAACAATTGTTTTTCTATTATATCCTTTTTTTTTAAACCACTGACCAGGAAAATGAGTTTTCGTCGTCGTCAGATGTTTTGTTCAACTCATTAGGAATGTACTGTGACGTAGCTTTGGAAACAGCATCGGACATCTCTTGAGTCGTAATAATTTCTTGACTGTGCGAGACAGCTGATTGACCTTGCAAGGTACCTGCACCATTGGTCATCGATTGCGGTTTCCTACTGAAGCGAGGCGGCCTACCTCGACTAGTGCCGGGTCCAGTTTTCGTCGATTGTACATCTACGAGTGGTGGGGACGCTTGCGCTGTGTTCTGACGGCCAGCTTTAGTAGCAGGTGCTGCGGTACTTTGCCCTATCTTATCAGCAGAGTCCGAGGTGGTGGATTGAGGCCCTCGACTATTGATCGACGGAATTTGTTTTGATTTGATGTTCGGATGCCTAACCTCATTTTCCAATTTCGTATTTAAGAGATCTATGATTGTGTTAAGTTGTTCATTAGAAATGCATTTCTAATTATTTAAATGATCACGTAAAAAATGAAATAATGAACACACAGTTTTTTTCTGTGCAAGTGGATGACACCACTGATATTACGCAAACCTCCCAGTGCTCCATAATTTTAAGATACGTTAATTCAGAAGGTTCAGTAGTCGAGAGATTCTTAGGATTTTATAATGTCAGTTCCGATAGAACGTCGGAGAATTTATATTCTCTATTGGATCAAATTTTGGACCAATCTGACTATAAACATAAATTAATAGGGCAATCTTACGAGGGCGCAAGTGTGATGTCTGGCCATCTAAATGGCCTTCAAAAAAAAAGAAAAAGCGCTGCAGGCTGTATTTGTCTTGATGCAGCAAAGTTTAAAAATATTACTAAATGTCGAATTTTTTTGCAAGGCTTAGTGGGTTCCCTCATTTTTTTCATCACTCAGCCAAACGAACGTATGCTCTTACATCTGCATCTACGAGGCGAATACCAACAATTACAGAAACTCGTTGGTCTTTAAATTCGAAGTTAGTAAATGTGATTGTTCAAGTTGCGTTCTTCAAAAAAAATCGTTTGACATTCATTTTTGCATATCCAATAAAAAGCGCTGTCGTGAGGCGCTCTGTAAAAAAAGAAATGAACTTTTTTTCTAATACCATGTTTGATAAAGCAAATTCTATTACAGAAATAAATCATTACAAACGTGAGCTTGCTAAGCTTTCACCTGAAGAAATAAGGGCTAAGTATAGAACCCTTTTTTATGAAATATTGGACCATAAGCTTTCAAGACTCTGAAAAACTTACAATTTTATGTTTGGCAGATTCTGCTAAATTTCCGAATATAGTTTAAATTTTCCGGCTGGCCCGTTTGAAAATTTGTTACAGTTATATGGGGAAATATTTTCAAAAAGTCAACGTACAGCTAGGTCTTATTTTTGCCAATGACAGTAATTGGAATATACCGCTGCAAGAGCAAGTGAAAAAATTAATGAAAATAAAGATATTTTAACCAAAGCATATAAAGTGTTTTTCCTTATTTTGACAATGCCGTCGACAGGTGCTTCAGTGGAAAGAAGTTTTTCTTGCCTCGTGTAACGTGCAACGTGTAAAAATTTATTTACGAAATACAATCTCAAAAAAGACTTACTTCTCTAGGCAATATTTCGATTCAAAAGGAATGTCTGGAGGAGAGTAGGGCAACTCATCCATTTTATGAGGATGTTATAAATAAATTTGCTGCTATGAAGGATAGGAGAATTGATTTAGTAAACAAAATTTAGGTAAGTCGTAAAAAATATTCTACCCTTTCCACATATAAAAAAAATTCTGGAAAAAAATTATTGCGATATTTTCTTGCTTCATTTGCACTTCACTTACTTTCTCACCCGCGAGCCGCCACTGATATACAGGGTGATTCACGTTGAGTGTCCTATTAAAAGTTCTGGAGAACTATAAAAGGGATTTTTTTCAAAATCGGCATAAGGACATAATAGGTAATAATCTATATTTTAAAAATATTTTCACAAGTGCAGCGTTGCCACATCTCTCCGAAACCAATAGCAACATTGAAATTTCAAATAGAACACCCTATATTTTATTGCAGTTTCTGATTCTGCGCACGATTTTAAGTAATTTTTGTTAACATCTTCCTATACTTATCTCCTACCATTTTCTCTAAAAAAATTAATTTATGATTTTTTTTTAGAAAATCACCACGTTAATAAAATTCCATATTTACTTGCGTAAGCGAGATAATTACTAGATTTTTTTTCTGCGTTAGAGTGCATATATTTAAAATAACTATATGTTAGAATAGCGATATATCATACAGGGTGTCGTATAAAAAGGGCATTTTTATCGAAATTTAGTAATGGTGAAAACTCATTTATTTTAAATACAACACCCTGTTATGGGGTCTTTGAAAACAGGAAAATATTCAAAGTTGGCTCATATCTAAAAAATGGTGGGAGATGGGTATAGGAACATATAGAAATATTGAAATAGGTAAGGTATTGGTTTATTCGAAGATACCATAAAATACAGGGTGTTGTATTTAAAATAAATGAGTTTTCACCATTACTAAATTTCGTTAAAAATGCCCTTTTTATACGACACCCTGTATGATATATCGTTATTCTAACATATAGTTATTTTAAATATATGCATTCTCTAACCCAGAAAAAAAAATCTAGTAATTATCTCGCTTACGCAGGTAAATATGGAATTTTATTAACGTGGTGATTTTCTAAAAAAAAATCATAAATTAATTTTTTTAGAGAAAATGGTAGGAGATAAGTATAGGAAGATGTTAACAAAAGTTACTTAAAATCGTGCGTAGAATCAGAAACTGCAATAAAATATAGGATGTTCTATTTGAAATTTCAATGTTGCTATTGGTTTCGGAGAGATGTGGCAACGCTGCACTTGCGAAAATATTTTTAAAATATAGATTATTACCTTTTATAGTTCTCCAGAACTTTTAATAGGACACTCAACGTGAATCACCCTGTATATATATATATATATATATATATATATATATATATATATATATATATATATATATATATAGATAATTGGATACTTTTATGTAAGCTTAAAACCAAATTGATTTTATCGTGTTTCTTGAGGTTGTTTTAAACTTATTGACCTGTCTTTCATATTTAGTACCTCAAACTATTTTAGCAAAATGTATTTGCGCCTGTCAAATTAATGTCATATTAGCCTCTTCACTCAACTAAGGAAGTGGAGAAATAAAATTTACGATATTTTTTCTACGTCTCAAGGCTACGTGACAACCAAGCAACTCTAAACTCCTCGAATTATGTCTTTTAAAAAGCTTTTTAGTTAATTAAATGCGGCCTGGCCCGTTTTAATTTTTACGATTCCCGTCTTCAGCTTACACTCTAGAATCGTAACCATGCGGTATGACCCAACCGGGAGTCGTTTTATGGCCTGCAAACTTATTCTATCCCGCTAAGTGCTTATTTAGATGCGACTATGCTTGTCTCGATGATTCGTTTTAGTGTCCTGTGTCTACTTTAAAAGGTTTATATACATTTCAAATAGATTTTCCAAATGGAAGTTATTCATGGCTATTCAAAAGTTTTATAACACATTAAATCATTTTAATGATTAAAATGTTTAAACATTTTTGATAAATTCATTCGTTTGCATCGATGGTGAAACCAATAGCGAAAATGTGTACACCAAAATACATAATTGCGTTGGAATATAGTAAAATACATGAAATAAACGGAATACATGGATTATGATGGAATACACAGAATACATGGAATACAATGGATTAGATGAAATACATAGGAATACAGAAAATACATTCATCTTATTTGCCACAAATCCTCTTAAAGTAATTGTAAGTCGCATAGTTTTTTTTTAGTTCGCTTGCACACAAACATCATGTAGATTTTATTCAAAATCCTTTTTTACTTCCCTCATAAAAGGGAAGTATTTTATTGTAATCATAAAAAAATCACCCTCCGAGATTTTTTCAGATCTTTACGTTTCAAGGTCTGTAGATGCCGAAAAACATATTTTCTCAAGTCCGTCGGTCTGCCTGTCTGTAGATTTGTCTGTTCGCGGCATAGCTTAAAAAACTACTTACCCGACTGATTTCAAATTTTGGTCAAAAATTAAGGGTCATATGGGGATGACCTGGTAATATTTTGGCAAAAGTCCAATATAGCAACACAAATGGCGGCCTAGTGAAATGTTATAAAAATTGTTACTAAAAAACTACTGTATAATTTATCTTAAATTTTGTACAGAAAGCAAGTATTATGTAGAAATATACTGGTAACATTTTGATACGAATTCAAGATGGTGAAACAAAATGGCGACTTAGAAAAGATTTAAAAATTCACCCTGAAAAACCACTTAATGGACTGATTTCAAAATGTGTGGCAAAAATTATTTTGGTATACGAACGAACTAGTAAAACTGAGGTACTAATTCAAGACGGCCGAACATAATGGCGGCTAAATAAAATATTTGTAATAAAGTGCGGGACACGAAAGAAAACCGGGCGGTCAAATAAAGGTTCATAGTCTTAAGCAAGCGGAAAAGTAAAATTTGTGTACGCAAATAAATGTTATGTTATTTTATTTGTTGTAATAGTTTGCCGCTTCACCTAAAAAGTGCGCCAGCTAAGCGGTACGGAAAATTAATCGAGGATTTATTTTGTGCCTAGAGTCACCATGCACTTACCGCTAGAAGGTTCTAGCTATTTCCAGTGGCGCCTATACATTTTGAGCATTGGTTTTCATTTCTATATAAATGCGTTGCCTTGAATTTCAATTATTATTTCGAAGTAACGATGGCGAGCAAAAGAGGAAAAACAATTCGAAGCGGTGCACGTGAAGTTATTGCGAGCATTATAGAGGCCTGTACTAGAGAAGCTGAAAATAATAGTTTGACTATTCCAATTCAAAATCGAACAGAACGCGCTGCATTTTACACTGGTGTTTCGGAAAGTAGTGTAAGAAAAATTCAAAGAGAACATAATGATCGCTCATGTTCTACTTCACCTTTAACATCTCCTGATAAAAAAAGTCCCCGATTAACATACAAAGATAAAATTGACGATGGTGAGTAATTCGACGAACAATATTGTATAAACTTGAAGAAGGTTCCGACCTGCAAACCCCTACTTCGTGCTGTAAAGAACAAAATAGATTTTCCGTATTTGCCTATTGAGAGACCAAACATTTTTCACTGGCGGGTGAAATATCTATTAACTGTTAGGCAATATAGGCAAGAAGGACGCAATATTGTGTATCTAGACGAAACCTGGGTTGATAATGATATGACAGTGAACAAATGCTGGCAAAGTGAAAGTGTTACAGGTGTTGTTCAGGGAATCCGCTCTAGTAGTCGCTTTATTATAGTTCATGCTGGTTCAGAAGCCGGATTTGTTCTAGGTGCTGCTTTAGTTTTTCGCTCGGGACTAACAACTAGAGACTATCATGGACAGATGTATAGAGATAATTTTGAAAAGTGGTTGCTCGAGAAGCTTCTACCTAACATTCCTCCCAAATCAGTCGGGGTAATAGACAACGCATCTTATCATTCTCAACTAAATACTCTACAAAAGCTCATTTGATATCGTGGCTTAAATCGAACAATCTTGTATGTGATCCAACATGGAGAAAATATCAATTATATGAAGTAATATCAGCCAACAAGCCTAGGGAAAAAAAGTATAAATTGGCGGTCTTTTACGTAACCTCGGTCATACACCTTTAAGGCTGCCTCCATACATGTGCGACCTCAACCCTATTGAACTTGCATGGGCAGGAGTAAAAAAATATATTCGAGAGCGCAACACCGGTGAACTTTCAATTAAAGATTTAAATAAAATAACATCAGAAGCGATTGATTCAATATCGGCCGAAAAGTGGAAATCGTATGTTAAACATGTTCGTTCTATTGAAGATTTATGCAGTTATCTACAATAGCATCAGAATTGGGATGAAAAAAAAATGTTTTCTTTTTAAACTTTACCATCCTGTATCGCAAAAGTTTAGACTTTTAGCACACCCCTTTAACATCAGAACGCAATTAGGAACCGCCCTGTATAGTACTTCACAATGACGGCCCCTGTATAAAGTAATATGACAAACGGAGACAGAGGGCCAGTTTTTGCATACCCGAGTAGCCCAAAGTGGAACGCAATAAATTAAAATTTTGATAAATCTCGTTTACTGGATCTGATGCTGGCTGCCCTTGTAAAATCTGAACTCCGTGGATCTGTGTGTCGTGTTGTCTGTCTGTCGGTTCATGGCATAGTTTAAAAATTACTTACCCGAATGACTTTAAATTTTGGTCAAAAATTAAAGGTCATATGGGTATTATTTTGGTAAAAATCGAATGAGGCAAAACAAAATGGCGGCCTAGTAAAATGTTAAAAAAATATTACTAAAAAACTACGTAAGCAGCTGTTTATCTCAAAGCTTGCACAAAAATCAAATATTATGTAGGAGTCCAAGGAATCTAAGATGGCGGCTTAGTAAAATATTTATAAATTCATCCTTAAAGCTACCTAGTGGACTGATTTCCAATTGTGTTACAAATAATTATAGTATACAGATGAACTAGTAAAACCGTGATACTATTTAAAGACGGCAGAACAAAATGGCGGCTAAATCAAATATGTTTTATTAATTTCGTCTGTAAATCTGTCGGTTTGTCTGTCTGTCAATTCATAGTATAGTTTAAAAACTACTTACCCGACTGACTTCAAATTTTGGTCAAAAATTAAAGGTCATATGGATATGACTTGGTAACATTTTGGTAAAAACCCAATATGGCAAGAGAAAATGGCGGCCTAGTGAATTGTTAACAAAAATTCTAAAAAAACTCCTTATCCAATGCGTCTCAAATTTTACGCAAAAATCAAGTATTATTTAGGAACCAACTGGTAAAATTGTGGTACGAATCGAAGATGGCGGAACAAAATGGCGGCTTTGTAAAATATTTAAAATTTCGGCCTGAAACACTACTTAATGGACTGATTTCAAATTGTGTGCCATAGAAAAATATGGCGTACAGATGAGCTAGTAAAACTGTGGTACTAATTCAAGATGGTGGAAAAAAATGGCGGCTAAATATAATATTTGAAATTATGAAAAATCGTCTTCTAAGATTTTATATATCTTCACGTTTTAAGATCCCTAGATGCCAAAAAATATGTTTTATTAATTCCGTCACCGTTTGTCGGTCTGTATGTCACTTCACGGTATAGCTAAAAAATACTTGACAGAGTGACTTCACATGACCTGGTTATATTTTGGAAAAATCCAATATGTCGGAATAAGATGGCGGCCTAGTGAAACGTTGAAAAAAATTATTACTCAAAAAACTAACTATCCAGTTTACCTCAAATTGTGTACAAAAATCAAGTGTTATATTGGGATGAATTGGTAACATTTAGGTATGAATATAAGATAGCAAAACAAAAAGGCGGTCTTTTAAAATATTATATGAAACTGATAAAATACTGGTAGAAATCCAATATGATCTAATAAAATGGGGACGAATAAAAATGTTTTAACAGACAGTATAAATGTGTTACTAAATTACTATACCCTGTTTACTAGTTGATTCCAACATAATAATTTGATGTTTGTGCAAAATTTGAGATAAATTAGATAAGTAGTTTTTTAATAATATTCTTTTAACATTTTACTAGGCCGCCATTTTGTTTCGCCATATCGGATTTTTACCATAATATTACCAGGTCATCCCCATATAACCCCTAATTTTTGATAAAAAATTATCAATCGGTCAAGTAGTCTTTGAGTATGCCGCGAACTGACAGACAGACAAACATATTTTTGGCACATAGGGACGCTTAAATGTAAAGATTTGTAAAACCTGAAAGGGTGATTTTTCAACGATTACAAACATTTTATTTGGTCGCCATTTTGTTCGGCCATCTTGAATTAGTACCAAAATTTTACTATTTGCCCTATACCTACCACAATTAGTTATGACACACAATTTGAAATCAAACCATTAAGCAGTTTTTTCAGGCTGAATTTTTAAATATTTTATTAGGCCGCCATTTTGTTCCACCATCTTGGATTCATACTAAAATGTTACCAGTTTATTCCAACATAATATTTGATGTTTTTGCAAAATTTGAGATCCATTATATAAGTAATTTTTTTTCACTAGGCCGCCATTTTGTTTTGCCATATTGGATTTTTATCAAAATGTTACCAGGTCATCCCCATATAACCCTTTATTTTTGACCAAAATTTGAAGTCAATCGGGTAAGTAGGTCTTTTACCTATGCCGCGAACAGATCGACAGACCGACGGAAAAAATGTTTTTCGTCATCTAAAGGCCCGAAACGTGAAGATCTGAAAGAATCTGGGATGATGATTTTTTCACGGTTACAAAACTTATCTGTTACGAAGGAAGTAAAAAGTGAAGTTGAAATTTAAATAAAACAAAAATTGGAGATTTCCGCAGATTTTCCTTTGTCACGTTCGAGACGCTATAGAAAAAAAAAGAAAATATTTTGTAAATATATCACATTTCGGCTAAAGTAAAGTTGAAAAAAGATAACATTTAACCGAGCACTTAACCCAAAAAAAATTAGGGATTTATGCCAATGACTTGCACATTTTTTTAAGATAAATCATTTTACCGCATAAACAAAAATTAAACAATTTAGCCTTTTTCGCCGTTTAAATTAGAACTTCTACATTTTTTTTTATTTCCATTCATAAAATAAAAAATAATAATTTACCTTATTTCGCCGTTTATCGAAATTTTGTATTATTATTTTTTATATCTAAAAAAAGTATCTACGCCAAAATATATAATAGTATATATATTTGCTTAAAAATCTTCACATCCACATTTGATTGCAGTTGTCAACATCAGGGGTTTGGCTTGACGTTGCTTTTTATTTTTATATGTGTAGTTATCCGCGTGAAATGGCTATCACTGGCGCTCAATGTACCCGGCTCGATCCCCAGCAGAACCCAATTTTAAAATAAATTTAATGCGTGCCATGTGTAATAGGCACCGGTGTAAAAATACCATACAGGTATGTATTAGAGGTACTCCAAATCCAAAATCCAGCAGTCTGACTGCTATTAGAAAAAACTTTGTGCGTGGGTTATAAGCATTCTTGGCTTCCTAAGTGATGTGGATTTTATTTCGTGGGAATCTTCGGGAAATTGTTATAAATATAGATTTTTTTTTTGATCTGACATTTTTGCAAAATTTTGAAAACCAAGGCGAACAGCTACATGAAAGAACCTTTAGATATTACTGGTTTTGGGTCGATAGTAAATAAGGCATGACATAACCGATAATTAAAAAATAAGGCAATCCTTTGTCAGAGCATAAATTTTGGAACAGATAAGCGGCTGGTCTAGTAGTTCTTGGAGAGACTATGCTGTCAAATTATTAATCTACCATCCTCAGATATTAGAAAAAAACTGTTAATTAAATAATAGCGCGGTACCTCCAGATGAAACGTAATCATGTTCCGTAGAAAGCGAACGTACGATATCCGGGGAGATGCAAAAATCACGATAGATAATAGCTTTGTTTTCATTTCGCCCTGAGCATTAAAAGTAAAGAAGAAATGATGGTGGGCAATTATGGGCGAACGTATATGGGATCGATCTCTATGGAAATAAGGTTCGAAATTTCAGTTTGATGGTATAATAGTTATTACGGATCATTACTGGTTCTCACGCAGATCACGAGCTATTAGCAGTTGTTTGTAATTTGCCCGTTGCTTCGATTTGCCTTTCTTTTTTTAAATTTATTTTTTAATAAAATAATCGAGCTTATTAGTGAAGAACAAAGCGTAATTCTACCGGGTCGGTCAAGTCTCTCCCCAAAACCAAAACGAATTTCAAAAATAGGTATAACATTATTTTTCACTCAATAAATAAATTGTGAACACCCTCCCAAGAGAAACTAAAGCTGTTTTTATTATATATATATATATATATATATATATATATATATATATTTATATATATAGTATTTTATAAAGCGGATAGTCTATCTTGGCAGAACTCCTCAACAAAATTTTATAAGTCCTCGAAAAACCCCTGGATTTTCAGATAAAGCCGTTTCATCATAGCCACGTAGTGCCCGCTCGAATGCCCCACAACATTTTATACAATCTGTAATTTTGTTTCACATATAACGATTTTTGGATACATTTTCATTAAAATCTCTAAGGGATTTTCTATAAGCTGTGTCTAGCTGCAAATATCAACACTTCCAACCGTAGCATAGTTCACCGAACATTTCATGTGATCTGCAGAAAACGCATGTTTTTTTTATTTTTTCTTTTAAGTCTTTAACACTGGTTTTGCACCATAATGAGTCCGACGAGTCCTTAGAAAACAACAAACAAACATAACAGTAAAATGAGTTAGGGATCTCACAACCACATATCCAGTTAGCTAAATCGTACATACTTTTGCGAAAGTTTTAATGAACCTCTTTACTGTTGTCTTTACTAGTTTGTCGTATACTAAGTTCTGGCAAATTGCGACCACTTAGCTTGAATTCGGTTATATTCTCAAAATTAAATTCGTTAGCATCTTTAGTTGTTTAATTTTTTGCACTACCGACATTTTATCTCTTCTACATTCACAACTCGAACATAGCCCACCTTGAAATTGGTTATTTTTGCAAAATTAAGTTCGTAAGCACTTTTTAGTTGTTTACAAACAACTAAAACAACAAAATCCGCTTTCACAAATTTGAAAATTCTAAGCCGTTCCGGAAATATCCGAGAAAAATCGAAATATTGCGATTTCGTTTTAATTTTCTTTTGAAGCTATTTGAAAAGATATGAAAAAACGGAAAACACTTTTTCATTCTCACTTTTTAAACTGTACAAGGTGACGTTAACAAATTTTCATTACAGCGTTTTGATTTTTCTTATATGACGGAAAAAAAGTACACCCAGTATTAAATAGCACTTTTCATTGCGAATTCAACGATGTACTACACAATATGGTTACTTATGTTTTTATCCAGAAAAATGTCTTTTAATACATTTCTAGCATTTTATTATAGTAGGCAAAAAAAAAACAGTTGACAAGTTCGAATGAATGTATTTATTTATTTAACAAATATTCAAACAAGTAAATGTTTGTATTGTTGTTGTTGTTGTTGTCGTTTTTTAATTTATTTTGTTCTACAACAGATGGAGGTAATTTTACAAACGAAGAAAAATGTGATATGCCATCTTGCTACATTTTATGCCAAAGAAATTGTGTAGGAGGCGAGCGCATGTATTCTAACAAATACCCAGAGCGGAGACAACCTGACAAGTGTATTTTTCAGCGTTTGCTATTTAATCTAAAATAATATGGATCATTTAAAAAGCCTGTATTATCCCGACAAAAACCTTCCAATGAAGCAAACCAATACAACGTTCTGCAATCTGTTATTAAATATCCACAAACTTCCACCAGAGAAATTGAAGACCAGACGTGGGTAGCTATATCTACAGCCCAATTTATTTTAAGGAAAAATCAATTTAAGCCTTACAAATTCCGAATATGTCAACGATTAGAACCGGGTAACGATGAACGACGTAGACATTTTTGTGAGTGGTATACCAAGATGTGTGAAGACAGTCTTAATTTTCTTTATAAAGTGAATTGGTCTGATGAAAGCATGGTAACCAATAGCGGTATTTTTAACAGGAGCAATAACCATTATTGGTCACAACGAAATCCACGTGTAAATAGACCATCCAGATATCAAGATCGCTTTGGATTTAATATTTGGTGTGGGATTTTTGATAGCAAGATTATAGGCCCTATTTTCTATCACAAGTCATTAACTTCCGAGCGGTACCTTGAGATCTTGAGGCACGATTTAGAATATGCATTAGATAATTTACCGTTAGTCGCTCTACACGGCTGTTGGTTTCAACAAGATGGTGCTCCAGCCCATAACTCTATAGAAGTTCGCCAATATTTAGCTGAACGGTTTGAAGGAAGAAACATTGGGACTTTACTACTTACTTATACTTTTTCTTGTGGGGCTGCATAAAAAATGAGGTATTTGAGGAATGTTTAAACAACGAGGAACAATTATAACAATCAGTACGAGCAGCATTTAATACAATTACTCCTGAAATGTTAAGTCATATCTTGGAGTCTACCGTGAGACGGGCGTACTTTTGTTTAAAAAATGGAGGTAATTTGTTTGAACATTGGTTATAGTTAGTAAATAAATAACTACATTCATTCGAACTTGTCAACCATTTTTTCTTCCTTTTATCGTTAAGCTTTCATGCCCTACTATAATAAAATGTTAGAAATGTATCAAAAAGCCATTTTCTGAATAAAAACATAAGTAATCATATTGTGCTGTACATGGTTGAATTCGCAATGAAAAGCGCAATCTAACACTGGGTGTACTTTTTTTCCGTCCCATAAGAAAAATCAAAGTTGATGGTGGTTCCATTGAAACGAAACGTTGTAAGAAAAATTTGTTAACGTCACCTTGTACAGTTTAAAAAGTGGGAATATAAAAGTGTTTTCCGTTTTTTCATATCTTTTCAAATAGCTTCAAAAAAAAATAAAAAGTAATCGCAATATTTCGGTTTTTCTCGGATATTTCCGGAACGGCTTAGAATTTTCAAATTTGTAAAACGGGATTTTATTGGGCATCAAAATACGCAGCTTTTGTCTAATTTAATCGACACTATATCTTTTACCGTTTTCGAGATCCCCATGCTGTGCATCCTTATCTTGGACACACTGTATAAATCAAGTTTCATCGATTAAAAACGTCCGAAACAATATCGAGTTGGAATATAGACCGCGCGACCTCTAAACAATTGAACTTCCGCATGCCGACGTGATGCCGCGACTGATCGATCGAACAATGAAAAGAGACCGGCTGATGACCCAAATCGCGATTTCATATTCCATTTGCTATAACGTTCGGCTGCCGCTCGGTAGCTGTGAAATCTTCGGGTACTTTCGTCAAGCTTGAAGGTAACCAGGCAATTCGGACCGCCCAGCCTAGCTTAGTATAGCGTATTTTATTATGCCTAAGGAACACAACGAGACCATTCGAACCGCCGCTCGCGTCTAATAGCATAGCGTATTTAATTTTTCCTAAGTTTCGCATTTTATTACAACTATTAGGAGGGACGGTCAAACGAATAATTTATTTTCTGAAATATTTTTGGGGGGTCATTGACCAAATGACCCTATGGAAGAGCCGCCACTGTCCCCCATCCTTCTAAATACCTAAATATTTTTATGTTAATCGATTAACCCAATTTTGCATAATTTTGTTTACTTATTTTTAAATATTGCACACCCTCCTAGAGAAAGTTATGGGGTGTCGACCCTCGGTTGTCAAGGAATTGAAAAACTTCTTGTTTCCAGATTCACCTAATTTTGCACACCTATTTTTAAATTTTGCACACCTTTCTAAAGAAAGTTATGAGGTGTCAAAAATTTGCATTTTCGCCCCCGTCTAGCGTCTGTGACGAAATTAAAAAACTTCTATGAGCCTCGATTTACGTAATTTTGCACACTTATTTTCAAGCAGGTGAGGCTTAAACACTTGTTTCGCAACGCCGACCATGAGGGGCATAACGAATTTTGTGGTACCATAAAATCCTCAACACTCCACAATTTTCTCCAACAAACTGTGCAAAACTTGAAAATGAGTGTGCAAAATAGGTGAATCGTGTAGCATAATTTTTTTTTAATTTCGTGACAGATGGGGGGAAATGCAAATTTTGGAAATCTATTAACTTTCCTCAGAAGAGTGTGCAAAATGCAAAAGTAGGTGAATCAAGTAGCATATTAGTTTTTCAAAGTCGTAACTCGTAACTGACGGGGGGGGGGGGGATGCAAATATTCGACGCCCCATTACTTTCTCTAGAAAGGTATTCAAAATTAGGTGAATCGAGTAGCATAAAAGTTTTACAATTTCGTAACAGACGGGGGGAAATGCAAAGAGTGTGCAGAACTTAAAAATAAGTGTGCAAAGACCCTAATTCTACATTGATCGGCACGAAAAACGTGTCACTTAAAATATGGATCAAACTGAAAATTCTATAACTCTTTTCGTTATGGAACGATTCGAATATTCTTTTTAACAAAATATACGTAAATTAATCTTTGTTTTACTCATTTGTTAAGACGTTAATTTCCTTTTGTAGATAAACGCTTTTGTTTATTACAAATTTTAAGAAACAAACTTTTAATAACAAACAACAATAATAACGGGTATTGCTTCCTCGAGCGTCAATTATTCTTGGCACGTCTTGTATTAAATGGAATGTTACTTCTTAAGGGATAGCTGCCTATTTTCTAAAAGCGTACGTCGTAGTGCATCCAGGGTTGTAGGAGCAGGCACCAGGTTCCGAATCCTTCGGCCAAGCATGTCCCACACGTGCTCAATACGGTTTAAATCCAGGCTGTGCGGGGGCCAGTTCATGTGTGGCATATTAAGGTTGTGGCATATTAAGGTCAGCTAGATATTCTCTTACTATCCGTGCAACATGGGGTCGCGCATTATCGTGCACAAGATGAAGTTATCACTGACTAACATCTCGTATGGAACTGCATAATCAGCTAATATTCCTTGAATGTACCTTTCAGCAGATATTGATTTCCTGGGAACAGGAGGCACGTGCGTCTAATGAAATTCCTGCCGTCATCGTCACCACTACTAAACCTTCTTGAAAACTAATTCTAGTGCTAGTAGGGTTAGAACATTTTATAACAAAAAACGTTTAGAATTCGATTTTACATATTTGTGCAAATTTTTAAGATGTAATTGAAAAAACACGAAATTTATTTTTTTTTTATAATAATATACGTTTATCAAGTTACACGTTTCTATTCGAGCCTATCATTTGACAAACTTTTATTTATTGTTACTGCTAAAATACGTCATTACTAAAATATTACTTTCTGGTCGATTACCAAGTAAAGCAACGAAACCATTCGAAACTTTTAATTCTTCTGCAATTTTATTACATTTCTTATATTCCGCAAAATAAAATTTTTAAACGCATGCCACTAAACTACTAATCCAATATGCCACTGATTGAACTTAGCAGGCTTTGAAATAAAAAACTGGTAATACATACAATACATCCCTCGTAAAAGGGAATTATTGTAATTGTGAAAAAATAAACCTCCGAGATTTTTTCAGATTTTCACATTTCAGGGTCCATAGATGACAAAAAAAATGTTTTCTCAATTCCGTCTGTCTGTCTGTTCGCGGTGTAGCTAAAAACTACTTACCCGATTGACTTCAAATTTTGGTCAAAAATTATGGGTCATATGGGGATTTGGCGAAATAAAATGGCGCCCTACTGAAATGTTAAAAAAATTATTACTAAATAACTACCCATCCAATGTATCCAAAATTTTGCATCACAAATTATATTGCAACAACATTTTTGGTAAGAATCCAAGATGCCGGACAAAATGGCGGCTTAAAATATTTAAAAAATTCAGTCTGAAAAAAATACTTAATGGTTTGATTTCAAATTGTGTGCCATAACTAATTGTGGTATAGGGATCAGCTAGTAAAATTGTGGTAGTAATTTAAGATGGCCAAACAAAATGGCGGCCAAATAAAATGTTTGTAATCGTGAAAAACATCACCGTCTCAGGTTTTACACATCTTTAGGTTTTAACGCCCCTAAACGCCTAAACATATGTTTTATCAATTCCGTCGGTCCGACTGTTGGTCAGTCTGCCTGCCTGTCAGTTTGCGGCATAAATTAAGAATACTTACTGGAATGACTTTAAATTTTTATTAAACATTAAGAGTCATATGATAATATTTTGGTAAAAATCAAAAATGGCGAAACAAAATGGCGGTCTAATGAAATGTCAAAAAAAAATATGATTAAAAAACTACTTATCCAATTTATCTAAATTTTTGCACAAACACCAGAGTATAATATTGGAATCATTTGGTAAAATTTTGGTATAAATCCAGCATGGCGGAACAAAATGGCGGCTTAATAAAATATTTCAAAATTTAGCCTGAAAAACTACTTAATGGATTGATTTCAAATTGTGTGCCATAGCTAATTGTGGTATAGAGGTTAACTAGCAAAATTGTGGTACTAATTCAAGATGGCGAAACAAAAATGGCGGCCAAATAAAATGTTTGTAATCGTGAAAAGATAACCCTCTCAGGTTTTACATATCTCCACGTTTTAGCGTCGCTAAATGCCAAAAGATATGTTTTATCAATTCCGTTGGCCCGTCTGTCGGTCTGTATGTCTCTCTGTCTGTCAGTTCGTGGCATAGCTTAAAAAATAACCCGATTGACTTAAAATGTTGACCAAAATTTTAGGGTCGTAAGGCAATATTTTGGCAAAAATCTAATATGGAGGAACAATGTTAGAGTGGTGTATTATTTGGGGTTAAGATCCATTAAAAAAAACAAGTCTTTTTTCAAAATTGTCGATGTTTTGCAACTTTATTGTTGCATCCTCAGGACACATATATAGATTCTATATCTTGCATGAAACCTATATTATCAGTTTTCACCTACTCCGTTGGTCTGCATATATTTCCCAGATACTCAGTTTCTAAATAGTTTTCGTTAACGAGCTTTTTGTTATTATGCTAGGGTTGTGAATTATGTAGGGTTAGAAAATATCTGCGGACCAACGGAGTAGGTAGTTCATGCAGGATATAAAATCTATGTGTCTTGAGGATGCAACAATAAAGTTGCGAAACGTCGACAATTTAAAAATAGGCTTTTGTCTTTTATTTACTCGATCCTAACCCCAAATAATACACCACTCTAACATAACAATAAAAGGATTGTTAGCGAAAACCATTTAAAAACTGAATATCTGGGAAATATCTGCGGACCAATGGAATAGGTAAACACTGATTACACAGGCCAACACATATTTTGGTGCCTACGATTTTTTAACTGTTCCTGGGTAATTTTTGGATGCACAATGTAAAAAAGTTCTCAGATTTTGACTATCAGATCTAGTTTAAAAAAAAAGAATTGTGTATATATTTTACGTTATAACTGTTATAATATATAATATTACTATTGTCAGTTAAAAAAACAAAGACACATGGATTTAAGTATTTATTGCAAAAACTTAATTTACATAATTACATTAATCACTAATCACATAAAAATTTTCTTTTATACGACTTTCTAGAACGGCGTTTACTAGGGCAGTCTCGCTAAAGGCTCCAGCAGTAGTCCGCCACCATGTGGCTATCCCATCGTCCTTAATAACGATCTTCCATAGTTTTAATATCCTGATGGAATCTTTCCCCCTGTTTTTCACTACAATCACCTAAGTTTTCTGGAAAACGATCTAGGTGTCTGTGGAGGTAGTGAACTTTTATGCTCATGTTACAGCCGAGAATATTAAAATTTGAAAGCATAGTTTCTACTAATTCTACGTAATTCTCTGCTTTATGATTGCCAAGAAAATTTTGTACTACTTGAACAAATGAACACCAAGCGTTAGATTCAGTCTCGTTCACTGATGTGGTGAATTGTGGATCTTTAACAAGTTGCCTTATTTGAGGACCATCAAATATACCAGCTAATGCCAGGAAATATACGTGACAAATACCTAAAACAATTTCCATCTCGATTTAAAACCTTCAGAAATTGCTTCATTAGGCCTAGCTTGATATGCAAGGGCGGAAGTAAGATTTTTTCTCTTGAAACCAAAGGTTCGTTGATCACATTTTCATCACGACATCTCTTGAAGGCCAATTTTTGTTAACCCAGTGCTCATTTTTAGCTCTGCTGTTCCAAAGACACAAAAAACAAGGATATTTTGTATAACCACTCTGCTGTCCAAGGAGGAAGTTAACCATTTTTAAATTAACACAAATTGCCCACTGATGTTCTTCGTATTTAATTTTTCTCAAAACTAATGCAATTGTTTCATATTCTTCCTTCATGGTAGTACAATGACCAGTAGGAATTGAGCCATATTTGTTACCGTTATGTAAAAGAACACATTTTAAACTACGTTTTGAACTCTCAATAAAAAGGCACCAATCATCTGGAGTGTATTCAAGCAAATCCATTTTTTTCTAAGAGCCCTTTTATATAGTTACAGATTACCAAGTCATTTTCCTGAGCGAAAAAAGGCAGCAGATCCTTATCTCTTTTACGATAAAATGTAATATTAGTACCTGGACAAAGTAGATTTTTTTCTTTTAATCTGGATACAAGTAATTCAGCGGATTCCTTTGAGAGATTCAGGTCTCTTATAAGATTGTTTAGTTCTTCTTGATTGAAACACGCGGAGTTGCTAAATCTGCTTCAAATTCGCTGTCGTTTTCTGATTGAATTTATTGAACTTCGTCAGACGTTGATGTTTCTGTATCATGTTCTGTCAGTTCGGGTAGACTGCTGAATGATGAATGGGTATTTCTTCCGAATGCGCTATAGGCCTTCTTGCAGAATCTAGATCAGGATATGTGCATTTGTGTCTATTGTTTCTATTTATGCCTTTAATATTAACGAGACAAAAATAGCAGTCGTCATGATGGTTTTGCGGTTCTCGCCAAACCATTGGTACACCAAACTTTAGGCACTTCCTCTTTCCAGTTTTCCACTGTCGCAAATGTTCAACACATGTTTTACATATGAAATGTGGGGCCCAAAATTTATATTGGTCTCCTAAATGAACGCCAAAATAGGCGAGATAAACTCTTTTCACAAAGTGAGAAATCATTTTTCTGCTCTCTTTCAAAGTGTATTCACTACACACATAACAAAAAACATCGTGATGATTTACACAGGTACGTCTGCTTGTGGATGCCATTATTTCAGTCAAGTGTCTTGATACTACAAAACGACCAAAATTTACACAAAATGATAGCACAACTTTACTTGGGAAAACTCAGTAATATACTAAATCGAATACAGCCAAGCAGGTATAGAATGATCGGGTCATAGGTCATTACAGATATAAAAGTAATTAAGAGCAGTGTATTGAGTAGTTTTGGGTCAGGGACAATTCCAGGTATCCATTTGGTTAATTAGATTCTGGGAAATTTCTATTTTGACGATTAAGTACATATTTATCTCTTTATTTGTTGTCCTTTATCAGAAAAAAATATCAATTAACCTGTAACCTGTATCTCAAAAACTAGAGCTGATAGAAAAAATCTGGTGGCATTTTTGGAATCAGCACTTTAAAAACATCTAAACTCAGATGTTAGATTTCCGGCACCAAATTTTTGTTTTCATTTTGTTACCCTGTGTTATATGGGATTTCAATTTAAGATGGCAAAACGGAATGGCGGCCTAATGAATTTTTTAAAAAATCGACAAAAAAACTTGTTCAATTGACTTTGCAGATATATTAAATGTGAAAATGGGATAAACTGGTACGAATTCAACATGACGTAATAAAATGGCAGTGTGTTTCAATGTAAAAACTACTTACTAAATTTATTTTAAATTATGACCAAAAGTCAAGTGTGGCATAGGTAGAAAGGAAATGGTAAAATATTGGTAGGAATCCAATATGATGGAACAAAATGGCGCCCAATAAAAACGAAATGACAGTATATGTAACATATATATACTGTGACTATGTACTGAACTAAATGCCTAACCAATGGAAAAAAATTATAACAAGGGAAGTTCCGGGTAAAGGAAATTTACCGATTTTGTTTACTTGCAAAAATATACCCATTGAAATCATTAGTAAAATATCCTTCAAAAGAACGCAAGCAGACTATTAAGTATTAAGTATGAAATTATTCGAACTGAAATCGATATTGTCTTTTCACGCTCGCAGTACATATTTAATTTTCTACTAAACCCATTAAATGTTTAGCACCGAGTTTAACTACAGACCTTACTCGGCCCTGTGCATCTTTGTTTGGCACTCCGCTAATGCATTTGCACGTAAGCCATTTTGCAGGAACATACCATGGCGAGATTAAGTCGAATCCGGTAACTAATTATTCACGCAGGGGCTGATTAACCTCCTGCTGATTTTGCGACGGTAAATTATCAGATTTGTGTCATCGGCAAAGGTGTGAATTATGTCGTCAGCCGCGAGCATTTGGTTACGCACCCCACAGGGTGTTACAATAGGGTTTCGGGCGACGGTGACACAACACAGATATTAATTACCCTCTTCGTTATTTTTTTTCAAAAAAAAAATCTGCTTGATGTATGTATGCTCGTTTTATTAAATTCTTTATACGATGGGTGATTTCAAATAAGTTATTTTGAAAAAATGTCGGTAACATTCTGTGTTCTGTAGCATAGGCACCAATGCACATCCTTCTGGGGTTATCCCTCATCCTAGACCATCAATGATGATCTAGAACAGGTATGGGCAACCTTTGCTTAGCTCAGGGCGTAAATTTGAGTAGTTAATCATGTCGGGGGCCGTAGGTAAGAAATAAATAGGTAGTAGTGAATAAAAAAACGATAAAAATTCACATATTTTTTTATTTATTAATTATAATAGCATAATCAAACATATAAAAAACAAATTAACAAAAACAGATAGAAAAATCAAATGAAAATTAATGAGAGGCTTGAGTTTGGGAGCTGGGAAACAAGAATATCAATATTGGGCCCAACATCACTAGTACATAGGCGCAAAGTATTTTCTAAAATAACACCTATAAGCCGAGTATGAGGTATATTTTTATTAATTTTCATCATTGAAAACATCTGCTCACATTTATGTTATATTATGTTCCTTAAAATCCGCTTAGTTCCACATCATGAAATTTAGACTTTAAATACGAGTCTTCTTGCAGCTCGATCAACTCCATTTGTAGGTGAAGCAGAGCATCTTCCACATTACACTTAAAAGGATTTGCAAAAACATTGAAAACGCTATCCATATTCGTAAAATCGGAAGACCGATCAGTGAATTTCTGACAGTAGTTTCAGTTCTTCAGCATAGCGCCCGTTTTCAATGTTTTCGTTACTGGATAATGTTAAAAAATGAAAACAGTTTTTACTTCTCATTTGTATTTCCCACAAGCGAATTTTGTTTTGAAAAGCTTTAAGATGACTGTACAGCTGTTTTACCAATTGCCCTTGTTTTGTGGGGTTATTTAGAAAACAAGGTTTATGTAAGCGATAGAAAACTTTAAGAATGGCCACCGAAAACGCTTTTGCAGAGTTACAAAGACAGTCATTTACAATAGAAAATGCATTAAAAAGAATTTTTAAAGTTTGTCACACTTGTAGGACACATAATGGTCTACAATTTGAACAATATTTGTAGTTTTAATGAAATTATAATTATTACCTACCTACTTCCTAATTTTTTCTGATGCTGTTACTTTGTTATTTCTTTAATAAATATTTGTTCTTTTTCCATGGCTCCACAGCCACCTTCTCTTATTTCGATTGATCTGCTATGCCATAAATCCGTTTGAAAAATGCAATGTTATTTATGAAAATAAATATTTCTCGACACGAAGAATAAGATGAAAAAATAATATATAGGGTGTCCCTAGGTTATGCCATTTGAGTACGCCCTGAATTCTACGTGAAAAAATCTATAAATACCAGTTGAAACATTTTAAATATATTTTACGATAGCTAAGTTACAGGGGGTGTCCGAAAATGACAAATTTTTTTCGCGAAAACCGCTCATAAGCTAAGGAAAATGGGACACCCTGTACAGCTGTTTTACCAATTGCCCTTGTTTTTGAAGCTTTAAGTTCAGGTCAGTTAAGTGTACTGTGATGTCTACCAGGAATGCTAAGTCACAAAGCCATGATGGATCACAAATTTGCAGCAATGTTCTCTCTTTCATTTCCATAAAATCGGCTATTTCTTTTCTAAGGTCATGAAATCTTTTTAGCATTTTACCTTAGCCACATCATCGTGTTCCAAAAATGCTTTAAATAAAAATATGATTTGTGATATATTTGACATGTAACTTACAATTTAAATGTTTACTGTTTTTAACTGTTTGTGGTACTATATGAATTTATTTCCTGTGCACACTTGACTAAGTAAGTAGATCACTTATTGAATTATTATTACAGATTGATTCTTAATACAAATTATCTTCATAAATAAATAAATAAATAAATGCTTTATTGTCAAAAAAAATTTTACAATTTTGTGGACAAAGCTGTTGTAAAAAAATAGTTTACAAACATCAAAATTAGCAAACAAAACAAGACAAAAACACATCATAAATATTATAGAAAAATAATATTTAAATCAGGAATTACATTAGAATATTAATATAAAGGGGTTATAGAATCCTAAAAAAGTACATTTAGAGATGTACGGTGTAGAAGGCTCTTTCCAGTAAGAATGATTTCAAAGCCTTGCGAAATGAAGTCAGAGATATTATGGATTTGATGTTAAATGGCAGGTGATTATGCATTTTTTTTGCATTGTCGTACTATGTTATAAACATTTTCATAAATATAAAGTAAAAAAGCAAAATAAAAAATAAAAAAGTACGAAACAATTAAAAAAATACATATACAAAGTTCGGTAAAAATGGTTGGTAATGGCAACTATCACACTAAATCCATAGTACTGCAGTTTGTTAGTTAATATATTATGATTCACACAATCGAAAGCTTTGGAAAAATCACAGAAAATTGTTGCCTACGTAGCGTGATGGTTGTTTAGGCTGGAGTTAATATATTAATTCACACTCTATTAAGAAGGGAAAACATGGCATCGCTTGTGCATTTGTTACTTAGAAATCCAAATTGATGTTTTGTAAGTATTTCATATCTAGACAGAAATGATAAAAGCCTTTTTTTAACCAGTCTTTCGATGATCTTAGATAGCGTAGGGAGAAGTGCAATTGGGCGATAGTTCGAAGCTTCTTCTGAAACACCTCCTTTGTGAAGAGGTATGATTATTGCAGTTTTAAGGCAGCTTGGAAAAGTACCATTTTGGAAAGACATGTTTATCAAAGTAGTCAGATGTTCTAGTGTGCATTCCGGCAGACTTGAATACATTTTTAAAGTAAGCCCATCAGTTCCCGAAGAAGATTTATTTTTGATATCATTAATTGTACTACGAAGTTCTGATAAAACTACCGGTGAAAAGAAGAAACTGTGCAGGTTTACCCTATGATTAGAGAGATATGAAATTGGGTCATTAGATTGAGATACGCATTTAGTCAAATCTTTGGCTACATTTACAAAATAATTGTTTAGGTCCTCAGGAGAGGTAAGGATAGTGCTGAATAAAGGAGTTTTGTTTCTTAAATCATTTACGATAGACCAGGTTTCTTTAGCTACATTTTTGGCGTTAGAAAGTCTATTATTGTAATAAATATCTTTGGCGGCTTTAATAGTTTTATGATGAATTTTTCTGTATGATTTTACATAATTATGAAAAAAGACACTGTCCGAAAATTTCTTTAAATGAGATAGTGACCGCATGTTCTTAGAAGATATACGTAAACCTTTAGTGGACCAGGGTTTACTTCTTTTATTTTTGATAGGCCTAAGACGAAAAGATTCAGAAGCTATATTAGTTAGAGTTATTATAAAACGAGAAAATTCAGTGTCGATATCATAAGTGTGAGAGTCCCAGTCAGTTATTTGACATAGGTGTTTGAAATTAATGAAATTTCTAACCGAAAAAATACGGCCTACTTGTCTAGAGGAATTTTTGGCTTTGGATGTAATTGAAAATTTTGTGAAAATTGCTTCATGATCGGAGAAACCTGGACTTAAGACATTACATTCGACGGAGCTAGGATCGAAAGAAGACACAACGTAATCTATAGTACTGGCACTTGTCTTAGTAATTCTGGTTGGTGAGTTGACGTGCATGGCAATTCCTAATGACTCAAAGATGGACTGAAGACATTCCTGAGCAGCACACACACTGGAAAAGTCAATATTGAAATCGCCACATAAGATTAATTTGCTTTTTACAGGAAGGGACTCGAGCAAACTTAGAAGGTTATGGCAGAATAATTGCACATCAGCATCAGGTGTTCTATAAATACAAATAATATAAAGGTCATAAGTATTGTGATAAACGATAGAAAATTCAAATACTTTTTCAGATAATAAATGATTATACTTTGATATTTCGGAAAAATCGTTGTTTGAAGACATTATCATGGTGCCTCCATGAGTTAAATTAGTTCTATTAAATCTGGCAATTGTGGTATAGTTTTCAATAAAAACAGGTTGATTGATATTTAGCCAGTGCTCAGTGATGGCAATGACTTCTGGAAAATTTAGCTCTTCTAACAAAAGATATAATTGGTCTGTTTTATGTCTTAAGGACTGAATATTAAGAAAAAAAAGATTAAAATTGCTATTGGTCAATTTTTTAGAGGGTGCTAGATCCTCTTTTCGCGTCATATTGACTAAAAATTTTTACTTTTTGATGGTGAACCACTAGAATAATATTTACCAGTACCTTCAAGAATTTTTTTTAATTTCTCTTTTTTACGTAGTTTCTTTGTCCTTATTCAATTCTACTTCTACATTAGTAACTCTCTTCATAAAATACTTATCGAAAACTAAAGAAAGTGATTTCCTTCCTTTCAGGTGGCACTGATGATGGCGAAAGCCAAAAGCGCTTTGCTACGTTTTTAATAAATTGATTTGCACGAAATACAAAGAAAAGATTTCACAATTTATTTACCTCTACGTGCACACAGCCCTTCCCCTTTCATAATTCAAAAATGGTTAAGACCGCGGGATTTAAGGACGTTGATGGTACTTACTACAACATCCATAACGTTCTTCAGTGGAACGGACTTAGAGCACAAGTTTTGTTGGTGACTAATGCAATGCAGAATTAATAAATCACATTCTTGTGTATTCTTGGGTGAGTCAACGATTGGAAAAAGTAAGTTTACGTCGAACAGGTAAAATCTGGAAACAAACTGTTTATGCTGTGGGACATATATATAAGTCGTGTTCATTTTAAAAATATTTTAAATTATACGTGGTGCGTCCAAAACGTAGGGCAACTAAAAGTTGTATTTTTTTAAATGGGACACCCTATATTTGACTTGATTTTAAAATTCTACATAGAATTCTAACACTATTTTTGTATAACATGTTATATGGCCAAAATTGATACTTTGTTAAATATTTAGCTTTAAACAAAAAAAAAATTAAATTTGATGCACATCTATAATCAGCAATAATATAACGCCTAGTTGTGCCACTAAAAATAAAATATTTTGCTTCTGCACAAAATAAGCATGGAATAAAAGACTGCTCTCGTAATATTGGAGATATCACATACAGGGTGTCCAAATTTAAATGCTAAACTTTAACACTTTCAAACCAATTTATTTCATTTTTTTTTAAATGGAAACAATATATATTTTTATTTAGTCTTATTAAGAATAAAAAGATCCAAAACTTTTATTAAACATATTATATACCTATCTTCAATAGTTTTCGAAATATTTTCAAATTTCCTTTTTTTGCGTAATTTAGAAAATCAACAACTCGATCAATCAAAGTAGCCATGGAAAAAACAGTCTATAGCAACTGGCGACTAAATGTATGAAATGTCAAAGACGTGTTGTGGTTAAAGCCCTTTTACATGCTACAATTCTTCTTTGCAATATGCAATAGTCTTGAACAAAGGCATGCGCAGTTTGACAAAAGGTACAAATGTCTTGCCACTGGGCATGCTTTTGTTCAAGACTATTGCAACTTGCAAGAAAGAATTGCAGCATGTAAAACGGTCTTTAGTAGTATTCTCGTCTAATTTAAAATGAATTTTTCACAGAATGAAATGATAGTTCTATATATTGGGTGAAGCTCAAAAAAATTGCCTTCTGGCTAAAAGGCTATACGAAGCAAAATATCCGGATCGACGCGCGCCTTCTAAAGTGGCCTTTCAAAATGTGGAGAGATTAAAAGAGAGAGATTAAAATTGCTACAAATCAAGATAAAGAGTTGGAAATTCTACTTCATATAGAAGAAAATCGCAGTTTAAGTAGTCGACAACTTGCTAGTTTAACTGAGACATTACAATCTACAGTAAGCAGGACCACAAGAAGATATAAATATCATCCTTATTATATGGAATTACACCAATTGAGTTGCACGATGAAGATTTTGAAAGGCGTGTTACCTTTTGCAACTTAATGATAAGGCGAATAGAAGCATATCCCGACTTTTTAGCGAATATCATGTTTTCCGATGAAGCTACATTTAGAAGCAATGGAGCTGTAAACAGGCATAATATGCATTATTATGCAATAACAAATCCCCACTAGGTATGAGAGGTATAACATCAAAATCACGGGTCATTAAATGTTTGGTGTGGAATCATTGGAAACCATATTATAGGTCCGTATTTTTTTAATGAACCACTTAATGGACAAAGATATTCAGATTTTTTTGAACGTTGAGCTGCCTATTCTTCTCAGACCACTCAGCATAGAAGAAAGAAGAGACATGTGGCTGCAGCGAGACGGTGCATCTGTTCATTAGGGACGTTCGTGACTTTTTGGACGTTAATTTTAATCAAATATGGATTGGTCGTAGCGGTTTTATCGAATGGCCACCCAGATCTTGGGATATTACTCCATTAGATTTTTTCTTGTGGGGTTATATTAAAGATCGTTTTTACACCCAACCAACTACAGCAAGGGAGAACATGCAGGAACGAATCAGGAATGTATCCGTACTATATCACCAGACAAGTTAGTTAAAACTAGGCAAAATATTATTAAAATGTTCAACATGTGTATTCGTGAAGGCGGGCGCTTATTTGAGCTTTTTTTAAAATATAACTATGAAAACATTTGAATAACTTTTAAAAGCGATTTTTTTAGTCTGATAAGTGTTTTTTTCTGTATAACTTTAAAAATTAGTATCTATTAATATAAGTTTTCGACTATCTAAATTGAAATGTATTCCTTCATTGAAATGTATTTACTTATTTGCAAACTAGACGAGTAAACCCCTTTTTCAACACAATTTTTAAATATTTATAATATTATGCCAGTTCACGGATCCTTTGCTTTGAAATGTAAGATTCATTCCAAAAACATAATACTGTCTAAAAAGTTCGGAAATGGTTACTGGGTTACAAAACTTAACACGGATTTTAAAATCTTCAGCGCGTAACTCTTGGTTTAATGTAATATGAAATGGATGATATTTATATTTTCTTGTAGTCTTGCTTACGATTCTGCTGTTAAAATCTTAATGTTATTATATAATTTTTTGTAGCAATTTTATTAACAAATTATTATATTATCTACATTTTCATTGGATTAATTTTAGATAATAAACTATTGTATTCATACTAAATACTTTTGTTTTACTGACAGCTGCTATGGCTACTTTGATCGAGTTGGTAATTTTCTAAATTACGCAAAAAAGGGAATTTTAAAATGTTTCTAAAACTATTGAAAATAGATATATAATATATGTAATAAAAGTTGTAGATTTTCTTATGCTTAAAAAGAATAAATAAAAATATACAGGAAGTTTTATTTAAAAAAACTGAAATAAATTGGTTTAAATATGTTAAAGTTGGGCATTTAAATTTGAACACCCTGTATGTAATATCTTCAATATTACGAAAGCAGTCGTTTGTTCCATGCCTATTTTGTGCAGAACCAAAATATTTTATTTGTAGTGGCACAACTAGGCCTTATATTGCTAATCATAGATGTGCATCAAATTTATATTTTTTTTTCGTTTAAAGCCAAATATTTTAGAAAGTATCAATTTTAGCCATATAACAGGTTATACAAAAAAGTGCTACAATTTTACGTAGGATTTAAATATCAAGTCAAATATAGGGTGTCCCATTTAAAAAAATACAACTTTTAGTAGCCCTACTTTTTTGACGCACCCCGTATAACTTAAAATGTTTTCGATTTCGATACTCTCCAAAGCAATCGAAAATGCTTAAAAACCAGCCAATCTATCAGTCAATGATAAGTCGTCATAAGCTCACTTTTTCAAATTCTGTCTTCTTTTCTGGGCACAAAAGTTCTTCAACATCTACTAGGCACTCTTTAACAAACTCTCCCTCAGAAAATGACTTCGATGTTATCGCTATTTTGAAACTAACTATAAAACTAGCTTTAACAACACTGTCTAGATTTGATCTTTGTGGATGAAACATTTGCTGCTGTTTCCCTAAATCGGTAAAGAGTTTTTTAATTCTATCCTTTCTTAACTGGCCCGTAAGTAAATTATATTGAGCGAAATGCTTGCTGGGGTAATGCCGCTTCATATTGTATTCTTTTAAAACCGAAATTGTTTCATTGCACAACAAACACTTGTTTGGCATGAATAAAAAATATTCATTAGTCCATTTGTTTTGGAAATGATGACATTCTGTGTCCACTTTCCGCTTTTTTAAACCAGATATCTTGATGGATTTTTTTTTCTTCTAAGCTGAATTGGCTTGAATATTCCCCTGACTTTTCTTATCAGTTGTTAAGAAGTAATGATTTGACACTCACGCTGAGCGGTATATATATTTCCCGCAATAAGCAACTAGAATACTCTTGAATGGAGAGTCTCGATCGTACGTGAATATGCGATGCGAGCGCTCAGAGAAGACTGTTATTCATAATGCATCGCTCGGAGCTCTTCAAGGTCATCGAACGGCTTCCCGAATGTTTATCTGTTTGTCTCTTTCTAACGACTATTTCTGACTCGAACTGTGGCGCTCCACTGCGCACGCTAGTAAAATTATTTATCGATTTTAGTACAATTTTAGGTTGATTGACAGTGATTACAAATAAACTATGTGTGCTAAATCTTTATTTTTTTTTGCGAAATTTTCGAATCTCTCGTGGGCCAGATTGGACCTAGTGGAGGACTGGATCTGGCACGGGGGTTGCCCATATATGATCTAGAGTCTAGCCTATTCTTATAAAATATGTAAATATGAGGACTACAAGTACTTATCTTACGCTGGCGATGGTAGGCCAACGGTTTTACTTCAGGTCTAGGCAATACATGCCTTAAGTGAATAAAATACAATTCTTATTTAGAGACGTATCTAGGGTTAGGCGGGGGTGGCAGCTCGTTAATCTTGGAGGCGTAATACTTCGAGTAACTAAGTAATAAGCAACACTGATGACGTCAAAATCCCAAAAAGTTGTAGCAGCCCTGTCAAACTCAAAGTCACTGGTGGACCAAAAGCATGAAGACCATCAACTAGGTGGGCCGTAAAACCTTATCTTAAAGAAGACAAACTATTGAAAATCTTGAGAAAAAGTACTATTATAGGACAAGTTTCTTTATTAAATTTCCAATAAAAAGGAGATTACAAAAAACTACAAACATTAAATTCTTTTGCCAGATATTTGACATCTTTTGTCTTTAATTAAGTTGTCTATTAGTGGAGCGAATTTATCGGCGGAAATAACTTTTAAAACTGCATCCAAGTGTTTTGTTTCCTTTCATCAAAGAAAATAGTTGTTCACACTTATAGGTACTTACAAACATTGACAGGATTTTACAGGCAAATTTTCTCATTTCTTGGTATTGAACAGGCAAGTACTTATAAAACTCGAATGTACCAACACTATCAAACTTTTGTTTTAAATGGGTCTGACACTGAATCTCAATTACCTCCATTTGCAAGTGAGGGGGAACTTTATCAATATCGATAGTAAAAAGACCAGTAAATAGAAGAAAATTTTTTTCTTGGGTCTTAAAATCCTGAAAACGCTTCTCAAATTCTGCCAGAGGGCTTCTCATTTTCTCTGAATATATTTTGTATGATATTGGGACACTTGTGCTTTCCTGATATGCCTTACAAGTCAGAAAATGTGACAGATTATCATCTGCTAACTGTTTTTCCCACATCATCTTACATTTGAAAGCTTTCACATGATTATGCATATCTGTAATAACTTGACGTGGTCCTTGCAATTTCGTATTTAAGTCCGACAAGTGTTTTGCGATATCTACCATAAATGAAAGATCTTGTAAAAAAGGTACATCGTATAATAAGCTGACATCTTCTCCTTTTGTTTCCATAAAAAGGCGTATTTCTTTTTTGAGTTTCCAAAACCGGTCGAGTACCATAGAACAGCAAAGCCATCGCACCTCTGCATAATATGGTAAACCAGTGTACTCACTTTCTAAATCACTTTCCAACTTGATCACTTTTGAGCATAAAACTTCTTAGTGGATTATACAATGAATATGATGAAAATCTGGTTTGTCACTGCCCGTTTCTCTGATCTTTGTCTGTAATATTTTAACGAAGCCATTTTTTACTCCAGTCATTGAAGGACCTCCGTCTGCTGCAAAGGAACACAGTTTTGACAAAACCTAAATTGTACTTTTGCAGAAGTCCATAAACAGCATTTAAAATATCTTTCCCAGTTGTTGTATTATGCAATGGTACTAATTACAGTAATTCTTCATACACATTGATATCTGTATTAACCGCATGAAGAAAGACAGCGAGTTGCGCCACACCACACACATCCGTATTTTCGTCACAGGCAATAGAAAATGCAATGAAAGAGTCTGATTTTGTTTTTATCTGATCACTTATATTGTCAGCCAACTCAGTAATTCTTACCGAGACTTACAATATACTCTTTTATAAATTCACCTTCAACAAATGGTTTAGAGTATTTCGCGATCAAGTCCTACTTTACGTAGATCCCATGAAGAACAGATTCATTTTCTTGCTTTGGACGTGTAAACATAAGCTGCTGATCTTTCAACCGTGATTTTAGCTTATTTAACTTTTCGTTTCTGACCATGCCTGTTTACTTGTCAAACATAGTTTTATAAATATCATAGTGACGTTTTATATTATATAATTTCTGGGCACTGACTGTACTATTACAAATCTACTACTATCTACAAGTTTCCTCTTACTTCCACTTGGTTTTGAAAGAGACATGTTAAAAACTGTATCCGAAATAAATTATAATAAATACTGTTAAGTGTTGTAACAATAAGTGCGCAACTCAACTCGAAACTCTATCACAACTGACTCATAACTGACTAAACACTGAACGACTGAACTCAATCGAACACGGCTTATAGATAGCGTCATCTGTGTTTTTGCGCGATAGAATTTCATGGAACAAGCCAGATAACGTTTGGCTTTAGGTTTTAGGGTGAGTACGTGTAGTTCATCCTCCTAAACATAGATGGCACTACGTACAATTGTACATTTTATTATATCAATCTTTGTTGCAGCGGCGCGCGCTTTGAAAAACGGTTTTCCACTTGTTCACGGGCCGCATTATCTGGCTGTTTTAAAAACTAATTTGGGCCGCAGAAAAATGCTCACTGGGCCGCATGTTTGACATGGCTGCTATAGAGGGCCGATCCGTGCTGAGCATGCAGGGAAGGGCGGCAGGACCTAGGTGGTCGGGTTGCATATTATTATATAAGATAAGAAAAATATGGGATTGGAGGAGTGCCAGAACTAACTATAGGAGGGACATTTGAAACAACTGAAAAACTGTAATTAAAAGATCAGAGAGTACAAAATAACATCAAAGAAGGTGAGATTCAAACATATTGGAACAATGCTGGGATAATATTTTTTATACGGGAATATATCCAAAGAGTAAGTGATGTTTTATCATACATTTATAAATTATTCGCACAAATACCAGCCGTAAAACAAGTAAATTTGATTTTTTTTATCTATGAGCTGACCACGAAGGCCAAAGGCCTAAGTACAAGGTATAGTCAAAAGCAGTGTTATCGTGCGGGTCATACGATTTATAAACGACAAACTTTTTAAGTTTGTTTTTCCTTTATTACGTGTAATCATATCCTCCGCATAAAATCCGGAAGATGAATTAGATAAACCTATGATATTTTCGTATGAAAAAAGAGGATAAACATATAAATACCAGCAATTGCAAAAATCTTTGAGCGATGTCACTTCAAAGTCAGATTGACAAGTCAGTGACAAAATGAGTAATAGAAAACAATTTTCGGGTTTTTTCCATCTACAAGCGAAAAAAATGGTATTAAATCTGATAAAATATTACGAAAATGAAAATTCACCGGCCAATATCCAGGAAACAGTAGCAAAAGCTCTGGGAATCGGTATAAGCACTGTGCAGAAAATTGTGCATGAAAAAAAGTATAATTTACTACCGAAGAAGATTAAGAAATATAAGCGAAAAAAGCCAAAGACAGAAGACTTAAGCGACAATGTAAAAATGGATGTTCGTAATGCAATTTACGATTTATACACATCAAAAACTAATATAACCCCTCAAGTTTTAAAAAAGCTTTAAAAAATCGAGGCATATTGGAAATTGGAGTAAAATCGTTGTCAAAATTACTAAAAATGTTGGGTTTTCGATATAAAAAGGACTATAACCGAAGATCTTTATGCGAGTTGCCACATATAGCAAGTCAGCGTATCTAGTTTTTAAAGAAATACACGGAAAATGTTAATTCAAAATTTTGAAAAGTGGTATTTTTAGACGAGACTTGGATATTTTCTAATGGAAGTGGTTCGAAATCTTGGCAGGACGAGTCTGTAAAAAGTGTCATGAGAAAAAAGCGATGTGGGACGGGAAAACGGTTCATCATTTTGCATGCAGTTTCTTCAACAGGATTTCTCCCAGGTGCAAGTTTACTGTTTTCTTCAACATCCAAAAGTATGGACTACCATGATAATATGAACTGTTTGAAAAGTGGTTAAAAGAACAACTAATTCCAAATTTAGATGCTCCATCTTTAATCATTCTGGACAATGCATCTTATCATTCAAGAATCTTAAATATACAACCTACTTCATCCTGGAAGAAAAGTGATATTTATGACTGGCTACTAAAACAAAAACAAAATCCTTTACCCAGTATGCTGAAACTAGAACTTCTTTTAATGGCAAAATCTATTAAAAAACCAACAATATATGCCGTAGATGAAATATTACGGGAAAATGGACATGAGGTTTTACGACTGCCGCCATACCATTGCCAGTTTAATGCAATAGAATTAATTAATTATAGGCTGGGGCAAAATCATATTACGAAAAGCACGTGAACGATGGTCTTAAGGCCGTTTTACATGCTGCAATTCTTCTTTGCAATATGCAATAGTCTTGAACAAAGGCATGCGCAGTTTGACAAAAGGTACAAATGTCTTGCCACTGCGCATGCTTTTGTTCAAGACTATTGCAACTTGCAGGAAAGAATTGCAGCATGTAAAACGGCCTTTACATCAAATGAAGTACAAATTGTTTGGCAAGATTCATTAAATTATATTACGCCGGAGTACTCGAAGAAATCTGTGGAACATACGGAGAAATTAATATGGGATTGGTCGAATCAAGAACGAGTTCTAGATGTCGAAATAGCACCAATGATCATTGCGCCATTTGAAGACAACTCAGAAGATTAGGACTTTTTAAGTGATGATGATATTTTTTAGTCTATAATATTAAAAAGTTTCTGAAGGATTATATTAGTCTTTGACGTGTATAAATCATAAATTGCATTATGAATATCCATTTTTGCATTGTAACTTAAGTCTTTTGCCTTTGGATTTTTTCGTGCACATTTCTTAATCTTCTTCGGAAGTCATTTTTTTTTCATGCACAAGTTTCTGTACATTCCTTACACCGATTCTCAGAGCTTTTGCCACTGGCTCCTGGATATTAGCCAGTGAATTTTAATTTAAAATTTTTGTTAATTTTTTTGCTTACTTTTTTAGTACATTTGTAATTTTGTATTCTATAAATAAATTATAGAATACTTGTTCCAATTTTTAAGGGTGTTTAAAATAAGTAAATTTTTTTATTAATTATAAGACAAAATTTGATATATAAAAATCGGTAAAATCGGGGCTAACAAAAAATACAGGCTATACATATATATATATATATATATATATATATATATATATATATATATATAATATATATATATATATATATATATATATATATATATATATATATATATATATATATATATATATATATATATATATATATATATATATATATATATATATATATATATATATATATATATATATATATATATATATATATATATATATATATATATATATATATATATATATATATATATATATATATATATATATATATATATATATATATATATATAGCCTGTATTTTTCGCATGCATGGCCCTTAATTTTAGACTGAAATTTGAAGAAATCGGATAAGTAGTTTTTGACTGACGGACAGCAATACCTACAGACAGACGGAATTGAGCAAAACATGTTTTCCGGCATCTAGAGACCACTAAACGTAAAGATCTGAAAAAATGTATAAAGTTTTTGCAAAATAAAAGTTTTCTTTGCACAGGGGTGGCCCGCATTTAAATAAATGACACTATATAAGTGGTTAGATTTTTAGGTCAAACGGGGCTCATAATTTTTGGTGATTGATAAAAAAATCTCACTTTCATTAAGTGGCTGTACAAACAGAACATATCCTGATTGTTCCACTGATTCGAACCGCCTTCCAACTTTATTAAGGCGCTTACCATTTTGTGTAATTTTTGTTTTTGCCAACCAAAAATTTTTAACCAAATACATATTTAGCGAATTTTTTTATTTAGTCCCTCGGCATTTAATATATAAAACAATATTAAGTGGCTATCTTAATAATATTGCGTAATATAATAAAAAAAAACTATTTTCATCACACAACATTTTGGTATTCACTGTGTTTTCTGATTTGATTCATAATGTTGGTGACCTCTGGACCCGCACGATAAGACCGTATTCGACCATACTGTGGTTGCTTTAAGTGAAAACATGGAAAGTTCAATATCAGTATCAGATTTGTGTAATCGGCTTGATGTATGTATGCTCGTTTTATTAAATTTTTTATACGACGGTTGCTTTAAAATAAGTTATTTAGAAAAAATGTCGGTAACATTCTGTGTTCTGTAACATAGGCACCGGTGTACAACCTTCTTGAGAATATTTCTATCCTAGACCATCAATGATCTAGAATCTATCCTATTCTTATAAAATATGTAAATATGAGGACTACAAGTACGTGTCTTAAGCTGGCGATGGTAAGCCGTTTACTTCAAATATGTATAGAAACAATGCTAAAAAGAGGGATAAACACTTACGTAGGATAATTTGCATTGTGCATTCCTAGCATTAAATGTTTCTCGTTGTGTAAATAGGGTGGAATATTCTGCGGCGTTGGTTCACTTCCCCAACATCCTAGTGTGACAAAAAAGCGGTTACGAACGCATTCCAGAACAACAAGTTGTGGCACAATAATTTGTAATTTGTTCGATGCTGATTAGTTTTCATCAGTCGATTAGGGTAATCGGTCGGCCATAATCACATCGCAGTGTGCCGATGATGATGATAGGAAGACGGAATGGGAGAGGTATTGTGCAGGGCCTATGATGCCGACAGTCAGGCCGGTGTACCTCTCGGTGTACCTTTCAAGATTTTGTAGTTTTATTATTTCTTAGTATAAGTTTAATTACAAGCTTTTAATTACCTTCACTTATCTGTCTGGGTGTGTGTCCCGGTCAAATTTGGAAGCCGATTTGAAGTACTATACAGGGTGGCCCAACGAAATCAGTCCAGTAAAATTTACAACTTTATATATGAACATTTTAAAAGACGCTTGGACCCGTAAACTTGGTTTCAGGGACACATTAATTTTATCGCTGCAACTTCAAATCCTTAGGGGGATAAATTCTACCCTACGTTTTGCAAATGGCAAAGAGAATGTTGTAAAATTTTATTTTAAAGAGAATTGAATTTTCCGCAATATGGCGTAACATCTTTTAAATTTGTGCTATGGATTGCCGAGAAATAAGATGTTGAAATAGTTTAATTAATTAGCAGCTACTTACTTGTTATCTTATTAACTGTTAACGCCATTCACTTTTAGACAATAATACAGCACCTGTTTAAAATATTCTCGGACGTTGCTAAGAATATCTGGTGTAATTTGTTGGCGTTCATTGGTGATATGGTCCAATCTTCTAAGGATTCAGGCTGCGCGACATATTTTCGATTTAAGGTATCCTCACAGAGAGAAATTAAAAGGAGATAAATCTGGTGATCTTGCAGGCTATTCAATAGTACCCGTCCTTCCAATCTATCTACCAGGAAATGTTTCTTCTAAAAATTGCCGAACAGGTAAAGCATAATGGGGATGAGCCCCGTCTTGTTGGAAGATCGAATTTTCGTCATGGTAAAGTTGACCATTTTTCATAATTTCGACCATAGCTGGATAAACGACATTTTCCAATAGCTCCAAGTATGTATCTTCATTTAAATTTCTTGCTATGAAATATCGCCCATGGCAGCTACTAAAAATACCAGCCCAGACTTTGAGGATGTTGAGAATGAATCAGAAGGATCTTAATAAGCAAACTGTTCGATTTTTTACTTTTTCAATTACATTGAAAATGATAATATGGTTTTCTGAATATCTCCACAAAACGAAATCTGTAAGATCAACAAATCTGGTGTCCTAGGTGGCCATCTTATTGGACCATTATTGAGTCCATTGATCAGGGAAGTTATGTTCCAAGATTGTGGCCTTATTAGTTGGCAATTGGGGCTAGAGAATTCGTTTTGCTGGAAGTATATACTGTTTAATTGAGTCAGTGGTATGTCATCAAGAAGATCGGGCAAATTTAATTTCAAAATATTTGTTGCCATTTAAGTTATCTTGATAAATGTAAAATTTAATGGTTGTCTTTAATATGAAACAAGATACGTTGAATCTACATCTGCTTTGTTGACGCCGAGGAAATATTTGATGTGAGGTTTCATTTTTGTTTCGCCATCCATCATCCATTATTTCTGTGATATACTTAAGTTCAAAGCTAATTAGAAAAAAAGATATGCCTGTCAAGATAAGCTGCTGACTCATCAGAGTTTTCATTGCTTTTGATAAAACAAACTAACATGTTATATTTCTCATAATATTGTCTTTCGTTCTGTACCATGTGTATTGCTTAATAAATAAATAAATACATTAACACTGCACTTCACACTTTATTTTAAATTCAACAAACTTTGCCTGAATGTAGAAAAACCTAAATTCTATTGTGCCACCTTATGTTTCTAAGGCAAACAACAACAAACCAACAAAAGTATGCTATTTACCTTAAAAGGAAAAAAGAAAACAATGAAAAAACGAAATATTAATCGAAAAAAAAATCATATTTTTCGATAGGTCAATGAAAATATATAAATTGTAAATATACCAAGTAATGATAGCTATAGAACAATCACGAAAAAAGAAATATTCGTTAGGACATAACATTGCCTAATTTAAACCATACATATGCGAGGTGAATAATTTCGATGACATTGAAATTAAAATTACGCGACCTTAAATTCTATTTTGTTATCGTTATACAAGCAAAATAAACGAAGTCCTAACACTGGAACTTGTGGTGGAAGATAACATTGAGTTTACTAAGTCTTCCAACTAGAATCTTACATGAAATTAAAAATATTCACTTAAAAGAAGGTGAAACTTTAATATATTTTGATGTAAGCTCATTGTTTCCTAGTGTATCCATACCACTAGCTTTAGGGTACCTAAAGGAACTACTTCAATTCAATAATTTGAAGAAAGAAATTATTGATGAATATTTGCTTGTCACAAAATTATGTATGAATCAAATTTTTTTTCAGTTCAACAACAAATATTATAAACAATTTAAGGGAACTGCGATGGGCAATTACTTATTTCCGTTCCATGCAAATTTGTTTATGGGTAGGTTAGGAACTCAATTTAAAAAAGAACTCAGGTATTTCCCAAGGGCGTGGTATAGATACGTACACGATATATTTGCTATTTTTGATACCAAAACAGAAAATTTGGACACTTTCTTAGAAAAATTAAACAATAAATATCCTTCCATTAATTTTACGTACGAAAAGGAGAACAATGGGCAATTACCTTTTCTCGACACGTTAGTTATTAGAAATCAAAACAAAATGGCAGCATTTCATTTCCTTACTCACATGATAGTCACGTTTCCATTAAGTAAAGAACGTTTTAATAATGAAATGAATCGGATTACAAATATAGCTAAAAGTAATGGATATAATGATAATTTTGACCATAAATTAGTAAATAGACATAAGCATAAGAAAATGTTACTACTCTTCAAGCACCATAAACATTCGTTTTAAAGAATACATGACATATTTAAGATACAGAAGAACAGAAAAGTCAAGCGTAGTCCAACACGCTTTGGAAAACAATCACCAAATAGGAATAAATAATCTTAAGTTAATTAAATATGTATCTATTAATAGATTATTGGATGCATTTAAGAATACAGAAATAGTTAAATGTGGTAAAAAAGCACTAAATAAAGATAGAGGGCCTATTCCCTATAGTCCCCTCTATTGTTTACTTGCCAACGGTGCAGTCGGGTGCAACTAAGTGTGACCACATTTACCTATAGATAGTCTCGGTCAGGATACGTTACTTTAGACGTCGCCAGTTCCACCGGCGCGGTCGAGAGAGTCGAACGTGTACACAAGTGCGTAGCGTAAAACATCGCAACCGATAGCGAACAAAAGCCTCCAATAGTGTGTGACGTCCATTGTCATGGACAGTAAAGGGGAACCACCCCCCAAGACCCCCACCGTAGGGGAATACATCGAACTTAAAAAATATACAGAAAACCTAATCCTAAACAACGACATAGCTAACCGTAAACTTCAAGACGAATTCAAACAAGCCCAGGAAGACTGGAATAAAAAATTCAACAAAGCCCAAGAGGACTGGTCCCGGATAATTCAGGAAAAAAACAACCAAATAGAGAAGCTAACCAACACTATAACAAAGCTGGTCACCGACATTAAAAGGTATGAAAATGAGTATCCCGATCCCCCTAATCCCCCCAACAACTTATACACAGACATATCCGACGATTACATGAGCCAAGACTCAGACAATGAACAGTCACTTACCGAAATAACTTCTTTGAAAAAAAAAAAAGAAACGAACAAACACAAACACATCCCCAAACAATCCCAACCCGACTAAAAAACCGACCACCACACAGGAAAATACTACCTACACCCAACAATTCCCCTCGCTTGCCCCCAAGCAAAACCCGAAACAAACTAACACCCCTACCCAAATTAAACCAATCACAACCACCAAAACAACAAACCCTCCTAATCCAAATATTAACAACACCCTTAAACCCAAAATTCCTCCTATAATATTAAGAGAGAAATCAAAATATAATAACATCTTAGCTTATCTTCGCGCTAACCAAATCAGTTACGGCAATCCTACCAACATAACAGACGGTATTAGGTTCAATCTTCCAACCGCTCAGGACTATCGTTCAATAACAAAATTTTTCGAAAATCAGAAAATTCAATTCCACTCATACAACTTTGAAGAGGACAAACTTCTACACGTAGTCCTGAGAGGAGTACTGGAGGACTGGTCCACGGAAAAAATAACCAATGATCTATTAAGTCAGGGCTTCACCCCAAAGAGAGTAATAAGATGGTACCATAAAAACGGCAATCCCATGCCGTTGGTGCTAGTGCTACTATCTAAAACACAAAAAAAACATTTTCGATTTACATATTCTAGATGACATGGCTATTAAAGTTGAATCTCAAAAAAATAGAACAAATTATAACCAATGTCACAGATGCCAACTATACGGCCATGCTCAATCGAACTGTCAGGCTTCACCAAAATGCTTAAAATGTGCAGAAGAACACTTCACACACCTCTGTAACTTGGAAAAAAACACCCAATGCAAATGCGCTAATTGCGGAGGCGAACATCCTGCCAACTTCCAGGGGTGTGTGAAACACCCTAAAAATCAAATTTCTAAACCCTCAATAAATATCCCACCCCCTACATTCAAATGGGGAGTAGATAACCTCAAAAACACAAAAAACAATAGCACAACTAGCACCAACGACATGAATGATCTCACTGTTATAATACAAACCTTTGCAAATATGAACAGCCAGCTGCAGGCGTTCATGAAAAATTTCATGGACACCTTGCAATCGCAGTTTAAAACCATACTACCGCATATGACGCCTAACACAAAGCCCCTAGTCAATGAATAACAAAAACAAACCCGCATCCATTAGAATAGCGTCCTGCAATATATACTCAATTAAAAATAAAAAAATAGAAATAATCAACTTTTTAGAAAAATTTCAAATCGACATATTTCTAATCCAAGAAACCTGGCTCAAAGCTAATCAAAGACTTACTATACCCAACTATAATTGCTTCAGAACAGACAGAGTAGGAGCTCCCGGAGGGGGCACCCTAATCCTTGCAAAAAAAAAACTTAATAACCTATGAAATCCCCAATCCGGACAGAAGCATTGAAGGCACCTACATAAAAATCTACCTAAACGACCATATACTGACAATAGGCTCAGTCTATTGCGGACCCGCAAGGGACAAAATCTTTGATATCAATAGCCTACACAACTTATTTCAAACCAATGACCCTGTCCTGATTGGAGGAGACCTTAATGCTAAAAACAAAGACTGGGGGTGCAACACCTCAAACTTTAGAGGACTATTACTAAACAACTCCCAAGACATCTTCGGATACAATATCCTAACACCCAACGAACCCACTCACATATGTCCCCAAGGGAGACCCGAAATGCTCGACTTTTTCATAACAAAAAACACACCCAACATATCCCACCCCGCAGTAATTTACGACCTCACCTCAGACCACTCCCCAATAATTATAGACTATGGAAACCCGAACCATAATAATCTAGACTATTACTTCAAAAAATCTAATAATTGGACCAAATTCCAAAAAACGCTTGTAAAAATCGATCCCCCCCTGAAATAAATAATCCTGAACAGCTTGAAAACGCAGCAGTATACCTCTCCAACGCCATAACAATAGCATTACAAAACTCTACAAACCTCCAAAAATGCAAAATTTCTAAATACGGCGACCTCCACCCCAATTTAAGAGAGGAAATCAAAGTCAAGAATAGGTTAAAAAATCTAGCCGCAAGGACAGGAGACCCTAACATCAAGGCCCAAGCAAATCACGCTACAGCCAAAATCAAATTAAAACTCAAAAACCTCCTCAATGAAAGATGGGAACAAAAACTTGAATCCCTTAACCTAGAATACTCACAATACTTTAAAATTCCCAGATCTCTTATCAAAGGACCCAGACTCCCCACCCCCCACATAACAGACCCCATCAACAACACAACTATATCCAACCCGGAAGAAAAAGTCGAGCACTTCGCTCAAGCCCTATATCACCAATTCAACACCACAAACCCAATAGACTTAATTCACGAAAACCAAATCAACAGAGCCATCCAAATATATAACCTCACCCCGATAGGTGCTGCACCCCCAATCTCCATAGCTAGCATTAAAAATATTATAAATAGCCTAAACATCAAAAAAGCCCCTGGACCGGACAACATTCCAAATATAGCCATAAAAAAAGCGCCTGAAAATATTGTAAAAATAATTGTAAATATTGTAAATAAGATCATTTCTCTAGGCTACTTTCCTAATTGCTGGAAAGAAGCCAAAATAATTTTATTCAAAAAAAAAAGGAGAGCCACCCAACCTCACTGGAAGCTATAGACCCATAAGTCTACTTTCAAACATAGGTAAACTTATGGAAAAAAGTATACTCACGCTACTCAGTCAAGAATTAACAGAAAAAAACATCTTAATGCACGAGCAATTCGGGTTTCGCCCAGGTATGGGCACAGTAAATCAAATAACCAGGCTGTCATCAGACATCATTCAAAATTTCAATAGAAAACGAAAAACAGGGGTTATATTCCTCGACATCAAAAAAGCTTTCGATTCTACGTGGCACAATGGTATAATCATTAAAATGATCCGCTCAGGCATTTCTAACTATCTAATCAAAACAATAATATCCTTCCTACATAACAGAAAATTTATAGTAAACATAGATGGCTTTGAATCCGCACAAAAACTAATGAGAGCAGGTGTACCCCAAGGTTCCCCTCTCTCCCCCATCCTTTTTAATATATACACCTCAGACATCCCTCCCAATCCATTTACCAAACTCTACCTATTTGCTGACGATACCGCCCTAACCGCATCCTACAAAAAATTGGGGTTCATCGGCAACAAACTACAAAACCATATGGACGCTATTTTAAACTGGATGAAAATCTGGAAAATTAATGTCAACCCTAATAAAACCCAAGCAGTTCTATTTGCAAAAGGCGGTAGACTGCCTACCAATAACAAAGTCAAAATCTTAAACATTCCTATTGACTGGGACAAAAAGGCCAAATACTTAGGTGTCATCTTCGATCGTAGACTAAGCTGGGCACAAAATACCAACAATAGCATCAAAAAAGCTAAAAAAGTATTCTCAATGCTATACCCTCTACTAAACAGGAAAAGCAAGCTTAATCCTAAAATAAAAATCACCCTCTACAAAGCATACCTCAGACCCCTTCTAACCTACGCATCCCCCTCCTGGAGTACCCATCATCCCAACCAAAAAAAAAGCTACAATCTTACCAAAGCAAAACATTAAGAATCATCCTAAATGCAGAAAGATTTGTACGTAACTCAATTCTCCACAGAGACAGTAAACTCCCCTACCTCCAAGAACATATAAACAAACTCAATACAAATTACTATATACGTGCAGATTTATCTGAAAATAGACTTATTAATAACTCCCATAACTTCTCTAATCCCAACGACAAATACAAACTTCCTAAAGACTGCCTCCTACCTTAGTTAACTCAAACCACCACCCCTAACCCACATCCCCCCCCTCCCCCCACCCCAACTCATTAACTCATACCTTAAACACAATTCAAGAAAGTAAGCCGACGATCCAAAAGGCGTTATAGCTATTTAGCTGACGTAAAAGAGAAGAAGACCCCGAAGACGTTACTTTAGTTTATTTCATCTGCTGATGATGCTAACTTGATTAGCGAAACGCGCATCCAGAACGTAACAAGTTGTGGTGTAGTGTGGTTAGAACTCTTGTATTTTGAAAATAAGTGAAGTTAAACAAAAAGTGAACTGAACTAATATAGTAATTAAAGTATATTTATAAAAAAAGAAAATGTGTAACTTTAATCAAATACGTAAGTAATTAATTTTAACGGATTAGCAGACAGTTCATTCCCCTTTAAAATGATTTTCAAATTCTATGCTAGCAGTTAGAACATGACACCCAAAAAGATTTAAGTAAAACAAATAAAGAACATTTTAATGAAACTTATTCACTATAAAAATCATGAGCGCAGTAAAAAGGTCTTTCAATGAGGTACGCTTTGGTTTTTTTCGAAAGAGTGCAAACATAGGGATAGTTTTTAAATGTAAATGTAAATGATTGTAAAGTTTCATGGCGTTATAAATAATTGATTTTTTTATTAATTCTGTGGAAGGAATGGGAAGGTATATGTCCTGCCTAGAGTCTCTTTTTCTTATACGTGTTGTGGCCTTTCCGGGAAAGTGTTTATATCTTTCAAACAGACGGTTTCTAAAATAAATAATGCAGGAAGTGTTAATAATTCATGTTTTTGAAATAGTATTGGTAGTGAGCTCTGTTATTTAGACCAAACAAATAGCGAGTTGCTCTCTTTTGAAACCCAAAAATACTACGAAATTGCTTGGTGGTACAGCAGCTTCAAAAGGGAAGGCCATAGCGGAGATATAGTGAGAAATTAGTAAGTCTGGCGGAAGACACGTCCAGTTGTTTTGAAACTGATCGAATGGCAAAGCAGAAGGTCGAAAGTTTTTTAGTAAAGGTGTCAATATGCTTAGACCATTTTAGGTTGTTATTTGTATCCAAGTTCAGGAATTTAACCGACTCAACGTATTTAATATTGTTAAGTAGCTGAAAACTCCCCTTATAAGATAAGGCAACCGTTTTATGCACATTGAAGCAAAGCAGATTGGTGATGTTATTCATTTCTTTCAATAGTTCCATGCTGCTAACAGGGCTTTAGAAGAAGCTATCAGCGACATTTTTCGATGGAGGGAGAAACGAGAGAGGGTCCAAACTTGGCGAGATACCAGAGGTAACATTTCTGCTTACATTAATAAAATAATCATTTAGGTCATTTGACCTTGGCAAGATCTGAGTCACCGGGTTTGATTTGTTTCTGAGGTCATTGACCAGGTTTCCTTTGAAACGTTTTTAGATTTTGTTAGACGCTTTTGATAGTATATTTTTCTTGCTGACTTGATTAGTTTAATATAGATCCTCTTATAATTAGAGATATAGTCGAGAATAAGAATGTCGGTGAATTTTTTTTATAAATAAGAGAGAACGCACATTTTTGTCAGAAATGCGTAGTCCTTTCGTGGTGCACGATTTATGACGCTTAGGTTTGATAGTCATAAGCGGGGAGGTCTTATTAAAAGAACTTACAATTTTATTTAAGAAAGTTCTAAAATTTGAGTTAACATTTTCAAATTCAAGCCCTCATAGTGCTGTTTCCACAGATTGGATGACGGCATTTGTTATGTAGAAGGCTGCCTTACTAGTTCTAGGCAGAAACAAATTCAACAGACAGCTGTAAGCCTTTGTTTCAAATTTTAATACTACCGGCACTCTACATACATCAGTGTTTGGTCTACATTAAATTAAAGCTGAATACTGTTCTGACACACAAGAGCTATATTACCCTATCTGTGTTACCAATGAGGCAATTTAAGAAAAGGGTTAAAACACTGTTGGTGGAACTGCGCCCATATAATGTTCAAGACATTTTAAATAGTAGTGTTCTCAGCAGTCTTATATAATACGTATTTGTAAGCGTTTTGAGTTGATTGTGGCTTAATTTCATGATAATCTATGTGAAATGTAATGTTTATGTAATTTTTACTAAGAATATTATATAAATTTAATTAGAAACTTTAAGCAATATTTTATTGTCAGTCATTAGATCATATCATGAATTTTTCAGCTTGCTATCATTTTTTAAGGTTTGTTATATTATCCCTTTACTTCTAGCCTCCCTAACTATAATTTTATTAGTAGCAAAAACACTTTAACCCCTTTAGCCTGGGATTGAAAAAAAATTACTTCTATCCATACTCATTCTCAGATACCCCTAACTTATATAAAAAATTGGCAAGTTTGCCAAAATTTCCATTTAAAGGTTCATTTAATTGGACTTTCTGGCCAGCAATTTGAAACGCATATCGGAGGCCTTCATGAAGATGCCTTCACGCGTTGAACTATTTTTATGGCCTTTGGCTCGGGAGTTTACCACGCAGAAGAATGCCATTATCGGGATTTTTACATTTTATTTGTGTTGTTCGGAGCGGTTGCTGGACAATTACTGGCAAAAAGCGAAATTATTGACAATGGAAAAGCTGAAAACTACGTGACGAGATGGGAGCGCCGAGAAATTAGAACGTAGGCGCGTTCGGTTTTTCCTTAATTACGGAAATCATATTTTTTCAATAAAATAATAGCCAATTAAAATTAAGCCGGTCTAAGTACTACTTATAGATTTTGCTATACAAAGTTCGCCATTATGGCCTGTTGTAAAACATTGTATTTGTAATAGAAGTATTTTATCAGTGTGTTTTTAATTGTGAAAATTTTTTTTTAGAAGTATTTATTCAACAGCAAAATTTATGGTACGAGCGGGAATCAAACTCGCACCTGTGGATCTCCAACCCATTGCTCTAACCAATTGCGCTATCGTAGGTGATTTTTTCACCCGCCATTTTGTTCCTCCACCTTAATTTGTACCACAATTTTACCAGTTCATCTCTATATCCCACTTAATTCTTGCACAAAATTTGAAATGAATCTAAAAGTAGTTTTTTCAGGATAATTTTTTAAATATTTTATCAAGCCGCCATTTTGTTTCATCATCTTGGATTCGTACCAAAATTTTAGGTAATAAATAAGCAAAATTTGAGGTAAATTAGTTAAGTAGTTTTTACTCCTTAAAACTACGGAAAATAATGTAACTCAGTTACCTTTTTACATATATACATGAAATATAAATATTGTATTTCTATATATATATATATATATATATATATATATATATATATATATATATATATATATATATATATATATATATATATATATATATATATATATATATATATATATATATATATATATATATATATATATATATATATATATATATATATATATATATATATATATATATATATATATATATATATAGAATATTATCAGAATAACTCTCCGCATGATGCTGCTAGTGTATACTTTGCCAGATTACCTATGGGTCTGCAGCCGGAAACTGCCGGATCCCCAATAAGTGGCGCTAAGTATTACACTTAGCATGTAGTACTGTTTCAGTATGATAGACGTTTCGTTTTCGTTTTTGTATCGGGCAATCTGTTATTTCAGATCTCCCTGGGTACAAGCCTGCCTGATGACGGTAGAGGTCCAGAAATTATGATTTCAGGAGGGTACCCTGTGACATAATCGAAAGCAATTCTTCTTGTAGGCCGTTTTGCACCTGCAGAAACTATATATTTTTGCATTATATATATATATATATATATATATATATATATATATATATATATATATATTTATATGTTGACTCTTAGTCCTTCACGGATGGAAAAATACAATGTGTTTTCACAAACAACTATAAGTAAACTACCTGGAAACCCAAAAGATAAAATCTAACTAGAAAACCACGGAGTATACAGCATTCCGTGCCAGGACTGTGAAAAGTTGTACGTGGGGCAAACTAACAGGCGAATATCAGCAAGAGTGGAAGAGCATCAGAAACAAACAAACAACCTCAGCTTTATTCCTACATCTTCAGGAAACTGGCCATAAAATAAATTCCGATGGGTGTAGGGCGATTGTCAATATAGAATATTATAAGGCCAGAATAACCCGAGAAGCCATAGAAATTGAAAAACAAGGCGATATGAATAAAAGAGACGAATCATTAAAACTACCAACAGTATGGAAGACAATAATCGACAAATCTAAAATCGCAGCAAGTGTAATTACCGCAACAACAACAGCACCATCCGGAAAACATAAATAACGACCAACGGCCGCGCAGATATAACCTTTCGGCGTGGGGGTGTAAAAGGAAAATATATATATATATATATATATATATATATATATATATATATATATATATATATATATATATATATATATATATATATATATATATATATATATATATATATATATATATATATATATATATATATATATATATATATATATATATATATATATATGAACGAAAAGTTTTTCGTATTTCGATAATATATATTGCAACTAAGTAAATTTTTGGTAATTTTTCAATCGCATCCGATAGATACCCCAAATAACTTCAAAGAGAAAAAGAGCAACATAGTGTTGAAAACGTACGTAATAAACGTATTAAATAAAAACTCAGTTTCGTTAATTTTACCATAGTTGCACACCATTTTAAATACCTGAAGTATAAAAAAAAATAGACAAAATAAGTAAAATATGAGGAAGTTCGGACATACAATAGTTGTATATATCTTAAGATAATTTTAATTTAGTATATAGGAAATAAATTAATTTTAATTAATAACTTTATTTTATAAAAAACCTATAAATTGTAATTTAATTCAGTTTTTTTTTAAATTTTAATTAATTTATTATTATTCATATTATTATTTATTTTTCATATTATTTACGTCGTCTATAAAAATATATTATGTCCTTTATTATTTGCCTCTATGAAAACAAGGTTATATTCCAGGAAATGTAACCATTTAAATATTTTATTAGGCCTATATCTTTCTTGCCATACAGGATTTACACAAGAACTCACCAGTTTATCCACATATCACACTTTATTTTTGTTTTTATGTGACGCCGCCATTTCGTTCCGCCATAATGCTTTTTAACAAATAATAACCATTTTAACCAAAATTAGAAATCCATTGGATAATTGGTTTTTGAGCTATGCCACATAGAGACAGACCCGCAGAATGAAAATTGAAGAACATGTTTTTTGGGGTCCAGGGCACCGAAAACGCAGAGATCTGCAAAAATCTCGGAAATTGTTTTTTCACGGTCACATATTTCTCACGAGAGAAGCAAAAAATTTTTGATCCGATTGTCTCCTCACAAAAAACTATCTCCTCCTAACACCTAACTTGGGACACACTTTATAAACTAAACGCTTGTTATTGTTTCTTTAACTCCTCTTATTGCAATAAAATTAGTTATATCGGGGTAACTTGTTTGGGCTAACATTGTTCCAATAAATGCACTTAAGCTCAATATTACCTCGGTTGAGACAAAATCGATGCTATCAAATTCATATGGCCCTTATTCATCTCCCTTCATCAAGGACATTAGTTATTTTCCAGGTCCGTCCAAAGACGCTGCCGTCTAAAAAACGTGCTGTGTCGATCAATACATAAAAAATTCATATTGAAAAAGATTGGAGGGAGGCGACTCTCTTGATTCTTAGAGGCCAGTGTCGCGCTCAGGTTAAATTAATATTTTAAGTTATTATATAAATTTTGTTTTACAGCACTCGTGTGGAAAATCACTGTATTTATCGCTGAAAAATGTTCAAACAAATAAACAAAAAATTATTGAGATTAAAATCAGGTTTTAAGCTTTGTGAAGCAGTAGGGGTGTTCTTCCATTTCATCTTAAACTAAGCTTTCCTCGTTATTGTAGAGACTAGATGCTTTTGCTGCATCTGCAACAAGTGCAGAGAATGCCTATCCGCTGTTAATTGAATAACTATTACAACCACAGCTGATTAAACGAATCATTTATTTATTTATTAGGCACCTTAACATAATGATTGACATTACAATTTACAAAGGTGCACCAAAAATTTAACAGACATAATGCCGTAAGTATATACAAAAAAAAGAAGGAAATAATGAAAAACTTATTCTAATACTATGATTAAGTGTACGACGAAAAAAAAATTAATACAAACAAAAAAAAAATTATAAAAATAAAAATTAGTGCTGGTTTCTATACAATAAGAAAAACACTTGAGGCAAGACGCTTTACTTGCGCCAATGAGGACTGATATAAATCTATGTGAGAGAAATAACAATTATATTTTTTTTGCAATAAATTTATAGGAGAGTTACTGGCCGAATTTGTGTGATAGGTAGGATAATAAAAGAGAGCCAATGATCGGGTGTTAGCGTTATGACAGTTCAAACAAAGAGCACTTGTAATATGAGTACAGTCTACCAAATTATTAACCATTTTAAACAAGAAGACCGCTCCACTAACCAACCTTCTCGAACTTAACTTTAACAATTTATATTTTTTTAAACTTTGTTCATAACCACTGTTTAGCATTTCCGAAATATAAACTTTTTTTGAATTTTTTCAATCCTTTCAATGTATTTATGATATTGGGGATTCCATACAATATTTGCAAACTCTAGATGAGGTCTCACAAACGCATTATAGAGTAACAATAGCGAAGAAGGATTTTTAAAGGGTTTTGTTATTCTTAGAATAAAACCCAAGTTCTTATAGGCTTTTCCAACTGTCTTTTCTATATGTATATCAAATAATAGTTTAGAGTCCATTATTACACCAAGATCCTTAATAAAATTCACCTGCTGAACTGAAACACCATCTATGCAATATCTATACAAAATATTATTCTTTAGCCTAGAAAACTTAATAAAAAAACATTTACTTGTATTTAGGACAAGTCTATTACGTTCACAATATTTAAAGAGTTTGTCAATATCAGATTGAAATTTTATACAGTCTTCCATCGAACTAACCGTTTTATAAAGTTTTAAGTCATCCGCGTATAGTGAATGATTAACAAAGCTAAAACAGGTATGAATATCCGATATAAATAAAGAAAATAAAAGTACCGTAACGCAGTCCGATGAAACACTGTTCAACTTAACACATTGGCTTCTATCAGATAAGTATGAGCACAATAAATTAAGTGCAAACCGACTTGGAAGTTGGATGATGAACCCTATTAAATGCTTTTGAAAAGTCGGTGTACACGGCATCCACCTGCCTTCTATCGTCCATGCACTCGGCTATATACTGCACAAAAGGCACCAGGTTAGTCACTACAGATCGCCCATGATAGAAACCATGCTGGTCATCACCAATGCTTTGTTTAACTTTAAAAAATAATTCTTTTGTAATAATAGATTCAAACATTTTTCCTGGTACTGATAAAATAGAGATAGGACGATAATTGCATACGTCAGTTCTGTCACCACTTTTATAAACAGATGTGATCTGTGCAGTTTTCCATAAAGAAGGAAATGTTCCCTCGCTTAGAGCTTTGTTGTATATAATGAAAAGAGGTAGCGACATTGAGACACTGCACGATCTAAAAAAATAGGGTGGTATGCCGTCAGGGCCGGCACCCTTGTTAATGTTTAAGTTCTTTAGTTCATTTTCAACTTGCTCTATGGTAACATTCCTAATATCAACAATATTGCAGTTCAAGCTACCTGCATGAACCAACGAAGGCGAGGCGGAAGACACAAAGACACTAGCGAATCATGAATTTGATGTAATAATGTACAATTCGTTTTACATTAAATTCAATATAGATTTTATTTTCAAAAATTAAATGTAGGTGTCTTGTGATGAAATATTTTTATGTCATTAATAATTAACATTGTCGTTTAAATAGTAATATAGTTAAATAGTGTATAATATTTCATATTTTTTTTTCAAGCTGTCATATTCATGCGAAAATAACTGTTTTTAAAACTTGTAACGGATAATAATATTCTATGCATGTTCTTATTACACCGAGTTTAACTCCAATGTAATAATCCAGTTTTAATATACAGAAAAAAAAAACCTCGAAAAAACGAAATAAATATTTTTTCTTTAACACCCTGTATCTTTAAAATAATGTTTTTTAACCTATCTGTAACCATGTTGTTCTTATTTTAATTCAACTGATCTGGTGGACTGGACGCAAGGAACGTCGCTCCATAAGGTTAGAATATTTGGCAGGATCAACAATGGTTATGGTACTGGTGGGTTTGAATCTGTACAAGTTCTAACTAATTGCTTACCAGTGGTACGACAGCGCAAATGGTTAGGGCGTACCATAACTTCTGCTGTTGATTTTATATATTTCCAAAACAAACATGTCAGGGGCGTGCGGTGAAATTTTGCAATGTAATTTGTAATGTCTTCGATCATTTTTTGCAAATTCGTCATGATGTCATCATAAAAACGTCGATGCTCCGACATATTTTGGAGAAGTTTATTTTCAATGGACAACAGCGATGTATGTGAAAGTCTCTCCTGCCCCATTGAATTTCTCACGAAATTTTTTTATACATTTAAGTGTAGAAAAATTGCGTTCTACTGATGAACTTGTGGCAGGTATTGTGTAGGCATCTTCCAGCTCCTTGTCTTTTAAAAATTGCATTAGTTCCTTAACGTTATTTTTTGCACTAATGTCATCAGTTTCGTAAATCACTTTTAGTTCAGATCGCAGTAACACTCGGTCGAAGAACTAGCTATAATGAAGAAGAAGAGAATTAAACGCATCTTCTGGAAAAGTTTTTCTTTTAAATGCATCAAAATTGCAGAGCTCGAGGAATTTAAAATCATTTAAACCGTTAAATCTATAGTTTATTTGCTGCTGAATTTGATCGATTATTTCATAAAAGAGGCATCTGTAGGATGTTTGAACCCACCTTGTCTGTTCGAAGACGCTTGGAATGTGGTTCTACATTTAACGTCATCGTTTTCTCCCAAAATAGGTCAACGTCATCTCTTTTTTGGCTTAACATGGACTTAAAATCTTCCACTTTTTTTAGGCAAAAAGCAATATCATTTGTTTTAGTTTGTAATATATTAAAAACATTGTCCGAGAATGGAAATATTTCTGAAAATATGTTCAACAAATAATTAAAATTAAAATCTCATTTCAAACAGTCCAAAAACCCCCTCGAACTATTTATTGCTTCTGAGTCCCACGTTTCATTATTTTCTATTATATACTCATATATTTCAATCAGTGATTCACGATTTTCAGTTACTGTTAACACAAGTCTTCCATTATAGTTCCACCTAGTAGAAGCTACTTTGGGCAATCGTTTGTGGATAATGGAGTCCAAAGCTTGTGTACGTTTCGTTAACTTCGAAAAAAAAGCAGTCATGCCACTTAAAGTAACGAAAAATACTTAACACTGTTTAATGTGATTGATGGTCTGGGATAAAACTAAATTTAATTTACAATGGACAAACACAGCACTTGAGAAAGTTTCTCGAACTTTAGCTTGCAAACCCCCTAATTGTCCTGCCATCAATGTAGCTCCATCATAGCTTTGAGCAACTAATTTTTTCTCTCCATTAATTTCTTTAGTAACGTTATAAACTACGGTATATAATGCATCTGCTGTACGATTTTAGGACACATTCTTAAAACCTAAAAATCGCTCATGAATAATTCCGTCTATTTTAACGTAGCGTATTACTATAGATAATTGGCTAAAGTTAGTGATATCAGTGGTTTCGTCCAGAACAATAGCAATGAACCGCGCCTCGCCAACATCCTGCTTAATTTTTTTTAGAATAATGGTTGCAACAGCGAAAATTAAATCATTCTGGATTTGATCCGACGTTCCGCGGAAAAGCAATTAATCATATTTAGCCATTAAACTAAGTAAATCTTGAAAATTTCCTCTATTTGAAAAAACCCATGTTTCGTCATGACCTCTAAATCCCAATTCGTGATGTTCGAGAAAACAAACAACATCGATAAGTCTTAATAAGAACAAAAAAGTAAATAACGTCCGTAGATAAATTAATAGGAAGTTTAACGGCCATTCGGACAAATAATTTTGCCTTTGGCATTAGTTATTAGTCTTCTTAATATTTGCTTATTTTTATCGACTAGTTCATTGTGTTGGCGGTGACTAATTTCCAACTGTTTATTAAGGGCGTGTTCAATTCTGGTTTTGCCGAAGACTTTTTCTTTTATGACGGCCTGCAAATGAGCTTTGGAAATAATGTGTCTTTTTCCAGCTTCAAGGAAATTGTTTAAATCGGAAAAACCAGTTTTATTCCAGAGACCTTTTGCATTTTCAAAAAGTAAACGTGGCCAGCAAAATAAGTTGCTTATATTTTCATACACTGTTAGCCATTTAAATTGTTCGTATTGTTTTTCCGGATAAAAATGTCTAATACATTTTTGTGGTTAAATTTTTCATAGGCGGGTTTTGCCCTTCCTTTGGAAATTATTTGAAGCTTATCAGCGAAGTTTAATGTTGGAAATACCTTTATTGTTAAGACACACACCACACTTTCACACTCTTCTTACTAAACTCTCCAACATTTTCAACGTTATTACCGACGGTATTTGCATATCCACGTCCGTATTATAATCTTCCATATCGCACCATGCACGGCGCGACGTACGTATCAGACAACACATGGATAGCCGTTAAAACAAAGAACCTACTCCAACGATAGCTTCCACACCCACTTAAAGCACGCCACTGAAAGTTCAATAACTCTCTAATAATACAGGACTTGGCTGCAGAGAAGCTAGCGGCCCGCATAGATTCTATTGAGGGTCAGTCGGAGTCAAGGCCGCATTTATTATGGACTTGATGATTAAGATAATATTTTAACATTTTTAATATAAACTAAATTGATGGTTTCCTATTTCAAAAATTACATTTTAGAAGATGTTTTGTTATTTTTTTTTGGGGAAGCACTGCCTCCCTTGCTTTCATGGACTGCACGCCCCTGAAACATGTTAAACTTTTGTAAACAAATACGCCCAAAAACCTCGTCTGTCAAGGAGGGGATCACGATCCAATTGCAAGTTCTGCATGTCACACTTAAAACCAATAATATTAGTTTAGTCAAATTAAAAAAAGTCGGTTAGAGTCACACCATCGCTTAACCTCTAACACGTCACGGTTATAATTTTCCTAAGCTGATCAATCTCTCTATTATGCCATACAATCGATGTGCATCTTCTCTCCCTTTTGCGTTTTGAAATGCCGAACCCGAACTGACTGTGATCCACACAGGGTAAGTATGTTAATAATGTAAACTTTCTTGAGGAAACTCAAGTCCTTTTTGCGCTTTGAAATACTGACGGAGGGTAAACTCTCTTTTCTTAACAGTTTTCTCTATAACCTTAGAAACAGTCGATAATAGAGAAATAGGACGAACATTCGAGGGTCCATTACGATCCCCACCCTTATGCATCGCCCGTCGTTTTCCTAAAAATATATTTTCGCGCTTGCCCGTCTCTGTTGCTTTACCCTCCACCTTACCAAAAACGTATTATTTTTTTATAAGAGGTACGTTGTTATTGTTATTCTTTTGAAAAATAATGCCACAAAGGTAATGTTTTTTTCAGAGAAAGTATGTCGTTTGAAAAGGAACAACAGAGACTTGTCGCTCTTTGGGTTGAAATTAATGATGATGAAATTATTGGTTCGGGTAATGAAAATGATGTGGATCATTTTAGTAAAAGCGATTATGTTCATCAGATAGACACCGATCGTAATATGTCAGATAAAGATGAAATGATGAGGAAATGGGTATACATGTCCAACTTGTAGTCCGAGATCCTTGTACTGGGAAGGACGGAAATAAATGGCAGAAGGTTACACCTAACAACCGAATAAGAACCACAATAGAAAACATAATCACGCATTTTTCACGTGTAAAACAACATGTGGAAAATACCCAAAGCTCAACAGAATGTTGGCAACTTTTTTTTGATCTTCAAATAACAGAGGACATAGAAGTAAGTTTTACCTATAGTCGCATCAAGATAGATTTTTACCTTCAACTTTTGCGAGAGTCCTAACTTTTTTGCAAATTGTTCATTGGTTGGACCTGCTTTACCCCCCCCCCTCATAATCACCCTAATAGGTGGTTAATTTAAGTAAGGTATCTATTTCCTAAAATTTTCATCTAAATCACTCTAAATTTTTTACTTAGGGGTTTTCAAGGATCCTGAATATTATTCTAATAAACCCCTATTGGGCTCGAGTTTTAGCTTATTTACCCCGTTTTTAAATCATTCATGTAAATCATTCCAAATTCCCTAACCGGGGGTTTTCGAGGATATTACACATGATTCTAAGGCTGAAATTGAAATATACCTCCTTTACCTCTTTTCTTATATTATCTTAGTTTATTAAATTTTTTTTAAATATTCGTATAAATCACATTAAATTTTCTACTAGATGGGGAAAATGGGGTAGAAAATGCGTAGAATTTTGCGATTTCACCGCAAAAATAAAAAAGGCGGACTAACATATGTAACTCATGACAATAAAAATACATGATATTACCTGGGTATATGAATATTGTATTATCTATACTATTGAACGGGTTCGCATCCCTTTAGGGCAGCCATGTCAAACTAAAAATCACAGGTAGGCCAAAAGCATGAAGACCATCGACTAGGTGGGCCGCAAAAACTTATCTTAAAGAAGACAAACTACTGAAAATCTTGAGAAAAAGTATTAAATCTCCAATAAAAAGGACATTACAAAAAATTACAAACATTAAATTCTTTTGCCAGATATTTGACATCTTTTGTCTTTAATTAAGTTGTCTATTTGTGGCGCGAATTTATCGGCGGAAATAACTTTTAAAACTGCGTCCAAGTGTGCGTCCGTCAATCGCGATCTTGCGGGAGATTTGTTTCCTTTTATCAGAGAAAATAGTTGTTCACACTTATAGGTACTTTGACATTGACAGGATTTTACAGGCAAATTTTCTCATTTCTTGGTATTGAACAGGCAAGTACTTATAAAATTTGAATGTACCAACACTATCAAATTTTTTTTTAAATGGGTCTGACACTGAATCTCAATTACTTCCATTTGCAAGTGAGGGGGAACTTTATCAATGTCGATAGTGAAAAGACCAATAAATAGAGAAAAATTGTTTTCTTGGGTCTTAAAATCCTGAAAACCCTTCTCAAATTCTGCCAGAATGCTTCTCATTTTTTTCTCTGAATATATTGCTTTCCTGATACGCCTTACAAGTCAGAAAATGTGACAGATTATCCTCTGCTAACTGTTTTTCCCACAACATCATCTTACAGTTGAAAGCTTTCACATGAGCATGCATATCTGTAATAACTTGACGTGGTCCTTGCAATTTCGTATTTAAGTCCAACAAGTGTTTTGTGATATCTACCACAAATGAAAGATCTTGTAAAAAAGGTACATCGCATAATAAGCTGACATCTTCTCCTTTTGTTTCCATGAAAACGCGTATTTCTTCTTTGAGTTTCCAAAACCGGTCGAGTACCATAGAACACGAAAGCCATCGCACCTCTGCATAATATGGTAAACCAGTGTACTCACTTTCTAAATCACGTAAAAATGCAGAAAACTGTCGCTGATTAAGGCCTCGTGACCTTTTGAAGTTTATAATTTTTTTCACTCATTTTAAAACACTTTCCAACTTGATCACTTTTGAGCATACAGCTTCTTAGTGGATTATACAATGAATATGACGAAAATCTGGTTTGTCACTGCCTGTTTCTCTGATCTTTGTCTGTAATATTTTAACGAAGCCATTTTTTACTCCAGTCATTGAAGGAGCTCCGTCTGTTGCAACGGAACACAGTTTTGATAAATCTAAATTGTACTTTTGCATAAGTCCATAAACAGCATTGAAAATATCCTTCCCAGTTGTTGTATCATGCAATGGTACTAATTCTAGTAATTCTTCATACACATCGATATCTGTATCAACCGCACGAAGAAAAACAGCGAGTTGCGCTACACCATACACATCAGTACTTTCGTCACAGGCAATAGAAAATGCAAAGAGTCTGGTTTTGTTTTTATCTGATCACTTATATTGGCGGCCAACTCAGTAACTCTTTCAGCGACAGTATTCCGGGACAAGGATATATTTTGAAATGCCTTCACGCTTCCGGGACTTACAATTCCCGCGGCCTTTACAAGGCACTCTTTTATAAATTCACCTTCAATAAATGGTTTTGAGTGTTTCGATATCAACTCCGACAGTACGTAGCTCGCTTTAAGGATAGATTCATTTTCTTGTTTTGGACATGTAAACATAAGCTGCTGATCTTTCAACCGTTATTTTAACTTATTTAACTTTTCGTTTCTGACCATACCTGTATACTTGTCAAACATACTTTTATGAATATCATAGTGACATTTTATATTATATAATTTTGGGACACCGACTGTACTATTAGAAATCAAACAAATAATTTTTTCTTTCATTTCACAGCAAAAAAACACTAATTCCCACTTTTCTTGAAAGATAGGATGCTCATCTACAAGTTTCCTCTTATTTCCACTTGGTTTTGAAAGAGACATGTTAAAAACTGTATCCGAAATAAATTATAATAAGTACTGTTAAGTGTTGTAACAATAAGTGCGCAACTCAACTCGAAACTCTATCGCAACTGACTCATAACTGACTAAACACTGAACGACTGAACTCAATCGAACACGGCTTATATATGGATTGTGATTTCTCGAGTTCTTTCCAGAATGTTCAGATAGCGTCATCTGTGTTTTTGCGCTATAGAATTTCATGGAACAAGCCAGATAACTTTTGGCTTAGGTTTTAGGTTGAGTTCATCCTCCTAAACATAGATGGCTCAATGTACAATTGTACATTTTATTATACCAATAGTTGTTGCAGCGGCGCGCGCTTTCAAAAACGGTTTTTAACTTGTTCGCGGGCCGCATTATCTGGCTGTTTTCAAAACTGATTTGGGCCGTAGAAAAATGCTCACTGGGCCGCATGTTTGAGATGGCTGCTTTAGAGGGTATAAATAAGTGTTGGAGAGGGGTGGAAGTGCGATATTCACGTGAGATGGAGTTTGAGCCTTTAAAACTGATTATCCTGGAATTTTAAAGGGTGTTGATTTCATTTTCATTTCATCATTCAAAGGTATGACCATCTCTATGGACTTGGAAATAGATTGGGTGTTGTCAAGAGCCACGGTCCCAAAACTGCTATTTCTCTGGCTTCAAGCGATTTTCCTATATTTACGATCCAGGCTTATTAATTTTCTTATGGTTAATATTTTTGTGGATGTAACGCATTAAACAACCGGGCGGGTTCAATGCTTCCGTTTTGATAATACAGATACCCTTTCTTGAATTGAATAAATCATTGTAGGCAACTTAGATTTCAAATCAAAGATAAAGTTGTTCTATGATTTACGATGACATTGACGGATGCTAAATTTCTTGCTGGTATCGGTGATTATTATTTTTTTCCGTATTATCAGTACTAAATTAAATGAGGCGAATTTTATAAAAAAAATTAAAAAAACTTCAAAATGGTTGAAGATAGGTATAAACTCTATTATACAAAAGTTACTAAAAACTTCCTGGAGAATCCAAAAATAGAAAAAAAATTGGGGGTTTCCATTTAAAAATGAGTGTAATGCGATATCTTATTTTTGGAACACCCTGTATTATATGAAAAGACGTCCCCCTAAAAATCAAAATTGACGTGTCCAAGCGTTTTTCCCAAAATATACCAGGAAAGTCATAAATAAGGGTGGGACCTTTTTTGGGCCACCCTGACGGATTGCGATTTCTGAATTCTTTCCAGAATGTTCAGATAGCGTCATCTGAGATTTTGCGCGATAAATTTCATGGAACAAGCCAGATAATGTTTGGCTTTAGGTTTTAGGTTGAGTTAGATGGATTTACAATTGTACATTTTATTATTGCAGCGGCGCGCGCTTTCAAAAACGGTTTTTAACTTGTTCGCGGGCCGCATTATCTGGCTGTTTTCAAAACTGATTTGGGCCGTAGAAAAATGCTCACAGGGCCGCATGTTTGAGATGGCTGCTTTAGAGGGTATAAATAAGTGTTGGAGAGGGGTGGAAGTGCGATATTCACGTGAGATGGAGTTTGAGCCTTTAAAACTGATTATCCTGGAATTTTAAAGGGTGTTGATTTCATTTTCATTTCATCATTCAAAGGTATGACCATCTCTATGGACTTGGAAATAGATTATGAAAGGGGTAAAAGTGCGATATTTACGTGGCATTCGATTTGTTTCCTCGGGGGTTCAATTCAAAGATAAAGGTGGTAGAAACAGGGGGTTGGAGGGATAGATAGTATAATAAATAAACAACTATTTTTGTTAAGTAATTTTCACTAATTTATTTCAGTGTAACAGCTGTTCGACATCCTTTTTCAAAAACCAACTCACCACTCAGTCGTGCGTTGGGTTTGAAAAAGATAGAGGGTGTCGAAACAGTTTTCAAACTGATATAAATTAGTGGAAATTACTAAACAAAAATAGTTTGTTTATTTATTATACTAATGAATAATTAATTTCGATCAAGAAACGGCCAACTCGATAAATAATTTTTTTTATTTTTTTTTAATTTGTACACTCTGTATCTCAAAAACAAAGGCATTTTAAACTGCATTTTTAGCAATCAAAATAAAAATAGAAAAAAAAATAACATAAGATTTTAAATGTGTAGAGCCTTAGGATTTTGATAACTAACATCTAAACGGTTCAAAATATCGGATTAAAGTAAGAATCCATGAAGTTAGAAAAAAAAATGAGGAACCTGATTTTCTAAAAAACAGCCAGTTGCGTCGCAGTAAAAATTTTGGTGGGGGGATAAAAATGATCGTGACCTAGAAAAAAGTAACACATAGTAAATTATTGTAAAATCTATCATAATCATTTCCCAGGCAGTATAGTGTGTGTCATATTTGCATGATTTATCTCTAGAAATGTACGAAATTCATGAAAAAAAACTAGAATCCCAAAAACGAAGGCCCTGCGGACATGTTAATTTGAACTTTTAGTTCTTAAATAAGTCAAAAAATTTCGTCCTAAAAATAGATTAGCCATCAATTAAAAAAACACTCTGTAGATACGTAGGCTGTGTCCAATGTTTTGCTTTACAATGGGCTTAGGTCATATATTGTCTAGAATAATCTACAGACAATATTTTTTATTTTCTAAACAATATTTTTGCTAATTTCTCTATTTTATGACTTTTACGAAAATTTCTTGTTTGTCGTAAAACGAAAAATGCCAGATTTTGTATTTTGTTTTATATTTTTTAATTCATTTTCATAAATATTTTTTGCTACTTAAATCCTATATTACTTACAGTAAAAAGTTACAATATTAAAATTAGATAAAAATACTTTGTGTTTTTAGAATAAAAAAAAAACAGGACCAACTTACCACTGTGTAATTATTTTGCATCTGATGATACCAGGTTAAAACAAAGTTTGGCTTCGCTGGGACCTGGGGATACTGTGAGCTATTTTAAAAGCTTTTATTTAACTTCATTTGTATGTGTGGGTAAAATCTTGCAAGTAACTTTTGAAGCAGCTACCGTTATTGTTGTTAACTGAGATTTGGTATACAAACATAAACCCGATGACAATACCATATTATGGTGCTCAAACAAAAAAATGCTAAAAATTACAAAATAAAATAAAAGTACAAAACAGTTCCCGTTATCTGAATTGACCGAGAATTGGTCATAAACTGGATGACAATACAGTATTATGGTTTCCCATCGTGCACAGAGATAGAAAATAATGCTAAAAAGTGCAGAACCCTTTCAGCCATGGGAATTAGCTGAGATTCGGTTTACATACATAAACCCGATGACAAGACAATATTATGGTGTCCATTCGTGAATGTCTTATGAAGGGTGTATAAAAAATAATGCTAAAAAGTACAAAATAAAATAAATGTTAAAAAATCTTTAACTGAAATGTAAAAAATAATTATACTTATTGTATAATTATACACAGACTTCTAAAAACTTGAATATTTTCTTAATAGCTGGATAAGGCTTTATTTTAAGTGTTTAGTTCAAGTTGAGATCTCACGCCTCAAATTTTTAAGGAAATATTCAGATTTTTAAAAGTTCTGTGTTTATGTAAATTTAATTAGTTTTTACTTTTCAGTTCAATAGTTTTTTATCATACTGTTCAAATTCAAATTCAAATTCTATATTACAAGAAGTTTACAATGTATTTTTTGTTAAGTAGTACACTATTCCCATTTATATACAATTAATAGGTTCACTATTTAAAGAAGGTACTAAACTATGGTACTACTCGGAAGAAACTGGTAGATGTCCCACTCTAAATCAAGGCGATGCGCGCTGCAGTCCTTAACTTGTGCTGTGTAACAACCACCTTGGTTTTACACGAGATTCGGCAGTTTATTGAGCTGTGACTGTGAAGCAGATGACGGATGGCGCGGACACAGAGCAGACGAGATGGGCGGAGACGCACCAGCAAGAAAGGGAGGGCGAGTTATCCGTAGGCAAAAAAAAAAAAAAATTAATAATGTTTAAAATTTAGGATAATAAAGATTTTTTATTCTTCACGAATTCAATATGTCAGCAAATGATGGGTAATGTTCTTGAATATATATTTTTGTCAAATTTTTAAATTTTGTTGGATTCTTGAGAAAAATTTTAATGTTTTCGGGTAATACATTAAAGAATTTTGGACCGAAGTAGGTTACTATCCTTTGAGTATGCGATTTAGTATGAAAGGGTGTTCTTAAATGCGTTATTGATCTGACTTTATATTTTGTTTCAACAAAAGGTAAGCTTTTTTCAATTTTAGGTAGATATATTAGACAGCTATGAACAAATAATGCACGCAGAGGAAGAAATTTAGTTTCTTTGTATAACTGATTAGTTGAGTATCTCCTGTCTTTCTTCATTATAAGTTTTATTACATTATTTTGAACAGTAATCACACTACGTAATGCGTTGTTAAAACCCCCACCCCATACTATTAAACAATACCTGATAATTGATTCTACTAGAGTGTTATAAATTATTTTTAGTAATTTAAAATCCAAAACATCTCTAAGTTGATAAAATCTATAAAAAAGTTTTCGAATTTTGGAAGTAATACTATAATAACAATGCTCCCCCCATCTTAAGTGCTGATCCACTATAACTCCCAAGTATTTAATTTTATTAACATTTTCTATACGTTCACAATTACACTGGTTATTATCACAAGTTTGATTATGAATTTTTATGAATTTGTAATAAGGTCGATCTATCATTGAGACAGAGAATGCAACGAATTTTGTTTTTTTAATATTTAGGCTAAGGAGATTAAAGTTTAACCACTCAGACACAATTCCGAGCCCTACCTCGGCTTTCCGGCATGTATCACCCCATGATTCTCCAGTAAAAATGATAGCCGTGTCATCTGCGTAGGAGACGACAGTACCTTCCTCCAAAATGCTACCGATTTCATTGACACACGCCAGAAATAAAATCGGTCCCAAAATCGTGCCCTGTGGGACACCCGTTGTGATCTTACCGACCTTGCTGTATTGATCTTCAACCCGGACTCTCTGGGTTCGTTGAATTAAGTAATTTTTAAATAATTTAAGACAATTTCCCCTTATGCCCAAAGAATCAAGCCGGGGCAACAAGAGCTCGTGTGACACCGTGTCAAATGCTTTGGCAAGATCAATAAAAACAGCTAATGTCTTTTTATTTTTATCTAGATTGTTATTAATTTCATTAATTAAATTAAAGACAGCATCCTCGGTGCTATATCCATTTCTAAAACCGAATTGTTTTTTGTAAATAAGTTTATAATTTTCTAAATAGTTAACTAGTCGTCTTTTAAGACATTTTTCAAAAAGTTTGTTGAGAAGAGAATGTGAAGACACAGTTTGAACTCATACCTCCGCCCATGGCCCTATCTTGAGCAGAGAGAGCTGCTCTGCTCTGGCAATTATTACTAAACTATTTTCTCTTTTTTCTTTTCCCTATATTGTTCTTTCGCCCGTTCGTCCTTTCTTCCCGACTTCGCATTCGCCGGCTTAATCATTATTATAAGGACTGAAAGGCTTTACATTCAAAGAAAAATGTTTTTCATTTTTGGCTCCTAAAGGGCATAAAGAGGATGAATTATCGCCGTTATTATTTTACTTGGGAGATACACAAATTGGGAGTTAAATCAGAGAAGTTGATGATAATCAATTACGGAGAGTAGAGTATATATACAGTATTCATAAAAAAGTCTACGCCATGAGGACACAGATTTTATATGCAGTGCTCATTTAAAACATTGGTAAATTTTATTAGGATAGTAAAATTAGACCCTATTTAGTTTGATCCATAGTCGTTTACACAAGCCTGTAAAGCAGCCATGTCAAACTCAAAATCACTGGTGTGCCAAAACCATGAAGACCATCGACTAGGTGGGCCGCAAAACCTTATCTTGAAGAAGACAAAATCTTGAGAAAAAGTATTGTTATAGGACAAGTCTGTTTATTAAATTTCCAATAAAAAGGACATTACAAAAAACTATAAACATTAAATTCTTTTGCCAGATAATTGACATCTTTTGACTTTAATTAAGTTGTCTATTTGTGGCGCGAATTTATCGGCGGAAGTAACTCGTCCAAGTGTGCGTCCGTCAATCGCGATCTTGCGGGAAATTTGTTTCCTTTCATTAAAGAAAATAGTTGTTCACACTTATAGGTACTTCCAAACATTGACAGAATCTTACAGGCAAATTTTCTCATTTCTTGTTATCGAACAGGCAGGTACTTATATAATTCGAATGTACCAACACTATCAAATTTTTGTTTTAAATGGGTCTGACAATGAGTCCAATTACTTCCATTTGCAAGTGAGGGGGAACTTTATCAATATCGATAGTGAAAAGACCAGTAAACAGAGAAAAATTGTTTTCTTGGGTCTTAAAATCCTGAAAACGCTTCTTAAATTCTGCCAGAAGGCTTCTCATTTTCTCTGAATATATTTTGTATGATATTGGGACACTTGTGCTTTCCTGATATGCCTTACAAGTCAGAAAATGTGACAGATTAACCTCTGCTAACTGTTTTTCCGACAACATCATCTTACACTTGAAAGCTTTCACATGGTCATGCATATCTGTAATAACTTGACGTGGTCTTTGCAATTTCGTATTTGAGTCCGACAAGTGTTTTGTGATAACTGCCATAAATGAAAGATTTTGTAAAAAAGGTACATCGCATAATAAACTGACATCTTCTCCTTCTGTTTCCATGAAGACGCGTATTTCTTCTTTGAGTTTCCAAAGCCATCGCACCTCTGCATAATATGGTAAAACAGTGTACTCACTTTCTAAATCACGTAAAAATGCAGAAGACTGTCGTTGATTAAGGCCTCGTGACCTTATGCAGTTTATAATTTTTTTCACTGACTTTAAAACACTTTCCAACTTGATCACTTTTGAGCATAAAACTTCTTGGTGGATTATGCAATGAATATGATGAAAATCTGGTTTGTCACTGCCCGTTTCTCTGATCTTTGTCTGTAATATTTTAACGAAGCCATTTTTTACTCCAGTCATTGAAGGAGCTCCGTCTGTTGCAACGGAACACAGTTTTGACAAATCTAAATTGTACTTTTGCAGAAGTCCATAAACAGCATTGAAAATATCCTTCCCAGTTGTTGTATCATGTAATGGTACTAATTCCAGTAATTCTTCATACACATTGATATCTGTATCAACCACACGAAGAAAAACAGCGAGTTGCATTACACTACACACATCCGTACTTTAGTCACAGGCAATAGAAAATGCAATGAAAGAGTCTGATTTTGTTTTTATCTGATCACTTATATTGGCAGCCAACTCATTAACTCTTTCAGCGAGTATTCCGGGACAAAGATATATTATGAAATGCCTTCACGCTCCCGGAACTTACAATTTCCGCGGCCTGTACAAGGTACTCTTTTATAAATTCACCTTCAACGAAATGGTTTTGAGTGTTCCGCGATCAACTCCGACAGTACGTAGCTCGCTTGAAGGACAGATTCATTTCTTGGTTTGGACGTGTAAACATAAGCTGCTGATCTTTCAACCGTGATTTTAACTTATTTAACTTTTCGTTTCTGACCATGCCTGTGTACCTATCAAACATAGTTTTATGAATATCATAGTTTTATATTATATAATTTTGGGACACCGACTGTAGGCTGAATTTTTTCCTTCACTTCACAGCAAAAAAATTCCCATTTTTCTTTAAAGATACGATGCTCATCTACAAGTTTCCTCTTACTTCTACTTGATTTTGAAAGAGACATGTTAAAAACTGTTTTCAAAACTGATTTGGGCCGCAGAAAATGCTCACTGGGCCGCATAACCTTACTAGGCAATCCCTATACCACAATTAGTTATGACACACAATTTGAAGTCAATCCATTAAGCAGTTTTTTCGGCTGTATTTTCATTTGCGGCCATTTTGTTCCGCCATCTTGGATTCGTGTTAAAATATTACCAATTGATTCCAACATATAACTTGATGTTTGTGCAAAATTTAAGATAAATTGAACAAGTAGTTATTTAATAATTACTTTTTAACATTTTACCAGGCCGTCATTTTGTTTGGCCATGTTGGATTTTCACCAAAATGTTACCAGGTCATCTCCATATGACTCTTAATCTTTGACCAAAATCTATCGGTTAAAAGTCTATCGATTAAGTAGTTTTTTTAGTTATGCCGCGACAAACGAGGAGTAAAAATAAAACATGATAGTAAAAGGTTGTGTGTAACTTAGTTTGCACTTTTACAATAAAAGTATTTGTGGGCACCTACTGTAATTCTGTACCTAGTTGTTCCCTAAATGAGACTCTCTGTATTCCTCGTTAAATGCGGTGGTTCACATTTTCTTAGAAAACAGTACACAACCTTCGGCGGTTTAAGAATAAGCCTCCCGGCCCGGCAGATTTATGTCCGGTTGTCTTTTCGTTTTGCGGAATCGGGCGATCGGGGATTAATTAAAAAGCTTAGGCCTCTTTGTCCCGCGTCGCTGTCGCCGCCTTTGTAGATTCGCGCGATTGTTTTTTGCACGTCTACACCGATATTTATTGTAGGTGGGTCGCGAAATTTAGCCGCGCCCGTTAAAATGAACGGGAGCGCGACACACCGATAATTTATTGGCCTAAAAGTCGAATCTTTGAACACGTGTGATATAATTTATAAGAAATTGTTTTTTGTATTCCTATTTATAAGACGCTGTTCCATAAACTTATATTAAGGTTTAATTTTCCAAAAAAGTTATTATATGTTATACAGCGTGTAACAAAAGTAAAGAAACGGCGAAATATCTCAGGTACCGCTTACCTGAATTTAACGAAAATATGTACAGGGTGTCCAATTTTGGTTGTAAATGCAAGGTATCTCCGTTATTTGCAAATATTTAGGGTTGAGGTTTTCGAGACACCGTGCCACTTTTTTGTCAAACTCAAGCTGCCGTAATCAGATTTTCCATAGCCCGCCTCGTTTCGGAGATACAGGGCCAAATTGAAAAAGTTGCATTTTGGGACACCCCTCGTATCTTGGTTATCTTTTAACGTATCGAAAAGGTAAAAACTGGCTCTTATAGAGTTTTTTACGTAGAATGCAGTGGCGTAGACAGATTTTTACTCGGGGCCGTCGTTTTTGATACATGACCCAAAGTCACTTTTTTTTAAATGGGACACCCTATATATTTTTACGGAGTCCTATTCGTCTTATTATAAACTTTTCAAAAATATATGGTTATCTATACTTATTTTAAAAAATAAGGCTGCAATTTAGGTTTGTAATAATATCTATCTATATTTTTCATAGTAAGCCATGGACTGATTGTCAAAAATGGCTTTGTCACTGCTTTGTCATAAAGTAAATGAAGTTTTGATGTTAATACTAATAAACGTGTTAAATTAGTCGCTCTGATTATTACTTTTTATCAAATGGCTGCAAATCAATTATTTGAAAACTTTGAGCAATATGATATGCTGACCTGTTTCATAGAGAGTCATGAAAATATAAACGCTGCTTCTGACCTTTATTTTATTTTCATAATAATTATTATTGCAATCTTTTTTTAAAACTTAAACTTTTATTATATAGGAGGCAGCCAAATAAATTAATATTCTATAGACTGAAATCGAATTTAATAAATTTTGGCTCTTTCAAAAAGCCCAGATCAAAGAAATATAACAAAGAGAATCGTGAGGCTGATGAAATTAACGTCTTAGCAAGTGTAAATGTAACGCCTGTAACGTCCTGTAGAAAAATAGAGTATGAAGTGGGTGTAATCAAGTCTCGGGTTCAAACGATTTTAAAGAAACATAAGTATGAACCTTATAAAGTCAGAGTTGTGCAAAATCTACATCCTGGAGATGCAGAACGACGTATCGATTTTTGCCAGTGGTATTTACAAAAAATTAATACTAACCAAAATTTTAGAAGAGCGGTTATATGGTCCGACGAATCGTATATAAGTAGTGCTGGAATATTTAATAGGCACAATACGAGACACTGGTCACCTAAAAAACAACATATGATATTTCCACGCGAGCAACAAGGAAGATTTGGCTTTAATGTCGCTTGTTTCGTACTAGGAACCAAAATAAAATTTCATATTTTTCAAGGAAATTTCACTGCTAATCGCTACCTTGAAATATTGCAAAATATATTGCCAGAAATCAATGAAAATGTCCCTTTAGCACATGTGAATCAAATATACTTCCAACAAGACGGAGCTCCAGCACATAACTCCCAAATTGTGAGGCGGTATTTAGAAGAGAACTTCCCCGAACCCTGGATTGGACCGCACGGACCTGTCCGATGGCCTCCTAGGTCGCCTGACCTGTCCATATTGGACTTCTTTTTATGGGGTCACCTAAAAAATATATTTTTTCGTACCCGACATAACACAGTTCAAGATCTGCGTAACACCACTGAGCAGGCATTTTTGCAAATACAATGACGCAATGTAGTCATTTCAAACGTACTGGGTAAAATTGCAAGAGTGTATGAGAGATGTCTAAGAGAAAATGGAAATCAGTTTGAGCAGTTCTTTTGAACATGGCTAATTACGAAAAATAGATATACTTAATATATTCTTAAAAACTTAAACTGTAGCCTTATTTTTAAAATAAGTATAGATAACTATATATTTTTGAAAAGCTCAGAACGTTACTTTGGGTCATGTATCAAAAACGACGGCCCCGAGTAAAAATCTGTCCACGCCACTGGATTCTACGTAAAAAACTCTATAAGAGCCAGTTTTTACCTTCTCGATACGTTAAAAGATAACCGAGATACGAGGGGTGTCCCAAAATGCAATTTTTTCAATTTGGCCCTGTATCTCCGAAACGAGGCGGGCTATGGAAAATCTGATTACGGCAGCTTGAGTTTGACAAAAAAGTGGCACGGCCGGCGTCGCGAAAACCTCAACCCTAAATATTTGCAAATAACGGAGATACCTTGCATTTACAACCAAAATTGGACACCCTGTACTCTTAGGTATGATATGTCGGATATACAAGGGCGAGTTCCGCATTGCTGCCAAGTTTACCGTTTTTCTGTTATAAAAATATTTTTTTTTAATGGAACACCCCCTATTATATTACTTTTTTAAAATCTGCGTTAAATTGTCAATACCTTTTATTAAAAGCGCTATTTATGACAGCCAACAGTTTTTTTGCGAAAATAAGAGTCTAATATCCATAATTATTATCTTATATTAAAATACCTGTACACTAAAGGTTACTCTTTTAGAAATAACTGTAAGCTCCTTACTTTACTTGCTATTTTAATATTTAAATTAGATTTTTTTATGTAATGGTGCATCAGATGATGAAATATGGTTTCAGCAGGATGGTGCTCCACCGCATGTTGGTTGGAATGTTCGGGAATATTTTTTTTTGGAAGATGGTTTGAATGTAAGGCTACAATAGAGTGGCCACCTCGGTCTCCGGATTTAACGTCCCTCGACTACTTAAAACCGACGACACACCTTAAAAATGTGGGGATATAAAACTAAGCCCAATGACCCGATCGAATGTAAACGAATCGAGGAAACTGGCATTGTTTTTAATGTATTAAATATATTTGGCTTACTGTCAGGAAGTAAATGAACAACGTTTTAAGCACCTTACATAGTTTTATTAATTTATTGTTATTGTTATATTAGGTATTTCTTTTTTGTTTTGTATTATTCCTGTTGTTTTTTTACTTACTTACTTTAAATGCAATTATCGCCAAATTGCTCTACTACCAGTGCTATCAAAAATAATTGAAAGGTTACTGAAGAATTGTCTTAGCCATTTCTCATCAAGCATCAGATAATATCCCCGGATCAGTTTCGATTTTTACCCAACAAGTGCACCAGTTCCGCAGTCCCACACATGTTCTTGTTGCTTAGCAAAGTCTACTTATCCCTCAATAACAACCACCCCACCGCTTCAGTTTTTTGTGACTATGCAAAAGCCTTTGACTGTGTTAGTCATGAAATTTTGATAAGCGAGCTGAATTTTTATGGAATCCGTGGTATTTCTTTAAATTGGTTTCAATCTTATCTCGGGAATAGGCAACAATTTGTAAGATGGGGTTCTCGAGACCACGAGACTAGTCTCGGTCTCGGTCTCGAAACGAGACAGAGATTTGAAAAATTATTTCGAGAGCGAGACTTGGTGTTCGAGACCGAGACCGATACCGAGACTTACCTATCAAGACTCTTGGTCGCGATCTCAAAGTGAAGTAGCAAAATAATGAATGTTCGTAAATTATTTGTTTTGACAAAATAATTCAAAAAATATATTTGGGGGCAAATTAATTAATGCAAGAAATAATTTTTCTATAATCAATTATATTATACTAGCATTGTATATGTTCTTATAACAATGATATTAGTGAAATAGTCATTTAAAAAAATGATATAAATAACCATAAAAAGAGAATTTCCCAAATTAAGAAATTCTAGTAGTAGTAGTAGTAGTAGAAATTCCACTTCACATGTCGAAAACCGTAAATTGCTACCCTGTTCTCAAAGAGAGACACTTTATCACAACTATACTATATAGGATATTGTTGATATTGTGCTCTTTATAAATTTATAATTGGTTTTTATGTTTAATTATTGAAAGTAACTAAAATCCAAAAAATGTTTAGTTTTTTAGTTGAATAATTAATAACTAATAGACTGTAACAACTAAAAACATCGCAATATCATATTCTTATATAGTATAGATACGGTAAAGTCTCCAACAGAAGAAATAATTGTGATGATTTTTGTTTAAAATTTTTCCGACTTAAAATAAACAAAAAATTGTTAAAAAATATCAGTGAATATTTTTCTTAACATTTTCTTCTTTAGTCGCTCCGATGGCTTGCTAATTAAAGAAGGTACGTGTTTTATAGAACAATATTTTTGTATTGATTTTGTTTGTATTTGAAAATAATGGACGATATAAATTTTTTAACTCTATGTGTATAATAAAAATAATACATATACATACAGACAAGATTTTCAACAAACAAAACACAAAGTAGAATTTGGCTTAGGATTTTAAATAGATTATCAATAAAACTAATTCAACTATTACGCTTAAAAAATAACCAACTGTTCTAATAACCAAGTAAAAATTTAAATTTCTAAACGTACATTATAAGCATATTTATAAATTTTCTTTCAAGCTATATAATAAACCTAAAAATATTACAGAAAATTTAAACTAATATTTTATAATTTTTCAAGTTACTTTTATACCATGAATGAATACATAATAAGCATTTGTTTGAAGTTTCATTTAACATGCTTCTTAGTTTTGTATTAATTAACCCTGCTTGTGAAAATAAACGCTCTACTGCTACAGAGGTCGCCTGTATAGACAAAAGATCTTTTGCCATTTTGGCTAAATTTGGAAATTGTTTGCCGTGTGCTTTCCACCATTTTAAAATATCTGTACCCGTTGGAGCGCGCTTTAATTGCAAATATTTTATTATTTCTTTTCTCCAATTTTCGGAATCATTTTTTTTTAAATAGTGATGTATAATCGAAGTCATAGTTATCACCGCTTGAGGAACTTGATATTATTGGTGATTCAGCAGGCACAATATAATATTTATCCATGTACATTTACTCAAAAAATGCTATAGATTGATCTTTTAGGCGAAAAATTGAACAAGTAGATATTTGTTTAATAAATAAATTTACTTTTAAAATCTACTCCACTTTTAAAATTTATAGTTAATTTACCAAAGAACAAAAATAGTTGATTCACAAGTAGTATTATGAACTATAGCCGCCTTTGTGCAAGCACAACGTGCAGACCCCTAAGAACGGTCCTGGTTAAGAAAGTAAATAAGCATCAAAGTAATAAAAGTTTGGTTCAAAATAGCAAAGTTTACAGAATACCTAAGGGTGTTTTACTTGGCCATCGATTGTTTTCTACCTATTGAATTATAACGTCTGTTCCTAGAATGCCCAGCACGTTGCTTGCATGAGTTCGGCAGCATTATACAGTGTGTCCATATTTTGTGTTTAATATATCTTATTCCATTTGTATATCTTTCGAAATGTCAAATAATTATTGTCCTGTGGATGGTTGTTTAAGTAACTCTAGTGATGTGTGGCCTTTCTGTAAATGTCCAAAGAACAAGGGATATGTGATATTTATGTTGATACACCTACTAGTGTCCGTATATCATCATTTACTGATTCCATCTTTTGGCAACATCATTTCGAATTATAGATTTTTGGAATAATTTTTTATATAAATATACCTACATTTTTTCTACTTTACTGAAATATTCAAACATTGGGCTTTTTACAATATATTTTTAGTATTGGAAAAACTCTGGGTTTCGAACTTAGGCTTCCATGTACTTTTGTCTAAATAACGAAAAATTATTATTTTTAAAATTTTGTTTTCGAGACCACCAAGACCTCGACCGATACCGAACAATTATTATTTTTAAATATGGCTTCCCTTTTGGGACTGCTGTACCACCGAGCAATTGCTTAGCATTTTTAGCTTTCAAAACAGAGCACCCGCTATTTGTTTGGTCTTGATAGTAAAGGGCACTGCCAATACTATTTCAAAAACATGAAATATTAACACTTCCTGCGTTATTTATTTTAGAAACCGTCTGTTTGATAAGAAAACATATAAGCACATTCCCTGAACGGCCACAACACATATATCCTACCAGACTCTAGGCATGACATTCTTATTCATTACACAGAATTAATGCAAAAATCAATTATTTACAACGCCATAAAACTTTACAATCATCTTCTAGAACATTTCAAAACAATCCCTGTGTTTGGACACACACGAAAAAAAAAAACAAAGCGTACCTCATTGAAAGAACTTTTTACTCCGTTAATGATTTTTATAATGAATAAGTCTCATTAAAATGTTTTTTTTTATTTGCTTGTTTACTTAAATCTCTTTGAGTGTCATGCTGCTGCATAACATTTGAAAATATCTTATAACGGATGAATTGTCTGATAGACCGTTAATATTAATTATTTTTATTACATATTAGATTAAAGTTATACATTTCCTTTTTTTTTCTAATACACTTTAATTACTGTATTAGTTCAGTCCACTTTTTGTTTAACTTCACTTATTTTGCTTGTATAACGATAATAAAATACAGTTTAAGGTCGCGTAATTTTAATTTCAATGTCATCAAAATTACTCACCTCGCAAATGTATTGTTTATTTCCTTTTGTTAGGTCACCTGGAATCATTAACCGTTTTACGGCAATGTTACGAATATAACGAATGTTATATTTACAAATTATGTATTTGCATTGACCTATCGAAAAATATGATTTTTTTTCGAGTTAATACACTCACAGGCAAAATAATCGATCCACGCAAATTTTCGACGAATTTCAATTGTAAATAACTTTTTTATTCAACGCAGGATTTTAATGAATTTTGAAGAATATTTTAGATGAACTAATTGAGAATCGCCCACATGTGAAATATTTTTAAAAAAATAGTTTTTTACAATAAGTTTAAGAGGCTCTATGGAGTTGAGTAATAGTAAATTGATCTAAATGAAGTATTGGTTTTAAAGTATTATCTATTCTCACCATTTTTGTTTTTGGTTCACATCGATATCTTTATTTTTCAGGAATATATGAATTTAAAAAAAAATATTGCAATTTTTATTAATCTTTTTGTGCGAACAACAAACAGGTTCAAGTAAGTGAAAGAACGATAAGAAGGAGGTTGTCTGATAATGGATTACATGCAAGGAGACCTGCAACTACTCCCGAGTTGCTGAGAAATCATAGGGTTGAACGGCTTAGATTTACTAGGGAACATAAAAATTGGGGCTCTGATTAATGGAAAAAGGTCCTATTCACCGCCGAATCCAGATTTTGTGTAAAATCACCGGATGGTCGTGAAAGAATCTACAGAAAAACAGGAGAACGTTTTGAGCGAAATCATTTTTCGCCTAGGGTAAGCTATGGCGGAGGCTCCATTATGGTGTGGTGTGGTGTTCAGTTCGACGCAAGAACGGAATTGGTAATCGTCGATGGCGGAGCAATGACAGCAGACAGATATATACAAGATATTTTAGAACCACATGTTGTCCCCTTTGCTCCATTTGTAGGAGACGATTTCATGCTAATGCTTGATAACGCTCGACGGCATGTTGCGAGAGTCGTAAGCAAATATTTAGAACTGGTGGAAATTACAAACATGAATTGGCCCCCCCCGTAGTCCCGACCTGAACCCGATCGAACACGTCTGGGATAGACTGGGCAGAACAGTACGGGCTCGGGTACCTGCTACAGCCAATTTGCATGAACTTAGTGATGTTCTCATTGAAGAATGGCAGCAAATTGATCAAGTTTTTATACGGAACCTAATTGAAGGTATGCCAAGGCGTATAGAGGCTGTCATTCGAGTACGTGGAGGAAACACGCGCTCCTGATTTATTTGTTATTGTTTCTGTTATTGCTATTGTTTTTTTAATTAATTTGCTCGTATAATATTTGTGCTTCGTGTTTAATAATTTAATGTTTTTTATAGAAGATTAATTAAATTGTGTTAAAAATATTTATGTTTCTTTTTAAAAGTCTTATTTGTGACTAAAACTGTAAAACTGAACTTAGTCGCTCGTACCGAAAAATTGATAAAAATTGCAATGCTTTGTTAAAAAATCCATATATTCCAGAAAAATAAAGACATCGAGGTGAACCAAAAACAAATATGGTTAGAATAGATGCGACTTTAAAACCAAAGCTTCATTTGGACCAATTTACTATTACTCCACTTCACAGAGCCTCTTAAACTTATGGTAAAAAACGTCTTTTTGTTTAGTCCTGTATATTATATACGTTGGTCTATTTTTTTAAATGTTTAACATGTGGGCGATTCTCGATTAGTTGATCTAAAATATTCTTCAGAATTCATTAAAATTCCGCATTAAATAAAAAAGTTATTTGCAATTGAAATTCGTCAAAAATTTGCGTGGCCGCTGTTTCCTCACTTTTGTTACACGCTGTATACGGTGTTATACTTTTAGTTAAATAATTTTAAGTTCTGAAACCATATCGATCATTTCGGGCACGTTGCTGATACTACTTTAAAATTTAACTTGACCTATTACGCCTATAAGAATAAACAGTTTTCTGTTCAGATAAAGAAAGTTCAGTAACTGCAAACGATGCCTTTTGCTAGGGGGATGCCGATACTTTGGATCTTTCAGCTCCAAAGCGAATGTCAACATTTGTTCAGGAGTGGTTTACCTTTAAAAAATTAATGTGCTTCATTCTAATATTTCCTATTTTTATTTTAGGTACCTTGCCAACAGATCTTGAGAAGAAGCGGAACCTTGATACCTGCTTATCTCCCTAGTTTTAAAATTATTGTTATACCTTAGAATAACATTATATTTATAGATTTTAATAGACCACCTGTCATTCATTCTTTTACTTTTGTGTGTTATTTATGTTGTATTCTTATTTATATAGATCTGCATTTTCTAAATAAAAGTTTGAAATGCTAAACTTATACTATTTTCACTATGAACATTAAGCCATATTTCCCTACTGTTTTTTTTATGATTGTAGTAGACAAGATATTTTTGACTAAAATTATTGCTGTTGGACTGATATAGCGATTATTCAAATCATCTCCTCCACGGCATCATTCATTCCCTTACATAAAATTGATATATGCAAGTTGCAGTTTTTCGTCTAGTCCCCATTATAAAGAATAAAACAGAGCCAAATGATGAAAAAGATTCCTGTATTCCTCTCTATATAATAAATCACTAAATGAATCAATATATGGAATTCTATATTTTTCTTATTAGAGAACTATCTATATACATGCAAATCCCTCGTATTCCAACTCATTTAAATTTTTGTAAGGTGATAGGTAAACTGTAGTTAAAAGAACCTTTCGGTTATTCACCCTCAACGTTTACTTTCCTCGGGATACAATCACATGAGTATAATTAATTCTAATCATTTAAGCAGTAACTTCATCAAATTTGCCTATGCTCTGCTATATTAAAAGTTTTATTAATTAACTAATAATTTGTTTTTTCTTATTCAGTAAAAATAAAAAAAGGAACAAATACAGTGCATATTTTAAAGTCAGACTAAAATAGACCTCCTTACTCGATTGCAAGTTAAAAAATTACTGTATTTTCAGAAATATCTAAGTAAACGTAAACACTTGTTTAAAAATTTCCACTTCATTTATTTTACAAAAAATGAAACACATGACAATTGTTTCTGACAACTTGTTGTCTGACTGACTGACAACGATAACAAAAATCAGTCAGCAGCTTAATACCATGGATTAAGGAAGAGATATTTACAACGTTTATCTTAGGTAATCCATCGTGAATTTGGTTATGGCCTCTTTAGTTTAGAATTTGACACTTTCGATAAAAAATTAATTTCTATCCGACAGAAATTTTCTTTAAAACTTTAATAAACAAGGAAATACTTAACACATTTTGAACTAAATTTAGAATATTAGGATTAAAAATTTAAACTATTAAATTAATGTTTCAGTCTGTCAACTAAAAGTTTTTCTTTTACGGCATTTTTATAATTTATTTAAGTACATAACCGGGTGAGAAAGAAAGACTAAACTGATCAATTATTGCTATAATAACCCATATTTGTCTGAGCAGCATGCATGATCTATTCAATATTACGACATTTTCGGCTAGTGCGTTTCTTTCTATTCTATGCCTCCGATTCTTTTAAAAAGCACTGCTTTTGGTTCCCGTAACGTTTTTAATGATGATGGAATTTTTTTTGCCTATTGGCTCTTATAGGATGCGTTTGTGGTTTGTCACTTTTTTTTAAGTTTTGGTGATAGATGGTGGATTATTTATTAAATATATAATAATTTTAAAAAAATAAAAGAATTCTGATAAAAGAAAAATAGGTTATCCAACCGTTTTTATAGGGTAGGCAATGCCTTTTTGCCTATATTGTATGCACGCCACTAATCTTCGGGTCGTATTAAAATGCCAGTTGGCAATTGATTGCACAAATGAACATAATATTCCATTTAAAATAAGAAAAGGAACATTTACAGAAACATTGTGAATTATAACAAAGAGAAATACATACACATACACATTCCAAATTTTATTAATGTAAGTGGTCCTTTAATCATTGACCCTGTATACCCCATCATTTAAAGGATCTTCTCCAAATGCCTCGCCTTGATTTTTTTTGTGAAAGTCAATTAGGGTAACTGCTGTCTAATTATTTACAAGGCATGCAACCTTAGCCGGAGTATCATTATTTTGTTAATATGAAAGCGTTTTCCATAAGCAAATCATAGGCCTGGAATATTATAGTGAGTTGTTTAATCTTTAACCCTTCTGAGCCTAGGGGGCCAAAATGTTGCTTAAAAAAATTAAATTGGCGCTCGGCGTATAGTTATGAGACCGCGTAGGTGTCTGATATTTCTCACCCGGAGCGCCAAACGAATTTTGCATCAGGAAAAGTCATACATCGCCTTCAATACGTATAATTTCAAGTGAAAAGCAAGTTCATAAAGAGTGGGTACCAAGTAAGTAAAATTCCTTTCGTTATGCACTTGTTATAAACCAAATGAAGCCCTAAGTAAATTCGGAAATAGTCTCTCGATACAGGGCTTAAAGGAACTGAAACAATAGCTTTTGTAATCGATTACCGATTCGGACTATTGGATTTTTACTATAAATCCATTATTACCATTAACTGATTGATTAAATTAAAAACTATAATCGATTTTTCTAACAATTTGATGTCGATTACTTGATCTGCCAAACATAAAAATGTAAGTTTTTCAGAGTCTTGAAAGCTTAGTGTCATTTCCATTAAAATATGGTCCAATATTTCATAAAAAAGGGTTCTATACTTAGCCCTAATTTTTTAGATAGCCAGACATCAGATTTGCGCCATCGTAACATTGTCCTATTAATTTATGCATATAGTCAAATTGGTCCAAAATTTGATCCAATAGAGAATATAAATTCTCCGATGTTCTATCGGAGCTGACATTATAAAATCCTAAGAATCTCTCGACTACTGAACCTTCTATTAACGTGTCTTAAAAATATGGAGCACTGGGAGGTTTGCGTAATATGAGTGGTGTCATCCACTTGCACAGAAAAAACTATGTGTTCATTATTTCATTTTTTACATGATCATTTAAATAATCAGAAATGCGTTCAATTAAATTCAATTAATAATTAATTACTTCGTTTTGAATAGTTTTCAAGTCACCAGTAAAAATATTTTTAATTTTTTTGTGATGATCTTTTAGTTCTTGGGAACTTCCCGATATTAATAAACCTAAAAGCTTTTTAAAATTCCCCCTATTTATTGACTCGCTGCTCTCATCATGGTCGCGAAAGACTAACTCTTGTTTTGCAAGGTACAAAACTGCGTCAATTACCAAGCACATAAATAGTCTATTTAATCGAACGTTTTAGTTAAAATGTATTTTATATAATTTAGCATTTTCTTTTATCGGGTCAGCTATAGTGCTTTGATTTTTTACAATTTTTTGCATCAATTCGCATTTTAAATGCTCCACCGAGTCTTTATGTTTATGTAAAGACCTTTATATATTTAACATTGTAACAGTTTAATTTTGTTATAAGTGCCTTTCATTTAACAGTTTAATTTTGTTATAAGTGCATTTCATTGTATGATTAATTTAATATTATAATATACTACTTTAGTATTAAGTTTAGTGATTAATATGTACGCCTTGTTGGTTTGATTTACTTAGATTTTAGTAGTTTTCTTATTAGAAACGGTTACATTGTTCATATTTAAGCGAAATATAAATTCAACACCTTTTGCAGCAAATTTCGGTACACACAGTGTCACCTCTCGATAAGTAGTTAATTTTGTACCTATATCTGAACTCAAGATATAAAGGAATAATTTACAGTAAATGGTATAAGTTTAGCGTTCGTTCATAGATGTCGCCAAAAAAAAATCAGTTCAAATATAATTGTTGGATTTATTTAATTTTGCCGAATTTAATAATTATATACTGTATAAGAAAAACTTCAAATAGCACTTTAGACAAACTATTTATTTCCCATATATTTTACAAAGTAGATATAAATTAAATTTTGTTAATTTTGAAAACCTGTTTTCGAGTCCTTTATACAAGTCTTGGGATTTTCGTTTTCCTTGGCTATATATGCTGCATTTTTAGATTCGAGCGTATATTTTGTATAACTCTTCTGTCGCTGTAAAAAAAAGCCAAATCATTAGTACCCCAATAAATTCTTTGATATAAAGTCGATATTATGTATTAATATTGAACTGTAAATACTTGTATTAAAAAAAAGGTTGCCTTGATAAATATTTCTTTTTAGATATACATAGGATTATTTTTAGACTATAGATACTATATACACCACTTCATACCTTCTCTTAAATCTACATTTTATTATTCGTGTTCCCTTTTGCTGTGAATATGTAACATATAAAGGTATTTTCATTTAAGTTAGACATAAATAACTAAAGGTATTCCTCGATTCAATATTAATATTCTTACCTTTTTTTCTGAGCCTATTATAAACTGAAATTTCATTACGTCTGAGTCTGATGCATTTCCTAAAATAAATAGTTAATAATTGTGTGAATAAATTCCTGTTTTATGGTTAAATAATGAGTTTATACAGTTGGGAAAATTCTATTAAATTAAACTCAACTTACGTTTCATTTTTATGGCATTTAACTACTCCTGCATTAGCACATCATTTTTTTTGACTCTTTGGTACTCTACTCCGGACTAATATTTGACTTTTCTGAGTGGTCCTTTTCCATTGGTACTAGAGTAATTAATTAAATATTATTTGTTTATTTACATTTCCATTTCGCCTTGGCGTTGCTTTTAAATTTCAGGTTAGTTGTTTCTGTCAATGTTATTATTGCGTCGTCGCGGAACTTTTCGGATCTATTCGGCTAAGACTTCCATATTAAGTTATTCTTGAAACCCTCCATACGGTACTTCTTCATATCAAGAGCGCAGGCATCTTTTTCGCTGTTGCCAAGTGTATTCCTGCATTATTTCCTGTATCTTTCTCAGCCAATGGAGAGTCGTTTTTCTTGTCTAACCTGTTAATCATATCCTTGTTTTATTCCGTCTATGTGCTCTTTTGGCAAGGTTGTTAGCACCTGACATATTCTAGCCAATGGTATTCCGCCACCTTAGTTAACCAAAGTTCTAGATGGAAAGGAAGCTGGGGGAACACATTTTTCACTTTTCTGGTCACCTGCAGATAACCCACAGGTCTTCAGCGCGAGTCTGAGAAAATAATCCAGGAAAATCTTGGAAATCCGTTAGCGGGATTTTTTCTCAACATCGCAATAGTTTTTCGGGCACATTATAATTTGCACTGTGAGTGTTATTTTTCGTGCTAGAAGATCTCTCTAAGAGAGGATTTGACCTGAAGGTTGGACCAGACCGCCATTTTCCATGCCCTTGTACTTGGCACGTGAAACCACTTTTTGACTAGAACTGAGTGACCCTATTGGATAGGTAATTTGCTTTAATGTCATTTATCCTGATAGGGGATAGTTTTTTTTTTCTTAAATTTTGCTTTTCGTAATTTGGTAATTTTTCTCATTTTTTTTTTGGAATTAATTTTTGCTCGGGTGAGACGATTTTTTTTTGATGCAACAGGGGCTAGTTTTTATATATATTTTTTGAAATTTTAAATATTAAATGCAAGTGTAACGAATTCATGCGAAGATAATTTTTAGTTTGAATTTCGTCGAATATCTTTTACCTCAGTAATTTGATTCATTTTCCTATTATATTAACCATATTTTGTGGATCGTAAATTGGCTCTATTTTATTTTAAAATAAAACCACAATATTTAAGCAGCTTGCATAGTGTGATTTGATTACTGCATTCGTTCTTTTTAATAGATAATAAACAGATTAATAAATGGCTTGCAGAGGTTTTCAGTAACAATTAAGTATAACGTAAATTGCTTTTCTTTTAGTTTATGGTATTTTTTTTGCATTTTGATTTGCCGCTGGAAAATAAATAGTATAAATATATATAATATAATAAAACCCTTTTTTTTAAGCTGGTTATATTAAAATTTAAATATATTTGTGCCTTTTGATTTTTCTTATTGCTGCCTTATTATATCTATATTTTTTGTAAGTATTCTCACAACGTTTCGCTTAAATATTTGCTATGCTTCAGGTCTATACATACCTTCTTTTGTTAAGATTTTGCTATTTTTATTTTATTCTCGTCTCTATTTGAATTGGCCGAGGTCAGTCTAAATTTTATATTTATTTTATACGGGAAATTGTTATAGTAATCGATTTTGTTACAAATTTATTTATTGTAAATTGAATTTAGTTATTGGAGTCAGTTATAATAATGTGCTTATATTTTTCTTACCCAACGTTTCGATTCATTTTAAGTCTTCATCAGGGCCTAAAATTTTTTTTAAAGTATTAGAATTATTTCTACTTTATTACGTATTGTTATTTTAAATCATTCGGATTCAGTCGAAACCTTGTATTTATTTTAGTGTTAACGCTGGTGATTGAGATTGTATTTGATAAAGTAAATTTTAGAATTTTCCTTTTCGATCTTAGCTTGTATTTGTGGATTTGTTGGATTTATTGACACAACGTTTCGACTGAATTTTCGATACCCATCAGGGTATTTTGTGCTTATTGATGGTATTTTTAGTGATTTCATTTTAAATTATTTTATTGTATTTTTTTATTTTGTTGCTTGCGGTTTTAATTTATTTAAAGAAAAGTTCTGATTAGTGGCTTGAAATTAATTAAATATTTTTTTTACTTCTCGGTAGTGCTAAATTTTTAAAATTAAATTATTGTTCTGACTCTTCAGTTAATTTTGAATCAGTAGAAACATTTTGGGGATTTTTTTTGAGTTAATTAAAATTATTTGGGTTTTCGTTATAGACTTTGAATCACCATGAAAAATTCTAGAAAATCTTTGTTTTCATAGGGTTCAAGTCAGGTGCCAACTGTAAGTCACAGTCCTAATTTCTGTCAGGGGATAATTCCAACTGTAAGTCACAGTCCTAATTTCAGTCAGGGACTAATTGCGTTATAGACTTTGAATCACTATGAAAAATTCTAGAAAATCTTTGTTTTCATAGGGTTCAAGTCAGGGGCCAACTGTAAGTCACAGTCCTAATTTCAGTCAGGGGATAATTCCAACTGTAAGTCACAGTCCTAATTTCAGTCAGGGACTAATTGCAACTGGAAGTCACAGACAATTTCAAGTCACGGACTTAACTTCAAGACTCGGGACTAATCCCATGTCAGGGGCCTAGTTTGAAGTTAGGAGCGCTTCAGAACTTCCAGGTGCTGCTGGATTTGGTGACACTTATTGTTTACTTTTTTTTCTTTATACCGTAATTGATAACATACTTATTGTTTATATTTTTCTTTTATACAGTAACGGATAAATAGATTTTTTTTCTTAACTTGATTTATGTGTTTTATTTAGCTCACTCTTTTTCTTTTAAAGTATCAAGAGGAAGCAAGTGCCGCGAAGATCAAGGGGCTTTCCAATTTAAGTCGTTATAAATTGGTGGCGTTCATTTCTTTTTTTCCCTCTCTTTTTCTTTCTTTAAAACTTCTTACGTTTTCCCACGCCCTACCCTCCGGGTTAATTGAGCTAGGGCATCTACATTGCACGCTCTGTTGACCACGAGCTGTAATCTTGATAATTTTTTGTGATCGGAATAATTTAAAATAAAACAGTAATAATAATTATTATTAAATAAGAGCGTAGCTATCTTGTACCTTGGTTTTGAGAAAATCCAGGGTTACAACATACCTGCAAATCCTTCCTTATTCCATACTGAATTTTTATTGGAAACTTGTAAACAAGGCCAGTAAAATCATTTTTGTAATATTTGACTATTACATAACCATTTGCACGCCGAAAATTAGGATGGATTAAAACTCTGATTTTGTTCCTTCCATCGATTAAATGGAGTTTCCAACAAAATGCAAACCACATCCGTGATCGGATTCATCAATAATGTAAATTAATAAACCCGACACCAAATAAAGTTCTAACAACACCATAAATAAATATAACACAAAACAGTCAAGTAAAAAATAAAAGTAAACAACCACCCCAAACTGAACGACACGTGGGTGTAGTGTACTGCGTTAGCAATTCATCGAGAGTGTCGTATGGCGCTGGTTAACATTAATCTTTCATGCGGTCGACGTCATCGCGAACGCGTTGTCATGGCAACGTAGTAGGAAAATCGTAAACTAAACATAGCATCTCCAGCAAAGTCGAAGCGGTTTGCGCCACTGTTATAGTTGTTATAATAAAGTTCAATAGATTCTCTAACTTTGCGTTTGTAGAATCTCGAAACCGATGCAAGAATTTTGGTTTCTTTTACATTTATGATATGTCCAGTAGAACGTTGGTGTTCAGATACAGCAGATTGTACAATTTGTTTCTTTCTGATACATCGTTCATGTTCCTTAAGCCTAGTAGATAAGGATCGTCCAGTTTCTCCAATATAGACATCACCACAGGAACAACGAATTGCATATACTTCTTCCGTTTGAAAAGTAATAATGACCAGAAAACAGATTACGTGAAGAAAATACAACTACTTTTGGACGACAACATCTACAGAGTGATCCAAGCAGACCCGACCAACAAAATTGAACGACGGATGACCAACCTTATAAACGCATCCAACCTTCCAGCAGAGGAGAAGAAGATGTTAAGGCCGAGCAGCTCAAGGATCCCGCAGTTCTACGGACTGCGTAAAATACACAAGATTAATGTACCACTTCGACCTATCGTCAGTGCAATAGGATCTCCTACTTACAAAATTGGTAAATATCTTTCAAATATTCTTAATAATTTTACAGGAAAAACATATTCATATACTAGAAACTCTACGCATTTGGTAGAAAAACTTAAATCAATCCAATTAGATATCAAAGATATCTTAGTCAGTTTCGATGTAGAATCGGTGGTAGCCAATATCTTCATGGAAGCTTTTAAGGAGGAAGCCTTAGAGCCGTCTCCACTAAAACCAAAATCTTGGTTCAGATATGTAGACGACACTTTTGTAATATGGCCTCATGGTTCAGAAAACCTCCTTGAGTTTCTTGATCATCTGAATCAACAACATGCTATTATAAAATTTAGAAGGTACGATTACCTTTCTAGATGTTCTTGTACAAAGGAAAGGGAATAGTTCCTTAGGACACTCTGTATATAGGAAACCAAAGCATACGAACAGGTACTTAAATGCAAGTTCCCATCATCATCCAGCACAAAAGCAATCAGTTATTAATACGTTGGTTTACAGAGCGCTCGCGATTTGTGACCAAAATTCTTTGCCATCGGAAACAGAGAAACTGACTCAAGCTTTAAGAGGGAATGGATATTGCACTGATGATATTACACGATCAATTAGAAAGTATAATAATCCTACTCCACGAAATGATACTAATAAGGAATTACCGATAGGAAATGTAGTTCTCCCCTTTATACACGGAACCACAGACAAGATTGCAAGGTTACTTCGCCGGTCCAACATACGTACAATTTTCAACACACACAAGAAAATTGGACAATGTTTGCGATTGCCAAAGGACATTCCTTTTCAAACGGAAGAAGTATATGCAATTCCTTATTCCTGTGGTGATGGCTATATCGGAGAAACTGGACTATCCATATCTACTAGGCTTAAGGAACATGAACGATGTATCAGAAAGAAATAAATTGTACATTCTGCTGTATCTGAACACCAACATTCTACTGGACATATCATAAATGTAAAAGAAACCAAACTTCTTGCATCGGTTGCGGGATTCTATAAACGCAAAGTTAGAGAATTAATCGAAATTTATAAGCATCCTAACAATTTTAATAGAGATACGGGCTTTAGTCTACATCATACGTGGAAACCCATTGTTACACCGAGTCACGCTTCGGTAAACACAGGTCGACTATAAATAGTCGGCCGGGGTCTCTCCGAGCTCGTTCAGTGTTCCGGTCTCGTGAAGTGAAGGTCCCTGAAGATGCCTCGTGCAATCGAAGGCGAATTGATTCCATTTTGACACGGTCTAATCCCAAGAACCCTGATTTCTTAATATAGTTAGATGTTTGCTTGTTTATTTAAGCCCATTCTTCAAGTTCTTTTTTATCCAGTTATTGTTATTTTGCGTTAATAAAAAAGTTTTCATATCATTTTTATTTTATTAAATAATAATTATTTTATTTAATATCACTTCCGAAAAATCAAGTAGGCGCCTTGGTAAAATGCAAGGTTACAATAAAAAAGTTGCAATTCTGACATTTTCAAGACAAAGTAATGAACAGAATAATAAAATTTGTTTTAGAAGAAGGGTCTTTCATCCAGAACGTAAGAATTTCTTTATACAAATGCTCAAATAATACACAGGTTGAGTCAAAAAATAGGTAAAGCCAATCTGCATACATGGTGGCCGTCCTTTCGATCCAATCCAATATAAATCACTCATTAGAGCCCGCGCTCCGTAATTTTATGATTAAAGCCATCCAATTTGGCTCAACGAGAGACGTTTCGAGCTTTGGGCGCGCCCCAAGGAAACGTCGTGAGGACGCGATCAGAAGAATTCGCCGAGCACCGACCGCGAAGGCTAATATTAAGAGTTTGTAATAACTGCGCGAAATTTTAACCAGCTCTCCTAGTTGCCTTATTATGGTACGTAAATGAACAATGAACACGTCAGTTATTTATTTCCCATATATTGGCAACATAATATCGCACACACCTTGCCAACTAGTGATACGTCCAGTCTGTCAATGACGAAACGATAAATCGGTTACTTGTTGGGTGTCCACCTTCAAACTATACAATTGATCATATTTTGGATAATATACAGGGTGCAAGGAAAATCTAAAGGGCTGTGTACACGGTGTTTCATCATATTTAGACATCATCATCTACTGCCTTTATTATAAGGGATAGAAAAAAATGTTAAATACAAAAGTTGTTGGATTGTCCTAAACCGCCAGGAAGTAATTTTTCTTAAAGCAAATGAACATCGCAAAGCTACTAAAAAATTATTTTATTTATTTAATTATATTTCGATAGAAAATATGTTTTTCATTTCAAAAATGTATATGTCTTTGTTTGGTTCAGTAGTTTGTAAAATATTTACGTTTAAAAATCGCGATTATATCAGATTTGGGTTTACGAAATCACAGTTGCCATGGACAAAAAACAAAATAAAGCAGCAGATTCGATCGTCTTTAATATTAATTAAAACTTATTTAGTCGTCAATTTTAATCTGTAAAATAGGTTATACAGAAGAGAAAAAAAATACATACTTCCCATATTTAGCAAAAACAGTAATATTGTTAAATATAAATATTTAATATAATTACAACATAATTAAAAAATGACAACAAAATATAACAAATCAGCAATAAAACAAATTTACGGTAATAACTACGGTAATAAACAGAACCACACGATCACACGAATACAGAACTATAGTCAAAAGCAGTGTTATCGTGCGGGTCATACGATTTATCAAAGACAAACTTTTTAAGTTTGTTTTTCTTTTATTACGTGTAATCATATCCTCCGCATAAAATCCGGAAGATGAATTAGATAGACCTATCTAGTCAGATTGACAAGTCAGTGACACAATGAGTAATAGAAAACAATTTCGGGTTTTTTGCATCCACAAGCGAAAAAATGGTATTAAATCTAATAAAATATTACGAAAATGAAAATTCACTGGCCAATATCCAGGAGACAGTAGCAAAAGCTCTGGGAATCGGTATAAGGACTGTGCAAAAAATTGTGCATGAAAAAAAGCATAATTTACTACCGAAGAAGATTAAGAAATGTACACGAAAAAAGCCAGACAGAAGACTTAAGTGACAATGTAAAAATGGATGTTAGTAATGCAATTTACGATTTATACACATCAAAAACTAATAGAACCCTTCAAGTTTTAAAAGAAGATTTAAAAAATCGAGGCATATTGGAAATTGGACTAAAATCGTTGTCAAAATTAATAAAAATGTTGGGTTTTCGATATAAAAAAGACTGTAATCGAAGAAAGTGTTCTGAGGATTCAACAATAAAGTTGCGAAACGTGGGCAATTCAAAAAACTCTTTTGTTTTAATACTGGATCCTAACTAGTAATACACCACTAACAAAGCAACAAGAAGAACGTTAACGAACACCATTTAGAAACTTAGTATTTAGGAAACATCTTCGAACCAAAGGAGTAGGTAAAAACTGATAATATGGGTTTCATACAGGATATAAAATCTATATGTGTCCTGAGGATGCAACAATAAAGTTGCGAAACGTCGGCAATTTAAAAGACTTGTTTTTTTACTGGATCTTAACCTCAAACAATACGCCACTCTAACAACATTTTTTAAATATTGTTCCGCCATATTAAATTTTTACCAAAATATTACCAAGTCATCCCATATGACCCTTAACCCCTTCACTACCATGTAGCCATAGTGGCAACAAATGTATATTCTCAAATATACCATGTTGCCACTATGGCTACACGTTTTTTAGTCGCACTATTATTTATTTTACGGGTCAGTATAGTTTCGTTGATAGTGTTTTAGCCGTGGTATAGCAAAATTTTATAGGGAGTCAATTTCTGATTGGTCCTTTCAAGGTCACGCCGGCGGCGTGTGTGCAAATCAAAAGCAATCGCCCGGACGCTACCCGATTTTTGTTCAGTATAATTGTTGCTTTCTTGGAATGTAGTCGTTTGCTCTAAAAAATGTCTAGTTCAAGCGATAGCGAGCCTTTTCAGGACTCTGGCTCTGAATACGTGCCAGACACGGATGAGGATGATGACGATAACAGTCTCTCCAGCATATCCGATTATTCTGACGGGGAACCCGTAATGATGGGCGATTTTTCTGTGGTTACAGACCCATTTTCGGTAAATATTTTTTGAATTGGTGTTTGTACAATTTGCTAAAAAAAATATCTTGTTTACAGGACACTAGACAGTCTAGAAATTTTCCGTTTACATGCAGTTTTCAAGGGTTTCATCCTGCTGTAAATTTGGAGAACATAAAGACCCCTTTGGAATGCTTTCAAGCGTTTATGTCTGAGAAAATTGTACAGGATATGTGCCAATGGACAAATGAACGAGCAGGTATGTTTTTAGTTGAAAATGGAACTCAAAAGGTAAACGGAATTTTATGGAAGGATGTTACGACTCCTTATATGTATACGTTTCTTGCTATGAATTTATATATGGGCATTGTACGTTATCCAAAAATCACAGATTATTGGAGTCGAGATTTCCTCTTCGGTGGACCACATATATTTTGCGCAGAGGTCATGAGCAGATCAAGATTTTTTTCGATTCTGAAATTTTTGAGATTTAGTGATCCGAAGGCTTTTGTCCAAGGAAGACCAATTACGCGATTAGCTATGTTCTTTGCGTACATCAAGGAAAACTGATGATCACATCCCAGACGGAAATTTGTTGAGTCTCTCTGAAAGAATAGTTGTGTTTTTGTCTCAGAACTTCTTAAAAGAAGGGAGAGAGTAAGTAATCGATAACTGGTACATGTCTCTAAGATTAGCAGAGTTTCTACTAACTCAAAACACGTATGTCACTGGTACTATTCGATCCAATAGAGGTGTGCCTAAAGAATTAACTGAAGTACCTTTACAAACATTTCAGACATGTTTTGCGAGAAAGGGAGACGTATTAGTAACGAGGTATAAAGATAAACGAGATGTCTACTTATTGAGCACCAAACATACAAGCGGATTTGTTGAAAAATCTCGCTACCAAACAGCTTCTTCTTCCAATATTACAATTCAAAAACCATCAACTATTGATCATTATAATATGAATATGGGAGCTGTGGACGCCGTGGACCAGGATATAGAACCTTACATCTGTACCAGAAAAAGCTACAGTTGGTTTAAAAAAATAGGAATGCATATCCTACAACGAATGGTACTAAATTCTCGAGTGATGTATTGCCATTCAAGTGGAAAGAATACTAACGTATTAGATTTTACAAAACTAATTGATGAACTATTATTTGAGTTTTCTGACGGCTACAAAAAATTGAAATCTAACAATAAAAAAAATAATAAAAAAAGGGAGGAAAAAATAAAGCACATTTTTGACAGTCAGAATCTGTTACAGCGTCAATAAAAAAAGAATGTTCACAAGTAATGTCTGCAATCGTTGTCCCAACGTTCCAATTTATTTATGTTCTAAAGAACACTTTGATCGGTACCATGGTTACTAACTCAATGTTTTCGTACAATTGTTTTATTTAATTTTTTTAAGCCAAATTTAGTTTTATGTTGTGTTTTAGAAGTTCATGTGTTCATGTTGTTTTTGTGTGCGAATTTAGTTTGTTTCTTATATAGGAGTTTTTGATTCAAGTTTGTTTAATCATATATTTGTTTGTTTGTTTATTTTTTATTTGTACTTTGATCCTAAATGCTAATTTAGATCCTGTTATTATATAAAAGTTCTTGTTTTGTTTACAATTTGTTATTCATTTATTTGTTTATTTTTTATTTGTACTTTCATTGTGAACGCAAATATAGATCCTGTTGTTTTATAAGAGTTCTGGTTTTTTTTCAGAGTTTGTTTTATTTTGAACGCGAATTTAAATTTTCTTTTTAGGAGTTTTTGAATAAAGTTTGTTTATTCATTTATTTCTTTTTTTGTTTATTTTTTATTTGTACTTTGTTCGTAAATGTTAATTTAGATTCTGTTATTATATAAGAGTTTTTGTTTTGTTTACAGTTTGTTTTTGCGTTTATTTGTTTATACAATTTCTTTATTTTTTATTTGTATTTTTTAATTTTAAACGAAAACTGAGCTTCTCCTGTTTTTGTAATTGATGTTTTATTCTAAGTTTTATACATCTTGTTCTTGTTTTGTTTAAAATTTGTTTATTTTATTGTTCATTTCTTTGTTTATTTCAGTCTTTTTTTTTTCATTTTAAATAAATATTTTTTCATTTAAAATATGTTTTTGCATTGTAAGTTAATAAAAAAAAACAAAAACCCAAAAAAATAAATTTTTAATTTTTTGTCAAATCTGGTATAATATCGTAGATAGCGAAATCGCTCTGGTAGCGAAGGGGTTAATTTTTGATTAAAACTTGTAATCAATTGGGTAAGTCACAAAATGTCAGACAGGCAAACGGGCCGACGCACGCCGACACACAGTGATCCGTCCTTAAGACAAAAATGAAATTTCAACATGCGTTAAAAATAAAATCAATTGCATTTTTTGTAAAAAGTGTATTGACCGATATTATTCGGCATGCCGACCGAAAACATTTTTTTTTAATAGGTAAATAAACCTTATCGCAACTCACCAGTTTAGTTAATTTAAAAATATTCAATTTAGATCGATGTTAATGCATGTAAATCACAGTCGATTAGCTAGTGAATAATATAATATATAAATATTTCTTGAAATGGCTGATAATACTCCTGGTAAGTAGGGGAGGAGGGGGCACAGAGGACCGCTTAAGGATTTTTAATGTACAAAACCATTAAAAAAATATATTAAAAATAAGTAAACCTATTTGTGTCAAGTTTAGTGGTTACTTTATTCATTTAAAAATATTTTAAACAAAATGATATATGAGTTACAATTGTTTTTTAATACCCTGCGCTGGTCCTCTGTGCCCCTAGCAATGGGGCACAGAGGACCTAGTGCTGGGGCACAGAGATCCTAGTACGGGGTGTTGGGATCATGCATTGAATAAACAATATTTGAATAGGATTTTTACAAAAAGAATGATGGGTTGCAAAAATCGTTTATAGCAGCTTAACAGCTAACAAAAAATATTATTTTTAATAATATATTTAAGAACATTTCAGACAAATAAATTCTGCATCGTCTTCTGACACTCCTGCGCAAGCGTCATGTGCCCAACCTTTGCAATTCTGACATTGAATCCATCCCTCCCCTTCCCTTGATTCGCCATACCTACTCGGACAATAAATGCATATGGTGTTAGTGTCTTCTTCCCTATCGCTACTTGAAACTTCCACCACTTTTTTTTGCGCGGTTTTTATTTTTAGTAAGTTTTCTTTTTACACTTTTGGTATTTTGTTTTTTTTCTGCTTCTTTGGCCATAAGCTGGTCCTTAAATGGGGAACTTGTTAATTCTTCAGCATGCTGAGCTCTGCTTACCTTCTGTGGGTTTTGAGTTTTGTTTTTACGGGCATCTGACTTTGGCTTTGGAGAAATTTTTAGGATAGCATCTTTGAAGGAAGTGTAACTGCAGCTCGGTTGTGGTTCTTTGAATAAGCTTTGAGGTTCAAGTTGGTGATCATCCTCATCTGAAACATTTTCGGCAGCGATAGGCCTCTCAGTTTCTTGCTGTACCGGGACGTCTGTAACTTCAGCGGGAAGAAAACATTCGTCAGGAAATATTTCATGAATGGATAAATTCCTGTCGTTTGAAAACTCTTTATGGCTTTTTCCAAGGTGGCAGCATGAGCCTTTGAAAATATTTCTACGATATCATATAATGACACACGAGATCCAGGGTTATTAGTGTGCCATAAGTCACACTCCTTTGCACACTGATGTTTTAAGGACCCAAACACAGTGCAGTCAAGGGGTTGCAGGCGATGACTGGTGTGTTTATTTATTGCGGCTAAATACTTGACAAAATGATCGGAATCCATCCATCCAGAACCATTTGCATAGCCATCTGCACCCGGCGAACATCCTTTCATAAATAATGGGTTCATTCGCTGTCGAGGAAAAAGAAAAAACGGAGGGACGTAAGATCCTGCAGCTGAAATCCCACAAACTGCAGTTACATTAAACCCACGTTCAGTGCTCACTATCCGCTTAACCTGCTTTTTTCCTTTTTTAGCTAGAATTTTTCTGGGTACAGGCACTGAATTAATCCTAGTCTCATCAATATTATATATATGGCCTGGTTGAATATTGCTCTTCTCTAAAACTGATCGTACAACATCAAAAAACTTCTGAACCTGGGGCTTATTAAATCCTGCAGCTCGTGCTATGCTTGTGGCTTCGGGAGCTCTAATAGAAAGTTGAGGATTTCGTTTTTTAAACCCCGCCAACCAGTGACTACCAGCTAATTTGGCATTCTTATTAAATGGATGTTTCAAGCCCATATTTTCGGCCAGCTCAAATGCAAATCGACGAGCATCGAGAGGCGTTATTCCATAAAATCGCTTTTCTAGGTCTAGAATATGCTCCACTATTTCAGTTTCTTGTTGGTCAGTAAACACTTATTTAAAATGATCATTTCTTGGTGTCTTTGGCATCATTACATTATTTTTTTGGCGCAAAATACAGGTCTTAGGTATCTTAAAACGTTGAGCTGCTTGTCGAACTGAAATTTCGTTTCGGTTGATCATTTCCAGTGCCCTGGTCATATCTTCTTCTGCCCACGAAGGCTCGGGTTTTTTCTTTACGTAGTTACGTACCATCTAAAAACAATATTTTTTATGATAATATATACACATCACATAATTGAATTAATTCTAAGACACTTAAATTCATATTTAAGCCACAACATATTGCTTTGGGGTACAGAGGACCATAAGCGGTCCGTCCTTTGTGCCACAGTTGCAAAAAATAAATTTAAATTTCTCGCCACTCCACTGAATGTTTGTTCACACCTGAGTTAACCAACTTGTTTTTAAGTAAAAAAGTTGTGTTTTAGTGGGTTATAATAAGAAATAACAATACACGCATAATAATGCAATAATCACACTTGACAAAACTATAAAATTTAGCATGGCTTACCTTAAAAACCAATGTTTTGTTTGCTGCGACCTGCACATTGCATGAACATGGCTGTAACTGTCAGAAATATAAAAATACACCGCTAACTTGCTATTTTTAACAACATTTAAAAGATGGCGCCACGTATAGCAGAATAAATCGAGCTTACCTTTGTGCCCCAGCGGTCCTCTGTGCCTCCTTCTCCCCTACTTTTAAATTTATATTTATAAAAAGTACAAGTTACAAAGAATAGTTCAAATTTTTTATTTTACAATAACGGAGTACATTTTCTTAACAATTGCTAATTTCTTGAATTTGAATGTAATTTTTGGATCTGGCCTTCATTTTAATAATTATAAGAAAGTGCGATAAGATGAAATTTTATTATTTTTTAGAAAAACCTCATTCCATTAAAAATTAAGCTCTTTTCAATACTTGGATTTCCTGCAACAAATCTGAAATGCATGTTGAAATCAATAAGAAATTAGAGTCTCTTCTAAATATTGAGAGTATTTCTGATGTTGAGCAAAAGAATTTCAAAGAGGCTGCTAAGTTTTTTTGTTTAAAAATCGAAGAGAAGTGGAAGAAATCGCATCGAAGGCGGGACATTTTTCTTAGAGAAAATAAAAAGTGACTTGAGACTGAAATTTATTTAATGGACTCTCTAAGACCTAGAACAAGCTCTAACCGCCCCAGTTCCTCCGGACGTGGTCGCCCTTTTCTTGCTTTTGAAGAATGTTGCTTACAAACAAAGCAAAGGCGTGTGGAGGGTTTAGTTCCCAATCATAGTTCTGAAGAACTGTCTTTTGCGGCTCAGGAATCGGCTCGACTCTCCGGGGATTGTTTTCCTAGCTTATATGGCATAAAGCAATGCAAGGACACACTTCTTGCAAGAACTACTAAATTTGACTGCAAATAACATATTGAAAACATGTGCAGACGTCTCTTTTTTGCGTGACAACTTGTAAATATGCTTTGGATGGCAGTTCCGGCCATAGTCTTTATAAACAAAAGTTATGGTCTAACCCTCGGACTTCATCAACTTTATTTTGTCGTCCAATTAAATTTTTTTTTGCGAAAGAAACGTCAACACTCGTTATCGAGGAACACATTAAAATTAGAACTGATGTAAACAGTCTTCAAACTTTTGAAACATGTGTTTTTGGAAAAAATGTTAAAGTTTCTTACTAGATGTTTCTAGCAATGTTAGATGGATCTACGATTAATACGTTATCAGAAACGAACAGTTCACAGACATGTTTTATTTGTGGAGCTGCTCCTAAAGAAATGAATTCATCTTTAATTGACGAAAAACCTGTTCGTTGAGAAAATCTAAATTTTGGTATGACATCACTTCATATGTGGATCCGCAGCTTCGAGTGTTTACTACATATTGCGTACAGACTCCCACTTAAATGTTGGCAAGTAAAAGGCCCGGAGAATAAGAAAAAATTTTTGAAACGGGAAAAAGATATATACAATCGTAATTCAAAAATAAAATGGGACTGTTAGTAGATTAACCCAAAGCAGGCTCCGGATCCACAAATGATGGTAATGCGGCAAGAACTTTTTTTAGAAATCCGAAATTATCCTCTTCAATAACCGGTGTTGATGAAAAATTAATTAAGTCGTTTCTCATTATCTTGCGAACGATATCTAGTGGAAAACAAATTAACTTAAAAAATGTTGAACAGTTGTTAAAAGTAATTTGTGGCGCTAGATTCAAAAATAAAATTATTTTGCGTCAAAACTGTCATTCTCCAGCATAAAATTAGGGTTAAAATTTGAGATTAGTTCCAAACTGTACAATCGCCTTCCATTTTTTAGTTTCAAATTGTACAAACTCTTCGGTCATCAATGAAAGCAAAACATACAATCTCCAATGTATTTTAAGGCAATAGGTTAATATTCAAAGTGTACAATATCCGATTGGCGCCTAAATTTGTTTACAGTCCGTTTATTAACGGTTTCTAAACGTCATTACTGTGTTGTTTGCTGAAAAGTAATGAGGCTGTTTGTACGCTCTTATGTTTTTGTAGTTATTAAGTGTTTAAAGTGATCAGCATAGTTTTTAGTTAATAATGGATCTTAATGTAACACCTGTTAGTGAAGGCAAAGGCCGAAAGAGGAAAAGAAATCCTTCTGGATGGAAGAAAAATCAAGAGAAATGTCTTAGGTAAGAAGTAGCATTATTTTAGGTGTTATAGAGTTCATTCCATGAGAAAATTTTTAGGTGTAGTCCACATTTACTTCCTATTTACCCAACTTGTGGCCACAAAACCTCTGCGTTTCAGTGCAGTTTGCTAACAATGGCTGAAGTACATAATTTTCACAAAAAAATGTTATGAAGTAAAAGAAAAGGTTTACCAAGATAACTTCATTCTAAAATATTGTCAGAATATTCCGGTGAAGCGAAAAAGGCCAAAAAATTCGAGACATAGCGAAAAAAAATTCCAAGCGCATTTTTATATCGTTAGTCAACAGAAAAGACTTGTGCCAATTTGCAAACAGTCTTTTATGAATATTTTGGGAATAACACGAAGAAGGATTGACACAGTGACTAACATCATTTTCGAACGTTATTACCAGCGAAGGAAAATCGGGGTGGTGATAGGCTGTCGGAAAAATATGAAGCCCGTAGAAAATCGATTATGGAATTTATTAATAAGTTTATGGTGATAGAAAGTCACTATTGCAGGGGGCAAAGTGAAAGGATGTACCTAAACTCTTCCTTAAATATTAATAAAATATTTTAGGTATATTTTCAATACCTCTTACAACTTGGGTTTCGGAAATCCGCGCACTGACGTATGTTTAACATGTTTACAGTTGACAGAGAAGATAAAGAGTTGTAATGACGAGAATGTTAAACAAGAGTTGCTTGCCGAGAAAAAAGTGCATAAAATGCGGGCTGAAGTGCACTTCCAGCTCTTGAGAGAAGCAGAGGATGACGTTGTGATTTTTTCATTCGACTGCCAAAAAAATCAGGTTTTGCCTAAGGTGCCTGATCAAGAAGCCTATTATTCTAGGAATAGAAATTCGTCAACAATTACTTGTTTCTGTTGGACTGAGAATGAATTTAACAAAGGATCAAACGAGATTGCTTCCTGAATCTATCACCTTCTGGACACTTCTGACTTTACGGGTATCCACACTGTTAGGCTTATGTGTGATGGGTGCGGGGGGCAAAATAAGAATACCACCCTGATATCAATGTGCTGTAATTGGCTTTCCAAACAAAATGAAATACATAAAATTGAGGTTATTTTTCCTGTCAGGGGTCATTCATTTATTCCCCCTGACCGGGTTTTTGGTCATATAGAAAAGGAGATTCGTAAGAAGGAAATTATTTTAGAACCAGAGGAATATCTGAATCTATTTTCACGATATGGAACCGTTTTAAAAGTTGGCGATGATGTTCAAATTAAAAATTGGAAGAATGAAGCGAGTAACTTCATAAAAACACCTGGCCAGTGGCACTTCGCATTTTCAAAAATGAAAAGAATGGTGATTACCAAAAATTCAAAAGGGATAGTTGTAGTCCGAGGTGAAGGTGCTTATCGCTCAGACTTAGAAATGGGGAAATCAATAACAAAAAAAGGAAAAGCCATTCCTGCTATGAATCCAACCATAATCGCCAAGACTAACACGGGAAACTGCAACAAGAAGTTAGATGTAAACAACCTTCTGCGCTCTCACTATGGGGAAGACTGGAAAAATAATCCCAAATTGAAATTGTATAAGTTTGTGCTGGAAGGGGAAAGTCAAGAAGAAGGAACTGCTGAAGAAATGCCTTTAGTTTGCAAGCCAATGGAAGAAGAATGCAGCCTAAATATTTAATTTTTTTTTTTATAAACATTTTATTTATTTCCGATGTTTTATTAATAATTTTAAAAAACTAGAACCACGACTTATGTTTCAATTAAAATTTAAATAAAAGCATACAGAAAAGATAAAGACGTTGACTTATTTCCAAAGTGAACAATCTCCATCAATGAGTTCCATAAAGTACAATCTCCATCTTTTTTTTTTCTCAATACCGCCACAAAAATAACTTTTTTTTTCTACAAATTCACAAACTAATACAAAATACTTACCCTAACTGATTGAAACAGCCAAAAAAAAAATTATGGTAGTGCACTAAAGTTATACGTTTTTTTCGTTTTGTCATTTTTTTATAAAACTGGAGATTGTACACTTTGGAATTAGCCCCCTCATTTGTTCATGGCATTGCCATCATCAAAAATTTTGACCTACCAATAGGGCAGCTGTCAGAGGACGCTTTAGAAGCCAGACATAAAGAAATTAGAAAAAACAGACTCAACCACACTAGAAAATTATCAAGGATCAATTCAAATAAATATTTAATGACACAACTGCTATTAACTTCTGACCCGTATTTAGAATCTTTAGGAAGAATTACTTCCAAATTTGCCGAACTAAGTGGCATCGAGGATTACGTAATTATTGGCGACGATTTGGATTTATCAACTACTGCCACTTTCTGCATCTGACGAAAGTGAAGAGTGTTTCTAACTTGGTAAACAGGAATTGTTAATTTCTTTTCTTATTAATAAGTTGTATTTTTCTTTTCGTATTAAGAAATAGTTTAGTTTTTATTATACTCTTATAATAACTTAACTTCATTAAAACATTAAACCATGTATAACGTTTCATTCAAATGAAAGGATAATTAATTAATTGAATAATAAATATAAATCATTAGCTGTAGTTTTAGTTAGCTTCAAAACCTTCGGACCGAATTACCTCGTTTTATTCCCCTAAGTTCCAATATACATTACGACATGATAAACTTGGTCTACAATTTTGTCCTGTGAAAGATTCGTCAAAATATATTAAGCCGTTTCAGAGATATTATTTTTGTCCCAAACTCCCATATACTAGGAGCACTGTGCACAGTGCTTTGAGCAATGGACAATAATCACAAAACAAAGTAATAATTATTTATATTTTTATAACATCAATATAAGTATAAGTATCCAAAACACTCATTACAAAGTTTATTTAAATCAGGTCATCCTTGATTAGCACTGTAGAGACAAATGAATTTCGATCAACGCCTAGTTGTCAGTTTAACAATAATTTGCTTGCGTTCAGAACGGAGTTTTCATTAACGAGTTATTGTTGAAACTGTTCACTCTAAAAAGAAAATCGCTATGGATTGTTAAGCTCCAGGTAGGTTTATTAAATTTTAACTATATATTTAATTGTTGGGTCCAAATGTACGATTTTACCTGATATTTCAATTAGCAATAACAGATTAGTTGTTAACACAACTATATTTGAAAACTTTGGTAAAGGTTTAAGAAATATCTCTAAATATCTCTTTCTGATACTGTTTTAGTTAAGTAGGAGAAAATATAAGGTTTCAGATTTTGTATCGATATTCTGCCCCTACCTGCCACCACAGGTAATTTCAGATATTTTATGTTTGGATAACTAGTTCACATAGTCATCGCCAGCAAAACACATTTAACAAAATATGTGAAATACTTGATTTAACAGATTGTTCGGAAGAATTATCGGCACGAATTTCAAAGATGGGTAGAATTTTTTGCATGAAAATGACTAAACTGTGGCAGGAAAGCTCTAGAACTCGAGAAAGATTTATAAAGCGCAACAAAAGTTGGCTAAGCAAACCGGTAGCCACATCAAGAGATTTTGTGGCTTTTAAAAGACCTCAAGTGCAACCATTACAACCGTTGGCGTTGCAACCACGATCAAGTCAATCTCGAGGAAGACGGTGGGTCTTCCTCCCTTTTGAGGAAGCTTCTACAAAAACAAAAAAAAGACGCGTCTTAGATTTAATACAAAGCAGATCTCAAGCTGAGCTTAACTTTGCTGCTAATTTGGCTGGTAGCTCTAATAATAAAGATTCCTTAGATAAGGTTTTGACACCACATCAGGCTTTAGCCCTGTGCTTGGACCTAGACTTATCCGAAAGAAAATACTTAGCTTTAAGGTCAGTAGTTAATGCTTTGCACAAGGATTGCTTTCCAAGTTTGTACGCTTTAAACATTGCAAAAAAAGCACTTTTGCCGTCTCAAATTAATACTGATGAAGTCAGTTCTGAAGTAAATTTACAAGATCTTCTAGATAAAACCGCAGAAAGTATTCTAAATGTTTCAAGCGTACCGAGTGCGAAAGAATTAAAATTAATTTGTAAGTGGGGCTTTGATGGCAGTAGTGGGCATAGCACATATAAGCAGAAGTTCAGTAATGACCAACATACGGATGAATATATCTTTCTAATTGCACTAGTGCCATTAAAATTGATTAATACTTGCACAAATGAGGATGTATGGGTAAATATGACAAGTTCCTCGACCTTGTTTTGTCGACCAATAAAGTTTATTTTTGCTAAGGAAAATGCTGAGTTAGTGCGATTGGAAGAGCAAAAAATGATAAAAAATATCAATTTGCTGAAAGTATCGACAATAAATATGCACAATCAAACTTATAATATAACTTTCGAATTAATTTTCACTATGATGGACGGTAGTGTAACTAATATTCTTTCCGGCACCAACTCAGCATCCAAGTGCATCATTTGTGGAGCCACCCCAAAGCAAATGAACCACGAAAACGTTGTCAATCGGTCTGTAAATAGGGAAAACTTTCGTTTTGGCTTATTCACACTTCACTGCTGGATACGTTTTTTTGAGTGCCTTTTGCATATTGCGTATAGACTCCCAATAAAAGTATGGCGGGTTGAAGGAAATGAAAATAAAAAAATAGTAGAAAATAATAAAAAACGTATCCAGTCAGAATTTAAATCGAAGATGGGACTGATTGTGGATAAGCCAAAACCGGGATATGGTTCCACAAATGATGGAAACACCGCAAGGCGTTTTTTTTTAATCCCGATCTCAGCTCAGCCGATAACAAGTATTGACAAGGAACTTATTGTTAAGTTTTCGTTGATACTTAGGATATTGGCTAGCGGGTACCATGTTGAATTAGAAAAGTTTCGGAGTTTGTTACAGGAAACTCGTAATTTGTATATAAATTCTTACAGTTGGTATTATATGCCTGGAACTGTCCACAAAGTCTTAATTCATGGGTGTGAGCTAATAAGTGCTTTCGACTTACCTATTGGACATAAGTTAGGAAAAACCGATTATCTCACACCCGCAAATCATCACGAACTAATTGTAACAAAGATTTGATGAACATATTATTGCTGACATCAGAGCCCTTACTATCAATAAACCGAAAAGTTATGAAACAGAAAACTAGCAAATATAACAATGAAATTAATAATAATCTAAAAAAAATGATTTAGTTGTTTCAGAAGATTTAAATTTGGAATTCAATGTTTCTGAAATATTAAGCAATGAAAGCGATTCGGACTAATAATTAGCTCTGAGTTTAATGTTTGTTATTTATTTTATATTTAAAATTTTTAGTAATTAAGTGTTAGTGTAGTTTAAATAGTGTTTGTTAAATTTTAATTTTGTGTTTTATAATAAAAACAAGTTACAATGGCTTATAAACGCACATTTTTCTTTTTGACCCTCTATGTCAATGTTACAAATCTTAGTTGTAAGTTTTTCTGGACACCCTGTATGTGATTAACTTAGAAAATTATGTGCAAAATGTTTTCGCCTAAGTAAAAAAATAACAATTTTGTCAGAAATTGTATTATGACCGCCAGAGGTAAGTGGTATTATTTTTGTCTAATAATCTCTACTACTCGAAGCACTGTGCGTGCGACGCCGCGACGGAATTAATAAAACATGTTTTTTGGAATCTAGGAACTAAAACCTGAAGATGTGTAGAATTTGGCCGCCATTTTGTTCCGCCATCTTGAATTGGTAACACAGTTTTATTAATTGATCCCTATACCACAGTTACTTATGGCACAAAAGTTGAAATCAATCCATTAAAGAGTTTTTTGAGGCTGAATTTTAAAATATTTTATTAAATCGGCATTTTGTTTCGCCATCTTGGATTCGTACCAAAATGTTTCCACTGCTTGATGTTTATTCAAAATTTGAAATAAAGTAGATTTTTTATATTATTTTATATCTTTTTTTTTAACATTTCACTAGGCCAACATTGTGTTTTGCCATACTGGAAGTCAGTCGAGTTAGTTTTCAAGCTATGCCACAAAATGACAGACAGACTGGCCAACGGAATTGATAAAACATATTTTTTGGCATTCCCTCTCAGAGAAATAAAAACTGTAACTCTCAGTACGATCATATTAGTTTAGTTCATGATTCACGCAATAGTTCCGTGAAACACTGAATTATATTTTCTGTTTCTGGATAGGTCGTCGAACATAATATCAAAATCTACTTCCGGCCAGTGTGTCGGCGTTAATTGGATCCCCTCATTAGCCACCCAGCTCAGTCCTGCGACGAAACAACACTCATTCTCGCTCCCACACACCTCCCCTAATTAAAAGGGGGGAAAGGGCTGATGCGCGCGACCTTCTCTGGACCAGGCAACCCTTTGAGGGCGGGCTCTGTCTCTTAATTAATGAATTAACTCTGCCAGTAAATTTACAGGATTTCTGCGGTTTCCTGGGAATCCCGTTTTTCTGTCATAAAGAGTGAGGCTTGCGAAAAAGAGAGAAGCAAAACGAATAGACAAGCTGAAAGGTGCATTTCAAGTGTGGTGTGTGGAGGGCGTTTCATAAGAGTCGAAAACTCGTTTTTATTATTCTGTGATTTAGCAGCAATAAAATTTCAAATTAAAGTTAAGTTAAAATTAAGAAAAAAGTATTTTTTCGAATTTTGTTTCCATTTTATTTCGGTATTCTATGAATTACATTTTTCTGAAAACCAACAAAATTTTGTCACATAACCCAACGTTTTTTTAAACCGTCTTTTAGCTTACATTGTAATAACTACGACCCAACGCACGGCGTTAGCACTTAGTTGCTCCCAGAAAAGTGTGAAATAAGCCTACCAGATTACTCTACGTTTGTAGGTAATTCTGACTTGGTAATCTTGGACCTGGTAATGTTCGTTATTAAATTCGCGAAACCAGTTTTAAGGAAGCAGTCTCAGCGTGGACATTTTTCCAGTTACAGTAAATCAGAAAAGGTTTGAAGTTTCTTATTTTTGGGAAGTGGGATACCTATTGCATTTTTCCATTTATCAAGAAAATAAGAATTTTCTATGCAACAGTTAATAATATGAAGCAATATAATATCAATATGTGGACTACAATATCTCAACATTCTAAGTGAAATATTATCAGAACCAATGCTATCTTTTTTTAGAGTATGTAGAATTGTATTAACTTCTTTAACATTACTTAATTTGAACGAAAACTGAGTACTTCTTGAGGAGTAACTATTGCTATAAAAATTTATTTTATTATCACAATTATGGAAATTACAAGGGCTAAGAGAAGCCTAGTTTTACGTTATGTTAACGATGTCTTCAACTTCGAACCTCAACTAATTTTTAACAATCTTGGTACTAACAATAATCGGCAGGAAGAGAATGTATAGACCTTTCATTGGTCATTACTAGATGTCTCTTGTTCGATTCCTGTATATCAATAACCTTTTTTTATATTTTTTATTTATATTTTTTGTTTTTTATTTGATTCAACTTTTAGCTGCGCGTGTCAATACCTTAGTTTCTTAACCTCATCTCATTGTGTATTTTAACATGTGACGTTATAGTTGTATGATTTGTTCTTGTGATTTTAGTTAATGTCGAAGGTTTGTTTGAATTTTGTATATTTATATTATAACACACGTAACCGCATTATATTCGTTTTGACTGAGACCGAGACTTTGTGTCTTCTTTCTAGTTTAGTCATTTGAAACCAGGTCTCTTAGAGAATATGGGCGCTTTCTTGCAGTTAGAATATATTCTTTCTCATACCTATGATGGGAATTTGATGATAGCAGATTTAGGTTTGCAGTTCTAGTTGCTTCCAGTATTGACTCTTGCCAATCTTCGTCTGAAAAATCCATTAAAAACACTTTTACTCAGGTTTTATTACGATAAAAATCAGCGACAGCAAAATTGGTTTTAATTGACAGTGAATGACACGCGTATTTTTATTTTGTGTCTATGGTTATTCAAAACTGCCAAATAAAAAAAATCAGGTTTTTATTATTGTTTAACATTGATTTTATAAGGCATAATACGAGAGCCATTTAACAATGTTTTAAAACACGTTTTATACGTTTTTAAATATTTTGTTAAACATTATAGCAGGATTCTAGCAAATGTATGTTCTTAAATTATAACGAAATAAACAGTCATTTCGTTATAATTGGATTGCATTTATAAATTAAAAAGATATTTTAAGATGGGTATCGCCATCTCTCGGTCGATCTGGTAACTGACGCTTTTGTACCAATTATAGATTGTCGATTTTCGGCATAGAACTCTATTATCTAGTTATAATTTCCAGTTACCGACTTTTAAATCGGAATCAAATTAAAGATTTCTTTAATATGTTAAATTGTAAAACAGCGTACTTTACCGGGATTAAAACATCAATTTTTGACGATAGAAGTGGACAAGTGGACCGAAAAGGTACAGCCACTTCAGCTGGGTCCGCCATAGTGGTTAGGTGAGTGTTTTAATTTCTTAAAAATTTCACCCATGAAAATGTAAGTAATCCTTTCGAATTTTATCATATGTTCAATATCACTGATATACCTTAATATCAGGAGTTGGTTTAGCTAAATATTTTCATATTTGATTGAAAGATGATGATTTAAACTTGCATTTTCATACATATTTTTTTTTTAAACTGAGTAATATCCGAAAGGAAATTTAATATTGAGTTCTCTAAGTTTTTTTTAGGCGTTTGCCACAATATTTTGGAGGCTTAACCTCAATATTCCATAAATTATTATTCTAGTTTTTCATATTTTTATAATTTTATCGAAACACTCACCACATCTATGGTCGCTGAAAGTCATTTTTATTGTTAATTTCATATCTATGTTATATTGATATTTACCTGTACTGGCTAAGGCCATATGGATTATATTTTTTTTAAATATTTTGTAATTAGAGTACAAAATATTGTTTTTTATTCTTACTTTTAAATTTATTTTGATTTTATCCCTCTCACCTGATTTGATTTTTAGTGCATAGATATACTTTTTCTTTTGTGATTTTGTTCTTGAATAACAGGAAAATTAAAATTTGTTACCAATTTTAAATTTTAGTTTATTCTATTTGATATGGTATTTAACTTCACTATAACATAGTTATTTTTAAGGATTTAATTGTCATAAAAAAAGTTTGTAATTATTTCTGAAGTTGAAAGTCACTATTCTGGTCTAAAACTTTAAATCATCTTTACATGTAATCACTGAGGCTGACAGATTACCACGCCAAGCAGTTCTGTGGTTGAGTCCTCCGAGATACCATTGAAGTCCTGAAGACAGAAGAGGCTAACCAAGGGACAATCCAAAGCCTACAGGCGAAGAGGTTCCGGAGAGGCTAATACACAGTTCAGGCAGTTAAGTAGTCAGTTGTCAGCAGATGTAAAGACCAGAGTACAAAAAAAAAAACTAATAAAATCCTTAAACTTTTAAAATCTATTTATAGCTTTTAGTATAATTTTTATTAAACTGTTTATATATTTTTTAGTAGTTTTTATTTGCTGTGAGATGGCGCCATATAAATTTTGGCCAATAAAATAAGAGGTAATCCACACTAGCCGAGCTAACTTTAAAACTTTTTGACCAGCTCCAACTTGGTCATTTGCTCTCCAAAAAGTAACAAAAAAAAACTTTCTCCAATAAAGTAATTTTTGCATTACAAAATCATTTTGCTAACTATCAGCATATTAATATATTTTTAAATATTTAAAATCAGTAAGTATATTTAAAAAATTACATATTTTTCCGCACTAGTTCGGAAAAGTAGCTCTTTCCAAACTAAACTGAGTGCGGAAAAGAGAAGTTTTCCGCACGCTTGTAGTTTTTATGATTGCAAACTAGAAAAAAGGTACCTATTTTTTGTAGCGTGACCATCCAGCCTCATTTTTTACTGGAGAGATTAATTTTTCGTACCGCAAAAAAACCTAATAGAAAATATTTCATCATCTGCGGCAATATGTCTGAGGAAAGCATTTATTTCTATTAAATCCCTACACCCCTATCCGGATATTTCCAGGGCGGGCGGCAGCGGAGCACATACAAAAAAACAATCTAATCCAAACAAAAAGAAAAATCTCACGAACCTCACGCTTTCTATAAATCATCGGGCAGCCCGTAATTTTCCGGCCCGTTTCCCGCACAATTAATTTCCTTGGGAAAATCCGGGAAGGCCGGCCGCCCGATTGGTCCGGGCCGATGAAACAAAGGAGCATCGGGGGCGGGTATGGACGCGCTAATGAACGCTCTTAATTAGGAAGTAGAGGCGTCGACCGGGATAGCCAGGATTTTAGTGGGGACGTGCGCAAAACTCTGATCATTATTTCGTAATTAAAATAGTTGGTCGGCTCTACCGTTTCATGTGCTATACAAAACAATGGGGTGACCTAATTAGATTAAAACTGCGCATTTCGATGCTAGTGTCGCGAATATTGATCTGAACTGGTATTTGATGTAATAAGGGGTGTTTTCCTAAATTTAATATGACATTTTATATAGAAGACAATTATAGTAACTTTATAAAATTGGAATTCAGAAATATCCGTCGATTTAAATACCAGAGAAGAGGCATGACTGCAATTTTTTTGTGAAATTAAAGATGGCGAACATGAGTTGGGGTCTATTATTAATTTTTTAAACATTTTTTTCAACATCGTACGTCTTTCCGCGCACGATTGAACATACATACGAGTCAATTGTTTCCCGAACAATATGGCAACGTTGCATTTTCCATCTCCGTTATTTAACAATATGGCAACGTTGCATTTTCCATCTCCGTTAAGAGCTACGGAAAAAATTCCAAGAATAAAAATCTTTTCTTTTTTCCTTCCATCCCCGATGCCCCCATCGGATTCGTGTTTTTCTCAATTTTTTTTTCGCCTCTCCAGATCACTGAGTTTCGAACTTTGTCCACATTAAGTTCGGTTACGATCGATCTGGGTTTACTTCTGACAGATTCGTCGCGAAAAACAATTAATAAAGGTCCATTTACCACTTTCGGCCATGATGATGATCTATATCTCGAAACCGTAACTTTCACGGCTCCCGGACTATGAAAAATGGATTTTGCGCGTCCGAATACGTCGTTTCGTGGCAGTTTTCGAATTATGGCCCGAGCGACCGAAAAACCAGTCGGATGAAAAAAAAATTACAAAATTGCGATTTACTACTTTTTTTTCGAAAAAAAAAATTTAAATTTTCACGTACGCGTCCCACGTGGTAGTTTCAAACAAAAAATAGAAATCCAGTCGGACACATTTTGTTTGGCCGATATAGCCAAAAAACTGAAATTTAGTTTTTGGCCTACAACTGCCGAACGGACCACTGTATTCCGGATCGCTAAATTTCGGCGCGTGCGTTGCGACACTTTTCGGATCCCCCTCTGCTCTAGTTTTCCAGATATAAGCAAAACTGGCACATTTTCTTTATTCTTCTAACAGCGTTCAATAGAATCATAGGCCTTCTTTGCAAATTTCGGAAAGTTAAATGGATTGCCGCACGAAACCCCGCTACAGACTGATCGTGTTTTGTATATTTTATTTTGCATGAAACCCCATAAGAAAAAATCTAAAATCGAAAGATTCGTAGATCAAGCGGGCCATCTTACATGCTTAAAAGCGCAGAGTTATGGCATGGGGCACAGTATTGTTAGAGATAAATGGCATTATAAAGTATTAATTTCCCATCATTTGTGGAATAACTTCCTCAAGGATTTCTAGGTATCGACGAGCTTTAAGACCAAGTTCAAAAATTCTATAGACTATAAGTCTTCCAAAAAATGAAACACGTGACTCCAACCCCACAGCGTCATTGTTGTGCTCTCTCAAAAATTAAATGGCAATTTTCTGAGGGCCCGTTACTTGTATTAAGGCGATTGAAAATTCCCGCCCTTGAGAAATAAGATCCATTGAGCCAGATAACGAGTCTGCCAAAAGATTCATCAGTATGGATTTGTTGTAAATACTAAACTTTATAAAATTGGAATTCAGAAATATCGGTCGATTTAAATACCAGAGAAGAGGCATGACTGCAATTTTTTTGTGAAATTAAAGATGGCGAACATGAGTTGGGGTCTATTATTAATTTTTTAAACATTTTTTTCAACATCGTACGTCTTTCCGCGCACGATTGAACATACATACGAGTCAATTGTTTCCCGAACAATATGGCAACGTTGCATTTTCCATCTCCGTTATTTGAAGAGCTACGGAAAAAATTCCAAGAATAAAAATCTTTTCTTTTTTCCTCCCATTCCCGATGCCCCCATCGGATTCGTGTTTTTCTCAATTTTTTTTTCGCCTCTCCAGATCACTGAGTTTCGAACTTTGTCCACATTAAGTTCGGTTACGATCGATCTGGGTTTACTTCTGACAGATTCGTCGCGAAAAACAATTAATAAAGGTCCATTTACCACTTTCGGCCATGATGATGATCTATATCTCGAAACCGTAACTTTCACGGCTCCCGGACTATGAAAAATGGATTTTGCGCGTCCGAATACGTCGTTTCGTGGCAGTTTTCGAATTATGGCCCGAGCGACCGAAAAACCAGTCGGATGAAAAAAAAATTACAAAATTGCGATTTACTACTTTTTTTTCGAAAAAAAAAATTTAAATTTTCACGTACGCGTCCCACGTGGTAGTTTCAAACAAAAAATAGAAATCCAGTCGGACACATTATGTTTGGCCGATATAGCCAAAAAACTGAAATTTAGTTTTTGGCCTACAACTGCCGAACGGACCACTGTATTCCGGATCGCTAAATTTCGGCGCGTGCGTTGCGACACTTTTCGGATCCCCCTCTGCTCTAGTTTTCCAGATATAAGCAAAACTGGCACATTTTCTTTATTCTTCTAACAGCGTTCAATAGAATCATAGGCCTTCTTTGCAAATTTCGGAAAGTTAAATGGATTGCCGCACGAAACCCCGCTACAGACTGATCGTGTTTTGTATATTTTATTTTGCATGAAACCCCATAAGAAAAAATCTAAAATCGAAAGATCCGTAGATCAAGCGGGCCATCTTACATGCTTAAAAGCGCAGAGTTATGGCTTGGGGCACAGTATTGTTAGAGATAAATGGCATTATAAAGTATTAATTTCCCATCACTTGTGGAATAACTTCCTCAAGGATTTCTAGGTATCGACGAGCTTTAAGACCAAGTTCAAAAATTCTATAGACTATAAGTCTTCCAAAAAATGAAACACGTGACTCCAACCCCACAGCGTCATTGTTGTGCTCTCTCAAAAATTAAATGGCAATTTTCTGAGGGCCCGTTACTTGTATTAAGGCGATTGAAAATTCCCGCCCTTGAGAAATAAGATCCATTGAGCCAGATAACGAGTCTGCCAAAAGATTCGTCAGTATGGATTTGTTGTAAATACTATTGGCAAAACAGCATTCGGCCCTCGGCATCGCCAGAGTCGTATAAAGGTCAGATTTTGCCTTTCTGATAAGCTATCAGATAAATAATTACGAAATTGTAGTGGCGGATTCATGGTTTAAAACTATTTTTTGGGTTTTTCCGCCTAAGAAAATTGGAAAAAATAAAAAATAAAATATAATTACCCTAAAAATTGAATAGATAGTCTTAAGTTCTGGGTCCACTATGAAGGTACCCAAGGAACGACACTGAAAAATGTTTGTTTTCTGGACGTTTCGAGGGAAAGTCTACCCCCGTCTTTAGCAAACTTACAAATAAAATACTAAAAGCAGAATATGTCTTATGTTTCGTATCAGAAATATAACCAGAACGGCTAATCTCTGACAAAATGTCAATGAATGTCAATTTAAAGGTGTTATTTTTAATTGTTAGAATAAGGTGCGAAATAGGTGTACCTAAAGTATGTTCATTTTAATTTATTGTATTTTGAGGTGTCCTTTTTTTACTGTGTTTAGCAAATTTAACCAAGTGTTATATTAAAACTAACGGAACAAGATGCTACACAATTATCTTTATTTAATAATATTAAGGCACTTTCTTTTATTTTACGTTTTTTGGAACATGGTTCTTTTGCTAAAATACTAGAAGCATTCCAATTAATTTTATGATTGTTATCTAATGCATGTTGCCAAATGTTAAATTTTTGAAATTCCCTATTTTTTATGTATGTTTGGTGTTCTTTAATTATTTTGGCTAATGGCCTAGAGATTTCACCTATGTAAAATTTATTGCACTGACACGGAATTTTATAAATAACACTTTTTGTATTTTCTTGTTCATTGCTAGGTTTTGTTTTTGTAAATTTACTTCTAAGTGTATTTTGTGTTTTAAAGATCGTTCTGATGTTAAAACGTTTACCTATTCGTTTTATTTTATCTGATAAATTAGCTATGTATGGTATAAAGAGGTTTGTAATTGGTCTATTTTGGATTTTTTTATCTTTTGGATTCTCAAATTCATAAAAACATTTTTCAACGAAATCATTAGGATAATTGTTTTGACATCTTTTATAAAATTTTTTTCTTTAATAAAATTTTGATCTTTGCAAATTATTTTTGCTCTATCATATAGACTTTTTACAACTACCTTTTTAACCATGATTGGATGATTTGAGTAAAAATTTAAGTATCTGTTTGTGTGTGTAGATTTTCTGTATACTTTTGTTTCAAAACTGTGTATGTCTTTTTTGATAAGTATGTCTAAAAATGGAAGTTGTTGGTCTGTTTCCTTTTCAATAGTATGTTTAATTGTTGGTTCTTTGGTGTTAATATGATATAAAAAATGATTTAAATGTTGATCGTCATCTTCATAGATACAAAAAATGTCATCAATGTATCTCCACCAAGTTTCAGCAATTGAAGAAACGGCTCAAAATCTACCAGATGATCAAAAAGATGAATTTAGAATTAGAACTAAAATTGCTCTTGAAAAACCACTTAAAATTAGACAAAATCTCACCCCCATAGCAACTGTTTTAATGGATTGTACTGACTACGATCAAAAAATAACCTCACTTATAAACGAAAACACTTACTCGAAATTAAATAAATATCCAACAGAACATAAAATCCAATTTATAGATATTGAACGATTTAAATTAACACCCCACCACAGTAAAACACCACATTTCTATGGGGTACCAAAAATTCACAAACCAAACATACCATTAAGACCAAAAGTAAGTAGCGTAAACTCACCGACACATCCTTTAGCTAGGTTTCTTTTAAATATATTAAAACCGCTAGTAGGTAACGCTAATTCATATATAAAAAATTCACAACACTTCCTTGAGAAATTGTCTAATATTCAAATAAATATAAATAATACACTGGTAAGTTTTCATATCGTTAGTCTTTTTACAAATGTACCTGTAGATAAAACTTTAAACATAGTAAGAAATAAACTTGAAAATGATAACAATCTTAGTGAACGTACATCATTAAACATTAATACTATTCTAGAATTACTAACTTTTTGTGTAAAAACCACTTATTTTCAATACAAAAACGAATATTACCAACAAAATTTTGGCATGGCTATGGGGTCTCCTTTATCTCCTTTACTAAGTAATATTTTTATGGAAAACTTTGAATTAAATTATATTCAAAACTACGATCATAAACCTTATTTGGTGGAGATACATTGTTGACATTTTTTGTATCTATGAACATGACGATCAACATTTAAATAATTTTTTATATCATATTAACATCAAAGAACCAACAATTAAATTTACTATTGAAAAGGAAACAGACCAACAACTTCCATTTTTAGACATACTTATCAAAAAAGACATACACAGTTTTGAAACAAAAGTATACAGAAAACCTACACACTCAAACAGATACTTAAATTTTTACTCAAATCATCCAATCACGGTAAAAAGGGAGTTGTAAAAAGTCTATGATATGATAGAGCAAAAATAATTTGCAAAGATCAAAATTTTATTAAAGAAAAAAAATTTATAAAAGATGTTTTAAATCAAAACAATTATCCTAATGATTTCGTTGAAAAATGTTTTTATGAATTTGAGAATCCAAAAGACCAAAAAATCCAAAATAGACCAATTACAAACCTCTTTATACCATACATACCTAATTTATCAGATAAAATAAAACGAATAGGTAAACGTTTTAACATCAGAACGATCTTTAACACACAAAATACACTTAGAAGTAAATTTACAAAAACAAAACCTAGCAATGAACAAGAAAATACAAAAAATGTTATTTATAAAATTCCGTGTCAATGCAATAAATTTTACAGGTGAAACCTCTAGGCCATTAGCCAAAAGAATTAAAGAACACCAAACATAGATAAAAAATAGAGAATTTCAAAAATCAAACATTTGCCAACATGCACTAGATAACAATCATAAAATTAATTGGAATGCTTCTAGTATTTTAGCAAAAGAACCATGTTCCAAAAAACGTAAAATAAAAGAAAGTGCCTTAATATTATTAAATAAAGATAATTGTGTAGCATCTTGTTCCGTTAGTTTTAATAACACTTGGTTAAATTTGCTAAATACTGAAGTAAAAAAAGGACACCTCAAAATACCATAAATTAAAATGAACATACTCTAGGTACACCTATTTCCTACCTTATTCTAATAATTAAAAATAACACCTTTAAATTGACATTCATTGACATTTTGTCAGAGATTAGCCATTCTGGTTATATTTCTGATACGAAATATAAGACATATTATGCTTTTAGTACTTTATTTGTAGGTTTGCTGAAGACGGGGGTAGACTTTCCCTCGAAACGTCCAGAAAACAAACATTTTTCAGTGTCGTTCCTCGGGTACCTTCATAGTGGACCCAGAACCCAGGGTAATTATATTTTATTTTTTCCAATTTTCTAAGGCGGAAAAACACAAAAAATAGTTTTAAGCTATCAGATAGCTGGCCTACGAGGAAACTTTCAATCTTTAAAAATCCCCTTAAGTATTCCGGTATATTTATTAACAAAATTAAATATTTTCATTTGTCCTCGTTGTTAGTCTCTACTTTGAACCTTCCAGCAGGATTGATGTTATAAGTTAGGCAACTAACAATTCAGATGCATCTTACATAGTTATGCCAATTATTGTTCCCTATTATCCATCAATAATATAATTTGTAATCAAAGCGATTTCTTTAAAATGTCGATTTTCTATAAAATACGGCTTTGTTAAGGTATTCAGGGCACTATTAAAAGAAGACATCTGGTATCGTAGAACAAAATGTACCACTCTGACATTGGTTGCGTTAAGATGTTTAAGTTTTTTTAATTTACGGAAACTTTTGTGCTCATTTTAAAGAAAATTAATAAAATATTAAAAAGAAATTCTGGGGAAAATATTGTTAACATCTAAAGAAACAAGTCTAGCATTTGGTGGCAAGGATATGTTTTTTTTTAAGTAGTTGGCGAAATCTATGAAGTTTCTGGACATTTTGGGTGGAATATGATATCATATTCACTCTCAAACTCAGTGACATAGAATAGTATTTAGCCAAAAAGGTTGATGCTTTTATAAAAGACACCACTGGTTTGGTTGGCGTACCCCCTTTGTGAATTTTTGGCAAACCACATAAGAGTATTATCTAAAACTTATTTCACTTTAGTAAAAAAGGAATTACTTAGTTGGATCCATTGACAAAGACTGAAAATCAGTATTAAAGAACTCTGATACTTTATCATTGTAATAAAATTTATTCATTATAACATGACGTCGCCAGGCAAGATTTTTTAAAAATCTTTAGTGAATAATTTAATAAAAGCTTGTCATTTAAAAATTGTTTTAATGTTAGTTTACTGTAAACATTTTAGTCTTTAGAAACTGTCTAAAAACTAAAAGGTAGGACTTTATTAAATATAAATAATAAAGATACCTCTTAAATTTACTAACTGAAAATAATCAAAGACAGGAAAAAACCAACTATTTTCATTATTGCCGCTATAACGATCTGTTGAATCTAACTGAAATACTGGTAACAATGTAATCTTCCAACTTCGCATTTACCGTATTTTTATTTAAAGATTTTCTGCATAATGTCACGTCATGTATTGAAAAATTGATGCGAAAGTACTCGCTCTATTACAACTCCGGTTTGTGTAGACTATCTTTGTATAACGACAGAACCGAACAGCGCTATATCACATTCGAACTCAAGTTCGCCAGTCTGGGCTTCTACCAACCGTTTACTAATATTTTAATACCTTGTATCTGGATAACGAAGCGTTTGCGGACCTTGCATGACTTTTTTGCTAATTTTATTATTTTTGATAAATCACCTCCCAAATAGTAGGAGAGCTCTTAAACATTTTTGGGCAGGTATTTGAGGTTGCGTGAAAATGTATGTATCATTTCTTTAGTATTGTTTGAATACAAAATCGAAGACCTGGCTGAAGGGTTGTGGGGAATAGCCAACCCAGTGGCGAATATACAATGGGTCCAAAGAAATATGCAACAAATGGAAAACAATTTTATTATTAATTTCTTAAAAAATTTTATTCGCGATAGAAGCTGGTGTTTAAGGAAAAAATAGTTTCGACAGTATTAGATTATAGGTAAGTTATGCAGGGTATTCAAAAATACTGAAAAAAGCATTAAAAAAACTATTGACAGTAGTTTCAAAGACTAAAAAAAGACAAAAAAAAGTTTTTCATGTTAGTTAGTTAGTTAAGAGATAATTAATAATTAATTTCAATATGAATATATTGCCACACTCTTTCTCTGTTTGATAGCAGAGTGGCAGTAAAGTTAGTGTGCAAATCACCGATATTACCTAACAAATTGACACCATTGTTGTATATCAAAATACCTTTAAAAAGCAAGTAAATACAATAAATCATAAATATCATCTCATATTCCAGTAGTGTTACCTGTCTATAACACTTATTATATACCTTGTATAAACTAACTAGAACTTAAAGTTTATAAAATTTCAAGATGTGATCACACTCTACAACAACACTGTATCTTAAAGTATATTATACTATCAAATGTTGGCAGAAACCTATAGACTATTGTGTCATAAACTTATACTGTGATGTTCTGTATCTTAAAGCCTACTATACAGTCAAATGTTGACAAAAACCTATAGATTATTGTGTCCTAAACTCATAATGTGATATTTGAGTATCAGCATGAGTTATAAAGTAAAAATAATCTTATTGACAACACCAATAATCATGGATTATGCACACCAGCAGTAGTTAGAACTTTATATCAAAAAGTATACTCTACACTCAAAAGAAATAGAAAAAGTCATAAAGTTGATCAGCAATAAACAATAAAGTCAATTCAGCACAAGAGATGTTAAAGTTAAGATACTTATCTAAGTGTCTATCAGCATCGGTGACTTAGATCAGCAGTCTATGATGTAAGTGTCATCGAAGACATTTCCAGCAGGAAAACTGGGTACGTACACACTTAAGTACTAGCTAACAGACTTCTGCTCCACTTACAATGACACATCCAGGTTTAAACCCTGGTTAGGAGAACAGGAACAAGAAGCAGAAGAGGAGGGAGAGGAGGAAAAAAAACCCTAGAATAGTACAAACGTCTAAGATTTACACCCCAAATAAAAGTATATTGGTCTGTTTAACAACTCAACACCCAGTATATCAAAAAGAAAATAATTCCTAACAAAAATGTATCAATATTTCCCAGCTTGACTTCATTTAAACCAATTTACCCAAATTACAAAAAATCTTAAGTCATTCTATTATAGAAATTCAAAATATTAGGCTCGTCCATGTCTATTACGATACATAATATTATCAACTACAACCCCTTAACATTATATACAAAATATAAGCAACATATCTATTAATTAATACTAATATAGGTATATTACAGCCCTTATAGTGAATAGTAACAAGAATCCACCCTTAAAATCAAAGATATCAATACAAAATGTCATTACTCCAGTATATGTAAGCTATTATAAGATGTTACAGACAGAAAATGTAAATCACTGATACAATATTGTTCAATTTTGCCAAATTGGTTAAAGCAGATAGCATGTATTTGTATCTTATAAGGTTGTTTCGGTCTTCAAAGAAATATGAAATTTAAAGTGATTTTTGTAGTTATGTAGGCCTCTTTCCTAATTATAACATACACCTGTAATAGTTGTATTGAAACACACTTATTAAAGAAAACAAATTCTCCCCAATATATTTACTATTCTTTACTTTATGCCAACTTAAATAACAATTGGCTTATGGAGGTTACAAATAGACCTTTTTGTATTGCAGAAATAAACTTAATAATTATAACAAACATAAGGTATATATACATTCAGCACATATCTTAAGAAAATGAAAAGTACTATTGAATACATTGTTTGCTACACAAATCAAAGGGCAATCAAGAGTGTCCCCATAGCTCTTCATTTCAATAAGTAAAATAACTCTCTGGCCTGGTATTTACTTTTTAATAAGAGAACTAAGTAACAAAAAAAAATAACCCCTTTTTTATATATAAACAAAAAGACCTTAGTGATAGCCGAGAAACTATATCTAAGCTAGAGGTTAGACCTATAAAAAATAATATGGCAAAATACAAGAAAATATGTACAGGGAAAATATATCACATTTTAGTGAATATAAAATTGGGTTATCTTACCTTATTTGATGGTAAAGGGTTTCTTATTAGTCATTTCGTAAAGTTTGTCCCATCAAAAAAATATGGTAGGTGGTCAAGTGCAGTTAAATCCTCACAAGAGAGTAATAAAAGGTTCCTCAACCAAAAATATTAAGGTACAACGTAATTAAATACACATAGGAGCCCTTTTAACTAAGTTGCCGACGTAAATCCCGAATGATGGCCTGGATTAAAACAAGATCAATTGGCCGACAAACTTTCACACTTAACCTTCACCTTCCAGAGAGACAAGAAGCTTAACCTACCTCACCACCAGGTCAGGGCATCAGTAGGGAGATGACAATCCGTCAGTGGCGCCACTTTACTAAAATCAAACTGACCAAATCTGGACAATAGATCAGCCAATCCCTGAGCTGGATCACAGGAAAGAAAAAACATTTAAAGGAGAAGAAAGTAAAATTACTAATTGAATAAAACTAAGGCGAACGAAACACGAAGACTAGTGAATTGCCTCAATATGAAGCGGAAGATTTCGCTAAGCAGAGACCTTACTACATCGATAGGAGACTTACAGTACCGGATTTACGGATTTTTATGCATTAAAATGTAGTGACGAAATTAAAATGTTAAAATATCCTTAACCATTGGCGGCCCTTCCATAGGGCCATTTGGTCGATGATTCCCCAAAAATATTTCAGAAAATAAATTATTCGCGAACCTTGGGAAAAGTAAAGTCTCGTTGCGTTCCTTAGGAATAATAAAATACGCTACACTAAGCTAGACTGGGCAGTCCGAATTGCCCTGATTACCCTTGACGAAAGCATCTGAAGATTTCACAGCTACCGAGCGGCAGCATAACGTGATAGCAAATGGAATATGAAATCGCGATTTGGGTCATCAACCGGTCTCTTCTCAAATTCGATCGATCGGTCGCGGCATCTCGTCGGCGTGCGGAAGCAATTGTTCAGAGGTCGCGTGGTTGATATTCTAACTCAATATTGTTCCGGACGTTTTTAATCGATGAAAATTGATTTATATACTGTTTTTTTGTAATATATATTTTTTCCATGTGTGAGTTGGACATATACAGGAAATAAAATGTTATTAGTGACTAGTGCAAAAAAATAAACAACTAAATAGTGCTTACGAACTTAATTTTGCAAAAATAACCAATTTCAAGATAGTCTATTTTTGAGTTGTAATTGTAGATGAAATAAAATGCCGGTAGTACAAAAAATTAAACAACTAAACAGTGCTAACAAACTTAATTTTGAGAAAATTATTGAATTCAAAGTAAGTGGTCGCAATTTACCAGAACTTAGTATACGACAAACTAGTAAAGACAAAAGTAAAGAGGTTCATCGAAACTTTCGCAAAAGTATGTAGGATTTAGCTAACTTCTAACACTCTAATTTTGTTATGTAGTTTAGCCTTTAAGTTTAACATTTATAATGTACTATTTTAGTGTTAATTTTTAATAATTGATATGTTCGCTTTATTTAAATTATATATTTGTTTTATAGTTTAGTTAGATTACCCATATCTCAAGCGAAGATTTCATTTGTTATACCGGATTATATTATAATGATTAATCGGTATGTGTAGCGCCACCTATTATCAACAATATCAGTATTCTTAAACTAAAGTAGTTCACCACCCCGTTCTAAAGAAATGTTTTACTGCAAGTTCGAACGTTGTTACATGGGATGGCGATGCCTAGATTCATGCAATATCATTCATCAATTAAAATTATAATTATTTAAAAAACGAAACCCAAATAACATCTAAAGATATTTATTTCTTAATATTACAGGGTAAATAAGAATTTAATTTTCGCAGTCTCGAAAACCTGTTTTGCCTCCTATATGCAAGTTTTGGCCTTTCGTTAATCTTGTCAGGATGCTGCATTTTCAACTTCAAACCTCTATTTTTGGGTCCAAACATGTCTTTCTTGTTGCTGTAAATAATAAAACACAGGCAATTAATGCACCGAATTTTTTTTGCATGTAAGTACAACGGAGCTGGTTCCAGGAAGGAACCACTTTTTCACTTCACTTTTCTGGTCTCCTGTAATATAGAAACTGGGGAAAATCAAATCCAAGTTTTTCTTGGAAATCCGTTAGTGGGATTTCTCCTCAGCTTCGTAATAATTTACTTGTGGTTTTGTATTTGTGAATTTTATAATATTTTGTAACCTCCAAGTAATCTCTCTGAGAGAGGATTTTTGGTGCTGAAGTTGGACCAGGCCGCCATTTTCCTGCCACGTTGTGAAGAAGTCTTTCTGTCCGGGGCGAACTAAACCCTATTGAATAGGGTCCTAGTACGGGGCTTACGTAACATTCCTCCCTATTACTTCTAAGGTCCTGTCTACTGGTACACCTTCCACCGGTTGCTGTGACGTATCGCGCTGGGACGCTTGTCCAATTTTTCTTTTGTTTTATTTTGGTACAGGTTTTTCCAAAAAAAAAACATTTATTAAATAGATTTTATTGTTTTTTATTTAGTGTGTTTTATTGTTGGTGGCGCTCACCTTTTTTACTTTCAATTTTTTATTTTTTTTCGCACGCCCACTCTACGGGATAAACGAGCTTCGGGCATTGATATTGCACGCTCTGTTAACCACGAGCTTGTCCCTTGATACTATTGTCTTTTTTTAATTACCTTCGCGAGATTTTTTTTTATTTCACTAAATTAATAAACATATTTCCTATTTTATTATTTAAAAAAAATAAATTTATTAATTTATTAAATTGTGCCTCGAAAATCAATAGTTCAAAACAGGCAACTTTTCACTAAATTAACCGACCTCGCAGCAGTTACTCTTTCGGAGATAGCAATAGTGGCATCATCAAGCGAAATTGTTTAAAAAAAATTAATTGTACGAAGAAACGTTTTCCTCTATTATTATCACTAAACATTACATTTTGAGTAAAAACAGATGGGTATAGTAATCATGCAGTCGGATCTTAGACTATTAGATTAACATTAAATTTATCAGAGTTTCAACTAATCTATGGGCAAAAGAACAATAATTTTAAAAAATTCCAGAAGCAATGTCTATGTATGCCCCTGAGCCGGCTATACCCCACAACGCTTCAGACGATTTTTTATTCACACATTACTCAAGATATGATTCACACATTTTCACGGTGCCTCAAATACCTACACAAAAATGTTTAACAGCTCTTAGAAAAAAAAACATTGGTCATGAACACATTTACACCCTATACAAAATAAATACAAATTCATTATGCGAAGTAGAATCGGTCTTTGACACAACTGTAGTAATTGGCGTGAGGATTTTGGTTTTTCAGGCAATTAATTTTCTTTGGAAAATATAAGGAAAAATCGGCCGCCCGATTGGTTGGGGTTGATGAAACAAAGGAGCATCGTGGGCGGGAACAGACGCGCTAATGAACAGTCTTAATTAGGAAGTGGAGGCGTTGACCCGAAATGTCTGGATTTTAGCAGAGACGTGCGCAATTTTCTGAATCTTCCACCGACGATTATTGTAAGTTTCAAAATATAGGATAGTAGGGGTATCTATATTTAATTTTGGGGCAAACCCACATTAATAGTAAAGGTTTCTAAAAATGGTTTTAACCGTTAATGGTTTATTAGCAAACAATTACAAAACAATATAATAGGACTTAAAAATAAGTTCAAATAAGCTGCATAATATTACCTAAGAAAAACAGTAAAATGTATTACACATTTAACAAAGTGTTTTTTTATTTTTAAATGAAGCATTGTGATTTAAGTTAACTATATTTTTCTTGCACGCCTTTTAAAAATATTTAGTTGTCCTATATAGGACTAAAAATTATAGTTAAAGCTAATATTTTTTTTGTTAAGTTTGCAATAGTTTCTTTCCGTGTATTTCTAAATTTTCTTTGAGTTACCTTTGTTGATTGAGTTTCCGCAAACATTATCACACACATTTTCATTTAAAGGAGACATTTTTCACTTCTTTTTTAAAAGAATATGTCAAAAGAGATCGACGTTGAAACAATATGAATTTGTTTCCACAGGCGACTTTAAAAAAAAAAAATTAACCGTGAAATTCATATAGACATGCAACATCTTTATCGGAGCTTAATAAATCAACCATTCCGCAACATAGTTTTAGCTTGTATTATTTTTTGAAAATGGGAAGGATCAAGCTTTCTGATTTTAAAGAGATATACAAGGTGTTCTATTTAAAATAACAGAGTTGCCCTATACCTGAAAGTCAGCCATTTTGTTGTCGGTACTTCCGGTTGTAAAAGAAAAAACCGGAACTCGAGAATTTTTTGCTTTTCAGAGCTATTTAAGTTCCAAATGGCTGGCCACCCTGTATTTTAAAATGTGATGTTTTGTACAATTGAAATGAAAAGGCATTTACTATTATTATTATCTCCCAGACAAGCTTTTTGGAAAGGTTAATATTTTTTTACATATTATGTAGCAAACACTATGATGAACAACATATATCAATAAGACCAAATACATATCGATATATCTATGTTTTGCAACTCGATTACTTACATTCAACTCAGCACAAATGAATATATTCCCTTTGTTTCCGTTACGAATTCATTTTGGGACATGATACGAAACATATTTCGTGTATCGTTTGTCAAAGCATTTACGACGGCCACATTGAGGAAAAAACTGCACCGAATTTATCTCCAATAAATTTCAATTTATCCAAAAATTATTCCCATTTCTTTGCCGCTGCTGCTCGTATGATTTATGTGACAAGTCGCGCAATTTACGAAATAAATTGGAATATGAAAGCCAATTTGAAATGTGCGGTTGTGTCCATGTCAGGAGTGATCGCGGGTGACATCTTCAGCCCGTCCGGGGTGGCTATGGTACGTGACACCTTGCGGCTGACTTGATTTTAGATTAATTTGCTCGATTCGAAACAAAAGAAGATAGAGGGCTCGTTTCGAATGTGACTGGATGTTTTACATATATTAGGCGATTCACATGTTCTTAGCGTTTTCTGTTTCTTTGGCCAGGGTGCCCTGGACAGAAAACTACGTAGTAACTTCTTGTTTGCTCTAGTTAGGTTAGGTTAGGATATCATTTTGTTCATATAGATAGGTTAGGTAGAGGTTTGGAGTCTATTTTAAAAAATGCTTCTAATCCAGAGACTATGTTACTTGACTTTACTTTTTTTAGAGTATCTTATTATTAAATTAAAAATAAATCTTACTGCTTCTGTGTATTTTATCGCCCTCCAAACTAATTTTAATGCATTCATTAGCGACTTTGAGGATATTTTTACAACTGTCTACCCTTCTGTGGAGTAGGTGATATGAATTTCTGATTTTAATATCAATTTATTAAATGAAGAAGATCCTCTAACCTCTATTTGATAATTTTAACTTGGTTAAAATAACTCCGCTTTTTCTTTTAAATATAGTTTTGCAGCCATTTTTTGTCGCGTTAAAAACCCTTTCAAACGTTAATCATTTTGACATTCGAAAAGTAGACAGCTATAATTATGTATTTTGTTTTTCCAAAACCACCTACTCTATTTCATAAGAATATATAGTGTTGCATTTTTTACTTATAGTGTTTTAATGCTATACCAATTTTGATTTTATTTTCATCTTATGAACTAAAACGGATTATATATTCAAATAAAATGTACGGCAACTATAAAAAATAAAATGTACGGAACAGTATTTCTTTTAAAGTTTTTATCTTTCATTCTATGCACGTTTAGTAAATACCTCAAAAATTAATGAAATTTTTTTAAAAAATCCAGTGGCGTATCACCTAATTTAAAAAACTA